>OY728121.1:932879096-934129096 GCA_963277665.1 Viscum album
GTAATTACTATATTAATGAAAGATTGAGATAATTGATATTATAAATATCCAAAAAATGTAATTTGAGACTTTTTATGAATTACAATAATTTTATTGGTTAATATGACATATTAGTATTGGTTATATGAATTCTTTTCGAATTAATAATGTTGTTTTGAATTCATCAAAAACAAAATACCCAATAGTGTCAAAATTGACATAAAAGAATATTAAAACAAATATTATATTATTAATTGATATTATATTCCTAAAAATAGAAGGTTCGGCCAAAGTACTTATATCATGATAGTTGTATCATTAATGCACCAATTGGGGGTCGATTGGAAGATTATAGTTATTTTATTAACAATATAATATAAAAATACAAAGAGACATGGTAAATGTCAAACTAATTAACTAAGAGTTAAAACTAAACGATAAGGTTAATAAAGTGACCCAAACCTGCCTAAAACCTATTGGTTTAGTGGATTGAGACCAAGACCCACTTTAGCCTCTAAATAAATCAATTTGGAGCCATTATAAACTGAATTTGAATTTATTATAAAATAATATTTTAATTTTTTTCTAAGGTCCCCCTCACCCATTTTATAAAAGGGCACTCCCCTTCTCTCTAATTAATAACGTAAAAGCCATTTGGATCAGCCATCCCTGGCCCAAATATCCTCCCAACTTACCTCACTTCAACCTAGAGGCCTTATTTTGATCAAAAATCCAACATAGGGATCCCTTTTGATCAAATCAAAAGGAAGAACCCGATGAAGAGGTAATGTTTTCACCACCCTCTTTGAAGTTACTTTCTTATTCAACATCTTCATTCATTGTTATTTTCATTCTAAAATAATAACTCCAGTATCTTCTATAAACTGTGATGTTATTATGAATATTTTACAACCATATTTATTATTATATCCATCCTTTGAATGACATGTCACCATACGTGCGTACGTACTACTTACCGTCTCCACGTCGTGGTGTAATTGTTATTCAAAACATTATTATTTTGATGGGTATGATAATGATGTGTAATTGATGTAAATAATAAATAGAACATGATAATGATTCTTTATATAAGATATACCATCCAATTATATATTATTTTAATATCAAATGAAATATATTGTCGCTCGTGCGTACGTACGGACTACCGTCTCCATGAACGCGATGAGATTCATTTCCCATCGTATCCATTCAAGTATAATTCTCATTTAATGATTAAAAATAATATTTAAGGGCATGATATCATTCTGGATATTAATAATATACATCCTATCCATAAAAATCACAACTTATGTAACAAAACATATTAAAGAAAACGAGTAAGTTAACACCCGAAACAACGGTAATACTAAGATATTATTAACAGAGCAATGTTAAAACATCATATATGATATCATATTAATTTAAATGATTCGTGTATAATTTAATAACAATTATTTCACCATTATACAGGATTTTAACCTTCCCTCGACTAAGGAAAAGTATAAGGTAAAGGTTTATTTCCCAATCTCTTCATTATTTGAGGTTGTTTTTAAATATTTATCTACTGGGTCCTCTTTATCATCCATATCCATGTTTCTTAAAAATGAATTTCAAATCATTCTTACAATTTTATAGACTATGGGTTAAATTCATTTATAACCTTTTATACTTTTTATAAGATGTTTATAAAGGAATATTTCCATCATTTTCCAAATAGGGTCCTTTTTAACCTTTTCGACAGAATTAAGGTAAGAATGTATTTGTTTAACTTTTACGGCGGGTGCGGCTATTTTCCGCCGTTATAAAATCTCAGAATCTTACCATAAAAGTTTATAAGTATATTTTCAATGTAAATGTTTTATTTAATAATTATGTCACATTTACATGATTTCCAAAATAGAGATATTTATCTCAAATAGTTATTATTTCATCTATCTCAACATCCTATGATGGATTTTAAGCTTATTTAAAGTTGATTTATTATGATACAAATCTTCCATATTATGTTGAATTTTTGGTTATATGTTTGACTGTGGATGTGTTATTTTTATACCATTCATGGTTTATAGGGAATATAATGTCATTTCGAATTCTAGTTTTAATATGAATGGTTATATTATGTTTAAAAATGTTCATATGAGGAATTCATTGGACTTAATAAGTGATGGGTGGATCCCTCTATAGCTCCTCGATGAATCAGTTGGTATCATTAGACAAACGAGTGTCTTGGCATAAGGACTTGACAAAATCTTATATGTAGTCTTGGTACAAGGCCCTAACTATGTGGTTATGATAGTCTTGAATTATGTATTCCATCATAATGAAAGTGGTTATTGATATTGCATGTGATTATTCGACTTGTACAATATTCATCTGAATAAGTAAATAGAATTCATTCATTTTGTATTTTTTCATATTAGGCTTAAGTTCATGTTTAAAAGGATTTTTTTTAGTTTTACCTTGCCTTAATTGTTTAGGATTATTTATGAATGTTTCTGCTCTATTGTTATCCTTACTGAGCATCTGAACTCACCCCTTTCTATGTTATATTATTCCAATGATTTGAAGAAGTATTTTATGACTGACGTGGAGGGATAGTCTGAGGGGATATGAGTGTGGACTATGGAGACTATGTTGTTGTAGTTTTCATTTTATGATTTAATGTAAGACTTATGAATGCATCTAGTGTTTCCAAGACTACTAAACTACTTAGTCTTCCGAGACTTGATAATTTGTGATCATGCCAATGTTATCTAATAATTCACTGACTCTAGGTAACTGGGGTTAGGGCGTTACATAGAGATACTATGATAATAATCATAAACATATGTCCTATAGCATGTATACATCATAAGGAATGAAAACATATGATTTCTATATATCAGGTATTGTGGTCTCATAATCATTAAGAATTCTTTTCATGAAGTTCACACATGTGGATATCAAGTAGATGATATCATGATTATAGACCTACCAATAGAAAACCACATAATTCTGGCGTCATTGGTTATTACTATCTATGAACATGTGTATTATACTCTTGAATTGAGATTTTTATAAATGTGTACCATTGGATCATGTAATTTGATACAAGGAAAAAACCATGACATTGAATTTAAAGTGAGGTAGCTTGTATTGGGTGTGTCATTAGTGGTATGGCATTAGTTGGATGGTTAAGATAGAATTTGTAGCTTTTGAGTGGAGGAAGATATATCTTTTGGGTCAAATTTGACCAGGATGGTAGTAAAATCATTAAATCCATGGATATGGTACAAGAAATTAATTATATCTTGTATGTTCACAAAATACATAAAGATACGAATGGATAATGGAACAAGTTTTCATTATGAGATATTGCGAGAAAAAGAAATTATTTTACATAGACTGTTTTCATAGGAGTTATTCATAGCTTTTACCTTCCATATCTCATTAGGGGATATAATTGGTTGTTATAATCCACTCTTGGTCAATGTTTTGGACTCACTAATATCGAGATATGGACCTAGAGGGTCACACACTAAAAGTATCCACAGGTTCCAATTATTATAATAAATAGGGGTTTAGGATGATGTCGACCCCATATGCCGGGGTGGATGATTGTCTGAGTGTGATGCATCTCTAGTAAAAATAATTCAATTATATTATTAATGTTTAGAATTATGAATATTGAATTTATTTGTAAAGATATTCACTAGTTGTTTTATTGTAAAATTGAATATGAGAAAATATAATTTTGTAAACAAACACAGGATGCACAAGGATCCTTTAATAATTTTGGGAGATTATAGGTCGAGTTATAGATCATATTTTATGACATAACATTCTGTAGTGTTATAAGTGAGTGAAAAAATATTTATGACATTTATGATATGTTTATGAAGTAATACATGTGTGAAAAGATCTAAAATGAAGGTTATTACATTCTAGGGACCAAAGTAAAATTTTGCAAAGTATAACCTAAGTGTAAAAGCCTATTTTATCCTTTTGAATATTAATCTCCACAATTGGGACGAATTTATAGAGATAATATCTCATTTATTATCCTATCATGTTCATAGAGAGTGATTCTGAAGAATGAACAAGGTTGGATCGATCATGTCTTCTCGATCGAGTCCACATTCATTATCTGATCAAATGGACATCATAAAGCTCTCTAATTTCCCATGATAGAACCCAGGAAAATTAGATCAACAACTTAAGTGATTTGTTTCATGTTTGTATAATCTAGAGTATTCCTAGAATGGAACATTTGAGTCACACCACGTTGATGGTGAGTGAATCAAATCAGTGCCTTCAAAATAACAAGTTACCATTTACACTTTCTTTCTCTTTTATTTTTCATGCATAGATTTAATTACACACGATCCTTTTAGAAATAAAATCAAGGTGTCCTGCTAATTCAGTGTTTTAAATAATAATACCAAACCAAAATTTTAAACTACACATTTTTCTGGCTTCTGTTGCTTCTTAGTTTCCTTCACTTATGACATTTGCGATGCATTTTCAAGGTTATATGTATTATTTTGGGTTTTAAATGAATATTTGTCTTATATACACACTAATATTCCTTAAAAGTACAAAGGAATATCGATTTAAAATAAATAATATGCATTATTAATGATATATGAGTTGTTTCAGGCCCCTACTCTAAATAATATCTTGACCAAGCATTCATCAATTTGAATAATATAGAGTGTATTTATTCCTATTCTCAAATTTATTTATATACAAAAAAGTTATGATATTAGTAAGGAGGATTGATTATGATTCAAACATGAAAACTTGGGATAATAAAATATATATTCATGTTAAATTATACACTTCAAAGTCACAATGTAAGTAAAATGAGAATCGATGTTAAGACTCATATTCATTACAGACAATTCCATTATTTTTCAAGACATGCTTCACAAATAGTGGTGTTATCCCCTAACCATATTCCAAAAATAATGACGTATGGATATAATATAATTAATAGTATGATATAAATCCATTATGTCATAATAACATATGTTTAGATGCAAAAAACGTTGTTAAGGATGCATTTACAAAAAAGCAAAAATCAATAAAAATACAATGTTCATATAAATTGTTTATCCTAAAGGTCCCTAAGGATATAAAATAAAACCATGAGACGAAAAAATTATATTTATGTGATAGAATACATTTCAATAAATGGATTCACATCTCTATTTTGAGGTAGTGGGAAAAGATTGACTTGTTTAAGTCAAGGATGAAGATGCACAACTAGTTGCCAAAGAAATAAGTTCCACAAGAGAAAGTGGAAAATGAATATTCAATAGAGACATACTGTGTAGGAAAAATGATACCATAGTGGTGGTTTTAAATTCACTATGGTGGGTGATTCATTATACAATTTTAATAATGGATAATACAAGAAATAAGTAAATGAAAATAATATATTATTGACAATTTTATATGAATTCAAGAAATGGATTCCATTCTCCCAAATCAATTCTATATTTTTTAGGTTTCTTCAAGTCATGTAAAGACATTAGTGGGTATTCAAGAGAGACTATACATGAGTGACACAAGTGTGGTATCTATAAGGCATGATTGGGTTTACCAAGTCATCATGCCTAAATCCATTATAATTCAACTTATCATAGCTTCATTTAATTTTAATTTAATTTGTAATTAAATGTAAAGTACACAATTCTTGGAATGTTTCTATAAGAAACAACCAAAAAGATTTTGTGACGCCATTGAATTTTTATAAGGGGTGAAACATACTAAAATCTTGTTTTTAATTTATGTAAGAAAAATGATAATTTAATATTCATTTGGAATGAATTTTTTCAATGTGTAAACAAGTGTTTGGTGCGTGTGACACTATTTGTCAAGTAAAATATGTTGATAACATGTTGAAAATAGTTGTTTAATGTTATATTTAGTTAATAATAGAGTAAAAGTAACTCTCCAATATTTACATAAAGTAAAAAACTTATGTTCTAGGAAATGAGATCTACTAAGGTTGATTTAATGGCTTTTTTAGACCATGGAAAATTATTTATGATTACAAGGTAATGAAAATTATAATTTAGATAAATTTGAGATAGAATTGATACTAATGTGTGAGGATGTAAATATCGTCAAGAACACATGCATGAGACAAAGGACGAGATTAAATTTTTTTGAATAATTTCATACACTTCTGAAATGGATCTTTCACCTATGTCATGATATATAATAGATATTTTATTTCTAACATATAATTTAGGGTAGGAAAATATCCGTAAAATTTAGGATAATCACACAGTAATCATTCAGAAATATCCAAATGTAATTGAGAAAGTACAAGGGATATATAATTAGTACATGAAGGGGAGGGAACACTGGTAATAAGGGGACAAAAACTAGTCTTCATTTGGTTCAATATGATCTAATATCATAGTAAGAAAAATTTAATAAGAATGAGAATATTATTCTAGATATTAGTATACACATATATAATTATTGAGTTTGTTTTGGCTTCTTATGAAGATGAAGAAGCTGTATAAAATATTCAATCATTTATTATAGTTGTTGGAATTTCACCTAGTAAGTTTTTGAGTAATATAAATTATGATAATCTTACTATTTATACAAGCCAATATGTTATGTTATCATGGTTTAAAAAGGTAATATAATCGAGTATAACATTGCTTATAGAATATTACTAAAGGAGGTAAAATTACATATAATAGAGTAGCCACACAGTGGAGATATAGAATGCCTATTGACTAAAGACATAACTCACCATAAGGATTATCTGAACATGTGAGAGCTAATAAATATTGTTATCATGTTGGATCTAGTGAACGTGGGAGTGTTGTTGAAGTGGGATCACTAAATCCAACTTTAATAGTTATTTTTTATTACATTGTCATGTACATAGTGAGTTATGCATGATATACACCTAACATAATATTGTTGATATTTCTACATCCATTGTTTATATGGTAAGGTCCATAGATTATTTTTCATATCAAAATGTTATTATAGTTCCCAACCAATAATGATAACCTAGAGATACCATGACTATAATATTAAACTTATGTCATATGGTCCAGAAACATCATAATAATAGGGCAAAGTTAATGTGTGATCATCATGTGTTGGGGGCTGATAAGAATTGAGAATTCTTCTCATGAAGTTCTCACATAGTGATTATGAGTAGATGAGATCGTGAGGGATAACCCTCCAATATGAACACCGCATGTTTTTGGTGTCGTTGTTAGTTCCTATATTTTAATGAATCCAATGGTCTCCAAATTTGATATTATTATTAGTTTATATTATTTTATTATTTACATTGATGTAAGATAAAAATCATGGAATTTATGTCCTGGTGAGGTTTCTAGTGTTTGGTGTGACATTGGTTGAATGACATTGATTGAATAATCATGATATGATTTTTCACTTCTGATATAAATTTATATCTTGGGACCATTTGATCCGGATTGTAGTACCTTCAAAAAATCACTATCCATGGATGAAGATGGTTTTTCCATCCAGTGAGTTCAACAAAAAATAAATCAATAATGTATATTGACATGAAGTGTGCAACATGCTTCCTCACATATCAGGAGAAAAATAGATTATATTACACAGTGTGTCTTCATATGAGGGTTTTATTGTTATTTATATTCATTATATCCTTAGGATCCTTGATGGGTTGTTATAATATACTCCTAGTTTGTAAATATTATTCGCTATAATTGAGATAATGGCCTAGAGGGTTACACACAAAGAATATTTAGAATCTTGACCAATTCAAGTGAATTGGGGATAAGGACATGGTGGGAACGAAGGCAGGGATTGGGCAATGTCTAAGTTTAAATGATCACATGAGAATAAATAAATTCAATATTATTTATATTTAGAATAATATATCTTGAATTTATTTAATTATTATATTCATGAGTAATTTTTTGAAAATTAAGAATAATATTTTTTAATGAATATTAAATATTTAATATTCTATGTTTGTTATATATTTATGTGGGAGAAATGAGTTGGGGTAATGAATCATATATTATCAAATAAAATTATTTTAAGGTTAAAAGTATGTGATAAAAAACTTGGGATGTTTGTAACATGTTTTCAATGTTATAGGTATTATTTTGCATTATAAATGAAGGGTTAACTTATTAAAGGGATTACATTCAATTTAAATAATCTTTAACCTACCAATAAATGGAATAATAAGCACAAATTCATGTGAATAGTTAATCCCATTAATTATATAGGTTCTCTCACCACCCTCCCAAATTAAAGAGAATGTGATTGAGGTCCAATCATCTCAATTCAATTTACCTCACCTTGATCGAAGAGTAAATGACCCAGCAATTGTTTTGACAAAAATAACACCATCGATTATATGATCCATCACCTAAAGATGAAATATCAATGATCAATCAAGCTTGTGGAACACCTTTGGATGACCTAGTTGGATCTCACTCGGGTTCCTTTGAGTTATTTTCTTTGATGATGATCGAAATGCGCTTCTAACTAAAATTGGAAGAGGAAGAACTAAAATATAATTTTGTGCTAAAATTAAATTAGAAAAGATCATTTTGTTGTAATCAGACATCAATTATACAGATGATGATGTTATGATGTCAATCAAATAATTAAAATTTATAATTTCTAGTTTTCTAGGCATCTGTTGTGTACCTGGTTCCAATAGACATGCCATGTATAGGGATTTTCACACACATTGTATAGTGTTTTTCACATCCTATGTTGGGCAGTGGGACACAGTCAGATGTGGACATGGGAGTATACCTCGTGTAAACTAAGAGACACATTATTTATCAATATATGGCCTACCTCATATATACCCATTTTTACGAATCAGAATCGAACCCTCTCATAGTATTTATTGAGTATAATTTAGCATAGAATGATATAGTGACATTTTTTGACCTAAGAGATGCATTGTGAAGTGATTAAAGTGGTTCACTTATTCTAGAAAGGGTTGTTAACATTGAGTCTTGAGGGTGATCTCCCACCACTAGAGACTATGAAATCTTCATCGCTCACATTTATTTGTGTTAGACAAAAGGGGATGATAGAGGGGGAGACTTTTATTATTTCTAGATAAAGATGTTGATAAAGGAGAGCATTATAAATGCTAAGAAAAGATATAATGAATGGGTGTCTTTTGATAGTGTTTTTTATAGATGATAAAGATGACCATTTATCATAGTTATTTAATGATGATAAAATATGAATCTTTAATAGAGACAAAAAGAAATGATTTAAACATCCAATTACATATTTTCTGGTACTCCTCCACCCTAGTTTTGATCATATATTAGTTGGGGATTGTTTTAGGTTGTTTTGGGAGAAATTTGGAGAATTATGGAGGATTTATGAGCTTTTCAGATTTGGTTCACGGTTACCCAACCCATGCACCCCTGGACTGTGAGAAATGAATAGTTGTTGCACGGTTTCCCAAACCGTGCACCCAACATGGAGGAATCGTGAACCCCAAATAGTAGGGTTGCATGGTTAAGGCACACAATTTTTCTAATCATGTGGACATCTCCAGGAATCCAAGAACATGGGTTTATTTTATTCCATATTTTATTTTTAAATTCTTGAACTGCTCGGTTTAACCCCAATTTGACCCCCACTCAACCCAAAATTATTTGACTGGATTGGAAGGATCTCAAGAAGTTGTTTTTGATCTTCTAACCCCTTTACTGTGAAAATCTAAGCATGAGTGATCTTCTTTAATCTCCACCAGGTAATTGGATTTCCTCTCTAATAGTTTCTTCCAATCCATCATTCCATATCCCTTAGAGTTTAATGGATCAACATGTATCAGATGGATCTAATATGCATTTTATTGGATCCTGATTCTTGGTTTGATTTCTTCATCACTTATGCCTTCATTTTTAATTGGTTGATCGCATCATGGTTGTTGATTCCTGATATTTAAAAAATGTTGGTGGTTCCATAATTATTCTCCTTGTAATTGAAACACTGAGTTTCTAGACCAAATTGAGTTGATTTTATAATTGATTTAATAACATGTAATTATGATTATTTTATTATTGATTTGAAATGGATATGAAAATTTAATAAAACCCCAATTTCGTGGAATTAATATTATGGTGAGGATTTTATAAAATTATAACCATATTTTGGAAACTATAGTGATGAAAATGAATTGAGGTTAATCTTTAGAGAAAGGCTTAAATAGAAAGGTGTTTTGAAATGGAATGAAATGATGATATCCTATGTGTTGTTTTTGAAATGATAAGAAATGTAAAAAATTGAAAATTTGTCATTGTGTTTTAAAATATATTTAAATAATTGATTAAATATATTTTTGATGTAATTTTCCCTTAAGTGGGAGTGTATGTAATTTTCCCTTAAGTGAGAGTGGATTTAATTTTCCCTTATGTGGGTGTGTAATTGTTTGATTTGATATACATTTCATTGATTATTGAACTATTTTATTCATATATAAACAATTTTATATTCATTTACCCCTATTTGAAAGTTGTTTGATATGTCTATCATCTATTTGAAATATAAGCATGTTTTGGTTTTAAAATTTTCAGAATGAAATAACATGACTAGTTTTATTTAAAATGATATAATTAATGGTAAATTATTATGGTATTGACTATGAAACACTTGGTGATACCCTACTAGAATTATTATATCACACCATGCCTAGTTTTTCTTATGCCAGGTCGGAGAAATGGGAAAGCACCTCTTGGATGAGGTAGATGTTCGTGAACCTTTGGGCTTAGAGAGATGGAGGTGACCAGTGGAGATATTATCCACATATTTAATGGGATGTTTGAGTTTTCATATTCATAGATACTAGGTACTTTTATAATGTAATTTTTTTGGGTTTTGTTATACCTATTCAGTTTCTGGTAATTTCTGCCTTTTTAGTTTTGAGCATACAGACTGGTATATCTTTTATCTTTTGTTTTTTATTGAAAATTTGTTCCCTATTGATAATGTATGATATTATTTTCTAGTCACAAACCAACAGGGTTCCTGAATTCCCTTCAGGACATTTCAATGTCAGATCAGGTATTAGGGTACCATGGTATCCTAGCTGGTTCATGACAAAGTGGTATTATAGAAAGAACTCATACGGATGCACAGTAGTATTGTCTGGGATGATATATATATTCCACAATGGTGATGTTGTTCTCTAAAGGGGGTTCAATGTAACAATCTATAATTGTAGGTTCTGGGCTCAGCGGAAGTGTGTTGGTGGGTGTACCGAACTTTAATTTTCTTCATTAATGACATTTAATATGAGATCCATCATGATAATAAAACTCCGGATCTTTGGAATCAAATGAAGAACGAAAGAAAAGAGGGGAGTCACGAAACCATAGATAGAATCATCATATGTTGGTTATAATTAATTTAATTAAAAGACATAAATTTCCTTGATTGAATTATATCTCTGTTGATGTTTTCAGTCATGATCTGATGTGATTCGTCATTGTGTTGTATAATCCATGTGTAGGATTCCTCTATCAGTGACCCTCACATGCTCCACATATCTCTAGATATCGCTGATGGGATCTTGGGTGCTTGCACAGAAGTTCCTTCACTTGTGATGTCTGCTTTCGATCGCCTTGATCTGGTGGAGGAGGATCTCTCTCTCTCGCAGCTTGAGAGTGTTCTTATAAGAAAATAATTATCTCTTGGCTTGAGAGATTTCTCAAGATCCATTGAGAAAACTCCAAAAATTTTTATGCTAATTAGAATTATATATTCGGGGTTTTAATTACATATAATAATAAAATTAATTAATTATCCGAAAGCATTTATTCATTTCATTTAATTCTTAGTAAGACCACATGTCTAATAATAACAGTTGAATATTATTATTACACATCATGTGCACAACAATTTATATCTAAAATTAAATAACTAAATAAAAAATATTATTTCTCACAAATTCCCAAAAAAAATAGAAAGCCAGTATATTAATATACACGACATCTACTTTTGTTTTTCCATTCACTTTATTTCCTCCATCACATTTATTAGTCCTTGAATAATGGCCATTTATTTCTCAAATAAATATCACTCCATTAATCACTAATAAATATATTATTTCTCCCCCAATATATTCTCTCGAATAACCAGTGTCAAAATAAATGAGATCAGACATATTTGAATAATTATTAATCCATAATCAGGAATAATCTTTATTCAACTTGTTATATTAATATTTTAACTGAGATAATTGGACACACTTAGTTTGTGACCCTTTAGGCCTCTTTCTCTGTGGAATTAGGCGGAGCATGGATAAAGCCCAAGGATAACATCTAGAAACACACCAAGGCACCCATTGAAAAATAAGTTAATGCCAAAATGATGTGTCACCTCCTACTAATGCTTACCATGTAATGTAATCCCTCTGTTTCGATATCTCGAATCAAGTGGGTTTCATGCTAGTGCCATCAACCCATGTGCTCGATTATTCTTTCTATGACTTCCCAAAATTGAACTTGCCCATTCCTTACCATGTCTATGGATTTATTTATGCTACATCAATTCCATTAAATGGTATGTGATATATTCTACCATTATGGAACATAAGGGATAAATCCTTTCTCACATTCTCTATTAATGAAGTTTTACATGTGACGCACCCGACATATCATACCTCACGGAGAACAGTTTGTCGTAATAGTTTTCATAATTACATCTAAGTGTGTGAGTTTTAATACCCATTAATAATAATCTTAAAGTAAAATGACAAATACGCATGTCCACGTATAGGAAAATCTAATGACACTATGAAATATGGATTTCCTACTGGTGGGTCTTGTTTTCATAATATCCTCCTGGATATTACCATGGGTGCACACCATGATAAGGTTCCTCAATGTTTTATGAGTCCTCGCCACTAATAGACTGTATTATTTGTGTCCCTCAAATAAAATCATCTAGGCATAGGACATATAATAATTAACAGGGTAATGGAACTTTCGGGTTATCATCATAAAAGGGATCCTCTATGGCCCTTTACAGAAATAGCTATCCATAGGCAATTATCAAATGTATTGTCATGTAGAAGAATAATAGAGATGTGAGAAGATGTTTATTAATGAATAAAGTAAAAAGTAGTTGTTCTTGACTACCAACTCTATCAGACTCCCACATGGACTAGAGCCAACTACTAACAACCTTTAACCCACTATCTCTCACATGATATTCATGCTTTTATTCATATAGGCCTTTAGTCTTGGGCTCTGTCACGTTCTCTTCCATGGACAGTCTACTCACTGCAACACCACCCCTTTGATAGAAAACCCTCAAGAGGTGATACTTTCAGAGTATTTGTTTTTTCCGTTGATGTAACCTTGGTTCTTTTGAAAGAGCCACCACTACAGTATTAACACAATACAATGTGATAGGAACTTTACTACTAGGAACCTCATCAAGCTCCTAGACAATGTTCCGAATCCAGATGGATTCCTTTGCTGTATTAGAAGCCACTATATATTCGGAATCCACTGAAGAATCGGTGACCACTGGTTCCTTTGAACTCTTCCAGCTCACAGCTCCTCCATTGAGACATTAAACATATCCATATTGTGTTTTTAGATCATTTTGATCTGTTTTAAAACAAGCATCAACATACTATCTAATGACAAGCTCTTTGTGTCGTCTATACACCAGGAACATATCCATGATTCTTTTCAGATACTTAAGGATAGTCTTAATAGAAGTACAATTTTGTTCACATGGACCTTCTTGATATCTGACTACCATTCTTTGTGCATAGGCAACATTATTCCTAGTACATAACATGGAATACATGATAGATCTTATAGCCGAAGCTTATGTGATCTTATTCATTATATCTTTCACGTGTTGTGCATGAGGACACATTTTCTTAAAAAAATGATGGCCATGAGACACTAGAACTGATACCCTCTTGGATTTTTCCATACTAAATCTCATTAGTATCTGGTCAATATATGTAACCTGACTTAGTGCATGAAGCCTCTTGGATCTATTATAAATGATCTCGATCCCTAGAATGTTGGTTGCATCACCCATGTCCTTCATGAAGAAACACTTGTTCAACTAGTCCTTAACTGACTATAAGACTGGTACATCATTTCCAATAAGCAATATGTCTTCAAACTATACTACTACGATAATGAATGCATTCCCATTAAATCTCTTATAAAAACATTGCTCACATTTGATCTTAATGATACCAAATTCTTTTATGGCTTCATCGAATCTAGTGTTCCATGAACTGGATTCTTTCTTTAAACCATAAATGGATTATACAACTAGAAATCTTATTTGGGTTCACCTAGTGTCACAAACCCCTCTGGTTGGGTCATATATAAATCTTCCTAAAGGTTCCTGTTAAGGAATGTTGTTTTGACATTGAATTTTCAAATCTTTTAGTCATCGTAATATGTTAGGGAATGTATGATTCTTATGGATTTAAACATGGAAACTAGCGAGAAGGTTTCATTGTAGTCAATTCTGGGACGTTGTCTGAATCCTTTAGACAGTAGCCCTGCTTTATAGGTGCTAAATTGACCTTCCGTGTCCAATTTTCTCTTGAATTCCCATTTTCAATCAAAAGGATTTACATCAATTAGCTCATCGACCAGAACCCAAACATGGTTCTGATACATGGAATCCATCTCATAATTCTTAGCTTCTAGATATCTTGTAGCTTCTAATATTTATACTTTTTTCTTGTAAGAGATAGGTTCTTAATTTTCTAACAATAATTTTTCCCCATCCTCGATGACTAGGAAACCAAATCTCTCTGGTTCCCTTACCTCTCTTGAGCTCCTATGCAGTACTTGTGTTTCTGGAACCTCTTCCACAAGGACAAGTGGATCTAGTTCCTATACCCACTCTTGTGTATCTTGAGCATCAAATTCATCAAAGTCAATTGTTATCCCACTATCCTTTTTTAGGATTTTCTCCCTCCCATGAAATATGGATTTTTTGGCAACAATCACTTTCTTTTCTGAAGGGTTATATAGGTAATATCCTTTATTTTCCATGGGATATCATATAAAGATACACCTCAGGCCCAAAGTTGCTTGTGTGTTTCCTGATAAGGCCTTAAGAAATGCCTCCCATCCCCATACATGTGTGTGAGACAAAATGGGTTTCTTTCCATTCCATAACCCAGAGAGAATTGACATTTCCTCTTCAGTTGGTACTCGGTATAATGTGTATGCTGCAGTTTGTAATGCATATCCCCAAAAGGATAATGGAAGATCTACCTGAATCATCATCGACCTCACAATGTCCAGATAGGTGTGGTTCCTCCTTTTACTAACACCACTCCACTATGGTGTATAATGTGGAGTGAGATAATATAGAATCCTAGACTCTCATAGATGATGGATGAACACTTTGTTCAGATATTCTCCACTTCAATCTGATCGAAGCTTCTTTATCTTCTTATTATGCTGATTCTCAACTTCATTCTTGAAGACCATAAATTTCTCTAAGTCTTATGAATTATTCCTCATTGATTAGATATAGTCATATCTACACAAATCATCAGTTAAAGTAATGAAGTAAGAATATCCACCTCTAGATTCTACTTGAAATGGTCCACACACATTCGTGTGCACCAATCCTAGAAGCTCTAAGTCCCTTTTTCCCTATGCGCCAAAAAGCATCTTTTTCATTTTACCTTATAAAAAAGTGTGACATCTATCCAGTGGTTTTATCTCGGTAGAGTCTAAATAGACACCTTTTTAGAGCTTTTTCATGTTAATCTAATTTACATTACTGAGATAGTGATGACACAACTAGGTAATATATGAGTCATGTGAGTTTGTTTCGTTATCCACTGTCAAAACCTAGTTTTCATAATTTAATACATACAACCCATTATTTAAATTTACTATACCATAACATACATTTTTCTTATAAAATAATTACCCATTTTCCCAAACATGAAAATAAATCCATCAATTTCTAAACATGATACAAAAATTAAGTTTTTTGTAACACTAGGAACATAATAACAATTTTGTAAAACCAAAATCATCCTTGTTAGCAATTAGAGATGTTAATCGTTAATGGCCAATGCAGCCATCGTCGCACAATTGGTATCTCAATGAACCACCTCTCCTCTATAAATATTTCTATATCTACTTGTTTCATGCATTTGAATACAGATGTGAGCCCCAAAATCTATATCTAATACCCAATCTGTAGAAATGTAAAGATTACAGTCAATAAATAGCACACCATTAGTGTCCCCACATTTTTGGTTGAAATTCCTCTTCCTGTGGCCTAGCTTTCCACATGAGAAACATACCACTTCCCATTACTTTCTCTACCTCCGGATCATCCCCTTATTGGAGGGACGGTGCTCGGAGCCTTGAGACCACTTATAAGTCCTTGTCCCCTTTGCCTTGGCCATCCTTTTCATATTCACTATAAGGATTATGGGA
This sequence comes from Viscum album, assembly GCA_963277665.1. NCBI lineage: Eukaryota > Viridiplantae > Streptophyta > Magnoliopsida > Santalales > Viscaceae > Viscum > Viscum album. The sequence continues at coordinate 932,895,539 of OY728121.1, forward strand.
TTGTCATTCCCCATGTCCTTATATACCTGGTGAATTAATGTCAGAAGTCCTAATAGACTCTTCTTATTGTTTTTCATGTTATAATTGACAATAAAGATAGAGACGGTCTTGGGAAGTGATGATAGGATGAGATCTTTATGTAAGTCGTCACAGAACGAGATCTCAAATATGTCCAGGCATTCAATGTAGCCAATAATATTGAATACATGAGGCCCAGATGGAACATAATCTCCAAGAGTAGTTGTAAATTTTGTTTATGAGATCTCATATCTCTCATGTCTTTCCTTCTATTGATATAGACCATTAAGGTGAGACATAATGCTATACACGTCCATGTTTTTATATTACTTCAAGAGCTCATTATAAATAGCTGATAGCATGAAACATTGTTCATAAATGGCATTTTCCATATGTTTTATATAGAGAAATAGAACCTCATCACTGGTGTCGTTTCCAGGCACAACTGTAATAGGCTCTTCCAGCACATACAATTTCCTCTCATGGTGAGGGATGACGCGTAAACACCTCTGCCATTCCTGGAAATTGGGGTTGGTGAGAAGGTTTTCCATCTCGAGTGTGGTTCACAATGATATGTTTGAAATTATTTTTTCTTACATTTTCTAAAAATTAATATGATCAATGGTTTATTACTTTATCACGATAAAACTGATACAAATAAATTAATACTTATTATTCTCCCACTATTGTATCGAAATACAATAGCCCTCACCATTTACATTGGAATATTTTGTTTCCTGAATATTCTAGTGGTGAGGATCCATATTTCCCTTCACATTACACCATCAAGGGTTGTTCAAGCAAGTTGTATGGTTTTAGTTAGGCATTCTAAATGAACAATTCATTAATCTGTAGCACCTTGATTTGCTGAGTGGACACCCCAATATTGAAATCCTTTTATTTTGGCATTCCTGAACCTTTTCCTCTTGGTCACACCATGTCCTACTCTGGCAGTAAAACCTTGATGCGAACCAAGTCATGTCAGCCCATGAACTAGATTTAGAATTCCTTGATAATTGAAAGCACACCAAATAGGGTCAGTCAAGCACTTTAAACTATGGTTTTATTCTAATTAAGATTAAGGAAGGCTATACCGACATAATATTTCATTGTGAGATTTTATCCTTATACATAAATTTCCATTTTATTATCTTTGATTACATGCTTGTAAATATTATGTGGGATATACATAAGTGATTAACAATGTCTAAGATAATTGTTATGTCCACTAGGCTAGAGAACCTAAGAGGGGGGTGAATCAGGTTATAAAAGATTAAAACAACTGCCCGTCTGATATTGTTTTTCTATTAGACAAAACCCTCTTCTCTCACTTTTCCGATGCAGAGTATGAGCAAATTTTAATGCATGCATAGGACCCAACGATTTTTACTTGGTTCACCCTCACTGGGCTACGTCCAAGGATCATACACCGGCAATGTGCCGATGTACAAATTCCACTATAAGCACACTGCTTTTTACAAGTTTGAAGCATACTCACTGTCCCTCCTGGTTTACAACCACTCACAATTAGAGAACTCACTGCTCTCTCAACTTAAGTGAGCTCACTACTTCTTCAGAAGATCTACTCACAGTTTATAGTCATGTATGTCTCTTCATTTTCATGAAATAATGCATCATCAACTGTTGATAGATGCTCTGTTGAAGTCCAAATTTCATCCACTGATCAATAACCCTTTTCCACTGAACACTGGGTAATTGCTTTGGAAAAACCTTCACCAATCACCCTACTTCGCGATGCTATAAATTTCGCCAAGCTCAAAAAATCCTTCGCGAAGATCATGAATTTTCCAGAAGCACTCTCGCGAAGCACTATCACAATTCTCAAGTCATTTGTAGAGAACCTTCTCTTGCGAAGCTCAGTGAGACAACGCGGAGCGCGCAACATTCGCGAAGCTACAATATCCATCGCAAATCTCTTCTTTCGCGAAGCACAAAGGGTACGTGAACTACATTCGCAAAACGAGAGTGAAATATCTTCTTCGAAAATTCTCTACTTCTCTCAAGGGGGTCGACATCTATTTATAGGCGATTCCACTGACACTCGAACCTTCCTTGCGAAGTCAGCGCCATGTCATTGCCTATCGCGATGCTCCGAATTTTCCTCTAGAATTCTGTCCAAATCTCGAAGTACCATGGCAATTTTCCGATCGAAGAGCGCATCGTAATCGCTGAGCATTCTGTCATTTACTTCGTACCGCCGCCGTGAAGCTCCATTGAATTTACTTTCAATGCTTCCATTCATGAAGCTCGTCATAACCGTGAAGCATCACCGCCTCTATTCTTCTAGTCTTCGCGAAATCCAAACCATACATCCTATCTTCACGAAATTCAAGCCTCTTCCATATTAAAATATAATCTTCAAGAATATCCTCTTTTTGCGATGCTCACCGAACTCCAAATTTTGGACACCAAAAATTTGGAAGTCATTGGGAAACGACGCCACCTTTTAATGCTCTTTTGTACAACCTCTAGATCATTCGTTCCATTTTCATTGTTCTTTCCCAACAATGATTGTCAACAACTTCTCTGGAACTCGACAATTCTCCATGGAAACCTACCTTGTCAACATACAAAATAAACCCAAAAATACTTCAATATTACCTAGAGGGATTTTTTCCCAACAATAATATTAATGAATAAGTGGGTCTTGTTTTGGTTTCATCTTCCATTCTATTTTAATTCATTAATTGTGTGATCATGACAATACACCCACAATAAATAAACCATGCCCCTTATAGAAATAAAATAAAATCTATGATCATGAGATTGTTCTATTGGTTAGTTTATCTAGCGGTTGATAAACTAAACCAAGACCTAGGGGAGAAAAACCTTGATCCTTTTGGGATCATGTTTACAGCATTCCAACCATCCACCATGGTATATCGTCAGACTAGTTTCACCGTGGCTCTTAACTTTTTCCACCTCCACTAGCATGGGAGATCCATCCATTACATATTATTTTCTCTCACATGCAGGTGAGGGGTAAAACGGGGTTTTACATAAAATAATCATTGGGAATGTAGGCCATACATATTAATTAGGAGAAGGCTCACATGCCAACAAATTTAATTTAAATTAATTAATTAAAAGAAACAATTCACATACTGTCTTGGTCTAGCTCATGATCATACATACATGAAATTTTATTTACACATAAATAAAACTAGAATTAAATTTGTTAATCATTCTTGTTTATGATTGTAATGACCCATATTTTTTTCCAAGTATTTTTTTAATTATATGGATTTGTTATGAGGCTGTGAAATCTGACAGCATTTGATTCCGATGCCTGGTGTCCCGAAACAGAATTTTAAACTTTCTTTAGGTACATTCAGTAAACATGTGAGTGACAAATCCAAACTTTTGAACCAGTGCTCGCAAATGAAATCTGAGGGAAAAATTGAAGTCGTAGTGCCATGATTCGCGTAGTGGAGCCGTAACCTCGTTCACATTGGGTTGAGAGAGGAAGTTTGTTTTTGTGGTTTTTGGGGGGGACTAAAAAAATAAATCTAATTTATTTTAAATATCCCTACCCCTCTTTTAGTCTTCGGTGTTGGGGACCATAAGGGGTGGTCCGGCATTTAATATAGGACATTAAATTCCCAGTTACACCAAAATGTGTAACCACCCTACATGCAATTAAAGACGTTCATTAATTGGAGAAATTAATGAACCTATCTTAATTATGTGTTGTAAATATAACTCCTCTATCCTCTATCTCTTTTTGATTTTAGAATTAATTGGAAAAATTTAGTGTTTTTGTAGAAGAGGATTACAGAGGAGCCTCTTGATCAAGAACAGATCCATCAAGCAAGAACCAAATTTCATCGTTTGAGTGATATCGTTGGAGTCTTGCTTCATGATCAATGAACATTGACCCATCATAAAATGTGGGATTCTCTCCAACGAATATTGAGGTAGTTTTTTGTGTTGATTAAATTTCATGAGTTGTTGAATTAAATATCTTCTCCCTTGTTAATATGCTAACGTGGAGGGCGTGGCCCAAATGAAAAAGGTATGCACCATCTGTCACTTTTTTTATCATTGAATTTAATGTGGGTGAATTTTAGGCTTGGTTGAAACCCATATTTGAGTCTCAAGAAGGGAAGGGGATGACCCGGGAAGTTCATAGGTGTGGTCAAGTGGAAAAACAGACCACTGGTGCTCACCTGGTGGCTTGTAGAAGACCACAACAGCGACAACGGCATGGAAACACCGGGGACTGGCGCCAACAGGTGATGGTGCAGGCTAGCACAGATCGGCCACGGTGGAGACGGTGCGCCATCATGCGCTGCAGGAGGAGGTCACAACACTAGGTTGCACTGGTCAACTGGGTGGCTGGTACCGACCGGTCATAGAGGTGGAGTGACGCATCGTCACACGCTGTAGTTGGAGGAGGTTGTGGCTTTTCAGACACAATGGTTGAGTAGTACGGCCGGAACCAGATGGCCACATAGGCAGAGCAGTGCACCATCGTGAACCGCTGGAGGTGGTCATGGATTGAGGTCGCGGAGGAGGCAAGCATCTACTCCCTGCGGGTCTCACGGGTGACCAGGTGGTGCCATGGGGTACCGCCACTCTGCATCCTAGATAGCTTAGCCATTCGGGGAAAAAGTGGGGTGCATTATTTCACCGTGCAAGCTAGGGATGCCACCGCACCCTCCTGCGAGCTGAGTTGTGCCCCCCTAAGGGCCGGGATTCCCCACCCCCTAGTAGGTTGGGCAGGACCGCAACATCACAGGCCGAGCCTACAACAACCCAGCCCTAACTGGCTGGCCCAGGCTAGTTCAGTTCGGCCCGGGTCTGGTCGACCCAAACCAGGTCGGACCAAAACAGGACCTATCCAGGCCCAATTTCACTTAAAATGGAATAACGTGAAATCCAGACTTCCATTTGATGAACCATCTCTGGAACTGGTATCGTTGGAGATATATGGTACTTTTGGTATACTCTACTAAAATTTTGGAGAAACTTGGAGTACGATCGGGATGGATGGAACATGAATTCAATCGGGCCATAGGTACTAAAGCGCTTATAAATCACAAATCGGGCATTTTATTAATGAATCATCTATCATGTTGGAACCCTTATGACATGGTGGTACTCTAGGTTACTACTTTTGGTGCTTAGTTGCAGTCGAGGTATGACTGATATCTCGATGATCAGATTATACAAAACTTGAGTGCACCGGGTGCGAGGTATCCTATGGGTGGCCGTCTTGAAGTAGCGACCCTATGTGGATCAGCATCATAGAGACCCTATGTGGATCAACATCCTAGCTACCCAGTGAGGACAAGTTTTATAGTGTCTTGTTGAGGATCATCACCTAGAAACCCTGAGTGGATCAGCATATGGTGTCCTTTTATGGATCATCATTTCAGTGACCCTCTATGGATCTGCATTCTAGTGACCCTGTATGGATCAACATTCTAGTGACCTTGTGTTGATCAGTAGTAGCATGGCCCAATGAGGACCATCCTTATAGTGGCCAATCATGGAACAATCATTTACATCAAATAGTAAATTTATAATAGGACAACATCCTTGTGGAATAGTTGTGGAACTTCTAAATGGAATTAAATGATATTTCTTATGACAAATCATATATATTACTGATCACTGAGTTTTATACTTGGTGTGAGCAGAGTATTTCTACATGTTTTATGATTGAGGTCTTGCTTTGTGGTTTTCCCTTGTGGAGCTCTGGGGGACCTGTGGGGTTCTCAGCATCCCTACTGATTATTGTTATACTCACCCCTAAATGGTATTTGTGTGATCCTTGTTGTGTCTATTGTAGAAATTGGGCATCTCTGACCGAGGTTTGGGAGATATGGATGAATGCTTCTCAAATGTGGACCTTTAGACGTGACATGCCACATTTATGACCGAAAAATATTTTTCCCTACACTTCAGTTAGAAATCTATACAGATGATTCTAGGAGCTGTTTTTCTTCTTTTTTTGTAATTTTCAGTTGGGCTTGTAATCCGGACCCCTTTACATACAGTATTCACCCATTTTTTACTTTTAGTACACATATTTTTAATTCTACATTTTTACTGCATGGGTTGTACTCATTGTATTTATAGACTATGTTTTTTCAGGTTTAAAGTCAATGTTATCCCATTTTTTAGCGATATGCCTTTCGGTGATAGTCTTGAACCCCTAGCCTATGGATGGCAGGCTTGGGGTAGTCACGACACGGGCCCCGGGTGACGGGTTGTAACAAAGTGGTATCAAAGGAGTCAGTTCTACTAAAGAACAAATAATATAATCTTTCCAATGTGGCAATAGTTATATGTTTTTTGAGTGTGGTTTTCAGTTAGAGGAGTCCAGTGTTGCTTTGGCGACTGACGTGTCCATACACCGGGACCCAGAATTTTGATTTCCGACATGGTGCACGAATACACCAATTGCATGTGGTTTGGAAATGTTTTACTTTTGATCTCTTTTGAGATATCTCACCAGGTATAACTTATTGACCATGGTTCGCCTATTTCACTTCAGGATGCTGCCACATAGACAAACAGCCATGATTCCTGATAGAGTACATGATGACGGCCCACTGAGTAACAAGGCTTTGGTGGAGGGCCCTCTTAAGGTGATGGAACCTTTGGGTTGTTCACTATCAGCACAACCACCCTTTATGTAACAGTATCCACCAGCCCCACTAGCGGATGATGCATGCCGACTGAGCGCATTGCACGAGTTCCAGTAGTGGAGGCCTTCGAGGTTCCGAGGCGAGATAGACCTGCAGATGACTAAGGACTGGCTGGAGGTTGTGGCTAGAGTTTTTCTCCTATTTGGGACACCAGCCGACCATATGGTCATCCTAGATTCCAGTCATTTCTAGGGAGAAGTAGGGAGATGGTGGAGCCAGAATCTCTAGATACATGATGAGGCAATTCTCACTGGGGATGATTTCGGGTGTCGCTTCTAGGAAGAGTTCATTCCAACAACTCTACACTCTGTGCGTATACAGGAGTTACTACACTTATAGCAGGACAACCTAACTATGGCCTAGTACTTGGCAAGGTTCACCGACCTCTCACGCTACTCTACCGACATGGTGCAGGACCATTATTTTAGGGCCCATAATATCGATCAGGTCATCCTATGGGATATCAGATCTTCAATGGTATCTCTCAGCATCCCAACGCATGCTAGAGTTCTAAAGAGAGAACTCTTGGTGGAGAGAATCTTTGCTGAGCAGACACCGACAGCGAGACCCACCATTGTGTGACACGTAGCTGAGTCATCTATGGATAGTAGTAGGCAGGTAACACAGAGGTCCAAGAGGACCAAACCTTCTAGTGGATGAACCCAATATGTAGGGTCAGAGGTGCGAGGATCATGAGGTCGAGCAGGACCGTAGAGGATCAGATTGTACATCATGTGTGGCGGCTAGAGTCACATGGCTCGCGACTACCCGACCAGCTGCAATGATGACCAAAAAACGGTCAATGTATGACTGAGGAAGAGGTAAATATTCAAGTGGGGAGGTCCGAAGGAAGTAGGCGAATGAGTCCAAGGAGTTGGTCATGCTGCAGGCGGTGGGCGAAGATTCAAACGTATATCACCACCACCACCAGGTGGTCCAGCTCAACCACAGTGAGAAGTTGGATATGGTAGAGATCAGCTCCAGGGAACTGAGGCCTATGAACAAAACGCTCCAGAAATGATTTGAGGTATGATAATTGACTACTGCACCTTATTTGCAGCACTTATACACACAGCTTCCAGTCACTCTTTCATTTACATGGCCCTTGTTCGGGTCTCAGAGATCCTAATACCGCCATTGTCTCAATAATTGAGATTGGAGACTCCTCTGGGAGAGGATTCAATTATTACACACTTTTACATGAAGATTGAGATTACTCTAGGAGGCGATAGCTTTGATTGGGATCTCATAGTGGTAGTTTTGAGGCCTTACGACGTCATCTTGGGTATAGACTAGTTATCTACATTCAATACTTATATTGACTGCATTAGGCCCAATGTGTGGTGTGTCCATGAGGATGGGTCCATGTATTCATTCACCTACAAGAATGGAACCTTTTCAACACAGGACCGAGTTACTTTAAGGAGGGTGCAGCAGATTACAAATCAGTTGGCTAGCCATACTCTCAGATCAGTTGTTGTTGAGAGTCTAAGAGATCCTATAGTGGTGGACCAGTATGCTGATGTCTTCCCTGATGATGTCATGGGACAACCTCCTCATATAGAGGTGGACATCTTCATAGACTTGTACCACATGACCGCACTGATATCTACACCAGCATACCAGATGGATTTTTTGGAGCTTTGTGAGTTACGGTTATAGGTGGAGGACTTGTAGAGAAAGGGGTTTATAAGGCCCAGTGTTTCTCCATGGGTAGCCCCTATTTTGTTTGCCAAGAAGGAAGATGGATGTTTTCGACTCTCTGTGGATTACTGGTGCTTCAACTAGGTGTCCATGAATAACAAGTATCAACTTCTGATGATTGATTATCTCTTCGATCACCTGAAGGGAGATCATTGGTTTTTGAAGATAGATCTCAGATCATGCTATCATTAGTTCAGAGTACGAGATTTTGATGTGCCGAAGATGAGATTAATATATATGTATGGCCTTTGTGGGTTCCTGGTTATTCCATTCAGCATGACCAACACCCCTTTATTGTTTATGGGACTAATGAATACGATCTTCTAGCCATACCTCGATCACATCATGGTTGTCTTAATTGATGTCATCTTGGTGCACTCAGCGATGGTGGAATCGAGTTCCTATCATCTGCAGATAGTTTTGGATACACTCTACAAGCACCAGCTTTATGGTAATCTCTCGAAGTTCCAGTTATGGATGTGGGAGGTCCACTTTTTGGGAGTTGTTATCTCTGAGGCTGAAGTTGCAATGGATCCTGCAAAGATAGAGGTTGTACTTGCTTGGGATCTACCCAGGAGTGTGGCTAAGGTGTGGAGTTTCCTAGGTTTGGCTTGATAATACCAGATATTTTTACCTAAAATTTCTAGAGTTGCGGCACCATTGTTAGAATTGATGAATAAGGGACAACCCTTCGTCTATACGGAGATATGCCAGTAGATTTTTTAGGATATTAGGTAGATACTGACGAGTCCCCCCATCTTGAGGCTACCAGAAGAGGGCATTGGGTATGTAGTCTAATGTGACGCATCAGGGACCATAATTTGATGTGTCCTGATGTAGGAGTGAGTACTGATCGCTTATGGTTCTCGAAAGCTGAGACAACATTAACAGAACAATGCTAACCAAAACATGGAGTTAGAAGCAGCGGTCTTCTCCTATAATAGTAGGCGAAATTACTTGATAGTAGAATTTTTTATAGTCTATTCTGATCTCAATAGTCTTAATTATATCTTCTCACCAAATGACATGAACTTGAGATAGTGGAAATGTCTAGAGTTCCTCCACGATGATGACTTTGATAGATTCTATACTCTTGGGAAGGGGAAAGAGGTAGAAGATTCACTTAGCATGAGGTCTGCTCTATAGTTTCATAGTGAGGTGATAGAGCAGCTGGCAGTGTTGTAGATATCTTTCATGAATAGAGATGGAGCAGCTTACTTCCACTATATGAGAGTCACTCCCCCACTCCTTCAGCAAGTCAGGGAGGAATATCTAGGTGACATTGACTGGCAGTCTCGATGTGCGTAGATATCCTCGGGATAGTTCCCTGATGGATTTTCTAAAGGTGGGGATAACATCATCCTCTTCATAGGACGCACCATGGTACCAGTGGTGCTACGAGAGGAGCTGTTGAGGGATTTCTATACGTCCCATTTGGCAGTACATCATGGTGTGGTGGAGATGTACCAGGAACTATGTAATCAGCACTAGTGGCTAGGGGTGAAGAAATTAGTGGCAGAGTTTGTTTCATGATGCCTCAATTGTCAGCAAGTGAATATTGAGCATCAGGTTTCAGCAGGCATAGTGCAGCCACTAGAGGTGCCAGAGTGGAAGTGGGATTGCATTTCCATGGATTTCACGATAGAGCTACCATGTACATAGAGGGGCCACGATTCCATATAGGAGATTTTTGATTGACACACCAAGTCATCCCACTTCCTACCCATCCGAGAGTAGGGATCTATAGAGGGATTTGGACGCCTCTACGTATAAAAGATTTTACAGCTTCATGGGGGCCATCGGTGATCATATCAGATCCTGACACACATTTTACATCCCGGATGTGGAAGGGATTGCAAGAGGTGTTCAGGAATCAGCTACGTTTTATCACCACCTTTAATCTTTAAACAGATGGTCAGATGGAGTGGACCATTCAGGCACTAGAGAACTTGGTTCGTGCTTGCATCCTAGATTTTCCCTGCAGTTGGGAGGATCACTTGCTCTTGGTGGAGTTCACATACAACAATTTTTATCACTCCACCATCGGTATAGTAGATTTTGAGGCCTTTTATAGTCGACCATGCAGATCACCTCTATGCTGGATAGACCCAGGGGTGTCAGTACTTATGGGTCCAGAGTAGGTATGGGCTACCACTGAGAAGGTGAAAATCATCCAGGAGTGGATGAATACTATACAAAGCAGGAAAATTTCTTATGCAAACATGATACAGAGACCTTTTGAGTTTGAGGAGGCAGAACATGCCTTCCTACAGACCTCACCATGAAAAGGTATTCAGAGATTTGGCTGGGGCAGCAAGATATTTCTAAATTTCATCAGACCCATTCATGTTCTCAGTAGAGTTGGCGAGGTGACTTATCGCCTAGCTCTTCCCCCACAGATGAAACAGGTGCATGATGTTTTCCATGTGTGGTAGCTGAGGATGTATGTGCAAGATCCATCACACATTATCAACTGGGGTGAGCTGGACATTGATGATGGGGAGACATTTACGGAGGTTCTAGTGGTGATGTAGGATCGACAGGAGCGGGTCCATCGTGGATGATTAATACCTCTGGTGCACGTTCGCTGGTAGCACGGGAACCTCCAGGATAGAAAACAGGAGCAGGAGGCTTAGATTAGTGCTCAGTACCTCCATTTGTTTCCTTAGTCTATGTTGTGTCTTTCGTGGATGAAAATCCTTAAGGTTCAGAGAATATAAAGACCATATTATTTTTCATGTATTTTTTCAAATATATAGTACTATTCCGAGGCTGTGAAATCTGAAGGTGTTTGATTCTCATGCCCAGTGTGCCCTAAATAGAATTTTAAACATTCATAAAATACATTCAGAAAACGTGTGAGTGGGAAATCCTAACTTTTAAACTGGTGCACGGATTTGAAATATAAGGGCACCGTTGAACTCAAAGCAAAGAGATTTTCTTATGGGAGCCTTAACCTCGACCGCAGTGGGTTGAGAGAGGATGTTAGTTTTTTCATTTTTGGTGGAGGATTAATAAAATAAATCTAATTTATTTTAAATATCATCCACCCTTCTTTTAGGAATTGGTGGCGCGGACCATAAGCGGTGGTCAGGAATTTAATGAAGGACATTAAATGCCTGGTTACACAAAAATTTGTAACCACCCTAAATGAAATTAAGGAGGTTCATTAATTGCACCAATTAATGAACCACTCTTAATTATGTGTTGTAAATATAAATCTACTCTCTTATCTCTCTCTCTGTATTTGGTTTTATAATTAGTTGAAAAAAGGTAGTGTTTTTAGAGATGAGTATTTTGGAGGATCCTCTTGATGAAGAACGTATCCATCAAGCAAGAAATGAAGATCGTCATTTGATCGACATTGTTGGATTCCTGCTTCGGGATTGACAAAAAACAACCCATAATAAAATTTGGTACTCTCTCCATTGACTCGTGAGGTTGGGATTTGCCTTGAATAAATTTCAATATTTGTTGAATCAAATATCTTCTCCCTTTTTAAGATGATAATGCAGAGGGAGTGGGCCAATCAAATGAGGCCCAATCTCTCAACCACTTGTATTATCATTGTGTTCTACTAGGGTGAATTTCCAGGATGGATGGAACCCAAATTTGAGGGTCAAGCGGCGAAGGAGGTGACCCAAGAAGTCTGTAGGTGTGGTCGGATCAAAAAACCGACCACCGAAGCTCACTCAGTGTCCTGCGGAAGACCACCGGCGCGACACCGGTGCATCGGCACTGGTCACCGGAACTGATTGGAAATGGTTGTAGCTGGAATAGGCCGAACATGGTGGAAGTGGCGTGCGATCGCACGCCCCAGGAGGAGGATGGGGCACTAGGCCGCAGTAGTCAATAAGGAGGCTGGCACCAGCTAGCTGCCGAGGAGGAGTAGCACATCAGCACACATAGCTAGAGGTAGCTGCAGATCGAGGCTATGGCAGGGGTATGGACCTACTCCCTGTGGGTCACATGAGGGACCAAGCAACACAACGTGGCGTCGCCGTCCCACATCTTTAATGGCTTGGTCATTCAGAGAAATTGGGGGAGCATTTTCCCTCCATTAAAACTAAGGTTTTCCCCATGCCCTCCTATGGGTTGGGTTGCGGCCTCCTGTAGGCTAGGTTGTGCCCTCCTGCGGGTTGGGTTGCACCTGCCTGCGTGCCAAGCCGGGCCCCCTCTCGGTCAGGCCGCACCCCCCCATTGCTTACCGGGTTGTTCCACCCCAATGGGATCCCCCCCAGCAGGCCGAGAAGGACCGTGGACCAGTGGGATGAGCCCTCCATGACCCAGACCAATTGGGTAGGGCCGGATAGGTCCGATCGGGTCAGACCGGACCCGGACCCATCCAGACCCATTTTTGCTTAAAATGCCATAACATGATATCCAACTGTCTGTTTGATGAATCTTCTACCACGCTAGGATCCCTGGAGTGAGACATTCCTCTTGTTATACACCACTAAAATTTTGGAGAATGTTATAGTACAACAGGGTGGGATCGAACCCGAATCCAACTAGGCCCTCGGTACTAAAGCACTTATAACTCACAAATCGGGTGTCAGATTGATGATCTATCTATTGTTTTGGAACCCTTACGACATGGTGGTCATTGGGGTTACTCCTTTTGGGGTTTTGGTTGTGGTCATGGTATGACCGGTATCCCGAGGATCAGATTCTACAGAACTCGAGCACAACTAATACAGTAAATCTTCTAGATGGTTATCTTGAAGTAGTGACCCTGTGTGGATCAACACCATAGCTACTCAACAAGGACCAGTTTTAGAGAATCCCTTTGAGGATCATCACCTAGAGACCCTGAGTAGATCAACATCGAGCTTCCCTATGTGGATCATTGATTCAATGACCTTGTATAGATTCTCATTCTAGAAACCCTATGTGGATTAGAATTCTAGAAACCTTGTGGGGATCCGCAGTAGCGTTTCCCGATGAGGACCAGTATTACAATGACCCATCATAGATCAATGATTTATGTATATGAGTAGATCGATTATAGAACAACATCCTTGTGGATTTGCTGTGGAACTTATTAATTTATTAAGAGATATAGCTTAAGACTAATCATCTATATTCTTGATCTCTGAGTTGTATACCTGGTGTGATCTGTTAATTTCTTTGTGCATTTTGATTGAGGTCTTGATTTGTGATTTTTCCATTATTGAACTCTAGAAGACCTTCGGGGGTCTTAGGGTCCCTACTAAGTGTTGTTATACTCACTCCAGCATGGGCTTTTCCCGCACCTTGTTGTGTCTTGTGCCGATGATGGATAGCTCTGAACGAGGTTTGGGAGCCAGGGCTGAATCATGCTTGGAGCTGGTCATTTAGACCTGATGTGCCCCTAGGGTGACAGATCATGAGTTGTACCTGCCCTTCAGGTCGGAACCTAGGAAGACAACACTGGGAGATGTATTTCTGTTAGTGTTGTAATTTTCAATTGGGCTTGTATTCCAACCCCCTTTACATACAGTACTCACCCCTTTTTTACATTAAGAAGACATATTTTTACTACTTTAGTTTTACTATGTGGTTTGTGATCATTGTAATCTTGGACTTTGTGTTTACAGGTTTAATGGAAATTCCTTATTGGTTTTCATGGATATGGATTTTGGTGCTAGTCACCAACCCTTGGCCTATAGAAGGCTGGCATGGGGTAGTCACGGTACTGGCCTCGGGGGACGGGTCATGACAAAGATAAATCAAACTCAAATCAATTAATTATATTTCATTAATCAATCCTTTTATCTTAATCACCTTTCTGAATTTATTTAGATTATCATCCATCATAAATTTAAAGAAATAAATTTATATAAAATTATCTATGTATGTAACATGTACCTTGGAGTCAACCCTGTGAATTCCCATTCATAACTACCCAATGGGTAGAAATGAATAATACGCAGATGTTAAATTAAACATATATATATATAACATCTATCACGTGTTGTGACTCAGATTTATACATGCACTATGGTACACGTCTCAAGGGTATTTATAATATAATAACAAATTTTATTAAATTTGTGTAATTTGGATGAGTACACAACGTATAGTTCTGACTATATGGCATTTAATTTTGTTCACTGTCCATTTGAAGTACACACTTGGGGACATGGCGTGTAAATGTTCTTTGGAAGTCTTCAGTGTACACGACATGTTTTGCGGGACACATGCCATGTAGTATCAAGATTACCCAGTTTCCTGTCGGGCAAGCCGTGAACGGGGTACATGGTCCAACCCTAACCCGAAGAGACTAGACATTGTGTTAAGTGGGACACAAAGCGTGTAATCCAGAAACTATGTGCCACCAGTTCCAGGTCAACACATGAAGTCTTAATGACTTAGATAGGATCCAATGACACGGACTGGTTCGGCAGACCGTCTAGGTGCATGGAACCTATACAAAATGTCAGGTACATCCGAATACACACAGTGTTTTCTGGTGTTGTATGGTCAGGATGCTTTTCCACTTCCAAACGAGGTAATAAATTTTATTTTAATCAAAATTAAAGGATAAAAACATTTTTTAAGGTGAACTAGAAAGGAAAGAGGATAAATAGATCTCGAGATTTAGATTTTCTGAATAAATAACTTGAATTGAAACAACTAAATTATTAACTGCATAAATAATCAATGAAAAAATAATTATTATATTCAATGATGTGACAACACTGATAACACTTGTAGGATCCAGGCACACCGGAAGTGCATTGGTGGGTGTACCCAA
Source organism: Viscum album (assembly GCA_963277665.1). Taxonomy (NCBI): domain Eukaryota; kingdom Viridiplantae; phylum Streptophyta; class Magnoliopsida; order Santalales; family Viscaceae; genus Viscum; species Viscum album. The sequence goes on from OY728121.1 coordinate 932,910,680, forward strand.
CATTAATATATTCTATTAACGATTTTTAATCCGAGATCTATCATGATAATAAAACACTAGATCTTCAAAATAGAATGAAGAACCAAAGAAAATAGGGGTGTCTTCGAACTATAGAGAGGATCATCATATGTTGGTTATACTTAATTTAATTCAAATAAAATAATTACCTTGATGTAATTTTTCTTTGTTGATGTTTCCGGTCACGATCCAGTTTGATCTCTTATTGTGTCATAGAATCCCAGTGTTGGATTACTTTAATGGAGATCCACATGTGATCCACATATCTCTGGATGTTGTTGAAGGGATCATTGGGTGCTAGCACATAAGATCCTTTTCTTGCGATGTCCGGCTTCAATAACCTTGATGTGGTGGAGTGTAATCTCTCTCTCTCTCTCGGAGCTTGATATCATTCGTGGAAGAAACGAATTATCTATTGCCTTGAGATATTTCTCTACATCCGTTGTACACCACTCCCAAAATGGATTGTCTAATTAGAATTATATAATTTGTATTTTAATTACATAGAATAATAAAATGAATTAATTACCTCAAAGAATTTACTCATTTCATTTAATTCTACATAAGACCCAATGTCAAATAATAATAGTTGAATATTATTATTACTTGACTTGTGCCCATAAAATTAAATCTAATATTATTAAATTAATTAAATAATATTATTTCTCATAAATTCACTGAAAAAATAAATTTGATGTATATTAATATACATAGCATGTACTTTTGTTTTTTCCATTCTCATTATGTCCTCCATCACATATATTAGACCTTGAATGATAGATTTTTGTTTCTCAAATAAATATAACTACATTACACAATGAATATATTATTTCTCCAACAATATATTCTCTTTAATTACTAGTGTTAAAATAAATGAGATCAAACATCCTTGAATAATTGTGAATCTAAAATTGGGAATAATCTTTATTTAACTTGTTAATTTAATATTTTACTAAGATACTTGGACAAACATAGTTTGTGACCTTCTAGGCCTATTTCTCAGTGGAATTAGGTGGTTCTTATCTAATGTTCAAGGTTAGCATCTAGAAACATTCCAAGACACCCATGGAGAATGAATTTAATGCAACAATGATGTGTCAACTCCTATCAATGCTTACCTTGTCATGTAATCCATTAGTCTTGATATCTCAAATCAAGCGGGTTGTATGCTGGTGCCATCAACACATGTGCTCAATTATTCATTCCTTGAAATCTTAGAATTGTAGCTGCCCGTTCCTTACATTGGACAAGGATTTATTTAGGCTATATCAAATCCATCAAAGGTCCTATAATATCTACTTCCATTATGGTTCATAAGGGATAAATCCTTTCTCTCTATATCTATTAATGCAGTATTAATCGTGACACACCCAACATATTCATCGTCATGGAGAACAGTGTCTCATCACAATTTTCCTCATTACATCTAAGTGCATGATTTGTAATACCCATTAATAATAATCTAAATGTAGAAGGGACAATACACACGTCGGCGGATAGGAACATTCAATGGAACTATGAAATGTGGATTTCCTACTGGTGGGTCTCATTCTCATATTATCCTCTTGGATATTACCAAGGGCGCACACCATGAGAAGGTGCCTCAATGTTTTATAACTCCTCACACCTAATGGACTATATTATATGTGTCCCTCAAATAACATCATCCGGCCATATAACATATATTCAATAATAGAGTTATTGCTCTTCCCGGTTCAAATCATTGTAGGGATCCACTATGACCGATTAATGAAATAGGTATCCTTAGGACATTATCACATGTATCTTCACGTAGAAGAATAATTAAAAAGTGATAAGGTATTTATTAATGAATATTGTACAAATTAGTTGGTTAGAGTCCACTAACTCTAATAAGTATGATAAACGGTTAAATGACCAAATTATATGACTCTTGTCAATAAGGTGAACCTGTATTTTCAAATTACATCCTAATTATAACTCCAAAGTTTTGTGTTATTTTCCTAGATTATTGATTAGGGTTGTTAACGTTATAGGAAGATTCATAGGGTGTGTACAGTTGAGGAAAAAGAACAGTAGAATGAATATGTATTGGCATGTAGGGATAATAATTAGTCTAATGACCCATTCGGGTATGTGGTTTGTCCCTTGGGAGGAGAACATGTGTTTGTAGGGATACTTGTGGCACCTAGAAGGCCAGAACCGAAGGGCCATGATGATTCGGGGTATTTGTACTCTCAGTGGGGCTTAGTTGTTACATTGGAATTTTAGTTAGTTTAATCTTATTTCCCTGATGTCAGTATATAGTTTGGGATATCTTTTCGTCTCATCATAAACATCCTTAAGTCCCCATGGGTGGTTTGGTGAAGGACTCTTGAGGAATAATTTGATCCAATTATAGTCTTTTCCCCGCATTAAATTTGAGTATATTGAAATAAAAATATTGATATCCTGTCTAATGAGAATGATATTCCAATTTATTTTGATTGAATTATTGATCTATGTATCCTTTATGATGTCTTAAATGTTGTTTTCTAATGTTTTGTAGCATCATGACCCCAATAAAATGATTTAATAGGATCTAGGAGGAAGCTTCAGGTGAACTATAGTGAGAAAATCCTCTCATGAACCAGAATCTATTTATGATTGTTGTGTGTGTTATCCAAACTCTAGGACACGCAGTTGAACCTATTCTCATTAAGTCTCTACTTATGGGTCCTGCGAGGGATGAATTTCAAAATCATTACCAATTGTTCCTTCACTAGAAGCCACAAGCTTTCCAAGTCTCTAATGGTCCTCTAGAGGATGAGGATTGGTTGATAATGATCGATATTTTTTTTATTTCTTATAAATACCTCATTTAATCACTATAAAAGTTCAATTAGAGTGATTTCCTTCATTAGAAACGTTTATAAATGTTGATAATTCATATACTGAACTTTTTTAGAAACATCGGTAAATAAATGGCGTTAAATTATGGACGCTTTTAATAGTCGGCATGCATTCTCTCACCTAACCCCCACCCCAACCCTAGTCTAATACTTCCACATCCCCCATACCCCACCTCTCCAATACCCTCACCCCTTCCTGCCTAACCCACACCCCACCCCCAGTCTCATCCCCCCTACGTCCCTCGTCCACCTCGCATACCTCTCCACCATTGGAACCTCATCCCTCCAGCACATATGCCCTCATACCCTCTCCAACCCTAGTACCTAGGCACCTCACACCCCTATATGTCTCGCCTACCTCACCCCCATCCCAACCCCACCACCACTTCTTGAATAAAATGTCTACTCCAGAAATTGATCCATGGACCTTCAATATCACAACAAAGCAACGAACCAACTCACCTATAATGATTTTAATTATATAAATGTATCATTCTATATATATAAATATATTTTCAGTATTTAAAATAAATATATTATATATATTTATATATAAACACTTTAATATATATATAATTTTATATTATATATATATATATATATCTTTGTGTGTTTATATTTTATGATTTATGTTTATTTATATTTTTATTATAACAACCCTACTTTTTATTACACACTTAAACCTGATTTATTACATAAAATATTCACTTGATATACCATAGAATATTGAAAGTCCTAGTTTCTTTGGGGCTTAGAAACATTACATAATAGCTTAGAACATATAAAACCTAACAAATTTATTGAAAACATCCTTTACGTGACCACTACATTCCCTCATACTTAGCATTGAATGGGATAACCTGAGGACATTCATAAGAAAATGGTGACCTATAAATCCCAGTAAGGGAATAAACATGGAATAACATGAGGAATTCAATAAATGCTAGACAATAAGAATATCAATGGAGCACAATAGAAACATGAACATAAAGTCATGATAATGCATGATAATCATAACATGGAAATTTGACAACAACACTTTACATGGAATTAGCATAAACCAAGGCTCATTGCACATGGAGCTTGAGTAAACAATCCTTGCACATTAATCATGAGTAGAAACTCATTGCACTTGAAATATCATGTGAAAAAACCCATTTCAAATGACGTATCATGATACTATAATTTACCCAATGCATTGGAGCGCTATTAGGGCACACCCTTCTTAAACATTTCTATTCATGCATAAGTGTGCCACATGAATCATATAACATGAAATCAATCAGAAACGTAAGTTATTCCATGATTAAGTAATATAGAATAAATAAATGAATGTACCATTTAGTGTGTATATGTGCAAGAAGGTTAATACCCTTGATAGAGACATGGGTATCGTTTTCACTACACATTGATCATAGCTTGGAAAAACACAGTGAAATTTCAGTAACATAACAGTGTGACAAACTGATTCATGAAAACGGTTTATGAGAGATAAATGGGTGTCTCATCATATGTATATAAAATATACAGTAACAGGGTCATATATATTCAATTCCTAACAAATTTAATGGAATTTAGATGCATAATACAAAATAATTACTTGGATAAAAAAGAGGAGAGAGAAATCCTTCACGAAATTTCAGCATGGTAACAAGAGTACATGGGAGGCATTAATGTGAGATAAAGGGGTATCCAATCAGCCTTACATAAATAAGAATGTATGGGGGGCGTGAAATAATACCCCAAAATTTGTAATTGAAAACAAAATGGCATGACAAGTTACATAAAATTGGACAAAAATGAGAATGGAATAAATCTCTTACATGGAAGGGTGATCCCAACGGCTTGGGAGCGGCGAGAGAGAGGCTTATTGGGAGGCTGGGTCACCATGTTAGGATTATAAAGAGGGTTGGGTAGGGGTTGGACGAACTACAAAGGCTTTGAGTGAAGAGGAAGTGGGATCATGGGTGGGTTTATATAGAATAGGAGAGGGAAATCATTATTATTTAGGATTGGGACACCTCACATTAAACTAATCAATAGCACAAACCAGCCCATGGTTTTTTCCAAATGGGTGTGGAAAACAATATTTTAGTTGTCCAATGGCCTAACTTCTTAAAATAATATGATTTCTTATGTGAAGGTGAGTCACACAGTCAATGAAAACAATTTAAAAAGGCAAAATGTTTTATAAGTCTTGGAGGGTCCAAAAATGCTTTGAAAAATAAATCAAACAAATCTAAAAGCACATTATTTTAATGATAAAATATATATTGTCCCAACTTAATGTTTATAGTATTTTATTACATCACTATTGGGTCATTATGATGTCATAAAATTCATTGTATATTTAAACGATATATAATTTTTACCCAAACATTCAATTGTCTCAGAAATATAAGCAAAATTTACTTTTGGATAATTTCAACATCCCGATTCCAAAAATAATATTCATTTTATCTAAATAACTTTATATGTATTAGAATTTTTTCTTTTGAAGTAAAATCCGACATTTACTGGAAAATCATCGGTTTTGACAAAAACAGTTTTCAAACCTTAATAAAAAAAAATTGCATTAATAAAATTATATGATGATTTATATTTAATAAAAATTAAATTATTAATAATATTTTATTAAAATATTGTTTAATTCAAAAATCCATTAGTTTATCAAAATGTATTTCTTAGTTGAATATTATCTAAAAATAATATTTGTGCTTCAAAAACTATTTGCAAAGTAACAATAATAAAATGATTGCACATTATTTATAAGAAAATAATGTCATAGTCATAGTGCTAGGGTCTTGTTACATAACCTCTTATAAAACCATCATAAGACCAAAGGGTAAGGTGTGAGGTGGTGACAGACTCTTGGGGTGGCTTAAATAACATCACTCAGGTGGTAATCTCTATTAACATTCACTTCTCCCATAGTTGGTTCCGCTCAAGCTTAACGTATTCAAGCTCGTCATGGGCATGGTCCAGAGCGAAGCCCAATGATGTCACCTCCATTCCGAGCTCCAAAAAATGGACTTCATACGGGGCAAGTCTACTAGATGAGGCCATCAATTCCTTTGTCTGAGTAAATTGGATTTTTTAAATCCCTATATTTATACTAATCAAGTGATCACTGTTCAACATATTTATTAACAACGGGCACAATTCATAATTGTATTTTAAAATCCATAAACATAAAACCAATTATTTTCACATTTTATATAACCATAACAAACATTGAATTAAATCAAGAGGAATTTCCATTAATGAACATTTGGGTCATCACAATCTTCCCCCCTTAAAAACTTTCTCCCTCAAAATTTCCTTTTCCCACACTAAAACAGATGTGGGTAACTCTACTTCACCACTTCCTCGGATTCCCACATTGCATCTTCAAATTGTTGGTTTAACCCCAACACCTTGACGAGGGGAAATGTCTTATTTTGTAGAAATTTTTCTCTAAAATATAAGATCTTCACTAGTTGCTCCTTATAAGAAATATCATAATTTAGTTATACAACCTCTAAAAAGGGTACATTTGAAGGGTCTGGTATGTAATTCCTTAAAAGTTACACATGAAAGATATCATTTACTTTGGCCATAGTAGGTGGAAGTACTAGTGGATAGGCCACAGCCCCAGCACGATCAAGAATCTCGAAGGGGCTGATATACCTAGGACTTAACAATCATTTCATTCCAAACCACGTGAATTTCATTCATGGAGATATGCATAGAAATTCCATGTCTCCATCTTTAATCTCATGGTCTTGTCCATGGCTATCTCCATAACTCTTCTATCGACTCCGAGTCACCATGATATGATGTTGAATAGTTATCACCTTCTCTACCATTTTTTTGACCATTTATGGTCCTAACAGGTTATGTTCACTAATTTCATCCCAACATTCCAATGTTTTTCACCTCTTTCCATACATGGCATCATAAAGTTCCATTAAGATGATCAAGTGAAAGCTGTTATTATAGGAGAATTCAACCAGTGGAAGATGTTGGTCCCACCCTCCTTTGATGTCCATAGAACATGATCTTAACATCCTCTAGTGTCTAAATAGATCACTCAAATTGTCCATCATTTTGAGGATGACAGGCAATAATAATGTTTATTAAAGTATCTAGATCATGTTAAAGACACTTCCAAAACATAGAGGTGAATCATGGATCAAGATCAGATACAATAGATAGTGGTACTCCATGCAGGCTTACCACTTCCCTAATATATATCCGTGCCAGTTGATACAATGAGAAATCCTCCCAAATTTCAATAATCTATGTAGACATTGTATGATGATCCTGAACAACCCAGATTGCTTTTTTTCCTTTGGATGTTTTTGGAAGTCCAGTGACAAAGTCCATGGTGATTTTCTCCCATTCCCATGCTAGTATGGGCGATGGTTGCGTCATCCCCTTAGACTTCTTCCTCTCTGACTTCACTTGCTAACACACCTGGAACATGGTTGTATACATAGTGATCTCCTTCTTCATATTATACCTCTAATAATGATCTTGTATATATCTATAGATATTTTAGTTTCCTAGGTGAATAGAGAAATTTGAACTATATGAATCATCCAAAAGTTCCAACTTCAGCTCTGGACTTGATGGAAGACATAGTCTTTTCCAAAATCTCACAATTCCATCTTCATTAAAATTGAACTATGAGTATTTACCATTTCTGATAGCTTCCAATTTCTTCTGAATTACAATATAATGCTTTTGAGAATCCTTTGAACTTCCAAAAGAGATGGTTGAGCAATCATTTGTGAAAGAATTGATGATGTTTCTTTCTTTATAATTCCCATATCCATCTTCATAAATTCTAAGAAGATTGGATCCTTCTCAATTCTCATCAATGATAGAATTTCCGGGTACTTTCTACTTAGAGGATATGACACCTTGTTCGCTTTACTAGGGTTTTAATGGATTGTGCAGTCATATTCTTTGATCAGCTTTAACCATCATAGTTGGCGGATGTTCAAATATTTTTGTCTGAATATATACTTGAGGCTTTTTTGGTCCACATATATTTGACACTTCTCCCCAAAGATATAATGCCTCTAAATTTTTAAAGTGAAGATCACTACAACCAACTCAAAATCATGTGTTGGATAATTATTCTCATGAACATTCAATTTCATTGAAGCATACGCAATGAATTTTTCATTTTTCATCAACACACTGCTGATTCCCTTCTTCTAAGAATCACTTAATACCACAAAAAGTTCTCCACTTGTGGGTAAAGTGGTCATGGTCACAGTGATAATCCTATTTTTTAACTCTTTGAAGCATTATTCGAATTCATCACTCCAAGAAATCTTTACTCCATTATTTGTTAGCTAGGTAAGAGGGTTGGAAAATTATGTGAAATTTATCTAAAATCATTGATAATATCTAGCTAACACGAAGAAGTTACAGATATCCAATATTGATGTTGGCCTATGTCATACCTCAATTTCATTTGTTTTGGAGAGATCCAAAAATATCCCACTACTTGTGAATGAGACCTCATTCAACCAGAACTCAAACTTGCTATACTTTTCATAGATATTCTCCTTACGCAAGATCTCTAGTACAATTCTTGGATGCTCCTCATTATCCTCCTTGGTTTTGGAGTATATCAGAATATCATCTCTAATTACTACCACAAATTTGTTGAGGTAATCCCTAAAGACTCTATTCATCAAGTCCATGAATATTTTTAGAGCATTAGTGAGTCAAAAAGGCATTACTATGAATTCATAGTGCTCATATATTATACAAAAATTAGTCTTGGGGATATCTTCCTTCATCGCCCTTAATTTATATTATCCTGACCGAAAATCCACCTTGGAGAAGTATTGTGCTCCACGCAGCTGATCGAACAAGTCATCGATTATTTTGAGAGGATACTTGTTCATTATCATGATTTTGTTAAGCTCATGATAATCGATGAAAAGGCACATTGTCCATCTTTCTTCTTTATGATGAGGACCGGTGCACCCCATGGTGAAGAACTTGGGCATGTAAACCCTTTATCAAAACTCTTTTTTAGGCGTTTCTTTATCTCCTCATGCTCTAAAACAGTCATTCTATACAGAGTCTTTGATATTTTCAAATCCCCAGGTATACAATAAATTGAGAATTCAACATCTCTTCTAGGAGGAACACCAGACAATTCCTCAAGAAAAACTTCACCAATTTCCTCACAATAGGCATGTCATCAAGGATGGTTGCCTCCTTAGACTCAATCATTTTAGCCAGATATGCATGCTCATAGGGTAGTAATATCCATGTTTCAGATGATGAATCTAAAGAAGATTCTTCTTCCTCCTTGCACCTGTATAGAATCAGGGGTCGATTCTCCACATGGAGAGTGATTTCCCTCTCACAACAATTTATGTTGGCTCTATAGAAGGAAATCCAATCCATACCATGAATTTCATTAAAATTCCACCATAGGGAGTATGACAAAGTTCACCAGGAAATTCAATCCTCAGATTATGATTGTGGAGGAGATATATTCGTGGGATGCAATGATTTCCCCATTTTATGTACTCACTGATATCTTTACATCCATGATTTGTGGTGGTTCTCGGATTGTTTTACTAAACTTATGGGATACAAAATAATGTATAGAACCCGAATCACAAAGTGCATTCTCTATTCATGAATGAATAACTAGGATACCTGCCATCACTTAATTTTTTTGGATAATTTTGGCACTACTAATGGAAAAATATCTCCCTTGTTGCCCTGGAGGTTGTTGGTTGCCTCTGAAATTCCCTAACATAGGGAAATAATTTGCAATATTCCCTGGTTCTTTGCAGTTATAGAAATGACCAACACGTTGAGGTTTGAACAGATCATTCGTCTCCTCTGTTGCAGTTGTGGGTTTTTCTGGTCGGTAGATAATAGCTAGGTTCCCTTATCTTCCACACCTAAATCATTTCCTCATCCCCTTAAATCAATTTATGGGGTGATTATTTCCGCACCTTTGGAAATTGCGGTGCTAGATCTTCTTATCACCGTTGGACATATCCATAAGACCACCAGCATTGAAGTCCACGTTATGCTTCTTATCCCCATGATACTTCTGAGATTATCTGATCTCCATTTCTACATTGTGGGGTCATCAGAAAATTTCTTCATAGCTGTCGAAGTCACGGATCACCATCACCTTCTGTAGGCTAGGTTTGATCCCACCAAAGAAGCGGTCAACCTTGAATTCTGGGGTAACAACAAAGCCAGAGGTGTATCGTGCAATTCCGGTGAAGTTTTCCTCATTTGCTTCGACAGATTCATATTATTTTTTCTTGAGGGAATGTAATTCCCTTTCCATCTTATGTCGGAAGGTGGATGTAAAATATTTATCAAAAAACATCTTCTAGAAATCCTTCATTTCTAATTCCTTGATCTCTTCATCAGGATTCGTATTTTTTATCAACATCCACCATTGATCAGCTTCACCCTCCATATGATAAGAATCCAGGAGAACCTTCTCCTTTTCATAAAATTTAAGGATGGATAAGATATTTTCAATGGATTTGATCTATTGTTTGACGATTGAGGGATCGGACGATCCATTAATAGCCGGAGGCCTTTGTCTCATTAAGTTCTCGATAGTGACTTGTTCTTTCATGGGGTGGGGGTGAATGTTCTTCTTGACCATTGATTCTATTCAAATATTCAGTTAATTGAGAGAGAAGTGTGACAATTTTTGTGATACTGGATCCTATCAGATTGGACATCTCATTTGAACATTCATCACACTGATCTTGACATCAGTTGTTAGCGCGAGTCCTCTTATTACCAGCCATTGGTTGGAATAAAAGGAAAGTTAGGGGTAACACAAAAAGTTTAATCCAAGGACAAAACAGGTGACCTATAAATAACTTTTATTTCCTTAATGTATTAATCTATAGGATTCAATCTATTCTATCCATGATCTACATTCTAACATATATTAATAGGGGAATTTTTTTAATTCCCTTAATAACAGTTCATACCAAGCTTATGAATTTACCAAAGTATATCCCCCAGGATTTTCATAACCGCGAGTGTATTTAATCATGTTGTCATGCACCAGTTTCCATTATAGTATATCTCAAAGAGGTGTTTTCTGGTTTTAACCCTAGGAGGCATCTCTCCCATTGCCTCCTCTACCTGCTCGTATCCAAATAGGGATGAGTTTTTTGGATAAACCACTTACTCAATACTAACCAATACATAAGGATGTTTTTATTATACATATCCTTGTGTTTATTTATTTACTAGGGATTTCTAATCCTAATCCCCAAAATAACTAACCATATCCTCTGATACCAACTATAACAACCTATATTTTTATTACACACTTAAACCTGATTTATTACATAAAATATTCACTTGATACAACATAGAGGATCAAGAGGTATAGTGTCTCTAGGGCTTAGGAACATTAGATAACATCTTAAAACCTAAAACATACAACATCATTACTAAAATATTTCATTACATGACCACTACATTCCCGCGTACTAAGCATTTCATGGGATAACCTAAGGACATGCATAGAAAAGGGGGATCTATAAAGCCCAGTAAGGGAATAAACATGGAATAACAAGAGGAATTGAATACATGTTAGATAATAAGAATATAAATGGAGCACAAGAGAAAAATGAACATAAAGGCATGATAAAGCGTGTTAAACATAACATGGAAATATGGCAACAACACTTAATATGGAATTAGCATGATCCAAGGTTCATTCCAAATGGAGAATGAGTAAAATATCATTACACATGAAGAACGATTAAAACCACGTTATACATGAATTAGCATCAGTCAACACCCATTTCACATGAAATATCATGATACTATACTTTACCCAATGTGTTGGAGCATTATTAGGGTGCACCCTTCTTAAATATTTAATTTTATTTATAAGTGTGCCACATGGATCATATAACATGGAATCAATAAATATCATAAGTTATTCAATAATTATGTAATGTGGAATAAATACATGAATGTAACCTTAAATATTTATATGTTTAAAAAGATTAATACCCTTGATAGAGACATTTGTATGGTATTCACTACACAGTGATCTTAGCTTGGAAAAACACGGTGCAATTTCAGCAGCATAACGACATGACATAAGGATTCATGAAAATGGTTGATGAGAGAGAAATGGTTGTATCATCATATGTACATGAAATGGAAAGTAAGGGGGCATATAGATATATTTCACAACAAATTTAATGTAATTTAGATGCATAATACAAAAGACTTTCTTGGATGTAAATGAGGAGAGAGAAATCCTTCACGGAATTTTGGCATGGTAACAGGTGTAAATGAGAGGAATTTATGAGAGAGAAATGGGTCTCCCATCATCCAAACATAAATAGGGACGTTTGGGGGAGGTGTTAAATCATTCCCCAAAATTTTTAGTTGAAATAAAAAGGGAATAACATCTTAAATAAAATTGGACAAAAATGATAAAGGAAGAAATCCCTTACTTGGAAGTGTGATCCCAATGGCTTGGGAGAGGCTTGAGATAGTCTTATTGGGTGCCTAGGGAACCATGGGAGGATTCTAAAATGGTGAGGTCATGGGTTGGATGAACTCAAAAGTCTTTGGGTGAAGAGGAGTTGGGGGATTGGGTGGGTTTATATAGGAAAGGAGAGGGAATTCTTTATTATTTATGTTTGGGACACCTCACATTAAACATATCAATACCACAAACCAGCCCATTGTTTTAACCCATGGTTTTTTCCAAAGGGTAGTGGAAAACAATATTTTATAAGGCCAATGGATGATTTTCATAATGTGATATGGATGCTTATGTGGAGGTGATTCACAATCATGGAAAACAATTTAAAAAGACATAATGTTTTATTAGTCATGGAGGGTCCAAAAATCATTTTAAAATAAATAAAATAAATCTAAAATAAAATTATTTTAATTATAAATCATATAATGGCCGAACATAATGTTAATTTTATATTCTGACATTACTATTGTGTCATTATGATGTCATAAAACACATTATATATCTAAACGGTATTTAATTTTTACTCAAAAATTCGACTGTCTTAGAAAATTATGAAAAATTAACAATTGGATAATTTTGACGTCCTTATTTCAAAAATAATATTCGTTTTTTCTAAATATGTTTATAAATATGCAAATTTTTACTTTTAAAATAAAAACTGACACTTTCTGAAATTTCATGGGTTTTGACAAAAACAGTTTTCAATCCTTAATAAAAATTACAATTGCATTCATAAAATTATTAGAATATTTATATTTAATAAAAATTAATTTAATAATAAATTTTTATTAAATTTTTATTTAATTTAAAAATCCATTAGTTCATCAAAATATATTTCTTAGTAGTATATTAACTAAAAATACTTTTTGTTCTTTAAAAACTATTTACAAAGTAAGAATAATAAAATGAATGCACATTATTTTTATAAAACAATGTAAATAGTTATAGTTTAAGGGTCTTGTAACATAACCCCTTATAACACCCGTATAAGAACTAAAGGTAAGGTGTGTGATGTTGACAAACTCTTGGGGTGGATCAGATCACATTGCTCGGGTGGTAATCTCTATTAACATCCACTTCTTTGGTAGTCGGTTCCGCTCAAGATTAACGTGTTCAAACTCAACCTGGCCTTGGTGAAGAGCGAAGCCCAATGATGACACCTCCATTCTAAGCTCCGAAAAATGGGCTTTGTATGGGGAAATTCTACTAGATGAGGTCATCGCGTCCTTTTTCTCAGTAAATTGGATTTGTTAAAGACCTATAATTATACTAATCATGTGATCACTATTTAACAGATATATTAGCAATGATCAAATTTCATAATGGTATTTTAAAATACAGAAACATAAAACCAATGAAGTATACATATTAGATAACGTTAATAAGCATTTAATTAAATCCAGTGGAATTTCAATTAATGAATGTTTGGGTCGTTACATTTATATATATGTGTGTGTCTGTGTATTTTATATATATTATATCCTTATATGTATATATAAGCCATGTTTTAAAACACTGGTAAAAATGTCACTAAAATAGTCATTTTTTCTTAAAAATGTGACTAAATTTAACATATTGAATTGTTTTATTTTATATATAGATATATATAAATACATTTCCATATTTAAAATTTAATATTATATATATTAAATATATTAATATTCAATGATTAATATATATATGTGTGTGTGTGTGTGTGCTTGTTTATATTTTATATTTTATATTTTGTGTTTATATATATTTATATATGGTTATATTATGTTATATATATATTATTATATTTTACATGTATGTTTATATTTTATATTATATATGTGTGTGTGTGTGTTTGTATTTTTTAATATATTTTTTTATTTTATGTTTATATTTTATATATGTGTGGTGTTTCTATTTTTGTGTGTGTTCATTTATAATTAATGTTTATATATGCGTGTATGTTATATATATATATATATGTGTGTGTGTGTGTTTATAATATATATATATATATGTTTATATTTTATATTTTATATTTTATATTTTATATTTATATATATTTATATATGTTTATATTATGTTATATATATGTTTGTATATTTTACATGTGTGTTTATATTATATATCATGTGCGTGTGTGTTTTTATTATTTATATATAAGTGTTTGTGTGTTTATATTTCTGTTTATATATATGTTTGTATTTTATGTTTATATTATATATATGTGTGTCTGCATGTGTTTATAATTAATGTTCATATATGGGTGTGTATTATATATATATATGTTTATTATATATATATATATATTCATATTATATATATATATATATCTTTCTGTGTATGCTTATATATATGTATATATGTATATGTTTATATTGATATGTGTGTATGTTTATATATGTGTGTGTGTGTGTGAAAATATATATGTGTATGTACACATATATATTGTAACATCCCAGTTCTGGGTCCCACACAGAGGTGCCCCATACCCGATTGGTCACATGGCCTCAAGCACATTTCCCAAAATGCCAGAGAGGGTGATGACTATCAGAGAGGACCATGGGTGTGATAGTGGGGAAATTATTCCCTCGTTGGCTAAGTAAAGTAGATAAAATAACAGATAACATAGTGGAAGTAGTAATAATATCATACGACAATGAGTAGCAGAAGATTGAAAATAATAAACAACTGGAGAACATATATAAATGATGCATGTCACATATGTCTAGGAATGTAGCCAAAAAAATCACATTTCTTGAAATATAGTACTAATCCAAAGTAAAATAGAAAACAAATGAACTCCAGCAGCATCGCAAGTCTTAGCTTGGTCTCATGCTCTCTAGCTCCTCTGCAATCAAGTACCTGAAGTAGATGGGTGCTTTCCCTTATCTATACCTGCAATAGTATAGAATGTTTGGGCCCAAAAACATGACCCAAACATGGTGTGAGACAAATCCTAGTAGGAAAACACCCAAAGATCTGTGCCTAATAGTTAGTTTACATATATGGCCGAAAATATGAAAATTAAAGTATTAAACAAGGAGGTACTCAAAAGTAAACGATATTACAGTTCCAATTGTATTCATTACATATATCAAGTAAGTAGCTAATCAAAAACAATTAACCCTCTAGTAAGTAATCATAGCCTAACCCCTCTTATTCAATATAAAAAAATCAACCCTCTGGGAAGTACCCACAGTCTAACCCCCCTGGTTAATATTTAGCAAAGGCCCAATGAGGAAAGAACTCACCATCAATTCCCCATGTGGTCTTGTATCGAAAACTATAGACACTATGGGAAATTACTCAAAAAAATTCCTCCAGTGGTATCTTAACGAGAAACTATAGACACTCTTAGGGAGCACTTACGTCCATCCCCCCTATGGTCTCACAACATGAAAAGTAAACAGACACTCTGGAGAAGCCATTAGCATCCATTTTCCTTATGGTCTACTACACTAGGTTCCCACAGACCTATTTATGTCAATCCTGAAAAAATATGTTAAATATACAATTTAATCCTCAATAACTACTTGGATAACAGCATTCAAGAACTACATGGCTAAAGAACTACACGTATAAAACAACATTAGATAAAATGACTCCTTCCTAACAACACTGGGCATCGTAAAATACCAGCCTAATAGGAAAAGCTAGACCAAATGGTCAATATCAAAAAAACATGGGAAACATATCCATATCATGGAAAATAGTCGTTTACAAAAAAACAAACAACCTATACTTAGGCACACAAGGTGTAACAGGTATTAATATTACTAAAATCCTTAAACACGCAATACCTCATTCTAAGGTATTAGAAACATTTTCTCATAATATTCAAATAACTACTATAGAAAATCACAAACCGCCTACCTTATCATTTTACGAATGTTATATGTGAACCGTAGGACTTGAATCTCCATAGAACACCACAGATCTACAAAAAAGATAAAAAAGTTCAACCGAGGATATCTCAAGAAAGAAGAGAAATCAAGAAATGAGGCTTTAGAAGAGACAAGGGCTCATCGTGGTGATTCCAATGCAATTGATGATTGTTGAACTAGATAACGGATGATATACTAGGGATCTATAAAGAATCTCTCTCCTCGGTCACTTCGGGATGAGACGTCGTTAGAAGATGAGTGTTCTTCCAATTTGATGCAACCCCGGTCCCATTAAACAATTAAAAGAAAAGTACACAGTGTGTCTTTTAAAAGTAGACGGTGTTTATATGCCTATATCAGGACCCACTTTAGGTGGTCTCTAGGACACCCCACATGTCCATGTACTCAGCTGTTACATGGCTAGTACACGGTCACACGCGGAAACCAGGTACATGGTGTGTACTCCAAAGTACACGTCGTGTACTTCTCAAATTTCCATATATTCCACTTTTTCTAAGAAAAACCATAAAATAAAACCCATACCTAAATAAAATATCTAGTTTCTTAAAAACCTCCACCCTAAAATAAATTTTTATGCGAATTTCCCTAAGACGGAAGTGAAGAATATTCCTCGAACAACACCGGCCTCTACGATCGTACGTTTGCCTCCCTCCCCCAGGTCTCGTCTTGTACTCGCATGTGCTACCATAGCACCCATACCAGAAGAATAGACTGGCCATGGAGAACCGTCACACTATGATAAAAAATAGGGATAGTATTTTCTTTGAATGAGGTGTCCACCTCTAAATCAACATCCTTGGGTTAAAAAACATGAGATGGGTCTGAGAAGTAATTCCATAACTGAGAAACGTGGATGACATCGTGCATATCCCAATACCTCTGAGTTAACTACAACTAATAGACAACTAGATAGACTCTCTCCAAAACCTCAAACGGTCCAACATATCATTTTGAACATTTTCCTTGTCTCCTAATCCTCCTATGTCACAACCTCAGTGTGCCACGTAGGAAAACCTGATCTCCGACATCGAACTCCATAGGTCATCTCTGTCAATCAGCATTAGACATTTTCCGTAACTGTACAGTATGCATCCTCTTCTGAATCAAATATATCTGCAATTTGATCTCCTAGACTAGATAAGGTCCCAGCATAGCTACCTCTCAGGATTCCAGCCAACATATGGGTGATCGGCATGGCCTATTGTACAAATCCTCATAAGGTTCCATTTTAATAGTTTCTCGAAAACTATTTTTTTATGAAAACACTACTAGTGGTATGTGTGTCTCCCAAGAACCTCTAAAATCAAGGATGCATTCTCAAAAAATGTACTCCAGCACCTGAATAGTACACTCGGACTGGACATCTATCTGAGGGTCGTATGTTGTACTTAGAAGTACCTGTGTACCCAATGCCCTTTGTAATCCCTGCCAGACCTGAGAATCAAAACGTGCATCCTAGTATGAAAATATGGAGTTCAGAACACTTTGTAAATGTAAAATCTCTCAGATGTACAACCTTCCCACCTCATCAAAACTGAAGGTATCTTTGATCAGCAAGAAGTGAGTAACCTTCGTGAGTCTTTAAATGAAAAAACAAACCGTGTCATTTCCTCATGGTGACATCAGTAAACCTGTCACTAAATCTATCGCAACATCGTTACACTTCCACTCAGAAATGGGTAACTGCTACAAAATCCATGCTGGTCACTGATTCAATGCCTTAACCTACTGAAAAGTGGAATATCTCCTGAAAAAATATGCAATATCCCTCTTCATACCTGGCCACCAATACTGACGGTGTAGATATCGGTACATCTTGGTGACACCAAGATGAACTGCCCACCCTGAGGAATGAATGTCCCGCATCAACTCCTCGTGTATGTCTACTGATACCCATACAAATCCATGAGAAGTCAAGATCCCATCCGTTCCAACTATCCATCCAGGAATAGAGTCATCCCCTGATACATTCTTCTATAGTACTAGGACTTCTTGAACTAATAGTTTCCTCATTCCCACTCGATCAATTATTGTAGAGGTAACAACCACAAAAAAAAATAAACATCTACACCTATCTGTCAAGCACCTCAAAATGCATCTCAAGGAACATAGCCTTAAGCTACCACTTACTTATGGCCTCATGAACTGCCTGTATCTGGGTCATCCTACTCAACACATCTGTCACTTCATTTCCTTTCCCAAGTGTATAGGAAAGCTCAAAGTCAAAGGACTGGAGGTATTAAACCCACCTTCGTTATCTCAAATTTAGATAAATCTATGAAAAGATATAGTTGAGTCTTTTGTGAATGGTGAAACCAAAAAATTCTCTCCCATAATAGAATGTCTCCCAAGACATAAAGCATGAACAACTTCATCCAACTTGAGATCATGCGTCGGCTTATTCCTCTCATGTGGCCTCAACTACCGATACTCATATGCAACAAATCCTTCCTCCTACATAAGCACTACTCCCTTCCCAATACATGATGCATCACAGTACACAGTATAGCACTTTCCTGGATCTGGAAATACTAGTGTCAGTGCTGAGGTCAACCACCCTTTCAACTCATGAAAAGCTAACTCAAAAAATTATTTCCACATGTACATTGCACTCTTCTTATTCAGGCCCGTCAGTGGCTCTGCTAAGTGAGAAAAGCCCAGTATGAAACATTTGTAGTAAACAGTCATCCATAGAAAACATCGTAATTAAAATACATCATTCGGCTAATCCTAGTAAACTACTACTCTAATCATCTCTAGGTCCACTGATACTCTTATCTCTGAGATGGCGTGTCCCAAAAAGTGAATTTGTTCTATCCAAAAGTGTCAATTTTATTTCATAGCATATAACTGATGCTCTCTCAGTGTACTCAAAATGATATCAGGATGGGTAGCATGGTCATGTCGAGTATGAGAGTACACCAAGATATCTTCCATGAAAACCATCATGAAGGAATCCAATTATGGATCAAACACTCGGTTTATAAGTGCCCTAAAAACAGCAGGATAATTCGTGTGACCGAACGACATAGCCACATACTCTTATAGACCATACGTACTCTGAAAGGCTGAAAGAGGTATATATGATGTTTTAACGTGCAAATGATGATAACCGGATCTCAAGTCAATCTTATATAACACTGAGGAACGTCAATGTTTATAAAAGAGATCATCAATTCTCTGTAATGGATATCGGTTCTTGACCATCAACTGGATCAGCTTCTAATAATCCACACAATTTCTGAGGGTACCGTCTACCTTCTTCGAAAAAAGGATAGGAAAACCCTAAGGAGAAGTACTAGGTCGTATGAAACCTTTTTCTTGTAACTCATCAAGCTTCTTCGTGAGCTCATGTAACTCTGGTGTAGCTATCCTATAAGGATGAATGGGAACCAGTGTCGCTCCTGGAACAAGGTCAATAGAAAAATCCACCTCTAAATTTTGTGGAAAACCTGAAAAGTCCTTTGGAAGGAAATTCTTGAAATGATCAAACACTCAAGGGAATCCCTACTATGAAGTCCCCTGGTCATCCTGATATCTAATAGATATCTGGTGTGTTACTCTTCCCAACCCATGATGCTCGGGTCCTGCTCTTCCTTCCTAGACAGCCCATTCTCCCTTATGTAAAATAACCACCCTATAGATGTAAAACTCACCCTACAATGATAACAGTCAACAAACTCCTAGAAGGATACTAACAAATCCATCCCATGAATGAGGTCATAACCAGCCATCTCTAATACTTAAAGGACCCATGATAAGTGACACCAACCAACCTCAAGAGGTCACTCCTTGCAGTGACATATAGTAGACATTCTTTTCCCCAAAGGAGTTTACAATGTCAAGAAATCCGAAGATGTAAAGATACAGAGCTCAAGGATCTCCACAAAAACAACATATATGAAACTATGGGAAGCCCCTGTATTGAAAATTGAAGAAGCTATAATTGAGGAAACTAGGATCGTTCCTTGAACTGTGGAGGATTTGGGATCCTGATCCAGCTAGATCTGCTCCACTACAATGATCTGGCTGATACCATGTCCCTATGACCCTACTTGACCACCCTAAGCTGATCCTCCCTATTGTCACTGAAATACTACTGACTGGTCACCACATTCATGGCATCTTCCTCATCCTGAACTGCCAGACGAACTCTAGTTCCCATTTTGATGAGAAACTTTTGGTGATTCTCCTGAACAAGGAGTCATAGACGAACCTATGTCACCAATGGTTGGGGAGAAAAACTAACATAAATGCTAAATATTGCCCATATTTCTGCTAGATCATCACTCCACCATGTCTCTCGAAAATTGTGGCCTCATATCACCGCTCTTACTGCATTGGTAGCACACCACATAGCGGCCAGAATAAGTATCCCGCCACCTCAGATCTCTGTGAATAGAATCCATGTAGTGCTTCCTACTTCCATTCCTAGGGGTACCAACTCTAGATGTTGAGCCACCCTAGCTCACAGCCTCAGAATACCACATTTTGTGCTCATTTGTTAGTGCCTAATCTACTATAGATGTTACGGAATTCAACCTGTTGATGTTCACCTGATATTGGATGTCATGCCTGAGACAATCATCAAACATCCTCACAAGAAATAACTCATCACCTCCTAGAATGGGCCTGAAGTGCTATAGATCTGTGAAACGAGAAGAGTACTCCATTACTAAGAGAGTAACTGGCTCCAAACTCATTAACTCTCGGGCATGATCATCCCTCAAAGACTCTAGTTATAAGTAATCATAGAAGAAATTATGGAACTCATCCCAAGCCATAACTTATTGGTGTCCCGTGTATGAGATCATGTCCCACCATATCATGGTGGAATCCCAAAATCATATACGTGGCGAGCTTCACCGTCCTCTTTGAAGGGTTCTCCAAATGCTCGAAGATAGACATCCTGGCTTCAAACCCCGACTCAGTAGCCTATTGTCCCCCATATCCTTAGAATGTGGGAGGATTCTTCTATTGAAAGACTCACGTCAACATGTCCATAGCTAGGGAAAGATGCGGTACTCCCAGGAATATCTGCATAAACCTTATAACACCTTCTTGGAACTATGCATAAATACCTATATTTGGGATAAAAACTACTTCCAAGATGGGCACGACTAGAGGATCTGTAGGGATTTCCCGATCTACCATGTCTGGTGTCTGGTCACTGCCCTGTAACTGGCGCACAACCAGAGGAAGTCAGGGTGGAATGACTCTACAAGTTCAAACACACACCTTAGATAAAAATTAAAAAGTATTGAAACTTAGAAGTGAAATATGGTAAAAAAAAGAAAGAAATCATTCAAGTTCTTCAAAACATGGACACATTGTGTGTATAACTCCTACACGGCGTGTTCACTTAAGGTTTCATATGGGTGTGTACTCCTGCTAACCTTGGTCTTGTAACACCTCGTACATCCAACATATTCTTCAAAGACATGGTGTGTACTTGAATCATCTTCCCCTTATTGAGTTGTTCAACATGAATTAACACAAATGGTTCTGCTAGAGAAATACAACATGGTGTGTTTGATCAAGACACGACCTATACTAGAATAACATCACTGGCCTGTGTTGTTAGTCACACGGCCAATTACACGGCTGACTCTACATGGCATGTTTGTTCAAGACATGGTGTATACTAACTACCCATAATTCTACATGTTCTATTAGTCACACGACCGAACACATGGTCTAAAAAACATGGCATGTACGTCTGGTACATGGAGTGTTCCACCAAAGATTTTTCAATCTCGTGTCTCATCCCACACAGTCAGTCACAAGGTTAAGGACAACACGGTGTGTACATACAGTACACGAAGCGTACATAAGAAAAGTTGTTACTTCCTTAATATAAAGATACATGTCATGAATTCATTATTACATTACATGTATTCTTGGTTATTCTAGAGATTAAGCCTTAGAAACTAATCTGGAACACACAAAAACACTGAAACCTACATTAATGTGCCAAATTACGATCTTTGAGGGCCCATTCTCCTCATGAATCAATGTTTGAAATCTTATACATGTCATCTATCACCATAAATATTCAATGATCCACCAAATTCTGATCCATGAGGGCCCATATCAGCTGAAGAACCAATGTTTTTAATTCATTAAAATAAAACCTTACCAAATAAAATACCCTATCAAATAGAATGTATTCTATAAATGTATCTATCACAATATCATGCATATCTAGAACAACATCTATCACAACAACATGAAATTGGTAATGCACCCAAAATGGAATGACCATAATTCATGACATATGATCCCCATTAAATGCATATACGATGGATGAGATGGCATACCATCATCCCATTGGGTTGAAATAGAATTAAAACCTCAATATTATCAATCATAACAACACAAGATATTTGAATCTCCTAATGGAGAAATGAAATCAACTTTAAAAATTTCAGAACCATAAAAATCAAAATATACAGGGTAAAGTAGTTTTTCCCTTTACACTGGTTAGGTACTCCTTACCACAGCTCATTACCAAGTACCTATTTTTTTATCCCAAACTATAGGCTCCAAATAGTATGTCAAGAAGAAAATAATTCATATGATACAACTTTGTATCATCCTGGTTTCGGGTGCCACTCAGAGGTTCACTATACCAGGTTGATCACACGTCCTCAAGCACATTTCCCCAAATACCAGAGGCTGCCAACTAGAAGTGAGTGCTTTGGGTGTGATAGTGGGGAAATTATTCGCTCATTGGCAGAGTAACGCAGTTGAAATAACAAATAATAATAGAGGAAGAAGTAATAATACCATACAACAATGAACCATGGAAGACTGAAAGTAATAAAAAACTAGAACACATATTTAAATGATGAATGTCACATATGTCTTGGAGAGCAGAAAAAAAAATCACAATTTTGAAAATAGAGTACTAAACCAATGTACAAAATAAAAAAAACGAACTCTAGCAGCATCACATGCCACATCTTGATCCAATGCTCTCCAGCTCCACAGCAATCAAATACCTAAAGTAGAAGGGCACTTGACCTTATCTATACGTGCATCAATATAGTCTATTTGGGCCCAAAAAATTACCCAAACAGGGTGTGAGATGAATCCTAGTAGGAAATCACTCGAATATTTGTGACTAAAAGTGTAACACTCCAAGCTTCTAGAGTACTCTTCACTTTTAATTATACAATAGCGTGTGTTGTACGCAACTTCGAGTTCTAACACACACCACAACCAATCAAACTAGCCGTTATGAATAGTAATACACACTTTTTTTAATTTTATACATTTTATCTTTCAAAATGGGCTTCATTTTTGCATTCAGAATATTGAAATTATATTAGGGTGAATTTTTGGTATTTTTTTAAAACATTCAATTTTTTATGAATATTGAAAATCACTAAATTTTAACTAAACTTTTCTTAATAAATATAATTAATAGTAATAAATTATGAATTTGAGTGGTTTAAAGTATATTTAGAATATATTTTTACTATTTTATACAATGTTGGTCATTTGATGTAATTTCACATATAAACTGGACATAAACAAGTGTCAATCTTTTGATAGTTATTATTTCTTAAAAACACAGTTTTTGTTATGACAGTGGGAATTAATTTTAAATTATTTTTTTTTCACTTATGTGTTTTGAATTTGTAAAAATGTATTCATATTTGGAATCATGATTTCCAAATTTTGTAAATAGGTAACTCTTATTTTTAGACATTTTGAATAATTATTTCGGAAAATATTTTATTCACCATGGTTAAAGTGTAAATCCAGTAAATAATGGTAAAAAATAATATAATAATAATATTAATTTACCGTAAAACATGTCCTACCCCAATTGGTTGATACATGTCCGACCCTGGGCATCTTCGGGTCGATTTTGGGACCCCATAGAGCCAATTGTAGGTGATAAGAACACATTATATTAATTAAGTTAATGTAAATACAAAAATGACATAAACATATATCTTTTAAAAAATAATTTTTACATAGGGTTATATATGTTATATTTTCAACTATAAATATTAATTTGAAAGATGAAACTATTTCCTACATAATGGTATTTAATTTATAATTTTTAGAAATTGAATAATTAAATTTATTTATGACACAATAATGATGCTGTATTTTCATTATTAATAAAAGAATCAAATAATTAGTATTATAAATATTAAAATAAATATAATTTGAAAGATTTGATGCCATACAAGAATTTTATTGGTTAATATGACATGTTATTATTGGTTAAATTAATTTTTTTAGAATTAGTAAATTTCTTATGACTTTAACAAAATCAATTATTGAATAGTGTCAAAATTGACATAAATGATTTTTCAAAACAATGATTATATCATTAATAGATATTCTATTCCTAAAAAACTAATGTTCTCCATAGAACTTATATCAAGATAAGTGTATCATTAATGGACCACTTGGAGGTCTCTTGAATGTATATAGTATGTTTATTAACTATATAATATAAAATACAAAGTGACATGGTATATGTCAAACAAATTAACTATGAGTTAAAACTAAAAGATAAGGTTAATATAGTGACCCAAACCTGTATAAAATAAATTAGTTGAAATTATTTCGACCATCCCCACATTAATTTTTAAATAATCCATTTTGGAGCCATTATAAACCAAATAAGAATTTATTATAAAATATTATTTCTAGCTTTTCCTAAGGTGCCCCTCACCCCTCTTATAAAAGGGAACTACCCTTCTCTCAAATTAATACCCAAAAAGCCTTTTGGTTCGGCCAAACCATGCCTAAATATTCTCTAAACGTTTCTCAATTTGAACTAGAGGCCTTAGTCAGATCAGAAACCAACCTAAGAAGCCCTTTTGATCAAATCAAAAGGAAGAAACCAGAGAAGAGGTTATGTTTTCACCACCCTCTTTCAAGTTCCTTTCTTCTTCAACTTCTTCTTTATTTGTTTTTTTTTTCATTATAAAATAATAAATATAGTATATTATATATAATATGATGTTATTATTAATATGGTACAACCATATTCAGTATTCAATCCATCATTTTAATTACATGTCACCATGCGTGTGTACGTACGGCTTTCCCTCTCCACGTCGTGGTGTAATTGTTATTCAAAACACTAGTACTTGGATGGGTATGATAATTGTGTGTAATTGATGTAAATAATAAATATAACATGATAATGATTCTGTATATATGATATACCTTCCAATTATATATTATTTTAATATCAAAAGAATGATATTGTCTCTCGTGCGTACATACGAACTTCTGTCTCCACGAACATGATGAGATTCATTCCTCATCGTATCCATTCAATAATAATTCTCATTTTATGATTAAAAGTAATGTTTAAGAACATGATATCACTATGGATATGAATAAGATACAACATATCCATAAAAAAACATGACTTATGTAACAAAACATATAAAATAAAATGAGTAAATTAACACTCGAAACAACGATAATATTAAGATATTATTAACAATGTAATGTTAAAAGATCATATATGATATTATATTGATGTATATAATTCTTGTATAATTTAATAAAAATTATCTCTCCATTATACAGCAAGTTAAACTACCCTTGACGAAGGAAAAGTACAAGGTAAGTGGTTTCTTTTCTCACTTTTAATTCCGTGAGATTTCCATTGTTCACCACTTATTTATTGCATGTGGTGTGTGTAATGCCCATGATTATATTCATTGTGTAATATACATTAACTTATGTATATATACATCATCATTTTATGATCCTTCTTTCATGGGTGTATGTTTGGTACTTTACCAAATCGATATGAGAATTTCAAATCTCAATTTCCCCACATTCAGCTTTGCGAATAATTCATTGATTATTTTACCCAAGAATATGTGGGGAATCACTATTAATTTTCTTATGTCATAATTTACAGTCCAATTTTTGTGGATATAATTTTGATACACATAATCACTCCAATGATAAATTCTAAAGTCATCGATATGAACTTGATCAGAGTAATTTTAACTCAATCTCCATTTATTGAGTTAAACATATAAATAAATGGTGTTGATTTTACAAGAATATGTGTGAATGTCCTTTGATTTTTTTACACTGAATATACAATCATTTTGAGTGTATTTATATTTTTCCCACATAATTATGTCGTTGATTTATCCTTAACCTAAGGATATGGCCTTTATGAGATATTTCATCTCAATCTACATTCCATTGAGACTTCTTTGTTGTTATACACCAAATCGCTTTTATATGGTGTATATAATTTACTTTGACATAGTATATCATGAATCCCTTTATTCTCATGATATTACAAAGTTTTTATTACCTCAAATATTTCTATTCATGTGTCTCTCTTTTGGTTAGGAACTCTAACTAAAATATCATTTTAAAACGTTTTAATGATTTATTATTCTAAATCTTTCTCATTAATGACCATGTTTTAAAATGGTTTTAAGAATTAATTTATATGGAAATTAATGTTTTAAAATTAAAATTCCTTTTAAAAGATTCAAAGTGGTATGGGACACTCTGATTCAAAAATCTATTTTAAATGGATTCGTGACAAATAGTGTGACTTTTAAATTATTTCAAGAAATATATGTATATTTCTCTCAAATAGTTTTGATGATTATTTTCATCTATGTCAATATCCTTAATTATTCTCGATTGAGGTTAATCTGATATAATACAATCTTCCATATTGTATCAAATGAGTTATTATTGATTTTGGATGTGCAATTTATATACCATTCATGGTTTATGGTTAATGTATTGACATTTCATATGCTATTTATAATACGAATGTTTATGTTTTGTTTCAAACATTTCATTTGAGGAAAGCATTGGACTTAGTAAGTGACGGGTGGAGCCCGATATAGCTCCTCGATGCATCGGTAGGTCTCATGAGTCAAACTAGTGTCTTGGCACAAGGCCTTGACAAAATATTATTATTAGACTTGGCACGAGGCCTTGACTATGCGGTTATGATAGTCTGGCATTATGCATCCCATCATTATGAAAGAGGTTATTGATATTGAATGTGATTATTCGACTAGTAGAATATCCATGTGAATATGTAAATGGAATTATTTCATTTTATCATTTCCATAATATGCTTATGTTTATGTTAAAAAGGCTTTTGTTTTAGTTATGCATTGCCTTAAATGTTAATGCTTATTTATGAAATTTTCCGCTATATTGTTATCCTTACTGAGCATCTGAGATCACCCCTTTCTATGTTTCATTTATCCCAGGATAAGAAGAAGTATTTTATGAATGCCCTACAAGGATAGTATGAGGATATGAGTGTGGTCTATGAAGACAAGATGTTTTTGTAGTTTTTCCACTTTATGATGTAATGTAAGACTTATGAATCTATCTAGTGTTTCCAAGGCTACTAATCTAACCGGTCTTCCGAGACTTGATCTTTTGTGATAATTCCAATATTATGTAATAATGCACAGACTATGGGTAATTGGGGTCAGGGCATTACAGTTTCTATCGGAGGGAGGTTTAGTAAAAACCTTGGAAGCTAGATTTAGATAAACTCTGATTAAAAAACATAGCCCTAATATAGACTTTGAGGATTAGTATAGAAGAACTTCCTAGAATTTTGGAATTGTAGAGATTTTGTGTATTTTCTTGGCAATACATCCCTATCTGGATACGAGCAGGTAGAGGCGGATCTAGCACATATGTACCTAGGGGTAAAACCCGAAAACACCGCTTTGAGATAGACTCGAACAAGAACTAGTGCACGATAACGGGCCTTGCTGCACTCATGGTTATGACACTCCTGGGAGATATGCTTAGGATAATTTACATTTTCTTTACAAACCTATTTGAAGTATTTTAATATAATATGAGAATAAATGACCTTGGTTAATACTAAGGTGTTTAAAATAACGTATATGGTGTCATGATAGTCTCTAAATGATTTTATGACTACTTTTACTCACACAATTCTTTCTGGTTTTAGTCAATGGATAGATTCCAAGGAAGTCATAGAATCTTTGAGAAAGATGTACAATGTGGGAACGATGGTGGAAATGAGAAACGAAATGGAATGTTGATAGGCGTAAAAGATATTGTGTTCATGCCAAATTAGTTTTCCAAAAATATTACCAACAACATATATATTAACCGACTCCCGGACTCAAAAAAGAAGAGAAAGGTGATGTATGATAAGAGATCTAGCAGTATAGGCCATGGAGAAAAGAACCCGCAATTTACATCATGCCAGAAATGTGGAAGGAGACAACCAGGAAAGTGTCTCAATGGAACAAAGAAATGCTTTACATGCGGGAATGAAGGACATAAAGTGATGAATTTCCAAGGAAAAATGAAGAGTACTATGGAAGAAAATAAAAATTATCCGAAGAATATATTTTCAGTCATTATCCGTAAATGTATGGGACCTAGCCATTATTCGATTGAATGCCCTATTCTATAGGATATTTTCATTGTCAAAGATGAATCTATGTGGAAATAAATGGTTGGAGAAATGTTTAAAAGTATTAGTGCTCCATGTTGATGGGATTAATTTGGAATAATTTTCTCTTGTATTTTAAACCCTATATTTTTACATGTGAGAATGATATTTTATGAAGAATTGTTTTTTCTCTTGTGGATATAGTTATAAATAACCATTTGTTTTTATATTATCTTTGGGTTTGAGGAAATTACAAGTTATTATATTTTGGGATGAAAATGCAAGGTATGAGATAACATTTGTGGTTAAATTTTTTTATGGATATTTTGAGGAATTGATCTCATTTTGGTAAAGTTATAAAATATAGTTTTTGAAAAAGGACAACACGCAGACTGTATAACAACCCATCGTGTTGGACAAAGTTGTGGGAATCGAACCAACAACCAAAGTGCAATTTGGATTTATCGCCTACCACTGGACTACCTGAAGTCCCTGGTTAATGTGACTAATTATTTTTAGCTAAATGATTTTATTGATCAATAATAAGTTGATTGGGGATATTATGTCTTATCAAGTGAATATGCTTAGTATAAGAAAACGATTTGGTGATTAAGTGATAAATGTTATTCTGGAAGATGTTCGCTTTGTTGGGAACACAACATGCCATAAGAAAATAGAATACTATAGAATTTTATTTGAGGGGGAAGGGTGGATTTTCATCTATGTTTTTATTGTGGATTTATTTTGATTTGGGTTATTTATGGAAATGATTAACCTATAATAGGGAACATGTTATTAGGTTAATTACTTTTAATTATGTGACTTTAAGTGTAGTTGCTGTTATTTGGAGATACCATTTAATGTGGAGGAATACATAACAAAATTCTTCAATGTTTATTGTTTCAATATTATTTTGTATTGTATTGAAGGATTTTAAGGACAATTGTTTATTGAATTGTATTTCTTTAACATTGGGGTATTGTTGGTTTAATTTTAGAAATTAAGATTAGTATTTCTTTCTCAAATGGAATATCCTTTTGGGGGATCATCAAATCATATACTAACCATTTTGGTTTTGATTAATCTCTAAATACAAGGTAAATATATAGTTTATCCTTCGTGGATCATGTGATTCTATAAAATGTTTATTCTTGCTCTTCTAGTGTGATCAAGTCTTCTTGAATACTCATCGTTTAAAAATGAGTTAGTTGTAGAAATTTATTAAAGTATGATACTTTTATTAAAAAGTAACTATATCTCTTTATGTTCTTAGCCAATCTCATAAATGAATTCATCATCTTTATGTAATGTAACATAAAAAAATAAAAATAAAAATGTTGTCTGTTTACTTTTCCTACTGGAAAACTAATGACCGTTTGTCTCATCACAAGTTTGTGGTTTTTTGTTGTTAACATTATCTTGATGATGTCTTCTATCCCTCTCCCTTATATCTTGACACATAGTTTATCATCTATAGCCATGTTTTTCTACATGTAATCCTAGTATAGGTTATCTCCGGTGACCGTTGTAATTCTCTTTTTTTTCTTTTAAAGTGACAGTTTTATTGACCCTTTTTCCTATGTGGGACTTTCCATTATATTCCCAAGACCCATTTTAAATATTGCGAGGAAGCAATTTATTTAAGGTGGGTAGAATGTAACACCCCAAGCATCCATGGTATGCTTCTCTTTGAATAATACAGTTGTGTGTGTTGTACGCAACTTCGAATTCTAACACACACCACAACTAATCAAACTAGTCATTATGAATAGTAATACACACTTTTTGAAATTTTATACATTTTATATTTCAAAATATACTTAATATTTTGATTAATAATATTGATATTAGCTTAGGGTGAATTTTTGGTATTTTTTCTGAAAACATTCAATTTTTTATGAGTAGTGAAAATCACTAAATTTTAATTAAAAACAAATTTTTTAATCAAAATAATTAGTACTGATAAATTATGAATTTGAGTGGTTTTAAATTATATTTAGAATATATTTTTACCATTCTATATAATTTTGGTCATTGGACATAATTTCACATTTAAACCGGATAAAAAACAACTGTCAACATTTTTATACTTATTATTTCTTAAATACACGCTTTTTGTTTTGACAGCGGGAATTAATTTTAAATTATTTTATGCCTCTTATATGTTTTGAATTTGGAAAAATTGATTTAATATTTGGAATCTGGATTTACAAATTGTGTAAATAGGTAACTCTTATTTTTAGACATTTTCAATAATTATTTCAGTAAATGTTTTATTTACCCTAGTAAAAGGGAAATTCCGGTAAATAAGGGTAAAGAATAATATTATAATAATATTAATTTACCCTAAAACGTGTCCTAAACCTGTTGGATGATACATGTCCGACCATGGGAATATTTGGGTCGATTTTGGGACCCCACGGAGCCACCTGTAGGTGATAAGGACAGTTTATATTAATTAAGTTAAAGTAATTACAAAAACGACAAAAACATATATCTTTTAGAAAACTTTTTTTTACATAGGGTGATATATGTTATATTTTAGACTATAAATATTTATTAGAAAGATAAATGTATTTCCTATATAATTGTATTTTATTTATTATTTTTAGAAATTTAATAATTAAATTTATTTATGACACAAAAATGATACAGTATTTTCCATATTAATGAATGAATAAAATAATTAGTAATATAAATGCTAAAAATAAATATAATTTGAATTTTTTGATTCTATACACGAATTTTATTGGATAATATTACATCTTAGTATTTCTTAAATGATTTTTTCTCGAATTAATAAAGTTTTTATGATTTTAACAAAAATCATTTATTTAATAGTGTCAAAATTGATATAAAAGAGTTTCTAAAAAAAAAATTATTTTATTATTTGATATTATATTCCTAAAATCTAAGTTTAAGCCAAAGGACTTATATAATGATAGTTTTATCATTAATGGACCACTTTTGGGTTGCTTGGATGTATATTGTATGTTTACTAACTATATAATATAAAATAAAAAGTGACATGGTAAATGAAAAACTAATTAACATAGAGATAAAACATTAAGAAAAGGTTAATATAGTGACCCAAACCTGTCTAAAATCTATTTGTTGAAATTATTTCGACCCATACCCACCTTAAAATTTAAATATTCCATTTTTTTGAAATTAGAAACAAAATATGAATTTATTATAAAATAATATTTTTAGCTTTTCCTAAGGTAACCCTCACCACTAATATAAAAGGGCACCACATTCTCTCAAATCAATACCCCCAAATCCTTTTGGTTCGGCCAAAACCTACCCAATATTCTCTCAACTTCCCTCACATTAACCTAGAGGCCTTAGTTTGATCATAAATCCATCCTAAGGTGCCCTTTTTATCAAATCAAAATAAAGAACCTGAAGAAGAGGTAATGTTTTCACCACCCTCTTTCAAGTTCCTTTCTTCTTAAACTTCTTCTTTCGTTTTTTACATTATAAAATAATAACTCCGGTATCTTATATATACTTTGATTTTATTATAAATATGGTACAACCATATTCAGTATTCTATCCATCATTTGAATGAAATGTCACCATACGTGCGTACGTACGACTTACCGTCTCCACGTCGTGGTGTAATTGTTATTAAAAATGTTTGTAATTGGATGGGTATGATAATGATGTGTAATTGATTTAAATAATAAATATAACATAATAATTATTCTTTATATATGATATACCATCCAATTATATAATATTTTAATATCAAAAAATTGATATTGTCGCTCGTGTGTACGTACGGACTGCCGTCTACATGAATGTTATGAGATTCATTCCCCATCGTATCCATTCAAGAATAATTCTAATTTTATGATTAAAAGTAATCTTTAAGGAATTTATATCATTCTGGATATGAATAATATACAACCTATCCATAACAAACACGACTTATGAAACAAAACATATAAAAGAAACGAGTAAGCTAACACCCGAAACGACAATAATACTAAGATATTATTAACAATGTAATGTTAAAAGATCATATATGATATCATATTAATGTATATAATTCATGTATAATATAATAACAATTATTTTACAATTTTATGGGCATTTAAACTTCCCTCGACCATGGAAAATGACAAGGGAAGGGGTTTTTTATCTAACTTTTAATTCCGTGAGATTTACATTGTTCACCACTTATTTATTGCGTGTGGTGTTTGTAAAGAACATGATTGTATTCATTGTTTAATGTACATTAATTTAGGATATCTACATCATCATTGTATTATCTTTCTTTCATGGGTGTATATTTCGTATGTTACCAAATCGATAACGGAAATTGAAATCTCAATTTCCACTCATTCGGCTCTACGCATGCTTTATTGATTATTTTACCCCTAGATTATGTGTGGAATTACTATTCATTTTCTTATGTCATAATTTCCACTCCCCTATTTTGGATATAATTTTGATACACATAATCACTCCATTGATAAATTCTCAAGTCATCTATATGAACTTGATAAGATTAATTTTAACTCAATCTCTATTTATTGAGTTAAACATCTAATTCATTATTGTTATTTTTAAAAGAATATGTGTGAATGTCCTTTGATTGTTTTACACAAAATATCAAATCATATTGAGTGTATTTATATTTTTCACACATAATTATGTCATTGATTTATCCTTAACCTAAGGATATGGTCTTTATGGGATATTTCATCTCAATCAACATTCCATTGAGACTCTTTTGTTGTTATACACCAAATCATTTTTATATGGGGTATATAATGTACTTTGACATAGTATATCATGAATCCCATTTTTCTCATGATATTAAAAAGTTTTTATTACCTCAATTATTTGTATTCAAGTGTCTCCCTTGTGGTTAGGAACTCTAACTAAAATATCATTTTAAAATGTTTCAATGATTTTTTATTCTAAATATTTCTCATTAATGTCCACGGTTTAAAATGGTTTGAAGAGTTTATTTATATTGACATTAAAGTATTAAAATTAAAATTACTTTTATAAGTTTAAGAGTGGTATGGGACACCTTGATTAAAAAATCTATTTTAAATGGCTTCTTGACAAATACTCTGACATTTAAATGATTTCAAGAAAAATGCATATATTTCTCTCTAATAGTTTTGATGATTATTTTCATCTATGTCAATATCCTTAATTATTCTTGATTGAGGTTAATCTGATACAGTAAAAACTTCCATATTGTATCGAATGAGTTATGTTTAACTGTGGATGTGCAATTATTATACCATTCATGGTTTGTGGTTAAAGTATTGACATTTCATATTCTAGTTAAAATATGAATGTTAATGTAATGTTTCAAACATTTCATATTAGGAATGCATTGGACTTAGTAAGTGACAGGTGGAGCCCACTATAACTTCTCGATGCATCGGTACGTCTCATGAGACAAACTAGTGTCTTGGAACAAGGCTTTGAAAAAATATTATTTGTAGTCTTGGCACGAGACTTTGACTATGTGGTTATGATAGTCTGGCATTATGCTTTCCATTATTATGAAAGTGGTTATTGATTTTGCATGTGATTATTTGACTAGTATAATATCCATGTGAATAAGTAAATAGCATTATTTCATTTTATATTTTCCATATTATGCTGATGTTCTTGTTTAAAAATCGTTTGTTTTAGTTATACATCACCTTAAATGTTAATGCATATTTATGAAATTTTCCGCTACATTATTATCCTTAATGGGCATCTAAGTGCACCCCTTTCTACATTTTATTAATACCAGTATGTGAAGAAGTATTTTACGAATGACCTGTAAGGATAGTACGAGGATATGAGTGTGGTCTATGAAGAAAAGATGTTTTTGTAGTTTTTCCAATTTATGATGTAATGTATGACTTATGAATCTATCTAGTGTTTCAAAGGCTACAAATCTAATCGGTCATCCGAGACTTGATCTATTGTGATCATGCCAATATTATGTAATAATGCACCGACTCTGGGTAATTGGGGTCAGGGCATTACAAATAGTCAATGAATAAATATGGCTGGCGATATGAAAACTAAAGAAGTAAACAAGGAGGTACTCAAAAGTAAAAAATCGTATAGTTCCAATTGAATTCATTTAATATATCAAGTAAGAAGCTAATAAAAAACAATTAACCCTATGGGAAGTACTCACAGACTAACCCCTCTGGTTCAACTTTAACAAAGACCCTATGAGGAAGCACTAACTGTCAATTCACCATGTGGTCTTGAATCGGTTACTATAGGCACTCTAGGGAAGAACTCAATGTCAAGTTCTCCATGTGGTCTCGTAAAGAGGTACTACAGACACTCTGAGGGAGCACTTACGTCCATCTCCCATATGGTCTCACAACATGAAATGTAAACAGACACTGGAGAATCACTCAACATCCATTATCCCTATGGTCTATAACCTCATCTCCCCACAGCTCTGTATAAGTTAATTGTGCACAATGATGTTCAATGGAAAAATGAAACCTTAAGAAATTCTTGGAGAAAATATTTCATTAACTACTTGTCTAAAAAACTACATGTATAAAATGACTCCATCCTAACAACACTAGTCATAGAAAAAAGTAGGCTGACATGCAAAGCTAGACCAAACGGTCAATATCAAACAAACATGGGAAACATCTCCATAGCATAGAAAATAATAGTATTGTCAAAACAAAAAACCTCTAATTAGGCACACAAGGCATACCATGCATTAACATGACAAAAATCCCTAACCTCGCAATACATTGTTCTACGGTATTGGGCACTATTGCACAAAATATTCAAATACTAACTACAGAAAGGAACAAAACACCTACCTCAGTATTTTAGAAATGATATAAATAATCCTCAGGCCTTGAATCTCCCTAAAAACCATAGATCTACAAAAAATCTATAAATTTTCAACCGAGGATATCTCATGAAAGAAGAAAAATCAGGAAACGAGGCTCTTGATGAAATAAGAGCTCACCGTGGTGATTCCCACGCAATTAACTATAGTTGAATCATAGAATG
This sequence comes from Viscum album, assembly GCA_963277665.1. Classification (NCBI taxonomy): domain Eukaryota; kingdom Viridiplantae; phylum Streptophyta; class Magnoliopsida; order Santalales; family Viscaceae; genus Viscum; species Viscum album. Next base: position 932,946,431 of record OY728121.1, read on the forward strand.
GAGGATCAATCGGGGGTTCCAGAAATAATTTCACCCCTCAATCCCACCAGGATGAGACGTTGTTAGAAGTAGAGCATTTGTTTCTGACGCTTTCGCCGGGGCGGGCGCGCATCCGTCCGTCACATGGAGGAGGACGCGCAGCTTTATTGCCCCGCATTCCCGCTTTCCAAATGAAGGAGGCATTCGTTCCTTGTTCAGGTACGTCTGCTCCTTGATCGAAACGGGATAATGGGATGTCGGTTCTTCCTTCGAGGGATTCCTCCTCAGAACTCGTCACCTAGTCCGGGTCTCCCTCACAGATTTCATACGTAGTTCGTGAAAATCATCCCAGTGCCATGTTTCCGTGGACGCCGTTTAATTACACTGATTCTGTCGGGACATTCCAAAGGGTCTGGTCAGGGCAGCAACCTTCAGTCAAGGGAGTAGTCACGTTGAGGCATCAGTAGCGTGTCTGGATGCTGGGGGCCTGGCATGTCTGTCTATTATCCCGGGTCACAGGGCTTCTCGAGGGCGTGGAAGCCCGAGGCATCCCACATCGAGCGCGGGGAGTTATATGTCATAGACACATATTTGAGGTTTTCCTCAGCTTCCCGTGTTTAACACAGGGTACGCCGCGAGTTTAACGTCCAGCGGAGATGGATCAACCCAACCAGAGCAATAGCTAGGATAGATCGGATTGAGGGGTTTCCCTTAAAGGGATGCTGATACCGGGGCCAGCCCATGGGCGGCTGTGAAGAAGAGCGTACCGACATGGCCTCACCGGGATATGACGGTCCGGGCGAGAATCAGGATGGGCTGTAGGTGGATGAATGAAGTAGAGGGGGAATGAAATGGGACCATCGCTGGGGCGACAGTGAAGTTGGGCTTGAACCTCGAAATGGCCTCCTGCTTATCCCCGTGTAAGAGAATCAAAGTCCGCATAGTTCAGGATGGTGCCGGTAAACCGACGTAAAGGTGGACCTTTGCCCGATGAATGTCGTCAGCGAACCAACATCAATGTGGACCTTGGTCCGATGGACATCATCAGCGTACCGATGTGAAGGTGGACCTTGGTCCGATAGATGTCGTCAGCGAACCAATGTGAATGTGGACCTTGGTCCGATGGACAGTGTCAGCGTACCGACGTGAAGGTGGACCTTGGTCCGATGGACGTTGTCAACGAACCGACGTGAAAGTAAACCCGTGGGTCCACTAGTGGTGGGCTTGAACCTTGGTAAGTTTTCCTACATACCATGCCTTGACATGGATCAAATGCCTCGTAGTTCAAAGGATTGATGGAATACAGTTTAACGTCATGCGGAACGATAGTGAACCCTGACGTGAATAAACGAAGAGTGGTGGGTGTCGGTGAACCGACGTAAATGAGGTCGGAACGACCGGATGGTGGGTTTTAACCTCATAGAGGCTTCCTACGTACCATTCCTTGACATGGATCAAAGTCCTCATAGTTCGAGTGGGTCACAACGGCTTGCCGTCGGACTGGAATTTCAGTTTAACGTCGTGCTGGACGTTGGTAGAACATGACGTGAATTGGATGATGGGTGGGTTGAACATCGTGGAGGCTTCCTACGTACCACGCCTTGACATGGATAAAAGGCCTCGTAGTTCAAATGGGTATTTTTCAGTGAACCGACGTGAAAGTGGACCTTGGTCCAATGAGTGGTGGGCTTGAACCTCTGAAAGGCTTCCAACGTACCATGCCTTGACATGGATCAAAGACCTCGTAGTTCAGGTGGGAATGGGTGTGCAGTTTAAGGTCATGCAGGACAAAGGGGGCATATAGTTTAACGTCATGCTGGACGAGGGAGAAACTCGACTTGAATGAATGACCAAGCAATGTGGCTTGAACCTCATAGAGGCCTCTTACATACCATGCCTTGAAATGGATAAAAGTCCTCGTAGTTCGGGTGGGAATGGGTCGCAGCGGCTTACCACTGGACCAGAATGTAGTTTAACGGCTTGCTGGACGGGAATGGGACCCGACGTGAATGGATGATAGGTGGGCTTGAACCTCATGGAGGCTTCCTACGTACCATGCCTTGACATGGATTAAAGACCTCGTAGTTTGGATGAAAATGGGGTGGTCATGAACCTCATGGAGGCTTCCTACGTACCATGCCTTGACATGGATCAATGTCCTCGTAGTTTGGACGGGTTTGTCGGTGAACCGACGTGAAAGTAGACCCGGGGGTCCACTATTGGTGGGATTGAACCTCGTGAAGGCTTCCTACGTGCCATGCCTTGACATGGATCAAAGTCCTCATAGTTCGGGTGGAATGCGCAGTTTAACGTCATGCTGGACGGGAATGAGACCCGACGTGGAAGAATGACAGGTGGGCTTGAATATCACGGAGGCTTCCAACGTACCATGCCTTGACATGGATCAAAGACCTCGTAGTTCAAAAGATTGAGGGGTCAGGGTTGGTTCTCACTCTAAGCCCACGTGAGTCATGCTCGGTGTGAGAAATAAGAGGTTGCAAGGACCTGACGATCACGTCGCGAAGGGTGCTTCTGTGAGAAGTGAAAAGGCGCTTACGCGTTAGGCGGCCCATCGTGTTGGGACTTACTCCATGATGGAGGCCCAAAGTGCGTCAAAGCACAGCGAAATAGGGATTTGGGACCAATGATGGGTGGTGCCTCATTCCCTATCACGCCCTCCACTGACCTTGGTAGTGGGGAAGTACGGAGATGCTGGGGTGCAGTCATCTGTTGGGGAACTAGGGTCGCCCTTCTCTTATGAAAATACCCCACTCCAATAAGGAGGATATCACCCCTTGTGGATGGGTGATTCCATTCCCGTGGAGACGAGTAGTGTAAAGAATGTTCGATCTGGGGGGACCCTTCGTGAGAGACACAAGGTCCGGTCACAGTTTAACGTCATGTGTTGAGGCCGTGGTGCTTGGCAGTTTAACGTCCTGTAGCTCGGACGAGGTGGGTTTACTCTGCACCCCTAGGACTTACATAACCGGTACCCTCTGGTCCTTGGGGAAGGGAAGGTACCAGTAAGGCCATGGTCATGGGGGGGGGGTTGTGGAATGAACCATCAGGGGTTCCATGTTAGCGTGGCTATGCGAAGAAGCAATAGCCGTTAGCATGCCTATGCGAAGAAGCATTAGGCGAAGCAACGCTACGGGTGGTATTGTCCATGGGACTTTGAAATCACATCGTGCAAACTTGGAGGGTCCCACGAGATGAGGAATCGCTAAGAAAAGGACTGTGCTTTGCAAAGTGAAGTGCCTTGGCCTTGGCATGGGGCATAGGTGTGAGTGGAAGGTGCTTCGCGAAGTGGAACAGTGTTCGCGGAGCACTGCCTCGCGAAGAAGGGGTGACTCGCGAAGCAGGGTCCTGCGAAGCAGTGTGCTTCGCGATGTGGAGCGATCCGGCCTTAGCATAGGGATCACTAGTATGGGTTGGGTGGTTCGCGAAGCATAAGTGCTTCGTGGCTGCCCGAGTTCCCTTGGGAATCCCCTTCCTTCGCGAATGCCCTTGAGCTTCGCGAAGAGAATCCCTCTCGAAAGAGGGGCTCAAAACAAGACAAAGCAGAGGCGTCTCGAAAAGTAGAAATACCTCGAGGAGCTCATGATTCCCGGGGAAAAGAGTGCTTCGCGATTCGGGAGAGGAGAAGCTAAATGGTTGGATCGTTCATCTTCGGGACTCAGGGGGAGTCCAGTATTTATAGGGAAGGGGCGCCGCGAAGCAGAACTCGCGCGCCGCCTCCGGTGCATTGCGGCGCCCTCGCGAACGTCAACGTCGTCCGCGGAGGGCACCGCCTCTGGAGCTACGCGGCGGCTCGCGAACTTCAAATGCGTTCGCGGAGAATTACCGCCTCCGGAGCTTCGCGGCAGCTCGCGAACGTCAAATGCGTTCGCGGAGAATTACCACCTATGGAGCTTCGCGAGGCCGCTATGGTCGGGGCGCTTCGCGGCGGGGCTTCGCGTGGGTGCTTCGCGGTGGTGCTTCGCGAGGCAGCCCGCCAGCCTTTTTCGTTCCTTTCTTTCGGGCCATATTTTGGCGCCAACAGCGTTCTTCCAATTAGATGCGTCTTCATTCTGATTTAACAATTAAACGAAAAGTACACAACATGCCTTTTAAAAGTACACGACGTGTATACATATTAACCGAGTCCCACTTTAGGTGGTCTCCAGGTCACCCCACATGGCCATGTACTCAGCCATTACACAACCAGTACCTGGTTACGCACAGAAACCAGGTACACATTGTGTACTCCAAAGTACATGGTGTGTACACCAAAGTACACGACCTGTACTCCTTAAATATCGATATTTTCCCCTTTTTCTCAAAAACACCAGAAAAGAAAACCCAAACCTGAAAATAAAATCCATGTACTTACATATATATATATATATATATATATATAATTTTTCACATTTTAATACACCAGTAAAAATATCGCTAAAATAACCATTATTTCATAAAAATTATACTAAATTAAAAATATTTGTATGTTTTTATATATAAATATATGTGTATATATATATGTTTATATATATCTGTGTTTGTTAATATATATTTGTATATATGTGTTTAAATATATGTGTGTGTGTTTTATATATATTTATATATATTTTTGTTTGTGTGTGTGTGTGTGTTCATATTTTATATTTTATGTTTATATTTATATGTAAGTTTATATTATATTTTATTATATTTTACATATATGCTTAAAATTTTTATTATATATATGTGTTTGTTTATATATCTATATATGTTTATATTTTATGTATATATATATATTTATATATTTAAATTATATATTATACATATGTGTTTTTGTTTTACTTTATATTATATATAGATGCTTTTATTTTATGTTTATATTTTATGTTTATATTTTATGATTGGATTTTATGTTTATATATATGTGTGTGTGTGTGTTTATATTATATGTGTGTGTATGATTTTTTATAAAAATATATATGTTTATATGCGCACGTGTGTGTGTAAATATATATTTGTATGTATAAATATATATAATTATCCATGTTTTAAAATATGGGTAAAAATTTCACTAAAATAACCTCATTTTATTAAAAACCTGACTAAATATAAAATGTGTGTGTGTGTTTATATATATTAATATATCTGTGTGTGTGTTTATATTTTATATTTAAATATTTTTTTATATTTTATGTTTCAATATATGTTTATATTTTATATAAATATAATTATATATATGTGTGTGTTTATTTATATATATGCAAATATATGTGTGAGTGTGTGTGTAAATATTAATGGGAAGGTATATATATATATATATAATAATCTATGCTTTAAAACACTGGTAAAAATGTCACTAAAATAGCCATGTTTTCTTAAAAACTTGAATAAATTTAAAATATATATGTGTTATATATATATATATTTATATATGTCTGTGTGTGTGTTTATATATATATATATATATTAATATATAGATTTTTATATATAGGTTTTATATATGTGTATATTTCTATATATATATCCAAATTTATATTAATATCGATGCTGGGAAATGAGCAATATAAATATTAATATTTTTAGTGATGTTTTTTAGGAAACATCTCTAAATTAGTGACATATTGAATAAAATGTCAATAAATTAGGGACGTTTTTTAATCACTAAATTAGTAAAAATTTTCAAAAACAATGCTAAATTAGCAGCGTTTTCAGGAAACGACAATAATTTAACGATATTTTCAGGAAACATTGAAAATTTAGCAATGATTTTCCTGAAACATCACTAAAAACCATCGTTAAATTATATTTTTTTGGTATTAATTAAGGTAAAATATTCTACCTTTATGTTGGAAGGACCTAGCTGAATATGGTTGGATTTGATGGTAAGGGACAAGAAGCATGAGGGATTTGAGTGGAAGGACATTAAATTTCATTTAAATAATTAGTTTTATTAGATTATATGGTGCTAGATAATTCAATAGAGTTTTTCAAACATGAACAGGCTGACATTGCCTTTACGAAGTTTGAGTATGGCTTTGTCGAGCTTGTGAAGTTTTCACCAGAGATTGTATCGAATGAGAAGATTAAAACTTGAAGGATTGTGATGGGTCATCGACCTGATGTTCATTCTTAAGTAATCATACTAAATCATGCTTCTAATGATAGTGTTCGGGATAGGGCATTGAAAATTGATCTTGATCTAGCTAGTAATTCATGGTTAACATGACCTCCTTTTTCTCCCAATGGAGGTTATGTTAGTTCCTTCAAGGTAAATAGTATTCATGATTAGTGTCATGGTGGTTCTCAATAGTGGGTTCCATGTAGACCTTTAGTAGTGCCCAGTGAAGGCCCTTTTAGATTCATGCATTGTGACAAGGTTGGGCATTTGAGATGTGTTTGTACTAAGGCACCCAAGATCTATAGTTCAAGTGGCCATTTAGGACACCTATAGAAATTATTCCATTTCTTTTCTTCCTAGAATAGTGCCATGGGATCATCATCACCTAAACGTAATACAGTGTAATCAAATACTTTTAGATCTAAGGGGATCTAGACACAAAAACTTGGAACAAAGCTTCTTCATGTAGTGGAGAGTCTCCAGAGGAAATTAGTACATGACCAGTGACTATGAGAGGTACCATCACTATAGATTCATCTTTAGTGACTGCTTTATTTGATACTGGTGCATCTCACTCATTTATATCAACATGTATTTTAAACATATTAATTGTACCTATAGATCTTTTGACTTATGTGACAGATATTACTATGACCCTCAGAATGAAGAGAGAGTAGGGTCTCATTTTCCAACTTGTGTTTTCTCTCTTTTATAAATCCATCTTACCTAGGGTTTTATGGTTCTTGACATGAAACCTCTGCATACCATTTTAAGGACGTATTGGCTTATTGTTGATATGGCCTAAATTTACTAATAACATTGATTGGTCTCCTTTACCGCACCCAATGGGGTGTGTCATATCATTCAGGGAGAATGATACCTGAGGTTGAGTAGAGAAGGACATTCTTCTCGATAGTTGGGAAAAGTAATGTTAGTGGTCTATTTTTAATTAGAGTGTGAGTCTTTGAGAAATGATTTCCATCTAGTTTACATCGAGTTTCCCAATTTTTTTCTTTCTAATTTCTCTCATTTTCCATCAGCAAAAAAGCTATGGGTTTATATTTATTTAGTGTTCGGTACTCAGACGGTGTATATCCCTTCTTACCACATGGAACCAGCTAAAATGAAATAGTTTAATACTCAGTTGGATGATCTGTTATATAAAGGATTTATATGCATGAGTGTGTCACCTTGGGTGGAACCTGTTCTCTTTACTAGGAAAGCTAATGGAACACTTCACCTGTGTGTTAATTCCTAGAATCTCCACCAAGTTACGGTGAAGAAAAATTACCTATTACCATCGATTGATGATATGTCTGACTAGTTGAAAAGAGAGAAGTGGTTCTTGAAGATTGATATTTTACATGGATATCACCTGTTGATAATAAATTAATCATACATTTGTAAAACTGCCTTTTGGATTATGTATGTCCATTATGAGTATTTATCCATGTCATGTAGTCTAAACAATGATCATGTAGTGTTTTTGGTCTTAATGAATTGGATATTCCATAAGTACCTTAATGTCATGACCCTTCCCCCAGGGCTTGTGCTGTGTGTACCCAATGCTCACCTTCCATAGGCTAGGGGCTGGCGGTTAGCACCAAATAGGAATATCCCCAAAAGGGATGTAATTTTCCTTTAAACATGTACACACACACAAATCTCAAACTACAGAATGTAAACATGAAGTATACCACAACTATCATTGATACAACTATAGAGAGTATAGTACAAAGTAAATGTACAAAGGGGCCATGATACAATCCTAAAACTACAAAGGAAGGTAGAACTGACATAGTTTGTCTGCCCGAAACCCCACCTGAAGGGTTAGGGGTAGGTAGTTACATTAATTCATATAAGTACACTCGTCTTTCCTATCTCACTAATCAGCACCTGGTCCCGAACAACAAAGGTATCCTTCCAAGCATTGGTCTTTCCCATCTCACTGAGTGCCACCTGGTACTGGACCTCAAAGGTCTCTGTCGAAGCATCGGTCACCTACACGGCACATGACACATGAGAGCGAAGCCCTTACAGGGGTGAGTAACACAATACTCAATAGGGACCCCAAAACACAAATGAAATACTACAAAGGAGAGTATGACCAAGGTACTCTCAGTACACCATTAGGGAGTGTACACCAAGTACACTAAGTACACCACTGAGGATAGTAAGCCAAGCACAATAAGTACACTACTGAGGAGTACATGAAGTACAATAAGTACACCACTATGGAGTAATCCATGTATACTAAGAGTCATCTCACGCTGGTATGATTTATAGTATAGGAAGGAATACCATTAGTCATATCACTGAAAACCTTGGGCTGTTGGGTTACTCCTCCCTGATAAGTACTGTGGGTATATTTGGTCATACAGTGTCGCTCCCCACCGGGGGCTTGTTAGGTCCCACTGAGCCACTTCCCACTAGACTTGGACTGTTATGGTACACATCCATGATGAGTACCATGGTTATTCTAGGACACACAGATTCGCTCCCTAATGTGGCCCTATCGGGTCACACCAAGCCACTTCCCACTTTGGTCGTCTGCTGAGGTACTCAATCCTGACTAGTACTATAGGTTTGTCACATCACACAGAGATGCTCCTCACCATGTGCCTTCTAGGTCACACTTTCCTACCACCCACTAAGTCATCGTAGCTTATCCATAGAGGGTTTCTTGTCATCATTATTTGGGTCTCAGTTAGCTGTAGGATCTACGCACGTACAGTGCATGATTCTGGGAGAAACCACACCTCATGCCATTCGTCAAATTCCAAAATACAGGAAATACTCCTTAGAGTTTTCCAAAATATCCAACATGTCACGAGGTTTCCAACACTGTAAATGAATCATCAATAAGAATATTGGTTTTAAAGATATCATCATTTTAGTAATCGGGGGTCGGTTGGGTCGAGGCTCGATCTGACCCGGTTGGACCGACCGAACCAACATGGACTGGGAGTCCCGCATGCCCCAACCCAGTTCGACCGATCCAACACAACCCAGTTAGGGTCTAATATGGCTCGGTTTGACTTGGCCAGTAGGACAGGCCCATTGGGGCTTGCTAGACCTCACCCAGTTTGTATGGGGGCTTAGCCCACCGGGTCGCCCAGCGACCCGGGTTGATCCGGCTCGGCCCACAACTGGCAGGTCGGTTTGTTCCCACCCTAGTCTTCCCATATGCCTAGACTTATCCCTGCATCCTGGCCTTCATGGAAGGCCAGTCATATTTAGGTCGGGCCCCTCTGCAGCCCAGTTCGGCTGCATGCGGCTGGTAGGAGCCAACTGCCCTTCATATTGCATGCAGTCCTTATTGGACTGTGTGTCGGTGCACCATTGCAAGTGTGGTGTGGTCCTCCCTTTCAACATGGCCAGATAGTCATGTCCCATATATGAAAACTTCCATCCTAAGAGATAGTGGCTCTTGTTTCCCTGCTGCGGCATGAGCTGTCCACGACACCTCCTTCGGCATGCCATTCTGGTGCACCACCACCCATCTGTAGTCACCGTCGATGGCACTGGTGTGCCACTAGAATTTTCTCGTGGACAACCAAGTCCACTCCAGTGGTTTATTCTTCGGACCATTTTTCCCTACAGCTTCCATGGGTTTCCACCTTCACTACTAATGCCTCTAATGCTCCTTGTCATCATTTCAAAGGTGTATCCATGAAGAACGCACAATAATGCACATCGGTGGAGGGTCTCGGGCCTTGATTTGTTGGCATGAACCCTACACATAAGAGGTTTTGAAAACATGGGAGGAGTGGTTTTTTATTCAAACAACAGTCAAATCATGATGCAATCACTAATATTGAATACTAACCTCACATAAGAACATGTGACCTATGGATCATCCTCTTCGTGGGTTGATCCACATTCGTTGTTTTAGAAATTAGAATTGGGAATTTAAACTTCAAAAATAATACCCCTACCTAGGAAAGGTGTCATCTTTGGTGTTGATATATCCAAAACCTTTAGCATTCATCGATATCAGGTCTCAGATCCATTATATAAGCCATTTTCGCCACACTCTGATTCTCTGGTGTTCTTCATTAGAGAGAAATCCATCACCGTTCATCAAGGAAGTTCCCTCTCTGATTGTCCAACACATTATCTAATTAAAATGGAATTCTATTATAGAGTTTCTCACCAGTGTTCTTTGTTGAAGATAAATCATTTTTCTTCCATCAAATATATTCCAAATTTGATTCTCCAACCCATTGATTCATTATGTTGATTTTATTTTTTTCTTAAAATGTATGAAATTTAACTTCTTTCATCAACCTACACCAGTCAAGGCTAGGTATATTATTAGGAAATTTCACCATTTGTGGATGAAATGATTGCCTTGGATATTCAATCTGATCACCCGTTTATATGTTTCAAAAAATACACACATGCGCCCCTTTAATTTGATTAAAAAAGTTAAAAAACTATCTTTAACCCTCGACCAATGCCAGTTGAGGTTAAGCTCTACCTAAGGGTAACACTACCTAATGAGCTCAACGGTACTATCAGATTTCAAATTCGAGAAACTGTTTAGGAGTTTTATGAATATGAAAATAAAATAACAGTTACATAATTATATTATTTACGACTAAAAATTAATTTCCACTATTGGCTTGTGCCGGCCAACATTAGGCTATGCCTATGGAAATAATACCCTCACATGATAAATGGTGGTCTCTGATTTTCAATATCAGTAACTATTTAGTAGTTATAATCATTTCAAAAATAAAAAAAAATATTTAATTATTTTATTTAGGGTTATAACATATTCATTTTTTCTCAATGGAGGCTTCTGTCCACTAAAAATAAGTCGCCCCTAGGGTAATCTAACCATCCTGAATGCAAAAGATCCCTTAGAATTATGATCTACGAATATATTTTTGAGTTATACATCATTTTTAGGAAAACTTCTCTCGTGTGTTATTTAAAACACATCTTTTTTTTTACAGATCATTTCGGGCACTCCGGGCTTTGGAATCGCACCCCATCTTGTATCCTGGTCTCAAAATAATCTGATTCAATTAAAAAAAATCATGGAATTTCAGTGTATTACATTACTCCCCCCATTAGGGATTTACGTCCTTGTAAGTCAAAACAAAAGTGTTCACTACTCACGAATATGAGCCTCCCGCTCTCACGTGCTCTCCTAGAGATACTTGTGCTACCCACAAACATGCACCAGAGGAATTGACTATCCATGAAATATCATCCATTGTCGATCCTTGATATCTACTAGAAACTCCCAAAATGTTTCCCCATATTCAATTTTCTAGAACGTAGAGGCATCTAGAGCCCTCTACTAAACTCTGCTTTTAGGTAGTTAGGAAGTGGGCCGACTTAGTGAGTCAGTGAATGATAAAACATATAGTATCGTGTTTACTAGAAATATGTGGTAAACACATCATTAATTCCATCGATATTCTATCCCACATACACTCCGGTACCCCGAGGGGTTGTGTCAAACCTAATGGAACCTAGTGCCCGACCTTCATTTGCTGACAAGTGAGGCATCTGGAAATAGACTCATCCACTGCCTTCTTCATCCCTGGCCACTAGTGCAATCCTCAGAGGTCCTGGTACATCTTCCCTTCACCTAGATGCACCACCTAAGGGGATGTATGGAACTCCCTAAGAACCTCCTCTGGTAATGTCATTGGTATTATAGTTCATCCCTTGAAAAGGTTGATTTTCTCCCCACCTATCGAATATCAATCTAGGGCATGCCCTATAGACATATGGGAACATGTGGTCTCACAGCTGACATCTATGAGTTGCACCTCCCTAACTCACTGTAATAGTGTAGGGGAAACTACCATCAAATAAATATAATCATCCTCATCTCTATCCACAAAGGATATCTGATGCAAGGCCAACTTCTCTAAGACATCGTTTTTGTAGTTGCAAAGACGTTCTCTTGCTAAGATCTTTTTTCACCACGTTCCCCATCCTAGAAGTATATACTATCTCAAATTCATAGTCCTAGAGGAACACTATCCAACGACATTTACTCATATTCAAGTCCTTTTGAGAGAAGATATAATTGAGACTCTTTTCTTAAGAGTAGACGATGAATCTTTTTCCTATAAGGTAGTGTCACCAAATATTCAGTGCGAAGACTACCGCTGAAAACTCAAGTTCATGAGTTCTATATTTCTACTCATGGAGTCTCAATTTTCGCATTCCATAAACAATCATTACATTACCATGTAATGGGAAACAACCAATCCTCGTTCCTTTTGCATTACATACCACCATGTAGTCAGTGCCCTCCTCTAGAAGCCTCATGATAGTATCACTTGTCAAGATCTTCCTACATGTTGAAATCTATGTTGGAATCATTATTTCCACTTGAATGGTGTTTTATAATTCTTTAATGTCGTCATGGTTTCATCAACTTTGGAGAATTCAGGTACACACCTCTGATAGTACCCTACCAAACTAGAAAAACTCCGCACCTCAGTAATGCTCTTGGGTGGATCCCAAGCAAGCACTGCCTCTATCATTGTTGGATCCACCATAACTCCAGCTTCTGAGATGATGTTTTCATATCCATAACTCAAAGATATAGAGATTATCATATAGATGGTTCTCTTATAGTGTTTCCATAACCATCCTTAGGTGTATCACATTCTCCTCATCTAACACTGAATACACTAATATTTCATCATTGAAGACCACTAAAAACTGGTCTAGGTACGGCTGGAAAATCATGTTCATGAGTCCCATGAACATATCTGGGGAATTAATCATTCCAAATGGCATCACTATGTACACATAGTGGATATAGGGACATATTAAAGCCATATTTTAGATTTCCTCATATCGCAACGAAGCTGGTGATAGCCTGATCTAACATCCATCTTTGAGAACCATCCTGCTCCCTTCACCTGATCAATGAAGTCATTAATCCTTGGTAGAGGATACTTGTTCTTTATGATTGCTTGCTTCATGCACCAAAATTCTATGCATAGACTTATTATTCCATCTTCCTTCTTTTAAAACAACACTAGAGCTACCCATAGAGAAATTTTGGTCCTTAGGAACCCCTTCTTCTGCAAGACCTCTAACAGTTCCCTTAGCTCCCGATGCACTGGGGGATCCATCCAATATGAAGGTGTAGATATCAATGTCATCCTGTGGCATATATCAAAGCATAAATCTACCTCTCTTAGAAGAAGTAGTATTGGAACATCCTATTTGAATAAGTCCTCATACATGTCTAAGTCTCTAAGACTGACGTCAGTTTCTTGATTTCCCACTACTGACATCCACTGGATATTTTCGCTCATCCAAAGAAATTTCAACCAAAAGGGTTCTCTCTAGCACCCTAACATAAGAAATAATGCACATAGTTATAGTGTTCACTTCGATTTCCCTAAGCACATATCACTCAGAGTTTCGAGCCTTAAAGTACTGGTCGTATCAAATTCATCGAGTATGTGGAATGGTTGGTACACCTCGATGAATACCAAGTTTCCAACATGTCGTCCTACCGAAGATGTAGAATCTATTTGTCACACATACCCCTTATCATTTATGGAAATATCCCCTTCACTAATAATTTTTCTAAATATCTCTCAAAAGAAATGTAACCTCATTATAAGATTAGGTAATCTAAACCCTGTCATCACCTTGCTGAGCCATGTAGAAGTCCTACTACCAAGACTGCCATCTGATCTAATAGTTCCCAAGATGGATGGAGAACTCAGTCACCAGCTTAAGCCAGTCCTTAGCCACCTGTGAGTCGGGCTCACCATGGAACCTGATGGGTCTCTGTCACTGAAACTCAGGTAATGCACTAAGCCAATATGCATCCTCTACCGGTAGTTCTAGTAGTAACTACAGACCAAAGGGTAGGGGTTTCACTAGGACACCACTCGAAGGTACCATCTAGGGAAATGGTCCCTGTACTGAATCCTCATCACTCTCTAGACCATCCTTATGGTCATACACTGGAATCCTAGTTGGTTGTCTACATGGATTCATCTTGAAAGAGATCAAGATGAATCTTGATTAATATATTGTACATAGTGATCTAACCTAGACTCAGAAAGATCATGAGAAAACATTTGAAGATGCATGCAACCAGTGTTTTCATATACTGGGTCGGAAAATAGAATTCATGGTCCTTGTGTATAGATGTGTCCCCCGCCACACCAACACTGGACCCCATGGCCTGAAATTTGAACTCGAAACACATAACACTTTTTTCATCTCAAAATTTCTAGACTCTTAGTAATCTGGTATGACCAACCGGCTCTAATACCACTTTCTCATGACCCATCCCCCGGGGTCCGGGCCATGACAAACCGAAGCCCACTTTCCATAGGCCAGGGGCTAGTGACTAGAATTGAATAGGAATATCCCAAAAGGGAAGCAATTTTCCTTTAAACCTATACATACACACAAAGCTCAAACTATAGAATTTAAACATGAAGTAAACCACAATTATCAGTGAGACAACTACAGAGAGTCAAATACAAACTAAATGTACAAAGGGGTCATAATACAATCCCAAAACCATGAAGGAAGGTATAACTGCCACGATCTCTCCACTCAATAACCCACCTAAAGGGGTAGGGGAAGGGCAGTTTCCCATAGCTGTAAAAGTACGTACGTAAATCCTGTCTCACTGAGCACCACTTGGTCTCAGACCCCCAAGGTCTATGTCTAAGCATATGTCTATCCCGTCTCAATAAGCACCACCTGGTCCTGGACCACCAAGTTCTCCGAAAAAGCTTCGATCACCTGCACAAAACACAACACATGTAGGAGATGCATGTGCAGAGGTGAGTAACCCTATACATAGTAGGTACCCCAATCCACAAAAGAACGAACACAATGAAGATTATGCACACGGTACTGTCAGTAAACCACTGAGGAGAGTACACCCAGTACACCAAGTACACCACTGAGGAGAGTACGCCAAGTACACTAAGTACATAAATGAGGAGTATACAAAGTACACTGAGTACACAAATGAGGAGTACACCAAGTACATTAAGATTCAGTTCATGTAGGTATGGACTAGAGTATCGAAAGAAAGATCATCAGTCGTATCACTGAACACCTTAGGCTACTGGGGTACTCCTTCCTAATAAGTACCTTGGGTATATTGGGTCTCAGAGATCCCCTCCCCAATGTGGGCCTATCAGGTCCCACAGAGCTACTTCCCACTAGCCTTGGACTACTGTGGTACTCATCCCAGATGATTACCATGGGTATTTTGGGTCTCATAGAGATGATCCCCACTATGGGCATGTCGGGTCACATAGAGCCACTTCCCACTTTGGACATCATACTAAGGTACTCCTTCCCAATGAGTAATATGGGTATTCCAGGTCACACAGAGTTTCTCCCCATCGTGGGTTTTCTAGGTCACACAGATCCACTTCCCTCTAGACCATCATAGATTATCCACATAGGGTCACTTGTAAGTATTCTTCGAGTCTCAGTCATTCGTAGGATCACCGCACATAGTAGGATTGATTCTAGGAGAAACTAATCCTTATGCTATTAGTCATATTCCAAATTCCATTCAAGCCTCAGTAGAGTATGCCAAGGGATTTTCCTCACCACTAGGGTTTCAATGGCACAAACATCTAATCAATTAGATGCCCGGTTTGAGAGAAATACATGTTTTTGTAATTGGGGGTAGTTCGTGTCGATGATCGATCCGACCCAATCGGACCGACCCGACCAACCCGGCCTAGGGGCCCCGCATGCCCACCCATGTTCGACCAATCTGACCTAACCCAGTTTAGTTCTAAGTTAGCTTGGACCGACCTGGCCACTGGGCCAGACCAATTGGGATTTGCTGGAGCCGACCCGGTTCAGCCGAGGGTCCATCCCACAGGGTAGCCTAGAAACCTGGATTCATTCGACCCGGCCAAAAACTGGTGGGCTGGATTGTTCCCATCCCGAGCCACATAGAAGCCATGCTCTATCTTGTTGGTCGGGCCTACAATTGTGGGTCAGATTTATTTCTAGCCCGAGCAGCGTACCGGCCCGATTTGCACGCCCCGGTCCAGCCCGTTAAGCTGGACGGTCCCCTCCAACTTGGATGCTATGTTGTATCCTGTTTGGTGCCCCGTGGCATGGCCCACATGGAGGGATGGCCTTATTCATCCCATGTCACTCCATGTCCCTATTCAGATTCATGCTGCCATCTGGAGTGGGCCGGCCTTCTTCCCACATGCAGTCCCCACTAGACCGCAAGCTTGCACGTCGTGGCATACGCGATGTGGGACCGACTTTCTGATGTGGCCGAATTGCCGCGTCCCGCCTCTGCCAGCCACTGGCCCAAGAACTATCAGCTCATATTTCTCTACCACATACCAAGCATGCTGTGAAACCTCCTTCAGCATTCCGTTGTGGTGCGCCGCCCCGCATCCGTGGCCACCACCGCCGCAGTTCACTAACAGAATTTTTCCGCGGACCACTGGTTTCACTCTGGTGGTCCGTTCTTTGGACCGTTTATGCCTTCGGCCTCCATGGGGTTCCACATTTTTTACCAAGGCCTCGAATCCTCCTTGTCACCTTTTTGAAGGTTAGACCATGAGGAATTCACAAGAATGCACATAGGCGGAGGGGTTTGGGCCTTGTTCATGTTGGCATGAACCCTCTACATTAGGCGTTTTGAAAACATGAGAGGACAAGTTTTTTGTTCAAACAACAGTAAAATCCCGATGAAATCACTGAGATAGAGTACTAACCTCCCACAAAATCAAGTAACACATGGATCGACCTATTTGTGGATTTATCGGCGTTCATTGTTCTAGAAAGAAGAACAAGGAATTTATTCTTCAAAAAGAAAACCCTTACCTGGGAAAATGATCGATGTTGGTGTAGATCCGGTCAAATTTGTGATCATTCATTGATCTCTATTCTTGGATCCGTTCTCCAAGGCATCATTTCCACTTTCTAATTCACCGATGTTCTTCGTTGGAATGTTATCCTTCACCATCCATCAGATAAATTCCATCACGGATTCTTCGACCTATTATCTCATTAAATCGGGTAAATGCCACATCATTAATGTAACTCTATGTCATCACATTGTAATATTGAATCATTTTTGAAACAACGTACCTATTATTATTTAGTTAAATATACATTACATTATTTCATTTATGGAATGAAACCGTCGGCTAATCGCTACATTGCAGCGAAATGATTCTATTGATTAAAATAAATTATTTGAGTTTATTTTTATTTTTTCCTAAAATGTCTGAAAATGTACTTTTTTCCTCAACCCTCACTATTTGAGGTTAGGTCCATTCATAGGCAATGTTTTCATTCAAATTGAAACAATTCCCTCCTATGTTCAATCTAGGAACCCATTTAGAATTTCCCAAAACTCTCCATGTGCACTATTTTAATTCGGTTAATTTTTTTTAAAATTTATCTTTCACCCTCGAACCGTTCCGGTCGAGGTTAAGCTCCTCTTAATGGTAACATGCCCTCACAAGATCAAATTTAATCTCAGATATCAAATTTGACTTACTGTTTAAGAGTTATAATTAATTGAAAATAAATTAATTGTTACTTAATTATTTATAGCCAAACACAAACATCCACTGTTTGTCAACACCAGCCAACATTTGGCTCTACCTAAGGAATACATACCCTCATGAGCTCAATGGTGGTATCGAATTTTCAATATGAGTAACCATTTGTGACTTATAAGAATTTGAAAAATAAAATAATTTTATTTAACTATTTTATTTATGGTTATGCCATTTTTGGGTTTTCTCACAAGAGGCATGATCCGACTATACTTATGTCACGCCTAGGGTAAAACTGCTACCGTAAATGCAAAACTGCCCTCAGATTTTTTATCCGGGCACCCATTTAATATTTCTTCCACTTTTTCAGGAAAATCACTCATGTGAACTATTTAAAACATAATTTTTTTACAGCACATTTCTGGAACTTCGGGCCTCATAATCCCACACCTTCTTAGTGTCTAGTCTCGAAATAACCCCAATTAATATTTTAAAAAAAATCATGGAATTATAGCGTATTACACTTAACATGTTCATTATAGTATTTTTAGATGACATCATGGTTTACACAAAAACCATGTAGAATCATGTCTGTAATATGAGGATGGTGCTATAAATCATGATAGATGAACATATTTATTTCAATTTTTTGAAATATTATTTCTAGATTTGGGAAGTGGAGTTCATAGGATGCATGTTATTAGAACATTGTGTTTCAATTGAACCTGAAAAGGTGAAATCTATTATGACAAGGGAACAATAGAAAAATGTTTTCGAGATATGGGATTCTTCAGTTTAGTAGGGTATTATTTCTTATTCATCAAGGATTTCTCAAATTTAGTATCTCCAATGACCACTCTCACTCTAAATATGGTAGAGTTTTTTTGGGATGATAAATATCAGAATTATTTTTTTGAGATTAATTTTTTTGACTTTTGTACTGGTGTTGACTCTTCCATAGGCCAGGTAGGGTAAAGTGGCCTTTTATGATGCATCTGGATCTAGTTTGGGTTGTGTCCTTATGTAAGGTGATCAGATTGTAGCATATAGTTATCGACAGCATAGGCCACACAAGAATAATTATCCAACCCATGACCTTCAAATCACAGTCATAATTCATGAACTTAATAGTTGGAGGAATTACTTTTTTAGATAATATTTTACCATATATTCTGACTGCAAGTGGGTGAGTTAAATATTCTCTAAAAAATATTTCAACCTTTGGCAGATGTATTGGGTAGAGTACCATCAATATTTTTTTCTGACGTATCTTACACACTTGGGTAGGGGAATTTCATTTTTCAGGCATTGATAAAGAAACATCTGACCTTGGACACGAAAAAATCATCAGAAGAGTTGAACATAGTGCCCCTTTTTAAATAGTTTAATTTAAGAGTATGGTAAGAAGAGTTCAAGGTTATACTGGCCAGTGTTCAGTTGAACTATTATCTTCTCGATATGATTATTTGGTATTATAATTGTGATGATAAATTTTTTATCATTAAGGACTCTCTTTATGGTTGGGATACCATTACCGAGTGTCAATTTTCCACAGAGGGTATTCTATTATTTCAAAATCGGTGTGTTGAGCCATTTTTTATAAGGAAATATGTAATGTGGGATTTCCATAGTTCCCAATTGTTTGTGCACATTGGATCCACAGTGTTTATCTATGAATTTTGCAGATAATTATGGATTCCATGTATAATATGGGAAATTTCTAATTTTGTTTCTCATTTTTATACTTTTCAATAGGTCATGACCAAGAACCAAAAACCCTCAGGTTTTCTTCACCCACTTCCAATTCTGATTTGTAATTGGGATGAGATATCTATGGATTTTTTTGGTTGGGTTTACATGTACCCCAAGAAAGATGAAGGAAATATGGATTATGATCGATCGACTAACCAAATCGGCTCACTTTATATGCATTTGTGATACATCCAAATTTTCTGAGTTAGAAAATCTCTCTATGAAAGAGATTATTCTTTTTCATAAAGATCTATCTGTTATAGTCTCTAATAGAGATCGTTTTTTACCTTTTATTTTTGGCTAGGCCTTTTGGAGTGAATGGGATATCAAATTTGGTTGAGTTCATCATTCAACTTGTAGGTGAATGACCAGATATAGAAGGCTATAAATATTCTTCATCATATACTCTGTGCCAAATTTATTGAATTTGGTGGATCTTGATATGAATTTTTGGGACTGGTCAAGTTTTCTTATAACAATAGTTACCAGTTAAAAATCAGAAAGGATCCTATTTAGGCCTTGTAGGTAAAGTAGTGTTAATATCTATTGTGTTAGTGGGCGATTGATGAAGCTTCTTAGGTTGGGACGAGTATGGTCCAAGAGAGATGATGAATAATCTATTAATTTCTCAAAAAATGTTAACGAGATATAGATGATGAAAATCATTTGATGATCATCATCATATACCATTGGATTTTTCTGTTGGTGACTAGGTGTTCTTCGGATTTTAACATCAGTTGGGTCACCGGTGAGTATAAGGGGTAAGATAAGTTGGATCATCATTTGGTGGGACGTGGAATACCATTTAGAAATTCCACCACATCTAATGTCGATAAATAATGTCTTCCATATATCATATCTTCATAAGTATCTTTCTGATCCATCTTTTATCTTGAGCTAGGAGGATCTTAATGTTGAGCCTGATTTTTCTGTGACTAAGCATCTACACAAGACTGTTGATTCTTAGAAAATTGTACTTTGTGGGAATATGGTACCTCTGGTTCATGTTTTATGGAAGCATGGCTCTAATAGTCAAGAGACTTGTGGGTGTAATTAACTAATTAGCGAGTAGTGGCCTCATCTATTTTATATGAACACATCTTGATAGTGTTTCTAGGGATATAAATTTCTTATGGTGGGGAGGTTGTAACATCCCATTAATTTTTTTTCAGGTACTCCTCAATCCTAGTTTGGATCATATATTTGTTAGGGCATGTAACGCCCCGACCCCAGCTACCCAGAGTCGGTGCATTACTTCGTAAGATGGGCATGATCACAAAAGATCAAGTCTCGAAAGACCGATTAGTTTAGTAGCCTTGGAAACACTAGATACATTCATAAACATTACATTACATCATAAAAATGATAACTAAAATAACATGGTCTCCCTAGTCCACACTCATATCCTCACTGACTATTCTTGCAAGTCAGTCATAATACACCTCTTCACATCCTGGGAAAAATAAAACATTGAAAGGGGTGAGCTCAAATGCTCCGTAAGGATAACAATATAGCGGAAACATTCATAAGAAAACATAAGAATTTAAGGAAATGTATAAATAAAACAAAAGCCTTATTGAACTTTAACTTCAAAATAATTTGGAAAAAGTAAAATAAAATAATGCCATTACTTACTCACATGGATATTCTACTAGACGAATAATCAAATGAAATATCAATAACCACTTTCATAAATAGGGAATGTATAATGCCAGACATTCTAAAACACTTTGTCAAGGCCTCGGCCAAGACGTCTAAAATGATTAAGGCCTCGGCCAAAACCATAAATCAAATTGGGAAAGGGCCTCGGCCATTTCCACGTCTAGTTGTCTCATGAGACCTACCGATGCATCGAGGAGCTATAGCAGGCTCCACCCGTCACATATTAAGTCCAATACATTCCTCATATGAATAGGTTTAAACATAACATAAATATTCGTATTAAAACTAGCATACGAAATGTCAACAATTTCTCCATAAACTATGGATGGTATAAAAATAACACATCCACAGTCAAATATTTCACAAAATGTTCAATGGAAGTTTTGTATCATAAATCAATTTCAATTAAACATAAAACCCATCAAAGGATGTTGACATGGATGAAATCAAAGCTATTTGAGAGTAATATCTATCCTTTTTGAAATCATTTAAAAGTCCAATAATTATAAAATAATACATTAACTTTGAAGATATTCTTATAAGCTTGTTAGGGAAGCTTCGACGAAGTTATAATGGCGGAAAATAGCCGCACCCGCCGTATAAGTTAAAAAAACATTCTTACCTTAAATTTGTCAAAGAGGTCAAAAAGTACATTGTTTGGAAAATGACGGTAAGATTCCTTTCATAAATGTATAAGGGTATAAATGACTTTAACACATTTTCCATTTAATAGTGAAAATGTTTTGAAAGACATTTTTAAGAAACATGGATGTGGATGATAACGAGGTCCCTGTAGATAATTATGTATAAACAACCTTGGATAATGAAGAGGTTGTGAAGTAAACCCTTACCTTGTACTTTTCCTTGGTTGGGGTAGGTTAACCTCCTGTATAATGGTGAAATAATTGTTATTAAATTATACAAGAATCATATACATTCATATGATATCATATATGATCTTTTAACATTTCTTTATTAACAATATCTTAGATTTATCGTTGTTTCGGGTGTTAACTTACTCGTTTTCTTTTATATGTTTTGTTACGTAAGTCGTGTTTTTCATGGATAGGTTGTATCTTATTCATATCCAGAATGATATAATGTCCTTAAACATTATTTTTAAATCATAAAATGATAATTATACTTGAATGGATACGACGGAGAATGAATCTCATCGCATTCGTGGAGACGGTAGTCCGTACGTACGCACGAGCGACAATATCATTATTTTGATATTAAAATAATATATAATTGGATATTATATCATATATACAGAATCATTATCATGTTATATTTATTATTTACATGAATTACATATCATTATTATACCCATCCAAATAATAATATATTGAATAACAATTACACCACGACGTGGAGACGGTAAGCCGTACGTACGCACGTATGGTGACATGTCATTCAAATGATGGGTAGAATACTGAATATGGTTGTTCCATATTTACAATAACATCACAGTATATAGAAGATACTGGATTTATTATATTAGAATTGATATAATAAACAAATAGAGAGTGGAAGAAGAATGAAACTTGAAAGAGGGTGATGAAAATGTTACCTCTTCTTCGGGTTCTTCCTTTTGATTTGATCAAAAGGACTCCTTAGGATGGCTTTCTGACTAAAGTAAAGCTTCTAGGATGAAGGGAGAGAAGTTGGGAGATTATTTGGGCAGAGGTTGGCCGATCCAAAAGGCTTGAAAGAGTGAATAAGGTGGTAGAGGTGGGGGCCTTTTATAAGAGGAGAGGAGAGGCTCTTTTGGAATGATTGAAATGTTACATTATTATACAATTCTTTTCGGATTCTAAAGGTCCCACACTTATAAAATTCGTGGATAAGGTGATAAGGGTTCGAAATCTCCTCATCCAATAGGCTTTGGACAAGTTTATGCCTTGGATTTTGCATTATCTTCTCATTTTATTTAAATCGTTAAATAATGAGGTCATTGCTGCATCATCATGATGTCATAAATAATTTAATTTATTTAATGTATAAAAATTCTACAAAAAATACTATGATGTAGGAAATCTTTTTAGATTTTCAATGACTATTTATAGTCAAAACTATGACTTGTATAACCCCATATAAAAATTGTTTTAGTAAAACATTTCATGTTTGTGTCATTTTTTTTACTTTAACATTAAATAAAAGGTATTAATGTCATTTTCCAACTAAAGTGGCTCCATGGGGTCCCCAAGTTGACCCATGGATTTTCTTGGTCGGCCATGGCACATCCAATGAGGGTAGGACATGTGTCAAGCTCATCTCATATTATTAAAACATTATTTTTACCTTAAACTGCACTAATTACCTCTAATCGCGATTAAGAACTTAGAAGTTACTATTCACCAAAAATTATTTTAATCTCATTGAACCACAATTTACATCTTAATTACAACCATGTATGTCGGATTTTTGAAAATCAAATCACATAAGTGATAATATTTTATTTAAACAAAAAATCAGTTATTTAACTACCACTTAGTTGTTTCACTATTCATCAAAAATTGAAGTTTTTCAGAACAATGCCAAAATTTCACCCTAAGCTATAATTGATATTCCGAATTTAAAAATGATGTCTATTTTACAAAATTTCAAACATATAAGTTGCATTAATTAATTTTATAATTAATTCCTGCTGTCACAACAAATAGCGTGTTTTTAAGAAACAATTTATATCAAAAGATTGGCAATTGTTTATGTCCATTTTCAATGTTAAATTTATTCTAATGACCACCATTGGATAAAATGGTAAAAATATCTTCTAATTATACTTTAAAACCACTAATTAGTATAATTTATCACTATAAATTATTTTGATTAAAAAAGTTTTTTTTAAGTATTTTTCACTATTCATAAAAAATTAGAAGTTCTCAGAAAAATACCAAAAATTCAACATAGGCTAATTTCCATATTCCAAATCCAAAAATGAAGTCCATTTTGATAAATAAAATTTATAAAATTTCAAAAAGTAGGTATTACTATTCAAAACGGCTATTTTAATTAGTTGTGGTGTGTGTTAGAGCTCGAGGTTGCGTACAACACACGCTATTGCATTATTCAAAGGGAAACATACCGTGGAAGCTTGGGGTGTTACATTCTCCCCTCCTTCAATAAATTGCATCCTCGCAATTTGAAATTTTTCTTTGAAAATAAAAGGTTGAAAAGAGAAAATACCTTTGAGGAAAACCCACATCGGAAATAAGGTTAATAAATATATAACATTAAAAGAAAGCAAGATAAGTACAAAGGTCACCCGATATAGCCCATTCTAGGATTCTATGAAAATATGGTTATGGAGGAGAAACAAACCATCAAGGTCTGATGGAGAGTTATAGAAAACAGGATTAGGAGAAAGTTTAACCACCAGAAAATAAAAAACTTGTGATTGGTTAAACGGTCATTGAATCCCTAGTTTAAAAAGATAACCGACAACATTTTTGTTTTAAGTTACCTTTTATAATGTTGAGGAATTTGTTTAGGAGATTTACTAAGAACGTAAGGGAATATACATACTTGTTATGTATACTTTCATTCGTTAATAAATTTTTACCACAAACCCATCTTTTACTCCAAATGGTAAAGGAACTCAAAAATATTCTATTTATCCTAATTGTATAAGGTTCCAAATGTTAACACATACCATTTAGATTAGTAAAATTATTTTGTAATAACCAGGGACTTCCTGTAGGCTAGTGGTAGGAAATAAAGGCATGTCGCACTATGATTGTGGGTTCGATTCCTGCAGCTTTGTCTGACGTGACGGGTTATGCCCCATCTTGCAGGTTGTCCTTTTCCTAAAACTATAGTATTATAATATTCAAAAATAATCTTCATAAATTTTTAACCTTAAACAATATTATCCAAAGATCAACTTAATCCACTCCAACTTTTATAGTTATCCAGAATACCTCTGTCCAGACTTTCTCTAAAAGGTCTCTTAATTCGAAAATCAATTTATCAGATTCCCCAAACAAAGTAAAGTCTCTCTTATTGTCACATACTAAAAATATAATTACCTTCATCATATTACCTTAATCAAAAATTACTGCAGTACAATATTTATATGTATCACATTATTCTTATAACCAGAATATAATCCTTGAGTCCAAAAGCAACAATACATTAATTATTCCGCTTCAACTGTAGTCACAGCATAAGATTGGCCTTGATCCCTTGGCCTTTTCTGAGGTAAGTTTCCTTGATGATTAGGACATTCATTTGCATAATGCCCCATTTCCCTACAATTGTAGCATTCAACTTTGACAGCCTCTTTCTTTTCCTTGCAATTACGAGCCTGGTGACCCTTTTCTCCACATTTATAACAAACTCCCATTCCTTTTAGGCACGTACCAGGGTGATTCTTCCCACAATTATCACATAATGGAAAATCCTTCTTTCCCTTTTTCCCTTTATCTGTCTCTTGTTCCCCCGTTCTCTTCTTCTCTTGCTTTACTTTGTTGTCATAAGACTTATAAAATTCCTTTTCTATCTTGATAGCACACGAGACAATATCTTTGTATGATGAGAAGGATTGTGATACTAAAGCTAGACAGAGAAATGGTTTTAACCCATCAAAGAAACGATCAATCTTACTCCTTGGGTTATGTATATAATCGGCAGCATGCCTTTCTAACCTTGTAAAGTTAGCCTCATACTTTGCGACATTCTCATCCTCCTTCTGCCTCAAACTCAGAAATTGCCTTTCCATATCTGCTCGATGGTCTCGAGGAAAGTATTTTTCTAAAAACAGATCTTTGAACTCCCTCCATTCCATATTTGATACTTCATCATCTTCCTTCATGTTTTGAATCAATGACCATCATTGATCAGCATCTCCAGTGAGGCGGTTAACTGCCATGATAACCTATTCCCTTTCACTACTCCCCAAGGCGTGGAATATTTTCTCTAAGGAGTTTATCCATTGCTCAGCTACTAATGGAATTGTACCCCCATTAAATATTGGTGGTTGTTGCCTAATGAAGCGGTCTAACATTGATCCTCCACGTTGCGGATCAGGGTGCTCCATATGAGTAAGGTTATTATTCATAACCTGCTTGAGTTGTCCCAGTATGGTGAGAAGCTGATCAGCACCAGTTGTATCACTAGCTCCACCATAATTATCTTGAGCAGGAGGGAAATCCCTACACAGAGTGCGTGCATTGATACGGTTTCCATTCCTTCCACTAGGCGCCATTTCTAAATAATGGCATAAACTATATTAGTTCATGAATCAAAATACATAATTCCATACTTGTAAAACACTTAACATAAATTGAACTAATTATGGATATAATCCATAATTATAAAAATGTTTTCTTTGAGGAAGTATATACTCGTAACCCTTCATAGTGGTTTGTAAAGAAAATGAGAATTATCCAAAGCATATCCCCCGGGAGTGTCGTAACCAAGAGTGCAGCAAGGCCCGTTGTCGTGCACCAGTTCCCATTCGAGTCTAGCTCAAAGCGGTGTTTTTGGGTTTTACCCCTAGGTACATCTATGCCAGAGCCGCCTCTACCTGCTCGTATCCAGACAGGGATGTATTGCTCGGAAAACTCACAACATCTCTACAATACCAAAATTCTAGGAAGTTCTTCTATACTAATCCTCAAAGTCTATCTTCGGGATATGTGCTCTAATCAGAGTTTATCTAAATCTGGCTTCCAAGGTTAGTACTAAACTGCCTCTGATACCAACTGTAACGCCCTGACCCCAGCTACCCAGAGTCGGTGCATTACTTCGTAACATTGTCATGATCACAAAAGATCAAGTCTCGAAAGACCGATTAGTTTAGTAGCCTTGGAAACACTAGAAACATTCATAAACATTACATTACATCATAAAAATAAAAACTACAATAACAAGGTCTCCCTAGTCCACACTAATATCCTCACTGACTATTCTTGCAAGTCAGTCATAATACACCTCTTCACATCCTGGGAAAAATAAAACATTGAAAGGGGTGAGCTCAAATGCTCCGTAAGGATAACAATATAGCGGAAACTTTCATAAGAAAACATAAGCATTTAAGGCAATGTATAAAAAAAACAAAAGCCTTATTGAACTTGAACTTCAGCATAATATGGAAAAAGTAAAATAAAATAATTCCATTACTTACTCACATGGATATTCTACTAGACGAATAATCACAGGAAATATCAATAACCACTTTTGTAATGAGGGAATGTATAATGCCAGACATTCTGAAACACTTTGTCAAGGCCTCGGCCAAGACGTCTAAAATGATTAAGGCCTCGGCCAAAACCATAAATCAAATTGGGAAAGGGCCTCGGCCAATTCCACGTCTAGTTGTCTCATGAGACCTACCGATGCATCGAGGAGCTATAGCGGGCACCACCCGTCACATATTAAGTCCAATACATTCCTCATATGAATAGGTTTAAACATAACATAAATATTCGTATTAAAACTAGCATACGAAATGTCAACAATTTCTCCATAAACTATGGATGGTATAAAAATAACACATCCACAGTCAAATATTTCACAAAATGTTCAATGGAAGTTTTGTATCATAAATCAATTTCAATTAATCTTAAAACCCATCAAAGGATGTTGACATGGATGAAATCAAAGCTATTTGAGAGTAATATCTCTCCTTTTCGAAATCATTTAAAAGTCCCATTATTATAAAATAATACATTTACTTTGAATATATTCTTATAAACTTTTTAGGGAAGCTTCGACGAAGTTATAATGGCAGAAAATAGCTGCACCCGCCGTATAAGTTAAAAAAACATTCTTACCTTAAATTTGTCAAAGAGGTCAAAAAGTACATTGTTTGGAAAACGACGGTAAGATTCCTTTAAAAAATGTATAATGGTATAAATGACTTTAACACATTTTCCATTTAATAGTAAAAATGTTTTGAAAGACATTTTTAAGAAACATGGATGTGGATGATAACGAGGTCCCAGTAGATAATTATGTATAAACAACCTTGGATAATGAAGAGGCTGTGAAGTAAACCCTTACCTCGTACTTTTCCTTGGTTGGGGTAGGTTAACCTCCTGTATAATGGTAAAATAATTTTTATTAAATTATAGAAGAACCATATACATTCATATGATATCATATATGATCTTTTAACATTTCTTTGTTAACAATATCTTAGATTTATTGTTGTTTCGGGTGTTAACTTTCTCGTTTTCTTTTATATGTTTTGTTACGTAAGTCGTGTTTTTCATGGATAGGTTGTATCTTATTCATATCCATAATGATATCATGTCCTTAAACATTATTTTTAAATCATCAAAATTATAATTATACTTGAATGCATACGACGGAGAATGAATCTCATCGCGTTCGTGGAGATGGTAGTCCGTACGTACGCACGAGCGACAATATCATTATTTTGATATTAAAATAATATATAATTGGATATTATATCATATATACAGAATCATTATCATGTTATATTTATTATTTACATGAATTACATATCATTATTATACCCATCCAAATAATAATATATTGAATAACAATTACACCACGACGTGGAGACGGTAAGCCGTACGTACGCACGTATGGTGACATGTCATTCAAATGATGGTTAGAATACTGAATATGGTTGTTCCATATTTACAATAACATCACATTATATAGAATACACTGGATTTATTATTTTAGAATTGATATAATAAACAAATAGGGAGTGGAAGAAGAAAGAAACTTGAAAGAGGGTGATGAAAATGTTACCTCTTCTTCGGGTTCTTCCTTTTGATTTGATCAAAAGGACTCCTTAAGATGGCTTTATGACTAAAGTAAAGCTTCTAGGATGAAGGGAGAGAAGTTGGGAGAGTATTTGGTCAGAGGTTGGCCGAACCAAAAGGCTTGAAAGAGTGAATAAGGGGGTAGAGGTGGGGGCCTTTTATAAGAGGAGAGGAGAGGCTCTTTTGGAATGATTGAAATGTTACATTATTATACAATTCTTTTTGGATTCTAAAGGTCCCACACTTATAAAATTAGTGGATAAGGTGATAAGGGTTCGAAATATCCTCATCCAATAGGCTTTGGACAAGTGTATGCCTTGGATTTTTCATTATCTTATCATTTTATTTAAATCGTTAAATAATGAGGCCATTGCTGCATCATCATGATGTCATAAATAATTTAATTTATTTAATGTTTAAAAATTATAAAAAAAATACTATTATGTAGGAAATCTTTTTAGATTTCCAATGACTATTTATAGTCAAAACTATGACTTGTATAACCCCATATAAAAATTGTTTTAGTAAAACATTTCATGTTTGTGTCATTTTTTTTACTTTAACATTAAATAAAAGGTATTTATGTCATTTTCCAACTAAAGTGGCTCCATGGGGTCCCCAAGTTGACCCATGGATTTTCGTGGTCGGCCATGGCACATCCAATGAGGGTAGGACATGTTTCAAGCTCATCTCATATTATTAAAACATTATTTTTACCTTAAACTGCACTAATTACCTCTAATCGCGATTAAGAACTTAAAAGTTACTATTCACCAAAAATTATTTTAATCTCATTGAACCACAATTTACTTCTTAATTACAACCATGTATGTCGGATTTTTTAAAATCAAATCACATAAGTGATAATATTTTATTTAAATGAAAAATCAGTTATTTAACTACCACTTAGTTGTTTCACTATTCATCAAAAATTGAAGTTTTTCAGAACAATGCCAAAATTTCACCCTAAGCTATAATTGATATTCCGAATTCAAAAATGATTTCTATTTTACAAAATTCCAAACATATAAGTTGCATTAATTAATTTTATAATTAATTCCTGCTGTCACAACAAATTGCGTGTTTTTAAGAAACAATTTATATCAAAAGATTGGCAATTGTTTATGTCCATTTTCAATGTTAAATTTATTCTAATGACCACCATTGGATAAAATGGTAAAAATATCTTCTAATTATACTTTAAAACCACTAAATAGTATAATTTATCACTATAAATTATTTTGATTAAAAAAGTTTTTTTTAAGTATTTTTCACTATTCATAAAAAATTAGAAGTTCTCAGAAAAATACCAAAAATTCAACATAGGCTAATTTCCATATTCCAAATCCAAAAATGAAGTCCATTTTGATAAATAAAATTTATAAAATTTCAAAAAGTAGGTATTACTATTCACAACGGCGATTTTAATTAGTTGTGGTGTGTGTTAGAGCTCGAGGTTGCGTACAACACACGCTATTGCATTATTCAAAGGGAAACATACCGTGGAAGCTTGGGGTGTTACAGGGCCTATTCCGGTTGTTTCATGTGAATTTTGGAGAATTTTGGAGGATTTTGGGTCCATACATGGTTGGTGCATAGTTTCCCATACTATGTGTCCCACCAGTGAAAACTGTTTACCCCCTAGATAGTGGGGAATGCATGGTGAGGGAGCTCAATTTGTCTAACTGTGTGGCCCTATCCTTGAAACAGTGTATGCAGGTATATTTTATTCCAATTTTAATTTTATAATTCTAAACCCCCTAATTTAAACCTAGGTCATCACCCACACAACCCTAAATGGTTTCCTTGGATTTTAAGGCTCATAAGAATCAATTTGGTCTCCTCTAAACCCTTTCATTGGAAGATAAAAGTGTAGGTGATCTTGTTTAATCTCTTACTGGTGTATGGATATCCTCTCTAATAGGTTCATCTAATCTATCCTTAATTACTCTGTATATATTTGGTGATCATCAAGTATTGGATGGATCTAAACTCCATTTTATTGGATCTTGATTCTAGTTTTTTATTTCCTTATCCCTGACGCCTTTATTCGCCATTTGCAGATACCATTGCAGGTGTCTATTCTAGATCTTTGAATAATGGTAGGTGGTTCCATAATTATTTTCCCGACAATTGAAACATTTAATTTCTTGAACAATTTGAATTTATTTATTAATTGATTTAAAAACATGGAATTGTGATGATTTGATTTTTTATTTGAAAAGGATAAAGAATTTGATAAAAAACCCTATTTCAATGGAATTAAAATTTTGGATGGATTTATGATAAATTATATCTTGATTTTGGAAATAATTTTTATGAAAATTATTTGATATTAATATTAATAAAAATTATTAAATCTATAAATGATTTGAAATGTAATGAAATGATGAAAACCTCTGTATTGGTTTTGAAATGATAAGGCTTGTTGAAAATTTAAATTGGGGAATTTTATATGAAAATTTCTTAAAATGATGGATTGCCAATATTTTTGATGTAATTTTCCCTTAAGTGGGAGTTGATATAATTTTCCCTTAAGTGGGAGTAGATTTAATTTTCACTTAAGTAGTGGGGCAATTTTTGGATTTTATATGTATGTCGCAGACTATTCTGTTATTTTATTCATGTCAAATAATATATATATATATTAATATATATATTATATAAATTTTCATTTAATATTTTTTGAATGTTGTTGATATATATATCATCTAATTGAAATGTAAGCATGTTATTGTTTTAAATATGAAAAAAGAAATACCATACTATGTTTTATATAAATTGATAGAATAACTGGTAAATTATTATTGTATAGATTATGAAATACATGGTGAGACCCTACTAGTCAAAATATCTCACACCTTCATTTGAGAGATTGAATATTTTATTATGCCTCGTCAGAGAAAAGGGAAGGTGCCTCTTGGAGGAGGTGGATGTTCTTAATCCTTTAGGCTTGAAGTGATGAAGGTGACTAGTGGAGGTTTTATCCACTTGTTTCATGGGATGCTTTATTTTTCTTCTTTATATTTACTAAGTACATTGATAATGAAATAATTTGGTTTTTAGTATACTTGTTTTGTTTATGTTACTTTCTCCATTCAGAGTGTTGAGCATACTAACTTGTAAATCTTTTATCTTCACTTTTCCTTTGGAAAATAAATTCCATCTTATTCATGAATGATGTCAGGTGCTAGTCACCAACCCATGTGGATCGGTAACACCCTTCAAGCCATGTCAGTGTCGGCGCAGGTATTAGGGTACTAGGGTATCTAGGGAAGTTCATAACAAAGTGGTATTAGAGAAGATGTGTAGTGGCACTGCCTGGGTTAATATTTAGGGTCCACAAAGAGGTTGATATTCTCAAAATATGGGGGAATGTAACACCACATAATGATAAAGGGTTAAATGACTAAATGATATATCTCAAGTCAACAAGGTGAACCTTTCTTTTTGGGAGCCTAACTATTTAGAACTCCACAGATAATCATGCTTAGCCAGGAGTAGTGATCAAGGTGGTTGATCTTCTAGGAAGATTCTTATGGTGTGTTCGAGTGAGGATAAAGAACACTAGAGATAACATGTTCTATCATGTGGGGAAATTTATTAGTCTAATGACCTGTTTGGGCACGTGGGTGGGCTCTAGGTAGGGGACCACTTGTCCATGGGGAAACTGGTGGCACCTGGCGGTCTAGGACCTGACAACCATGTATGTGTACATTTGTATGTGTGTGCGTGTATTTTATGTGTATGTATATGTGTTGTGTTGTGTTGTGTGCGTTTTATGTCTCTGTATGCTTATGTTTACATGTGTCTGGGCACACATATGTCTGTGTGAATACGTATGTGTATGTATGTGTATGTGTATGTGTATGTGTATGTGTATGTGTATGTGTATGTGTATGAAGGTGGATGTACATGCATGTATGTGTGTATGTATGTGTATATATATGTCTGTGTATGTATGTGTTTGTATGTATCTGAAATGTGTGTGTTTATGTGGCTGGTGTAAATTTATGTAGTATGTGCATGTATGCACATATATGTGTATGTATGTGTATGCATGTACTTGTAGTTTTATGTATGTGTATGTATAGATGTGTTTATGTTTATTCATGGATATGTATGCATATGTATGTCTATGAGTATGTGTATGTGTATGTGTATGTGGATTTTGATGTGTATGTGTATGTGTATGTGTATGTGTATGGGTATGCGTATGTGTATGTGTCTGTGTATTTGTATGTGTCTGTGTATGTGTATTTTTATGGTTATGTGTCTATGTGTGTGTATGTGTCTGTGTGTGTGTATGTGTCTGTGTATCTGTCTGTGTATTGTATATCTACGTGTATGATTAGGTGTAGGCGTATGCGTATGCGTATGCCTATGCATATTCATATGCGTATGCATAGGCCTATGTGTATGTGTATGTGTATGTGTATGTGTATGGGTATGTGTAAGTGTTTTTGTATGTGTATGGGTATGTGTATGTGTATGTTTATGATTATTTGTATATGTATGTGCATGTATGTGTACATGTATGTTTATGTATGTATATGTGTGTATGTGTATGTATATGTGCATGTGAATGTGTACGTGTAAGTTTTTTTATGTAGGATGTGTATGTATGGATGTGCATGTGGATGTGCATGTATATTTGTATGTGCATGTGTATGTGTATGTGTATGTGTATGTGTATGTGTACGTGTATGTGTATGTGTATGTGTATGTGTATGTGTATGTGAATGTGTATTTGTATGTGTAAGTGTATGTGTATGGGTATGTGTTTGTGTTTGTGTTTGTGTTTGTGTTTGTGTTTGTGTTTGTGTTTGTGTGTGCGTGTGT
Source organism: Viscum album (assembly GCA_963277665.1). NCBI lineage: Eukaryota > Viridiplantae > Streptophyta > Magnoliopsida > Santalales > Viscaceae > Viscum > Viscum album. The sequence goes on from OY728121.1 coordinate 932,980,030, forward strand.
GTTTGTGTGTGTGTGTGTATTTTTATCTGTATGTGTATGTGTATGTGTATGTGTATGTGTATGTTTATGTGTATGTGTATGTGTTTGTGTATATGTATGTGTATGTGTGTATACATGTATGTTTGTGCATGCAGAAATCAAAACAAAAGATAAATCTAGCGGCCACTATGTTTAAACATTAATTTAGACAAATAAACAAATAAATTAATTTAATTAGTTTATTTCACCTAACATCTGTCTATGATTGTGCATCAACCAGATGTCTGATGCGATTGAATCTAATGTTGTTCCTAGGGTAAACCTCATGTTCTTGATTCTACTATGGTCCTAGATTTATCATCTATGAATCCAGTCAATGTGAATTCCATCAATTCTGAAAATATGTGCGCACACAATTTAATATATTAAAATATTTTAATATATCAATTTTTTGGTCCTGTGAGACTTGTAACATCATGCCAACTCCAAAGAAAAACATAGATTAATATATATAAATATCCCAAGGGTACATACATGAAAATAAATGTTGTTACATTTTAATTTATTTATTTCACTGTCCTATTCAAGCATAGACCACCCCAACGTTTATAGGTCATATGTGTTGTACTGTTAGACCACCACATGGGTTGGGGGACCAACCCACCCAGATAATCTTGATCAGAGAAAAATGTGTTATCAATATAATTTTTTAGCCTTAATATTAAATATGCATACTTTTTAAGCCCAATTAATATTATTATTGGGCTCATGCTATATTATATGATCCGGTATGCAACCTACCTGCCTTGTTTATGAAAAATTATAATGATACTTTTTGATAAGTCTATATTATTATATATTTATTATTTCAAATTAATAATTTCTATATAGAAATTTTATTATATTTAATATTATTTTATTGTATGATTAATAAAATAGACATAAAATTTCCAATGGGCCTTTAATTAGGTATTTTCTTAATCCTGGAGATACTATGATCAATGTTCATGTAGTGTTTTCAACTCTAATGTTACTGCTAAGAAACCACCTTATTAGTATTATACCAAACTCGATCAGGAGAGGAGGACCATGTATTTTTGACCACATACCTGCATTTATTATTATTGATCCACGTGCATTCAAAATGAAAGCCCCACATTGGTCTTTCTCCTAGAGGAATCACCTGCATGTGGAGGAAGATAGAACAATCGTTAGGTGAAACTGGAGGAAAGTGATAAACCTCATACATCAAGAGTGTCAACATCCAATCACTCGATGTCACAAATCTATCAAGCCTTACAGATTTTCTAAAGGCATGGTTGCATCCACGAAATGACATACATGGGCTTCATAAAAATATTGGATTTGATAAACCTAACAGATTCAAAGAAACCTGAAATCGATGCATATAAGAGGCACTTCATCTAGCTCCGCCTAGCTTCTCGTGGTGATAGAGGATATTTTTTAAATATCCACTAAAAAGAATGGGACTATGGAGGGTATTTATGACAAACTTAACCTGGTATTATGATCAACAAAGTTGTTGATAGCTTCGTGATATCTGTTGAGTGCTAGGGAAGTTTGTTATTATTTAATGTATATGTTTCCTTTCTTTTTTATTACACACCTTCTAAATCAAATATATAAGATAGGCACACATTGGTGGTGTCCTATTGAGATTCTCTCTCACACCCTACAATGGGCCCTTCAAAACACATGTAGACTTTATGGCCTTCTATGTAGGTAAAGGTTAGTGATCAGAAAATGTATCTAATTACTTGAGTTAGCGTAGGATGAAAGGAAAGATATTGTTGGTTCTTTCCTTGCCTAGATTTACATTTTTTACTTTTCCATTTGCATCAGCATGCTTATATGTACGTATTGAGGTGATCCATTGACGACCCTTCTGCTTATTGTTGTGTAAAACATTTTTATGTATGGATGTTATTATTTGGCAGTTAAAAATGGTGTCTTGTAAGGTTTAATACTACAAATGGTATATTTTGAGATTTTTTTAAATATTATTGCTTTCGTTCCTATTGTTGTTCTTCCACCATGGCAAGGTTATTACTCAAGATAATTTTTTGTCTTTTATATTCTATTATATCTATTAAGACCATTATTATATCATCACCTGGGGGTATAATCTCCCCAATATCACTTATTTACACCCTCTCCACTTGTCGTCTGCCTTTTGTGTTCGGGAGGCACACATAAAGCCTTGTGGTACTTGGGTCATTGCACTGTTCGAGAAGAAATTTGGGGCGGGGCACTACAAAATATTTACTCATTAGTTAATAATTATTTACTCATTACTTAAATATTCTATAATTATTAATTAATAGTTAGTTACTCAGAATTTAATCACTAGATATTCATTCTTTATTCATTCTTTAATCATTAGTTAAACATTATTTAATCATTACTTATCCATTCTTTAATCATTGTTAATCAATATATACTCATTTGTTAATCATTCATTAATAATTACATAATTATTCTTTAATAATTATTTATTCATTATTTATTCATTATTTAATTATTCTTTAATCATTAGATAATAATTTTTTTACATTCTTTAATCATTAGTTAAACATCCTTAATGCATTAGTTAATCAAACATTAATCACAAGTCAATCAATCATTAATCATCAGTTAGTCATTATTTAATTATTAATTATAAATTAGTTAATCATTCGTCAAGAATTAGTTAATCATTATTTAATAATTAGTAAATAATTCTTTAATAATTTGATAAAAATTCATTTGTCATTAGTTAATCATTATTTAATCAATAGTTAAAAATTCTTAAATCATTAGTTAAATATTATTTAATCATTAGTTAATCAATCTTTACCCATTATTTAACCAATATTTAATAATTTTTCAGACATTAGTTAATCATTCATTAATCATTAGTAAATCATTATTTAATATTTATTTAATTATTAATTAATCGTGATTTAATCATTTTATAATCCTTAGTAAATCACTAGTAAATCATTCTTTAATCTTTCTTTAATCGTTAATTAATAATTACCTAATCATTCTTTAATCATTCTTTAATTATTATTTAATCATTATTCAATAATTCTTTAATCATTAGATAATCATTCTTTAATCATTAGTAATTTATTCTTTAATCATTAGTTAATCATTATTTAATCATTAGTTAATCACTCTTTAATCAATACTTAAATAATCCTTAATCATTCTTTAATCATCAGTTAATCATTTTTTATTCATTAGATAATCATTAGTTAAAAATTGCTTAATCCTTAATTAATTATTCCTTACTCACTAGTTAATTATATTGTACTCATTATTTAATTATTAACAGCTAGTCATTATTTAATCATTTTTTATCATAAGTTATTCATCATTCAATCTATACTTAATCGTTATTAATATGAACTATTATTTCTAAACTATATCTAACTATCTAAACTAGTAAATAAATAACTTATTTACAACTAACTAAAAATGAATCAATTAAATAAATTAATAACATTAAAATAAATAAGAAAAAATAGCACTAAATTATGTTTTTCAAAATTTGACACTCCTTTTAGGCCACTAAAACCACCATGCACAAAGAAGAATCATCAATATAGTTGTAGAGAGGGAGGGAGTGAAACATAGAGAGATAAAAAAAATTGAGTGAGGAGGTGGTGCCCTTTTATAAGCACTTTAGGAAAAGGTAGAAAGGGAGCTAACAACTTTCACCTTTATTTAGGTGAAGGGCAGCATCATGGAAGTATCATTATGATTTACTTCAGTAGAAATTCGACATTTCCCATTCTATATTTTCCTTGTCATCGATCCGCACAATTGAGAGGAAAAGGAGACATTTAATATTCAACATTTCAATTAAATGTAATGGCTGAAGTGCCACTACTTCCATTCCTTATTAATTTTCAAAATACTAACCTAGAGTTATTTAAAAAAATATTTTAAAAAATTGAATATTAAAAAAAACTCATTTTGAGATCAAACTCATTTATTTTTAATTTTTATTTTTATAAGGGTTTATGGTAAAATTTTATTTTAGATTTCTAACCATGATTAAAGGCATTGATTCAATTATGAAAAACTACAGAGAAATTCTTTAGATGATAGAGAATCCCACTCACCAAACCACACAGTCGCACCTGCACTCTCCTGGTGTCCTCTCAGTAGAAAAAGCTTCTGCTTCAAGGAGAAGTGTGTTACCTTATTTTCTTCTTCACACTCAAGTATCTCCAAATACTATTGGTTGAATGTTACAATCCCTACCTCAAAAATAAGTGAATACATTCATTTATAGATAGTTAATATAAATATAGGTAGGATAAAACCAATGTGGGACTCATAAATACACTTATCCCAGAAAATACAATTAACCAGGTCAAAAAAATAATGAAGTGAGAACTTAATGAAATGATGAATCAATTGTTATGTTCCCCAAACACCTGATTATTAAACATCAACCATGTCATTTCAGATGATGTATCTGGACCATTAGATTCATTTTTACTAATATTGTTTTGAAATATCTAGGTATTTATGTTGGGGAACCGCTATAACATATTATTTTGATGATAATTCTAATTATTTAATCACATATTGGTATGAATAAGTAAAATCCAATATATTATAATAAATTTATAAAACAAATACATGATATGTTAATAGAAAGTACAAATGTTAGTGGGTTCTAGGGTGGTAACTTCGACATTTATTTCTTCTATAAATTAACAAATATGGACTTCTCTTTTAGGAATGGTTTCCAATTATATTGTTTCAACATTGTATCAGAGCTCATGAGCTAATAATTCCCCCCACCACCCTTCTACATTGTTTATCACGTACATTGGCTAAATTCTGGATATTTTTACACCCTAAGGAAGTCCAAATGATTCTATATTTACTGAATCATTATGGTGTTAATTAAACTAGGAATTTATAAAATAGGAGTGTTTGATGTTACAAGTCAATCATCTTGTTGTATATTGATGAGAGATCGTATGTAGCATATTGTGACAAAGAAGCTAGTGTATGTGGTCAAAATTAGGTGTAGTTTGAAAATTCCTACTTTGTGCACTTGGAAGAAAGAAGATGCGGGTTTCATAGCTTTGCAGATTCCCTCTATTATCATTGATCAAATTTACCAGCAACTTACTCATTTTATGATTGATAGAAAATTTTAGAAATACTCATGTAGAAAGTGACAATCTAATATGATGTGCTAAAATGATGGGATAATTTCTAGGCTATCCTTTATATTTCCACTGATATGTTTTTAGATTTTGATTGTATGTCATTTTCGTTCATTTATTTTTTTTACCTTGTTTAATCATTATTGAAGCTAAATATTAAAAAAAATTAATGATATCCACAATAATTTTTTATTTTTATATACATTTTCCTTAAAGGATAGGTATCTCAAAAATATTATATCACAAGTTTACCAGATGGTTATCAACCATTTGGGGACCAAACTTCATGTAATTGTTTTGAGCATTTTTTTGACACTATTTTCACAACTCTTTTAGGTGCCTGAATAATATGAATTGATACTCATATGAGGGCTATGTGGGTGAACCATTTCCCCATGCTTGAAAATTTTAGTTTTTTTAATGATGATTATTTTTATATCTTTCTTAGCTAAATATTATAAAATATATCTAATTTATTTCTATTGGGAATTGTAGCTTGGATATAGATTTACAGCTGTAGAACTTCTAAGAAGTTGAGTAATTTAGTTTCATGTATTGTATCACTCAATTTTGATGATCTACAAAATTTATTTTATGGAATGTTATCTAATCATTTTAGATCAATTTCATTTATTACATGATAATTTGATTTTCTTGTTTGACATATATGTGAATATTGGGATGATAATCTCTTGTAGATAAAAGTAATATTTCATTATAATCAAACAAGAGAGATTTTTGGTACTATAAGATTTTGGTTGTATTTCTCCCCTACCCAGTCTATTGTAAAAGTAAAACTTCATTATAATCATACCAGAGGTCTTTGTGTGTGTGAAAGGATCTTAGGATACTCTATGGGATGAAGTGAAGCTATATGGGGAATATTTTCCATAACTTCTTGGGGAAGTTTATTAAAGTGTGTAACGGTTAGTTGTAATGTTATTTAGGTGGTGGGTGGGGATAATAAATTGGGAGGGTTTGCTGTAGGGAGGAAAAATATCAATTTGTTTTGTAATTTCTACGATGCAGAAATCAGGTTACTACCTTGGGCTTCAGTGGAGCATTTCACAAGAATTTTGTATTCTTCTATTTTATTCTCCATTTTCTTATTCTTCTATTTTTCTCTTTCTCTTCCACCGTCGAACCACTATATTACATTCTAATATTATATATTTCCCTAATTTTCTCTCTCCCACACCTTTCAATTAGTGATTACATTGAGATATTTTTGAATTGGAGTGATATATAATCATATAACAATTCTTGATAAAAAAAATTGATGAAGATGTGTTAGGGAAACTGATTTTCTCCTTGTAGTTGTGACAAAATATTGGTGCACCAAATGTGGAAAAAATAAAAAAAATTACATGACACAGCTGGGGATGGACCAGCCAGATCAGTTGAGGTAGAATGAGGAGAAGCGGGTGTATAATATACATCTAAAGCAAATATACCCAGATAACACGAACCAGTTGACGTGATCTCCAGCTCACTTCAAGATCAATCGATCAAGGTTTGGGTAGATGACACTATATGAAACATATGTTCATGCAGCACCTGAAGCAAGCATACCTGGATCATATGGATTAGCTCACATAGACTTCTTATTACAAGGATAACTCACTCTCTGTTTTTATTGTGTAGTATTTTATTCCAACATGAATGGAGAATAGTGACTCTTGTCTAGAGACTTATGTAGAGGAGCTGCAAGCTAGTTCCCTATGATATTTGGATGGTCAGATATAGTTTGAGAACTAGATGAGAGAATTTATGGTGATATTGGCACAACAAAGGATTAATCAGACATAACTAATGATCCACAAAACTGAAAATTGGAAATCGGTTCTCTTAGAGGAATAAGGAAGCTGGTTAAACTATGCTAGCTTAGATATAGATCGTAGACCAGAGATATTGGAGGATGGTAAGGGTGAGCACAAAATGGATTGGGAGGAACTGTTCATGCTATCATCTAGAAAATTGGAAATGTATTTTATCTCTGATATGGATTCAGTTAAATTTATTACTCTTGATGAAACATTTTTTTCATTTACAGCACATGTGAAAATTCAATGTACCATTGGAGTAATTGAGTATGGATGGGATGGCTCAATATTAAATACATTCTATGAAGCCTGTTCACTTGTAGATTTTATAAAATCAGTTAAAGGAGGAGGAACTCAGTAGATATATTATCACAATAGAGGATGATCCAATGATTTGTTTGAGTAAATTATGTCAAGGTGGAAAAGTGGATGAATATATTGATGAATTTGAATGCATTTCCTTCTAGATTTCCGACCATTATAAAATTTACAACAAGTGTCTCTTTATTTATGGGATCGAACCAGATATTTTCATCACAGTTACGACTCATGATCCCCCAAGAAAGGCGTGACTCGTCACTCTTCCCAAGAGAGTAGAAAGTGAGCTAATGTCCATTGGAATGATTCCACAACTTGCACCTTGAGACAAGAAAATTATTTTTAGCAACCAAGGGAGAATTTGGAACACCAATAAGATGAAATTGATTTAAAAAATTGATGGTGAATAAAAGGAATGACGAGGATGAGACAATATACCATAGGAGAGGGGAGTCAAAAAAATTTCCAAAGAGGAATTTGAGGAAAGAAACATGAAGGGATTGTACAATTCCTATGGACAAATATTTAACCATGGGCATCAATGTTTGGTGATGGGTTAGAAGATAGTGGTATGGGAGAGTATCGAGCCTCTTATCAGGATCCAAGAAGAATGGATCGTATGGCTGAAGAGGAAACATGAATGATTCCCACTTTGAGGACCAAGTGGAATTTCAAGGGGAATACAATGATAGGATATTGGGATAATATAATGGTTGGCATGCAACTATATAGAAGATATTTTCTCTAACTATCAGGGAATGTTTTGTAAAGTGTGTAAGGGTTAGCTAACATTTTTTTTAAGTGGTCGGTGGGGCTAATAAATGGAAAGGATCTACAATAGGGAGGAAATGTATAAATTTTAATAGTTTTTTTGTGAAGTAATTGTGTTGATGCATTAGGCCTTGAAGTAGTGCCTTAGTTGAATTTTATCTTCTTCTTTTTCCTTCTCCGTTTTCTTATTATTCAACCATTATAGTTATCCTATATTGTAAAGACACTATATTATGGTCTCGTATTACAGATTTCCGTTATTTTCTCTCCCTCACACCTATCAGTGTGTCTCTGTCTTTCAAAGATATTTAAATTCTCCTCAATTAATTGGACATAAATAACCATTTTAACAACAAAAAATCATACTATTTTGCTTATTGTTACTTCATTTATGTTATGTTCATGTGATATTTGATATGATTCTTTGTTTATCTATCTCTAATAGAGTACCAGATGATCATAGGCCTTAGAAGTTATACTCCTTGCATGGAAAGAAGGAAGAAACTAAGGTGTTCCCTCCAACATTGATGGATAAATATTCTATTAATTAATAACAACATGGTCCCTATAATAAATTTGTGAGAGGATACCCTTATAAATCATTCGTTATAAATGGGTAGGAGGGGTGAGAGTAAGAGGGCACTAAGAGAATTTTATTTAATGGCTTGGGGATTGGGTGAGTGTCTCTTTTGAAGTGGTATCTCTATTTTCATTTATTTTTCACTATTGTAAGGTAACATGTACCTCAAAATGAGGTAGGATTATTTATTTTTATTTGATTTAGTGCACAAGGTGTATGGGAGTGGTGTTGGGCTGGGAGGCACCATCGTACATGAGCTGCGGGTGTGGATGAGGAACCTATCTTGATGGGGATACTGTAAAGGTGAAAAGGTCGTTGATGTAGGGACTTGGGGCGGATAGAGTCATCGTACAGGGTGAAAGTCAGAAGGGAGACATCGTGCTGGGGCACAGATGTGCAGGGAGGGGTGATGGTGAGGGAGGGGCTAAACCCCCTTTAATATCGTGTTGGAATGAAACATGTACCTCAAAATAAGGTAGTATTATTAATTTAGAGATGAGAAACGGATTAAAAAATACAACCCACACCAATGTGTGACACAAATAATAAAAATGTCTAATATTCTAATACTCGTAATGGTGTCCTTCCTAACTATATTTTTGATAGGTGTTGCTACCTACTACATAAATTATTTCCCTCCCTAACGTGTTTTCATATCAATCCCATATAAAAACCTGATTTTTCACATTGAATGTGTTCATTTCATAAAACCTTCATTTTTTTTTGCTTTTTCTAGCCTTATTGATATGTTAAATTCCTTTAAAACATTGTTTTTTAATCTATGTTAAGTTGAAATATGTTTTGTCTTTAGGTACATTGTGGGACATCTATCCTCAATATCTGAAATAGATTTTGAAAGTGTTGAGGATGTTGCATCTTTCAATGTAATAGAGGAAACATAATAGGTCCATTATATTTATTTGATGAACCTTCGTTAATTGGCGTGTAAGATTTATCTTGGTTAAATGTTTTTGATTCTTATTATGATTACTGTCTGGTACATTACTTGTGTATGTATGTAAATATGAGTGTTATATTCACATTCAATAAATAATATATATTTCATTTAATGTGCAATGTTACATTAAATTTTTATAAAAATTATTTATGAACTAAGAGGGTTATGTGTCATAACTTGTTTTTTCAGAATTTTTTATCTGATGTGTGCTCTAGGAATGCTCATTTTAGGTGTATTTTCTTAAATAAAACATCAATCCTAGGATAGATCATCCATACCTTTCAGTTTATCTTAGAGAATAGTGACCTGAAAAACATTATTATATTCGTGTCTCATTTAGTTCTACCATTGAACTCTTTCGCTTCTAGAGGAAATGTAAATTTTTTCCATTCTTGCTATAAACTCCTTTTTATTTTTACTACTGCCTATATTTTATTCTATTTATAGTTTTCTATTGATAAACCATCATCATGTTCTGTAGATATGGTAATTTGAATTCAATCTAGGGCACCAATATTTTTTGGAGAGGCTTCCGAACACATTGCTGTATACTTAGGCGTCTATTTTTCTCGATATGTTTGTAACATAAATATTCTTCTTATGTAGAGGTTTGAATAATAATTCTTTCACCCTTAAATTATGCTAACCATTAAAAACTTCTTTCATGAAAAATAATTTTCATCTGGTAACATTCCTAGTGATTTATTAAATTTTTTTCTATAGAGAGAGATGAAGCTAGAAAGGCAGAAAATATTGTCATTGATTGTTAAAGTTGTAAAGAAGTTTCATAGGTTCTTTGATGGAATTGCATCAAAGGAAAACGAGTTGAACCTACCTCGAACGAAAGAGGCGAGTAGCTATATTTTCAATATTTTTTATGAACAAAATAAATTGTCTTTTATTTTTTATTCTGACGATCTTTGATGCAATGACAATATTGTTTTAACATTTGTAAAATTTTATTTTATATTGTATTGAAGCCCCATATATTTTATTTGGATGAGGATCTTAATGATATTTCAAGGGCTATTTTGGTAATATAAATTCCATATTTATTATTTTTAACAAATCTCTTTCTTTATAATTTCTATAATATAGTATGTCAATTAGGATGAGATGAAGGTAAAGAGTGGTGGGTAGCGAAATTTTGATCATCTTCATCAACTCTCCATCTATTATAGATCCTAATTGATGCATAATTATTTCCTTTATGAGACTAAATTTAAAATATTTATAAAATAAACCATTGAATTTTTTCCTCCCAAATGTTCCCACTATTGAGGCCAACCTTATTCTAATTTAAATGAAGCAGGAGAATCTCTGATTCTACAGGGTCTGCCTATGGTCCAAGAAAAATGTGAGCGGATTTTTCTTGAGGGAAGTAAAGGGTAATCGTATCCACTACATGATGAACTTATCATGCCAATGATGGGGTGTTTTTATTGACTTGGAGGGATTAACATCATACACCAAAACACAATAGTCATCCCCTTTGTAGAATGCAACTCCTAGGCTATAGAACATTTCCTACCAAGTGTGTACCATTTCTTTTAAAGACATGTTGATTTTCATTAAAATGTGTTTATTTTGGAAAACTATAAAATATGTTGACACACCTATGAAATTTCTAATTTGTCTTCAACCTATTTCTCCTTGTTCATGAAATCCCCTCTGATGGTTGCTTTGATCTACTGGTTGAATTTCTTACACACAACCAATGTTTTATATAGATGAATATGGGGAAAAACCTTTAAAGATTGTTTTGTGTTGTGTGTGTTATATGGGAAATGGATTTCAATTCATCATAGATAACTTTCTCACCCAGGCGGCAGGCCAGCCGCAAAAATATCATTGTCCAAGACCAACATCTAAAATGATTCCATTTTTTATAATAATATGTATAAAAAAATATAAAATTGAAAAAAAATATTTTTATATAATCAATGGAAAAAACCAATCTTCACTGATTTAGAAAAATGCATCCAAAAGTAACAAAACTGAAAATCATATAGTCGAATTGAGATTTCGAATTTTCTGTCAATATAAAAAATTAATAAATCATTGAAACAACTAATTCACTAAACTAATAATTAGGTAATTAAATGGATAGGATTGGAACCATTATGTGCAATATAATTCCAGGAAGATACAAACAACAAGACAAAAAATCAAACTGAAAAGAGATCCATTAACAATAAATCCATCCAAAAAGAGCTTATTAAAAAACAATAAACATAAATACCAAAAACAACTCCAAATTAAACACTTCGAACTCATGTTTCACTCGAATATGATGGCGGGAGGGGGTATTCTTGTCATTTGTTGTCGTACATTGTCGGGGTTGTAAGTTGCCGAAGTGGTGAGGGAAACCATTGACATGGATTTGACAGGGGAAGGTAGCTACCGATGTGGCGACATGGGAAGAGTCACAGAAAGGATTGTTGGAATCAGCATCTGCATGAACGTAGAAGGGGAGGTAGAGCGGTGTCGGGGGGAGATGGAGGTGAGCCGAGGAGATTATACAAGATGGAGAGCTCAAGGGAGTGGGGAAGACGCATCAATATAGAGACATGAGGAGACGAGAGGAGCCATTGGATACCTAGTGTTTCTAAAATCAATCATGATTCTACTTGACATTGCTTTTTTTCATGATTATGAGATATGAAAAATTGATGTCAAAAAAATATTCCTCAATGGGAACCCTCAAGAAGGTGTCTATATGACACATCCTAAAGGTTTTGTGTGTAAAGACCTGGAAATTCCGTATAATTGTTTTCATTGTAAAGAATTATTAAAAGACTTTGAGAATTGACGACACATGATTTCGAGGCCCGGAGAGCCCAGAATGGAATGTTGAACTTTTTTGAGGTACATTCCGTGAATGTGAAGGCACGGATTACTATCATTTCAAACGATTCTCCGATTGAAATCATGAGGGTACATTTGGATTTACAGCCCTGTTATTTCCTTAGGCAATTCATAACTCTGATTGGAAAGGTTTGGACGAAAAAGTTAAATTTGGGACTTTTTGAAAGAAAAAATAACAACTATTTGTTATTTTATTCCTTCTCTTCCCACAACTGAGAGATGGATGTAGGTATAGTATTGTATCATTTGGAATTAAATAAGATACATTTAATGAATTGATCCACTCATTTTGTTATCGAAACTCTCTTGGTTCAATTAGATCATTAAGTAGGATTCATTAATGAATCATAAAAATGAACCTATGTGGGGGTTAATTTCTTTTATTTAACCAAACCATTGGCATGGTATTTGGGAATGCATGAGAGGATCCTCTTACAAAACATGGACGACGTCACCATCCAATAAAGAATGGTCATTGATCGACGACCATTTGAGAACACGGAATGGACTTCGATAAACCACATTTAATTTGGAACCCTTTCTTCATCTACAATGGAATCCATCAAATCGAGGTATGAGGTTTATGGGTTTAATTTTTATCCTTTTATGTTATTGTAAAATACAAAAAACATGGACCAAACGACTAACAGTATGATCCACATTTTTTTCATTATTTCAGGAGGTTGATGAGTGGTTTCACTACTGGGTTTTAATGATTATTAATATTCCCCTTGTTTAAAACTCTAACAAGGAGGGAACAGTCTGATCCGAACAAGGCCCATACTCTATTCCAATCTTGGTATTGTTTCGTTCTTCATGGGAAACTGAGAAACATGGAAGAAAGGAAAAACTGAAGTCCACATAATGAATTCGGTGTCTTAGGAGACCCATAGGTGCAGACATGAAGGAAATCAGACCACTAGAGCTCCACTGGTGGCCTGTGGAAGCTCTGCCGGCATGACACCACTGGTCTGGCAGTGTTGGTGATTTGTGGTGGTGAGAGGGGGGTGGCTCCCTCAGGCTCCACGGTGGAATGGGGGCGGATGACCATCACCGGCCGCACATAAGGCGGGTGGCGCACCGCGGAGGAGACTCCCCAACTCCGGCCATAGTGGTGCCGGACCCACGTTCGCGGGTCTCGACCTAGACTGGTCCATTGGACTGGTCAATTGGGGGGATGGGGGCACCAACCTTGAGTTTCCAGTTGATGAACCTAAATGGACCACATCTGTTCGGAAGGGGATTAGACCTCGCCCCCAACTGGCGGGTCGCGCCCTTCCTGCTTGTTGGGTTGGTCCCGCGGCTAGTGAGCCACGCCCATATGGGTTTGTCGGGCCAATCCCACGGCCTAGCGGGCCGGACTAGTCCCAAGGCCCAGCGGGCCCGGCCTCGCAAGTTCAGGCTAGGCCTAGACCGGGTCGGGTTGGTTCGGTGTGACCGAGTCTTACCAGACGAAGACCCAATTTGACGTAGTTTCTCTTAAAGGGACATTACTTCTAAACCGAACATACATTTAATGAACAGTCTGCAGAGTAAGAACACTTAGGACAAGGTGGTCCTTTTGAAATACATCACTTTGGTTTTTTAGAAAGATGGATTATGGATGGGTTGGATAGAACTCGAATCAAACCGGGCCCGCGAAAGTAAAATGCCTATAACATGCCAACCAAGCAACCGATTGACGTGTTGTCTATTGTGTTGGAACCGTTATGAAATGGAGGTTCTCCGGGTTATTCTTCATGGGACTTCGGGGTATTTGATGTATGGATAATGGATTGAGAAGAAAAATCTGCAGAACTCAACAGCACCTAGAGATGGAATCTTATGACTGGAAATCAAGTTTAGATGGACCCTTTGTGATCGGAGTCAGAGCGACCCTATGTGGATTAGTAGTAGTGCAACATGACGGGAAGCAGCCTTAGAGCGTCACATAATGGATTAGTGACTTACGACCCTATGTGGATCGATTACTTAAAACCCTATGTGGAACGACAAATTACGACCCTGTGTGGATCAGCAGTAGTGTGATATGACGAGGACCATCTTCAGAGCGTTCCATTAGGGATCAGTGTCTTATGACCCATTGTGCATCGACGATATACAACCCTTTGTGGATCGACGACTTACCACCCTGTGTGGATGGACGACATACGACCCTGTGTGGATCGATGACCTACAACCCTGTGTAGATCATAAATAGTATGACATCTTCATGGTTCAGCAGTAGAACTTCTCAATTAGATAATGATGATTTAGATTTACGACTAATAATCGTTATTAATATTTTTATGTTATATACCGCATGTGAGCTGTATTTTAATTTTCACTTTGTGGTTGAGGTCATGATTTGATGTTTTTTCGTTGTGAAATTTTGGGACACCTTCGAGGGGTCGGGGTCCCTAATGGGTATTATTATTCTCTCCCTACCCGAGCTTCACCCACACCTTGTTGTATCATATTAATATTAAATGCAACATTGACTGATAATTTTGAGGTAGGACTAGATGGTGTACGGAGGTGTCCAGTTGACATGGAGAGTCGTAGTGACCATGTATATGTACCCTTCAGGTAGGATCGTTTTAGTAGGATCTCCTGATCTATTTTCCTCTTTATTATGTAATTTATTATAGTTGGTTTTGTATACTTGATCATTTAGATTCAGTTCACAATTTTTAATTTTAGCAGTTATACTATGTGGTTTCCTGTTGTTGTGTACGTAGTCTGTGTGCTTGCAGGTTTAAAAGAAATTCCATCCCATTTTAGGGATATGCCTTCCTGGTGATAATCACTAACCCCTGGACTATGGAAGGTGGGCTTGTGGTAGTAACAACTTGATCCCCGGGGGACGGGTCATGAAAATGTGATATTAGAGGGCAGTCGGTTCTACCAGAATAACTATGAGTCTATATTTTCAATGGGGGTGATAGTGTTAAGTTTATTGAGTTCAGATTTCTATATAGGGAGTCCAGTGTTGGTGCGCCGACTGATGTATCAACACACCAAGACCTTGAATTATATTTTCCGACTCATTACACAAAAACACTTATCAACTGTTTATTTGGAATATTTTTTTGAACACTTTTAAGTTACCTCAATAGGTATAACTTATTGATAATGAAACATTTGTTTATTTATAGGATGACACCATGTAGACAGCCATCCAGGATTGTAGAGAGAGTTTACGAAGATGGACCACTGAGTGATGAAGCTTTGGTGTAGGTCCCTCTTTTGGTGATGGTACCTTCAGGTGGTGTAACAACAACACCACTAGCTGTAGGGCAGTAGTTTCCACTATCCCCAATAGCAGACAGTGCATGTTGAGTGAGTGCATTGCCCATGATTCATAGATTGAGCCCTCAGAGGTTTTGGGGTGAGACAAATTGGTAGGCATCTGAGGAATTGTTGGAGGATGTGCCATGATTATTCCATTTGGTTGAGACACTAGAAGACTAGATGGTGATCCTAGATGCAAGTCTCTTACAAGGCACAATAGGATGATGGTGGAGCTTGATGCTCTAGTTGCACAATTAGGTGACCCTCACCTGGCTGGACTTCGAGAGCCTCTTCTGGAAGGACTTCATATTAGTGACACTACACTATGTGCGTATTCGATAGTTAATGTACTTATAGTAGGGAAACCTGAAAATGGCCCAGTACTCAGTGAGATTCACTGACCTCTCTTGCTACTCCACCGAAATGGTACATGAACCATTCTTCATGGATAGAACCATTGATCATGGTCTCTGATTGGAGATCAGAGAATCGATGATATCCCTAAACATCCAGACATAGGTTGGAGTGCTAGAGATTGCACTATTGGTGGAGTGCTTCCGAACTCACCAGGCACTAACAATGAGAGCCACCACTAGACAAAATGTAGCTGAGTCATCTATGAAAAGTAGTAGGTGGATGACGCAGGGGCCCAAGTGGGACAGAACTTTTAGTTGATGTCCCTCAGATGTATGGTCGGAGGTGCAGATCTCACAGGATAGAGGAGGTCAGCATAGAAGCAGACTATTCTACTCGTGCGATGGGAAGGGTCACATGGCTCATGACTACGTGACCCGCCGTACAGACAATCAGCAGATGGTTGAGGGACCGCTGAGGTTGAGGTATGGATTCGAGCAGGGGGGGGTCCGCCGGGTTGCATATGTGGCAGAGGTGCTGGTTGTGAAACAGGCGGTGAGCGGCGATTTTAGATTCTACCGCCACCACACCTAGGTGGTCCACCCTAACCTCAGGGAGAATGCAGATAGGGATAATCTTAGCTTCAGGCTGCTGAGGCATATGACCACGGTGCTCTAGATATTATTCGAGGTACGCTCTCTGTCTACTCTACCCTAGCTTCAGTTCTTATAGACACATGTTCTGGTCACTCTTTTATTACCATGACTCTCGTTCGGAGCACGAAGATTCCAGTGGATCCATTGGATCAATCCTTATGATTAGAGTCTCCTACATTGGAGGTTTCGACGATTACACACTGGTTTCAATAGAGTGAGCTTACTCCAGGAGGCAAGGGCTTTAACTGGGATCTTCTAGTAGTAGTTTTGAGGCCTTACAATTTCATCTTGGGTATGGACTGGTTATCCACATACCATGCTCAGATCGACTGTTTTTGGCACAAAGTGTGGTGTGTCTGTGAGGATGGGACCAGGTTTTCTTTCACCGGTGAGAATGGAACTTTTATAGATCAAGATGAACATTCTCGGAGGAGGGTGAAACGGATGGCTCATCTGTTGGATAGCCTTACCCGCAGAGCAGTTGATGGGAGGATTCCAAGCTATCCTATAGTGGTGGACTAGTATGCTGATGTATTTCCAAAGGATGTTCTGAGGCTAACTCCTCACAGAGAGGTACACATCCATAAAAACATGTATCCTAGGATGACACCTATATCTACACCACCATATCATATGGCTCCTATAGAGCTTCTTGAGTGAGGATACCGTTATATGACTTTTAGAGGAAGGGGTTTATAATACCTATTGTCTCTCCTAGGGCAACCTCGATATTGTTCACCAAGAAGTTAGATGAGAGTTTAAGGCTTTGTGTGGTCTATCAGTACTAGAACCAGCTGAACATCAAGAACAAGAATCCACTCCTGGGGATTGATGATTTCTTTGATCAATTGAAGGGAGCTCAGAGGTTTTTGAATATAGATCTTAGATCAGGGTATCAACAACTCAAGATATGATATGTGGATGTACTGAAGATGGCCTTCTGATGCCGGTATGGCCACTATGAGTTCGTGGTGAGGCCGTTCAGCGTGAACATCACCCTGGCAGTATTCATGGGACTCTTGAACATGATCTTCCAGCCTTACCTCGATTTCTTCATGGTGGTCTTCTTTGATGACATCTTGGTGTACTCAAAATGGGGGGAGGATCATTCCAATAATTTACAGATAGTTATGGATACACTATAAGAGAACCATATTTATGATAATCTCTTGATGTTCTAGTTCTAGATATAGGAGGTCCACTTTCTGGGACATGTTGTCTTAGAGGCTAGAGTTGCAATGGACCCCACGATGATTGAGGCAGTTCATGCTTGGGAGCCACCTAGGTGCGTGACTGAGGTGCAATGTTTGCTGGGGTTGGATGGGTACTACCAGAGATTCATACCTTACTTTTACAAAGTATAATCACCCTTTTCATCTTTTAAAAATAAGGGACATCCTTTATTGTGGAAAGAGATGGGCATCCATGTTTCCTAGAGATGAGGTAGAGACTGATGAGTGACCCTATATTGGGGCTACCAGAAGGGGGATTTGGGTATGTAGTCTACTACATTGCATTATGGAACAGACTAGGATGTGTCCTGATGCAGGATTGAGCGGTGATCACCTATTTCTCTTGACAGTTGATACAACAAGAGAAAAAATATTCCACCTGTGACATGGAGATAGCAGTAGTGATCTTTTCCCTAAAGATTTGGTGGCAATACTTGATACTTGAAAAGTTACCGTATACTCTGATCACAAAAGTACTATGTATATCTTCTCACAGAAGGACCTGAAGTAGAGATAGAGGGGATGGATGGAGTATCTACAAGACTATTAATTTGAGATAGTCTACACTCCTGGGAAGGTGAACATGGTGTTAGACACACTCAGTAAGAGGTTTTGTTTACAGTTGATGAGTGAGGTGATTGAGCATCTAGCCGCGTTGCAGTTATCCTTCATGGATAGTGATGGCAAGAATTCATCTAGTGTATGAAAGTCACTCCCCCACTCCTTCAGTGATTCATGGAGGTCCAACATGGAGATGTTGATTGTGAGACCTGATGTTCTCTGATATCCTCAAGAATGACTCCTAATGGATTTTTTGTATGTAGGGATCACATCATCATTTTCATAGGACACAACATGGTACTAGTGGCTCTATGAGAGGATTTGTTGAGAGAGTTCCACAAATCCCCTTTTTTGGTACATCATGGTCTGGAAAAGATGTATCAATACCTCTGATGTTAGTACTTGTGGCCATGGATAAAGAAAATAGTGGCAGAGTTTGTTCCATGATGCCTCACTTGTCAGTGAATGAGGGTTGAGCACTTTGTTGCAACATGATTGAATCAATCACACAAGGTACCAGAGTGTAAATGGGATGGTATCTCGATGGAATTCGTGAAGGGGATACCACGTGCATCCAGGGTCCATGACTCTATCTGGGTGATTGTTGACATACTCGCCATGTTGGCTCACTTCCAACCCATTCAGTAGCAGGGATCAGTAGAGGGAATGTGACGCCTCTTTTTCCGGGAGATAATATGGCTTCATAGGGTTCCATCGACAATCGTATTATATTGTGACGCTATTCTTACATCTCAGTTGTGGAAGGGATTGCGGGAGGAATTTTGGACCAAAATACATTTGATTACCACCTTTAATAATCATTGAAATGGTCAGATGGAGAGGACCACACATATACTTGATGAAATGCTCTATGATTATGTCCATGATTTTTCCCATAGTTGGGAGGCTCACTTTCCCTTGGGGGAGTTCACATAAAACAATAGCTATCACCCCACCAACGGAATGGTACTATTGGAGGCCTTGTACGGGTGACTGGGCAGATAACCTCTATGCTGGATAGACACAGCGGAGTCTGTACATATGGGTCCAGAGTTGGTATGGGCTACCACTAAAAATGTGTAGATCAATCAGGAGTGAATGAAGACTGCAAAGAGCTAGGAAAATTCAAATTTTGATAGAAGACAAAGACCCTATGATTTCTATGAGTGATACCATGTCTTCTTACGGGTCTCACCTCAACAAGGTTTGCAGAGATTTGGCTGGGAAATAAGCGATCTATGAGGTTCATCGAACCTTTCCAAATTCTCAACAGATTTTTCGAGGTGGAATAAAACCTATCTCTTCTCCCACAGATGCACAGGGTGCACGTCATTTTCCACGTGTCACAACTGAGAAGATACCTGCATGATTCATCACACATCATCGAGTGGGGAAATCTCGAAATTGATGATGGGGTGACGTTTTCAGAGTTACCAATGTCTATAGAGTATTTATAGATGTGAGTTCTATGTGGGTGGTCGATTCCTCTGGTGTGATTTTGGTGATAGCATGAGAACATCTAGGATAGCACATGTGAGTGTGAGGTTCAGATTTGTACTCTGTATCCCCATTGGTTTTCCTAGAATTTGTTGTGGATTGTGGGGATGTAAATCACTAATGTTTGGAGAATATAAAGACCTTGAAATTATATATATATATATATATAATTATATTTAATTATTATATGAATGTGAAAATTGATGGCATGTGCTTCCAAGGCCCAGAGCACCGGAAAAGGAATTTTGAATTTTTTTTAATATATGGTCGATAAACCTACAGACATAAATTTATATATTTTGAACTAGTGCTCAGATTGAAATTATGAGGGTACAGTTGGATTCACTGTGCTGATATTCGCTTAGGCTAAGCTTATCTTTTAATAGAAAGGGTAGGATGAAAAAGTTATTTTTCTGAATATTGGAAAAGAAATAATAATATAAAAAAATTATTTTATTCTTTCTCTTCCCACTATTGAGCGATGGATAGTGGGACAACAGTGTAATTCTAGGCATTATAAAAGAGACATTTAATTAATTGATTCTCTCATTTTATAACTGTATGCTCATGGTTTAATATTTTCATTAATTAGGATTAATTAATGAATCATAATAATGAACCAATGTGGGGGTTAATTTCTTTTATTTTACCCAATCATCGTCATGTGATTTGGGAACCCGCGATAGGAACCTTTGATGAAACTCCAAAGAAGTCAACCTCTAATGAAGAACGGTGATCAATCGATGACCGTTCGTGAAATATGAATGGAATTTTATGAAAGACATCAAATACGGATCCCTTTCTTCATATGCAACATAATCCATAGAATTAATGTACTGAGGTTTATGAGTTTAATTTTTCTACTTTTTTGTTCTTGGAAAATACAACGAACGGAGAACAGCTGACTAAGAGGTTGATTCACATTTTTTTCTTTATTATGGGGGGTTGATACCATGATTCATTATTGGTTTTTAATGATTATTATTCTTCTCCATGTTCAAAACACTAACGTGGATGGCGTGGGATGATTCAAACAAGGCCCAGACCCTCCACTGATCTTGGTTTTGTTGTGTTTTTAGTGGGGGACCGAGCAACATGGCGACAAAGAAAAACTGAGGGCCACACAGTGAAGGCGGCATCCTGGGAGAACTATAGGTGTAGTAGGGAAGTAAATCAAACTACCGAAGCATAATTGGTGGCTCGTGGAAGCACCACCGGTGCAGCACCATCGGTGCGACAGTGCTGGTGACCGAAGATGGTGAGAGGGTGACGGTGCCCACAGGAGTCGTGATGGATAGGGGGAGGCTAACCATCATTTCCCACGTTGAAGGCAGGAGTCACGCCACAGAAGAGACGTCATGGATCCGGCCACCGCCATGGAAGACCCACGTTTGTGGGTCCCACCCTAGACCGGTCCTCCAGATTGGTCAGCTAAGAGGGGTGCCAACCTAGCCACACCGGTTGGAGAAACCGATCAGACAGTGACCGTTCAGAAGGGGAGTGGGCCCCATGCCCAGCTAGCAGGTCTTGCCCAGCCATCATGTCGGGATGGTCCAACGACACAGTTGGACCAGGCCAGGCACACCAAGTTTGTAACAACCCGATATTTTATGATAAGTATTCTATTTAATTTATTTGATGTCATGTGTTTTATGCTACCACAAGATTATCTTGTGCTATACGCCACACTGTATTAGCTGGAAGTATACACAACACTATTCTTTGATTGTGTTACACACAATTTCAAGTTCGTTTTATAATAGTCATTCTATGGAACATTGAATGTATATATATATATATATATATTCAATGTATAAGTGAAATATGGTTAGATTATGTTATATGAAACAAAAAAGTATTCTTGCACAACACACAACTCTGACTTGGCTTGCATTACATGCAATCGCGACCTTCCTCGATAGTGTGTGTTGTACGCAATACCGGGTTTTACTAAACAACGATATGTTATTATAATATTATTATGAACTATCCATTATGAATAGTATTTAGTATATTTTGAATTTTATAACCTTATTACTCATCTTACACATTTTCTAGAACATGGTATAAGAACAAAATAAATTTTTTCGGGTAAAATAAGTATTTTTAAAAAAAATGCAGTTTTGCCGCCTTTTGATGGCTCACCAACATTAAATCTAGTTTTTGACATGTTTATAAGTTAAATTTGAAAAAATAAAATTCTTCTTTGGAATCAAGAAATAAAAATTTACTTTGGATAAAATTTTCATATTATTCTGGTAACTTTCATATTTTGATGAATAGTAAAAACACACAATATTTTAATTAAAAACAATTTTTTCATCGCAATAATGTATATGGTTAAATTATAATATTGAATGGTTTTAAAGTATAAATAGAATATATTTTTACCATTTAATATAATTTATGTCATTATCATTGATTTTACATTAAATTCATAGGTTAAATCAATTCAATATTTTGCAATGTTTTAAAGAAAAAACCCGTTTTCTTTCGACAACGGGATTAATTTTAATTTAATTTCTGAAAATTTTTTGCATTGAATTTGGAAAAATGGATTCCATATTTGGAATCAGTGGGTCCAAATTATGTTAAAAAGCAACTTTATATTTTTGGGAATTATGAATAGTAACTACGGTAAATTTTATTTACCATAGTTAAAGGTAAATCGGGTAATTAAGGGTAAATATAATATTATAAAATTACCCTAACACATGCCAAAATTCTATTGGATGGATAAAGGTAGACCCATATAACCTATGGGTCGGATTAGATTCATTTTATAGACTTTTTACCAGGAAAATAATTTAATTATTATTAAAACCAAAGAAAGTGACAACATGTCACTCTCTTAAATCTTATAAGTATAATAATTTTTATTTAGTGATAAACATCATAAAACATCAAACATGAATCGTATACAGAAAGATAATACAATTATATACATCATAATAATTTATTTAGAAAGTTTAGGGATTAAATAATTGTTATTAATGGTGATACATTAATGATACAGAAATTAATTATTAAGTGAAAAATAAGTAATATAGTTTTTATCGAAATAATAATAGCCATTAAAAGGCCCACAAACCTGACCAAAACTTATTTTTAGTGTATATATACACCTTAAGCATCCAATTACAAAATATATAACCGTTTTAAGACTTATAAAAGTGATTATGACACTTATATGATTTTATTTTAAATGATGCCATAGTTGTCACCTTCATCATTTAATAAATATAACAATTTAAATATTGTGATTTTAAGATGATAAATTCTATTAAAATAATTATTGGTAAAGTTAGTAGAATTATCTTTATCCTAGGTTTTTATTTTTAATTTTTATGCAAAAATCAGTATATTAAATAATTATACAAAAATGTTGTAGTAATTATTTTATTAAGAGATAAACCAAATAAATGGTTTTAAAAATTTTAAAATAAATATTATATGAACTATTTATTGTTATTCACTAATTTTATAGATACATATGACCTTTTATGAATCTATTGAAGATTTTAGTTCGAACATATATTCTGTATATATTTTCTTTAAATTCAAATAAATGAATAGTGTCAAAATTGACACTACTGTTATTTTATAAAAATAACATATTATAAAATTGATTGAAAATCACAAAAATATTTAAAAATTATAAATTTATATTTATCTGGTCTATAATGTTATAAAGTTACCAATTATGGAAAATCCACAACAAATAATTAATTATTTGTTATAATTTAGAATTTAGAATTTTATTACCACAAATAAACATAAATAGATTTAATAAGGATAAATCAAAATGATAAGGTTTAAAATAAGATCCAAACATGTCTAAATTTGATTGTATGATGAGATTACAACCCTAAAACATCTAATATTCGAATATGAGTCATTTTTGGAGGTTTTTAAGTGGGGTTAGATTTATTATAAATTAATATTTTTTATAATTCCAAAGGTGCCCCTCTCCTCCCTTATAAAAAGGCACCTCATCCCTCTCCTCCTCACACCAATTGGAGCCTCAAAGCTCGGAAAACCCCTGAAAAATTCTCTTCTCCACTTCCCTAGAAACATCCTAGTGGTCCTAGTCTTCTTCAAAGACCAATTTTAGTGCCCTGAGAGGAGGTCTCAAAGAGGCGCTTCAAAGAAGAGGTAATGTTCATTACCGATTCATTCAACTTTATTTCTTCTTCTACTTATTATTCATCATTTGTTTCATTATGAAGTAACAACCTCAGTATAAAAAATATACTGATATGTTATTATAAGTATGAAAAAACTCTATTTCACCATCTATCCATCCTACGGAAAACAAAATCACTGCTCATGCGTACGTACGGAATCCCGTCTCCACGCTGTGTTGTAATCTATTTTCCACCATCACCTTACTTTGATGGGTATAATGGTGTAAATAATGACTATATATGATTATTGTAAAGTGATACTGATTCTGAAATAGTATACATACACTCCAATACAATTCCACGATCACGGGAATGATATCATCGCTCGTGCGTACGTACGGACTACCGTCTCCACGAACGCTATGAGATTCATTTTCCATGATTAACCATTCAAGAATGATTATAAAGTATATATAATGAATAATAATAAAATATATGGAATAATAATTCTACTTTATTTATGTACATATAT
Source organism: Viscum album (assembly GCA_963277665.1). Classification (NCBI taxonomy): domain Eukaryota; kingdom Viridiplantae; phylum Streptophyta; class Magnoliopsida; order Santalales; family Viscaceae; genus Viscum; species Viscum album. The sequence continues at coordinate 933,004,757 of OY728121.1, forward strand.
ATTTATGTCATCTATTTAATTTCATTCAACTCAATAAGGAAACAAAAATAGTGTTCATGCGTACGTACGGCCTACTATCTCCATGAACGGTGTATTTATTTCCATTTATCGATCTAATATATATATGTATATTCTGAATATATATTATATATTAATCATGTTTTATATTCTGGAATTATTTAATCATGATCTAAGTAATCATATGAATAATTACAAGTCAAAACACGGACGACAAATGAAACGATTTTAACCAAAAAACTCTTTAACATGGAATTTACAAAATAACGGGTAATATAAAGTCATAAGTGAATCATATATCATATAATAACAATGAATATGATTATTTAATAAGTAAATAACATTATTTAAATCATTATATAGGAGGTTCGGACACTTATGAAGCAAATCAGACCTAAGGTAAGGGATAATTTTGCAAATCTCATTTTTATCTGAGATTGCATATTCGTAAGTATTTACTGGGGGCTATTTCTATCTTGTCATGTTTTATAAAGGTGTTTTCATGTATTTATAAAGTCATTATTACACATTTTTTACTTTTACTACATGGTATTTGTGGAATCTTTCTCTTGTTTACGTTACAAGGTTCTTTTTTGACTTTTCTGACAAAAGTACGAGGAGAATGTTATTTTTATCTTATACGGCGTGAACGGATTTTTACGGTTTTATAAAGCCTTGTTTTCATGAAGCTACCTCCAAAAGATTTCATGTCTATTTTCAACAAAATACTTTTATTTTAAAATTGCATGACATTTTGTGAAAATAAAATGATTTTTGAAGAAAAAAGGATATTTTCCTCAAGAATTCATTTCAAGTGTTTTATCAGAACCATTTTTCATCTAAGATGACATTATTTCATATGTGTATGTTTCAAGTATAATGTCTCTATGATTTACATGGTTTCACTTCACTTATTATGAAATGATATCCATTTCTTTTATATGGATTATGTGATGATGGTATGATGTTTAGGAAACCCATTTTATTTATTGGATTTTTATGAATGATGTATGATTATTTTGTGGCGCAAGTAAGAATGATTTCATTATAAGATGGGTGGGACCTATATCTCCCTCCAATTCATTGGGTAAATATTTATATCTCATGAGATATACATGGCTGGAATGGAAATTTAAACTGGTTCAGTAATACAGGACTGGAACGAGGAGTGAACTCGATTCAGAAAGGGACTTTGTCCACTAAGATGGTCTTTCCAGCAATGCCTTTGCTATTATGCAAATCATATCATGTGATTAATGGTTGCCACATTTACATGTTTTATTCCCATTCTATTTTATCTTTCTTAATGTTTCTTTAAGATCTATGCCTTACGTACTTCCTTGTTTTATGTCATTGCTCAAGCTTTTGATGTTTAAACATTATGTTCATGTTTTTACGTTCAAATGTATATGGTATGTTTTATTTTATCCATGCTTACCCTTAATGATAATTTGACCTCACCCTTTTTATGTTTTCTTTTCCCCAGGGTATAAATAAATGTTTTAGGTAAGAAAAAAAGGGTAAGATCTTTATGAGAGATGTTGATGATCTTTCACCACGATTAGAAGATTACGTTCCATGTTTCCAAAGACACTAAACTATTACGGACCTTGTGTGTCTGTTTTTGATATGTATTAAGTATTCCGCTAAAGTAATGTAATTTCCATGTACGTCAAGCTTTGGGACACTATAGTTGGTATCTGAGGAATGGTTTAGTCAAACTTTGGAAACTAGGATGCGAGAACTTTAGTGAGATCCGTAGAGATATTTCTATGGTATGTATAGGGATGTCCCTAAGGTTATGTATAAGTATAGGTTATAGTCCTAGAATTACGGTAATGATATTAGAATTAAACCTAGTATGTTAGATGTTGAAGGTACTCCCCCTTGATTATGTTATTTTCTTTTTATGATTTTTCCCTCTCACAGAATTCTTTTTGTGTTTTAGTCAATGTAGGGAACCAGAAGGAATTCGGTTAACATTGAATCCAATGGAAAAATTGGTGACTATGAGAAAAAAAATTGCGTAATTCCTATAGAGAACGATATTGTGATTATGCCAAATCAGTCATCCCGATATATGATTAAAAAGGTGAAATTTAGTGGTATACCTAATTCATCAAATAAGAGGAAGATAGACTTTTATGCATGTTCGCATGTTGAGGAGCATAAATAAAGGAAGATTGAGATATCTAGAGAAGGGAAGAAGAACCCTGAGGAATACCTCAAATGGAGGGACAGATGTTATCTGTGTGGAGAAAATGGACATAGAGTGACAGACTGTTATGGAGTTCAATGACTTATTTGTGGAGAACATGGGTATTACCCCACTCAATGCCCTGACCTAAAAAGATACTTCTGAATCAAGGAAGGACTTATTCCAGGACAATCATTGTAGAGGATGTATTGAAGTGTTTATGTATTGGTATTCAAGAATAATGTTGTTGAGTTACTTTTATGGTGTATTAGAATATTTTTGTATTAGTCTATTGTGGATTTGAATAATTTTATGGTACAGGTAACCATGAAAAGTGATTCAACTATTTTGGAAAGCAGATGATATGCGCATAATGAAGGGATAAGGAGAAAATGAAATGTTTGACAGTATTCATGAGCTCATGATTGATATAAGGACTAAGTAATATCATGGTTTGAGTATATATAATTTTGAGGATTTTGGTTGTGGAAAATCTTAACTTTTAACTGCATTCATGTTTTCACTAAGGTTCAATGGGTATTCATTTCTTTCAAGAGAATACATGATTAAGGCCTTCAAATGTTTGGAATGGGACCAACAAGACATATCTTATGATATATGGGGATCAACGATGGTATTAACATGCTTGTTATATGAAATCTCTGGTAATAGTTTTCACTATAATATGAGAGTGGACTGCAGTATTATGGATAAGACTTTGGATTAGAATGGATTATGTTGGACATAAGTTATTATTGTTTAAGGGTAGAAGTTTTTTTTGATATTATTTATGGGATGTTATAGTAATGTAGTTTTAGAAAAATGACAACCTACAGGACGGGTGACAACCCATCGCGTCGGACAAGGCTGTGGGAATCGAACCCACAACCGAAGTGTGACTAGCCTTTATCGCCTACCACTGGCTTACAAGATGTCAATGTTTAGTAGAAACTAGTTTAATTATATTAAGCATTATGATATATGAAGTATAAGTCCATTTTAGGAACCATATATGATTAATCTCAACATAGATGGACTTATTTATATTTGATAACTTTTGCTAACCATTTTTTTGAAACAGATGGAATGACCCATCATTCTATCACATGATCTGTTAACACTTCACGAATAACAAATTCAACTTCATTTCTTTAAGATATGTAGTGTAAATTGTTCAAAGAACGAACAACAGTGAGATTGTACCAAAATCAAGAAAGTATTTCTTCTAATTAAAAATTTTCAACTTTATGGAAATGATATTGAAAACCAAAAATGTTTTCCTAATGCTCTTATATCCGATGAATAAGATGGTACCTTAGATCATCACAAATTTTTGGCTTTGTGATTGATGGATTTTTCATATCCATGTTCTCTACCACTCTCCATCAAGAACTTGATGGTTAGATTTTTCTTCCATATCCATATTTTCACCTATGTTCTCTTATATGGAAACCCAGTGATGAGTTACTTTGGGTAATCGTTATGTTTCATACTTTAGTTTTTAATATTAAGTTTCAGTATTCTTTTTTACAATGTGGGTTTCTATGAATAGTAAACGATTTATAACCCTGATGAATGTCGAGGGCGAAATTCATTTTAAGGGGGGTAGAATGTAACAACCCGATATTTTATGATAAGTATTCCCTTTAATTTATTTGATGTCACGTGTTTTATGATACCACAAGATTATCTTGTGCTATACGCCACACTTTATTTTCTTGAAGTATACACAACACTATTCTTATATTTTGTTACACACAATATCAAGTTCGTTTTATAATAGTCATTCTACGCAACATTGAGTGTATTTATATATATATTCAAAGTGTAAATGAAATATGGTTTCATTATGTTATACGAAACAATGAAGGATTCTTGCACAACACAAAACCCTAACTTGTCTTGCATTATACACAATCACGACCTTCCTCGATAGAGTGTGTTGTACGCAATACCGGGTTTTACTAAATAACGATATATTATTATAAGATTATTATGAACTAGACGTTATGAATAGTATTAACTAAATTTTGAATTTTATAACAATATTATTCATCTTACAAATTTTCTAGAACATGGTATAAGAACAAAAGAAAATTTTCCGGTAAAATAAGTATTTTTCAAAGAATGCAGTTTTGCTGCCTTTTGATGGCGCACCCACATTAAATCTAGTTTTTGACATGTTTATAAGTTAAATTTGACAAAATAAAATTTTTCTTTGGAATCAATAAATAAAAATTTACTTTGGATAAAATTTTCATATTATTCTGGTAACTTTCATATTTTGATGAATAGTAAAAACACGCTATATTTTAATTAAAAACAACTTTTTTCATCGCAATAATTTATATGGTTAAATTATAATATTGAATGGTTTTAAAGTATAAAAAAATACATTTTTACCATTTAATATAATGTATGTAATTAGCATTGATTTTACATTAAATTCATAGGTTAAATCAATTCAATCTTTTGCAATGTTTTAAAGAAAAATCCCGTTTTCTTTCGACAACGAGATTAATTTTAATTTAATTTCTGCAACTTTTTTGTATTGAATTTGGAAAAATGGATTCCATATTTGGAATTATTGGGACCAAATTATGTTAATAAGCTACTTTTGATTTTTCGGAATTATGAAAAGTAACTACGGTAAATTTTATTTACCATAGTTAAAGGTAAATCATGTAATTAAGGGTAAATATAATATTATAAAATTACCCTAACACATTCCAAAATTCTATTGGATTGATACAAGTAGACCTATATAAACTAAGGGTCGGATTAGATTCATTTTATAGACTTTTGATCATGAAAATAATTTAATTATTATTAAAACCAAAGAAAGTGACAACATGGCACTCTCTTAAATCTTATAAGTATAATAATTTTAATTTAGTGATAAACATCATAAAACATCGAAAATGAATAGTCTCCATTATGATAATAATATTATAAACATCATGATAATTTATTTAGTATTTTTAGGGATTAAATAATTGTCATTAATGGTGATACATTAATGATACAGAAATTAATTATTAAGTGAAAAATAAGTAATATAGTCTTTATTAAAATAATAATACCCATTAAAATGCCCACAAACCTGCCCAAAACTTAATGGTAGTGTATATATACACATTAATAATCCCATTACCTAATAGATAACCGTTTGGATCCTTATAAAAGGGATTATGACACTTATATTATTTTATTTTAAATGATGCCAAAGTTGTCACCTTCATAATTTAATAAATATAACAATTTAAATATTATGATTTTAAGAAGATAAATTAGAGTAAAAGTATTATTGTGAAAGGAAATAGATTTATCTTCATCATAGGATTTTTTTTAATTTGTATGCAAAAAATCATTATATTAAATAATTATACAAAAATGTTGTAGTAATTTTTTTATTAAGAGATAAACCAAATAATTGGTTTTAAAAATAATAAAATAAATATTATATGAACTATTTAATGTGATACACTAATTTTACAGGCACATATGACCTTTTATGAATATATTAAAGCTTTTATTTCAAACATACCTTATGTATATATTTTATTTAAATTCAAATAAATGAATAGTGTCAAAATTGACACTATTGTTATTTTATAAAAATAACATATTATAAAATTGTTTAAAAATCACAAAAATATTTAAAAATTATAAATTTATATTTATATTGTCTATAATGTTATAAAGTAACCAATTATGGAAAATTCACAACAAATAAGTAATTATTTGTTATAATTTAAAATTTAAAATTTTATTACCACAAATAAACATAAATAGATTAAATAAGGATAAATCAAAATGATAGGGTTTAAAATAAGTTCCAAACATGTATAAATTAGATTGTTTTATGAGATGACAACCCTATCTCATATAATTTTAGAATATGAGTCATTTTTGGAGGAATTTAAGTGGGGTTAGATTTATTATAAATTAATATTTTTAAGAATTCCAATGGTGCCCCTCTCCTCCCTTATAAAAGGGAACCTCCTCCCTCTCCTCCTCACACCAATTGGAGCCTTCATGCTCGGAAAACCCTTCCAAATTCTCTTCTCCACTTCCCTAGAAACATACTAGAGGTCTTGGTATTCTTAAAAGACCAATGTTAGTGCCCTGAGAGGAGGTCTCAAAGAGGCGCTTCAAAGAAGAGGTAATGTTCGTTACCGATTCTTTCAACTTTATTTTTTCTTCTACTTCTTCTTCTTTAGTTGTTTCATTATTAAATAATAACCTCAGTATCAATAATATTATTATATGTTATTATAAGTATGAAACAACCCTATTTCACCATCTATCCATCCTACGGAAAACAAAATCATCGTGCGTGCGTACGAACAGAATATCATCTCCACGCTGTGGTGTAATCTATTTTCCACCATCACCATACTTTGATGGGTATAATGGTTTAAATAATGACAATATATGATTATTGTAAAGTGATATAGATTATGAAATAGTATTCATACATTCCAATAAAATTCCACGATCACGGGAATAATACCATCTCTCGGGCGTACGTACGGACTACTGTCTCCACGAACACGATGAGATTCATTTTCCATGATAAACCATTAAAGAACGATTATAAAGTATATATAATAAATAATAATAAAATATATGGAATAATAATTCTACTGGATTTATGTATATATATACATATGTATGTCATCTATTTAATTTCATTCAACTCAATAAGGAAACGAAAATAGCGTTAATGCGTACGTACGACCTACCGTCTCCATGAACAGTGTATTTCTTTCCATTTATCGATCTATTATATATATGTATATTCTGAATATATATTATATATAAAGCATGTTTTATATTCTGGAATTATGTAATCATGATATAAGTAATCATATGAATAATTACAAGTCAAAACACGGACGACAAATGAAACGATCTTAACCAAAACACTCTTTAACATGAAATTTACAAAAGAACGGGAAATATAAAGTCATAAGTGAACCATATATGATATCATAACAATGAATATTATTATGTAATAAGTCAATAACATTATTTAAATCATTATACAGTTGGTTCGAACACTTACGAAGAAAATCAGACCTAAGGTAAGGGATAATTTTGCAAATCTCATTTTTATCCAAGATTGCTTATTCGTAAGTATTTACTGGGGCTATTTTTATCATTTCCAGGTTTTATAGAAGTGTTTTCATGTATGTATAAAGTCCTTTTTACCCATTTTTGACTTTTACTACATGGTATGTATGGAATCATTCTCTTGTTTATGTTACGAGGTACTTTTTTGACTTTTCCGACAAAAGTACGAGGAGAATGTTATTTTTAACTTATACGGCTTGAACGGATTTTTACGGTTTTATAAAGCCTTGTTTTTATGAAGCTTCCTCCAAAATATTTCATGACTATTTTCAACAAAATCATTTTCTTTTAAAATTTCATGACATTTTGTGAAAAGAAATTGATTTTGATGAAAAAAGGATATTTTCCTCAAGAATTCATTTCAAGTGTTTTATCAAAAGCATTTTCCATCTAAGATGACATTATTTCATATGTGTATGTTTCATGTATATGTTCTCTATGATTTACATGGTTTCACTTCTCTTATTATGAAATGATATCCATTTCTTTTATATGGATTATGTGATGATGGTATGATGTTCATGAAACCCATTTTATTTATTTGGTTTTTATGAATGATGTATGTTTATTTTGTGGCACAAGTAAGAATTATTTCATTATGAGATGGGTGGGACCTATATCTCCCTCCAATGAATTTTGTAAAGATTTATATCTCATGATATAGACATGGCTGGAACGGAAAGTTAAACCGGTTCAATAATACAGGACTGGAACGAGGAGTGAACTCGACTCAGAAAGGGACTTTGTCCACTAAGATGGTCTGGGCAGCAATTCCTTGGCTACTATGGAAATCATATCATTTGCTTAATGGTTTCCAAAATTACATGTTTTATTCCCATGCTATTTTATCATTCTTAATTTTTCTTTATGATCTATGCCTTACGTTATTCCATGTTTTTGTCATTTCTCAAGCTTTTGATGTTTAAACATTATGTTCATGTTTTTAAGTTCAAATGTATATGGTATGTCTTATTTTATCCATGATTACCCTTACTGAGCATTTGAGCTCACCATTTTTAAGTTTTCTTTTCCCCGGGATATAAAGAAAAGTTTTAGGTAAGAAAAAAAGGGGAACATCATTATGGGAGATGTTGAAGATCTTTCACCATGATTAGAAGATTACGTTCCAAGTTTCCAAAGACACTAAACTATTACAGTCCTTGTGTGTCTATTTTTTCATGTATTAAGTATTCCACTAAAGTAATGTAATGTCCATGTACATCAAGATTTGGGTCTCTATAAAGTTCATATTGGGCCCAAAATGTGTCGTGTCAAGTCAGACCAACCTAGTGGGACCGGACCTAGACCCAATATGGCCCAGTTTCTTTTAATGGTTCATAACTTCTAAACCGAAGGTCCATATGACGAACCGTCTATGGAACTAGATCCCTTAGTATGAGGAGGTTATTTTGAGATACTCCACATGGGTTTTGGAAAACATTGGAGTATGGATTAGTTGAATCGAATTCAAAACCAGCCGGTCCCTCGCTACTAAAATGCCTATAACTTACAGAAATGACGTCTGATTGACACACCATTTATTACGTTGGAACACTTATGACATGGTGGTTCTCCTGGTTACTTCTTATCGGGACTTTGTGAAAGTCGTGGTATGACTAATGACTTGAGAAGTAGAAACTACGGAACCCAAGCATACCAAGTGTGGGAATCATGTGGCTTGCTATTAGGTGAACAATAACCCTTTGTGATCGGCATCATAGAAACCATGTGTGGATCTGCAATAGAATGAACCAATGAGGATCAGCCTTAGAGCAGCCAATCGTGGATCAGTGGCTTATGACCCTGTATGGATCAATGACATACGACCTTGTATGGATCGATGACTTTTGACCCTGTGTGGATCTATAGTATCACAGCCTGACGAGGACCAACCATATAGGGGCTCATTATGGATCAACGACTTATGAACCTCTATGGATCGACGACATCCGACCTTGTGTGGATCGACGAATTACAAACATGTGTGGATTAGTGACTGACGACCCTATGTGGATCGGTGACATACGACCCTCTGTAGATCAGCTATAGAATGACTTTTTCGTGGTTCAGTAGTGGAACTTCTCAACGGAAAAATGTTGATTTATCTTAATTAATAATCATCAATATTGATATTCATTAATTTTTTTACTTGGTGTGATCTATCTTTTACTTTGGGCTTTGTGATTGAGCTCATTATTTGTGGTTTTTATTTGTGGAATTCCAAGAGACCATCGGGGGTCTCGCGGTCCCAATTTGGTATTGTGATACTCACCCCTGCTTGGGATTCACCTGCACCTTGTTGTGTCTTGTGCTAACAATGGACAACATTAACTGAGATTTGGGATCTAGGACAACATGGTGTATGGAGATGACCGGTTTACGTGGAGAGCTATAGTGATGAGATGTACCTTCCCTTCAGGTAGGATCCTTAGAGGATGACCTCGGGAACTATTTCCCCCTTTCTATTGTACTTTATTTTAGTTGGGTTTTTATACTAGCTCATTCTGCTTCATTTCACACTTTTTTCATTCAGTAGTTATACTACTTAGTTTTCTATTGTTGTGTACCTAGTCTGTGTTTTTGCAGGTTTAAAAAAAATGGCTTCCCATTTTACGTACATTTCTTTCTAGTGCAAGTCACCAACCCCTAACCTATGGAAGGCGGGCGTTGGGTAGTCGTTGCATGAGCCCCGGGGGAAGAGTCGTGACATTGTGACTCCAATGGATTCTAACAAGGTATGCAAATTGTATGTATCCATTTACGTATTAAATTAAGCATCAATGTCATGTAACATTTCTTTTGATGAGGCCATAATGTAATTTAATTTCATAAAGAAAGAACATGAGTCGTGTATCAATAAATGATTTAATGGTAGTGTAGTTGTTATCTTATTAGTATATGTTGATGACATATTACTCATTGGAAACGAAATACCATTCTTATAGTCTATTAAGGATTGGTTGAATAAATTATTATCTATGAAGGACTTGGGCAACGTATTATATATAATTGGGATCATGATCTATCATGATAGATCCAAGAGGTTGTTCGGCCTATGTCATATTACATATAGTGACAAGATACTGAAGAGATTCAATAAGGATCAATCCACGAGGTAATTGTTACCATCATGAGATGAAATTCATATTTCTAGGAAAATGTCTCCTTTGACACATTAGTAAAGAAAAATAAGGACACGGATTCCATACGAATCAATTATTGGGTCTATGATTTATGTTATGATATGTACTAGGACAGATGTCACTTGCAAATTAAGTATGTTAGGGAGATATCAAGGTGATCAAGGTGACTACCATTGTTTGGTAGTCAAGACTATCCTTAAGTATCTGAGGCATACTAAAGATATGTTCCTGGTTTATAGATGAGATAAAAACTAGTCATAAGAGGATATGGAGATGCTAGTTTCCAAACTGATCAAGATGACATTAAGTCAAAAAAATGACACATCTTCACATTGAATAGTGGTGTTGCGAGATGGAAGAGATCAAATAAGGTTGTGGTTGTATATTCTATAGTAGATTCAAAGAATATTGTGGCTTCTGAGGTAGCTAAAGAAGAATTAGGGATATGCAACATTGTCCAAGAGCATAATGTGGTACCTAGCAGTAAAGATCCTATCACACTCTATTATTATAATAATACATCGGTGGCTCTTGTAAAATAGCTGAGGTCATATCAGTTGTTGAAGCACATACATTATAAGTATAATCTCTTGAGGGTTCTTTCTCGGAGAGGAGAAGTTGCCATAAGTAGTATTTCAATGGAAGAAAACGTGGTGGACCCCTTGAAAAATTCCTTAACTCTGCATAAACATGACTTTCATGTGTGGCCTATCAGACTGAAGGTTATATGTAGTTGGATCTAGTCCAAGTGGGAGTTTTTTGGAGTTGGTGTCCTATGACCAACTATGTTTTACATTGATTACTTGAATATTTGATATATTGAGTATTAATAAAAAAATTTATTACATATTGTTCATTTTTCTGTATGAATCTAATGTAATAATTTCATAGAGTATACATCGCATTGATGAGGTCATAACAGTTCCCCTCTATTACGAGATCCTTGATGATCTATGAAAATATTCTCAAATAATGTAATGTGGTTAGATAACGTACTATTATGGGACACATAGTGTATATACTGTCAGGCGCAGGTACTCATAAGCAGATAAAGCTTCTTCTCATGACGTTCATTCTTGGTAATCTCTAATATGAGAGATTTTGACAATAGACCTCATTGTAGGAATTCCACATGTTTTAGTGTCATCAAATATTCATATTTATTAGCATGTGTTATGGTCCTTATACTTTAAGATTATTATTAATGTATTTTACAACCCATTTACATACATGTGTGTCACAAACCAGGATGATAACAGTTCTTGGAGAAGTTGGATATGTTGGGTTCATCACAAGTGACATGTCATTAATGAATAAGTCAACGAATGATTTTTCCCTTACATCATTAGGGAAGCTAATATCTCATCCATTTTATCAGAATAGAATCGTTACATTAAATTACATTATCATGGTGTACTGATGTTTTTATTTTAGGTAATCCAAGAAATACATATCAAACATTTTGGTTGATGGCATAGATGTGAAAATTGCTTGATGAGATATTGTGAGAAAAGGATTATATTACATATTGAGCATTCATATGGGATTTTTGATGTTGTGACATTACGTTCTTTCTCTTAGGTGCCATGACTCTTTTCTAGATAGTAATATTAGAATTAAACAAGCCCACCTAATACCAATGAGGAAGAATCCTAGAGGGTTTCACAGTATGTTCTTTTATTGATCTCGATTAAATTATATTTTAGTTTAATTAAAGTTATAAGTATTAATCTCATCTTTGAGAAATAATTTTATTCAGTAAATATTGATCACATAAATTAAATAAATATTTATTTTTTGGCTTATGAACAAAATATTTATTTAATTTATTGAGTATTCTTAAAAAATAAACATTTGTTACATTGTGAATAAAATATTTATTTATGAATAAAATATTTATTTGGTTATTCAAAAAATTCTAGTGGAGTTTGAATGGACCAAGACAATTTTCGGTGATAAATTTTAATTAAGAAGTCCATTAAATAATATTTTTTATTGTTCATGTTGTTGTGCACCAAAATTTAATTATAATAATAATTTTTATTATGTGGAATTGGGTTTATTAATGTTTATAAATGTTATTTAATGGACATTATGAAATTGAATAACATTTTACCTTAAATCCTAACTCTATAAATAGATGGTTGTGTCTATAGTGTATACTATACAAAAATTGAGAATACAGAATTGTTGCACACAATGAATTCTCTCTCAACTCCTTCTTTTCTATTTCAATCAAGAACAAGAAGTGAAAGAGAGATTTCTTCAAGACTGAAGAACGACTGATCAAGAACGAACAATGCAAGACATTTGACTCACCCCGCAAGAACCTAGAGATCAAGTAGTGTTTCTCAGCGATTATAGGAGAACATGTGGATCACTGCTAAAGGGATTCTATCGTTAGATCCTTATAGTGCAATGAAGGGAATCTAAAAGGGTCTTTTTGTAAAATCAACAATCACCAATGAAGAATTTTCCTAAGCCCATGTATTTATCTCTTCAATTATTAAATAAATTATTTATAAATTTAACGTGCAAGATCCATACTCTTAGTTTCAGGAAAAGATTATTAAAAGTTAATTTAATATATCTCCCACCTTCACATACATCTGCTATGCTCAAAACCATCATTTAACTACATGGATAAGCGACATCTGATGTTCTTATCAGATGGATAAATGACATGTGACAAATTCATCCACTAGGTAAATCTTTTTATTATATTCAAGAAAATTATGACAAGCCTATACTAGATTGACATGTTTTATGTCTAGTGGTCATTAGATATCATGGTAAAACAGATTGGATAAGATACATAAGGTGATTATGATATATCTTGTGGTGGACATGTTCATATGGATATATGAGTGTGTTTTTGGTAGATCACACCAGACCCCTTAGTAGCTTGAGTAACACAGATGTTTTACTAGAGTTCGGTCTTTTCTTAAATCTATGTAAAAGAGATTTCATATTTTTTGTCAGTGCTACTGAGGCCCACAGTGTTAGAAAATTAGGCCCTTGGATGAGGATAAATTTTTTGATCATGTATTTGTTCAAAATAAAGAGAGTTTTATTAAAACATTCATATCCAAAATAGAGTTTGATTGATATCTGCCGAATGAAAAGGGACTCCATGACCTAAGACGTTCTCTTGACCAGAAACTGCTCCAAGCATTAGAGATGCTTATCGGTATGGAGACTATGGATGATCGGAATGTGGCATCCATGGAGACAACTGCCTCCAGTGACAGTGGTGATGAGCCTCACCCCTATCCATCTCTTTGGTTTCTTGAAATCACTTTTCTGAAGGACACCATGTTTCTTGAAAACTGGTCTTCCATGAATACTCTTATGGTGGCCACCCTGGAGGTGCATCCACCATCGATGCCCCCCGCCATCACTGACGGTTGTGAAAATAGTTTTCTTGAAAACTGGTCTCCCATGGAGACTCTGAAGGTGGACGCCCCAGAGCTGCATCCTCCATCAGAGATGCTTATGGTGATCAAGTTCGCCCACCAACCTTGTGTCAGCCAGGAAGTAGAACTGGAGGTGGTGGCGAATGCGGCATTGAATGTTTCCACTGGTGCCTGCGCCAGTGATGCGTGGAAGAAACATCGGTTATGGTGTCCAGTAGAAGAAACATTCCTTGAAAACATGATCACATGTTTAGAGGCATACCAGGGGTCATGGGAGAATGTTTTATCAGGTCCAAGGTTGCCGGGAACTGTCACACCCACCGCCGATGATGATACACATGATTCTCTTCTGTGGTTATGGTTTCCAGTATAGGACACCGTATTTCATGAATGGACGACATCCTATTTTGTGGGTGACCAGGAATGGGAGAATTTTTCTCGGGTCTAAGTGAGTTGGATTGTTTTCTATTATGTTGATTCTTTTTCCCATGGATCAATATTGTATTGGTTTACCAACCGTGGTTCCCTTTGTGGGTGATTCACTCTCAGATTACATATGTTTCATCGATGAAACCCGCACATATATGGAGGAGGTGGCGGTGGAGCATGAGGCAAGGGGAGGTTTGAATCCCCACGAGGCGGCGGCGGAGGACATGGTAGAACCTACGGGTTGAGTTTTGTAGGGCGGCGTCCACCTAGACATTTGTAAAATTACATAAAATCTAACGTCTATAAATGTCTGGAATATTTTTTTGTGATAAAATAATTAGCATACCATATTTTTTTAAATTATAATTTTTAAATTTAATTCTTTTTTTCATGACATTAGATGTATTAATTTATTTAGTCAAAAATAAATATATTAACTATTTAAATTACAAAAATAATAAAAAATTATTTTAAATAAATCAATTATATAACTTTTATTCATATTCACAATATTAGAATGTAATACACAAATAAGAATAAAAATTATTCATATAAATTAAAATCATATTGAAAATATTAAAACATACTAATAAATATGTGTATGTTGGGGTTAATTACTTAAGACCTTTATAAACCAAGATCCACTATTCGGTTTAAATGGTGATAAATGTAGTAATATTAATTAATTTATTACTTATTATCACAATGGATCAAGAATGATAATCATACAATTCAAGTATATAAAGGGAACAACAGATGTAACGTGCTTCAGGCCCAAGGGGACCTATGTGCACGGCGAAAATGCCACAAGGGAAACAGGTTTATTAATAAATAAAGAAAGAAAACAAGCAATGATTACAAAAACGAATGAAAAAAATAAAGGACCACATAAACTATCCAAGGAGGCCGAGCTTGCTAAACTAGGTGGCAGTGATCAATCATGTCACGTAGAGTTACCCACGTCCACTCCTTGACGGACTCACACACGCACACAAGTAGGATACTTCCGCATACATTTCAAAGAAAAGATAAATAATTATAGAGACAAGATCTACAAACCAGATCTTGGTCAAGATTATAAAGGAATGTAAATCTTGTTTTCCACTTGATGAATAGTCATCAAAATACCTGATGTCTAGACTATTCCCACTGAATCTCCACTAGAGAAGTATTCTGATTGTAGGAGGTGGCATGTGTAGTGGCTAAGCGGAGTGTGGGTGGCCAGAAATGCCCATAACGGTACTTCTTCTTCGTAGAGACGGGGTAGTGCTACGCTCATCGAGGAGCTTCCTTGGAACCAAATAGAAAGGAAACTACTGAATCATACTAATCCCCCAGGGAGAAAAATGCATAATCAATGTGCAACAAAGAGTCATCATTCAGTTCGGCAGAGGCATGGGATGAAGGCTGTGTGGATGACAAGATTTAAAGGGGTCTTTCCCATAACTGTAACAGATACGATGCATAGGACGGATATCACGACGTGATTGGCCGGGCGACATAATGTTTGGATCCAGACTGGGAAAGAAAACACACTGAGGTATCCATTTTATCGTATTGGGCATGATGTACACTTACCATAATAGGATAGATGATTATGTATCCATTATAATGTGTCTAATGATTATAATATTTCTTGGGCTATAATGAGAACCTAGAGATACCATGTCTGTAATGTTAAACTTACATCCTATTGTCCCAAAACATCATAATTACAGAGAACAGATTATGGGTGACCATGAGGTGTTGGATGATGATAATTCAATGATATTATAATCAAACTTATAATTTATAAATTAAAATATGGAAATCAATATGGTCCTCATATACTCAAAATGATAAATCACATTGAACGATACGAATAATTTAGATTAAATTATAAGTAAGAACTTTTACTTCATCTAATTACATCATCCTTACAACCCAATTTCTCCATTTTTGTTTAGAGTTTTCAAATGAATATTTTGGAAAAACCACTTTGATATATTTTGGGATAGATTAGAAAAAAATATAAGAATTTAAAGATTGTTAAATATTTAATTATTAAGGTGAATAATAAGAAAGATAATGAGAATATGCAAACTGTAAGTGCACCACCAAAGGAACCGTCATAAAACATATATAAAAACCAAAAGATAAAGAGAGAGATTAATGAACAAGAGGATATTTTCTCCACATGGGGCAAGATCAGCACTAGAATAGAAACTATAATTAATTGAAGAAGAATCAAGCATGAGATTCAGCATCAGGAATACTCATCATTAAATGTAATATTTCATTTAAAATCCTTGGGTATTAGATACAATATGTCCTTACATATTATTTTCTAATTATAGTTACCATGGATGTCAAGAAGTATTTCCAAAAGTCATGTTGTTTTCTCGAAGCATTTGAGAAAGGATGATACCGAAAACAACAATGAGGAACACACAATTTTATTTCCAATAGAATGGTTTGTCTAAAACTATAATACTATGTTGAATACAACCCTAACATTTATGCAATGAATGTTGTTTGTGGTGTTTTATAATTAATAAATAGTTAGTTAATTCATGAGTAATTATTAAAACATGATGAATATAAAATTTAATACAAAGATATACCTAACTGTGGAAAGATACATCTTTTTCAAGTAAAACTAAGTAGTTTTCAAGGATATTTCAAGTACTATTTTTAGAAACATTTGAGTTAAAGACCATAGGTATTATCAACACATTTAATTAACTAGTATTAGAAAAAGAAACCTTTTGAAATTAAGGTAAGACACAATGATTTTAGAATTAGTTCAGATAAAGAGCATGAACTATTCCAAGGTTATACTAGCGGTAAACTTATATACTTTATTATATTACATCTAAGGTGTTAAGGAATATAGAAGTGATGTGTAGAATATGAATGATTAAGGAGGTTTGAGTTTTTTTGGGCCTGTTTTCCCAAGAATAGCTTTACCAAGACTCCATATATCATGGAAAAATAACATAGATTTATTCTTAAACACACATTTTCCTATACACATTGAAGTTATGATTGTAGGTTTCAGGCACAGTGGAATCGCAGGAAGGGGAGTGAACCCCATTTCTTTTTTGTCATGATTAATGAATGATATGAGATCTATGATGGTAAAATTCATGATCTATGGAATTGATCATTGAGATTAGATAAGGTTAATCACACTGGAACTGAGAGAGAAGAGATCAGCACAAATTTTTTATAAATAATTTAAATATATAAAGAATTAACTCTAGGGAATTCTTTCTTCATTGATGTGTCTAGAGATAGATCTATAGTGAACCATCATTATGTTTTAGAAACCTAGGGCCGATTTCATTTAACAGTGATCCACACATGTTCTATGAATCTTTGAACGTCGCTGAAAGAGCATGTGGGTGCTAGCATCGAATATCCTTGTGCTTACATCATTTTCCTTTGACTGCCTCGAGAACACCTTACAATACATTATTCATGATCTGATTGAGGAGTATTTCTCTCTATTCATGAGTGAGTTCATAGATAACAGAGCTCTCATGTCTTGAGAGGTTTTCTCCAAATCCATTGTGGGCAACTAAACTTACTTATGAGAAAATAACATAATTTGGTATTTATATCGCTAGGGTTAAAATAAAATAATTGCACAAGTGACCTTAATTATTTAATTTAATCCTAGGAAAACCCGATTTCAAATAATAATAATATTTTAATTATTTATTGATATACTCTTAACTTGAGAATTATAATTAAATATTATTTAATTAAATAATATCTATTATTATTATTTCTCACTAGGCCATTTAACTCAGTTCGCCATTTCTCCAAAAATATTTATTTTTCCTTGAATAATGACTATTTATTTATTAAATAAATATCACAATATTATTCAATACTAAATAAATAAATATTATATTCACTAAATAAAAATAAAATATTTATTAAATATTCTGCTCAAAATATTTTATCTCAAATAACTAGTGAAAGAATAAATGTGATCAAACAAATATGAATAATTATTAAACCATGATCGAGAATAATATTTATTCAACTTGTTAAATAATAATATATTATTTAACTGAGATTCTAGTTACACATAGTGTGAGACCCTCTGTGACTTGTTCTTAGTGGTATTATGAACAACTGCCTAAAGTTCAAGGTTAGTGTCTAACAACACGCCAATGCACCCATAGAGAAAAAAGATAATGTTGTAATGACATTTCACCCCATACGAACACTTATTGGGTAATAAAATAACTTTATCACAACATATCTAATCGTGTGTGCTGTATGCCAGTGCCATCAACCAGTGTCCTTGATATCTCTTTCGTTGACTTTTTAGAAATAGAAATTTCCTATAGAACACTGTGGCCATAGATTTATTTAGGATATATCATATTTATCAGAGGTCCTAAGATATTAACTTCTGTTAATGAAAAAAATGGATAAATAATTTCTCTCATTATTCCTTAATGAAATATTACTCAGGCACACCCAATGTTTCCTACCTCATTGGGAACATCTGTCATCATGATTTTCATCAATACATCAAAGTGTGTGACTCAGAATATTCATTAGTAATAATCTCAAATTATAAGGCCCAATAAACATTTCCATAGATAGGAACATCAAATGGAACTTATAAATGTGGATTTCCTACTGGGGGTCCCATTCTCATAATATCCTAATGGATATTACCAACGTTGTACACCATGAGAAGTTACCTCAAAGTCCTATGAGCCTCCACCCCTAATAGCAGGTATCATTTTTGTCCTTTCAAATGATATAATTCATCATTAGAACATATATTCAAGAATAGTTTTATAGCACTTTTGGGTTCTCATAATTGCGGGGAGCTACTAAGACATTTAAGTGCGATAACATTTCTTAGGATATTGTCACATATTATGTCTCGTAGAAGAACAATCATGATGTGATAAGTAGTTGGTTAATATTAAAAAAAATGAATACACGTTTATCATAAAGTACATAGAAGTTGGTTAATGGGAACCAACAACAAAAGACTCCTACATTCACTAGATCCATCTGCTAACAACATTCAATCTTCTACATTTGACGTGATACTCTTTCTTCTAATGATATAAGACATTAGTCAATTGGCCTATAAAATTATATTCCATGGGTAATTTTATCACTAAAAATTCAACCCTGTGATGAAAATACATTAAGAGGTAATTATTCCAGAGAATTTCATTGTCTACTGGTGTTACCTTAGCTATTTTTCAAGAGACATCACTATAGTATTATCACAATACAATGTGACAGGTTCTTTACTTCTATGTACCACATCAAGCTCCTGGACAAAGTTCCAAATCTAAAACGATTTTTTGGTTACATCAAATTCCATTATATACTCAGACTCTGTTGTAGAATAACATTGTTCTTCGAACCTCTGGTTTTTGAGAACCATTGACTATTGGTAAAGATTGTAAAGAAACAAATAAGCAAACAAAATTAAATCAAACGTGCCTTAGAAATAAAATTTCTCCATCAAAAAATAAATGTCGATGGACATCGACAAATATAAGTGTAGAAAAGAGAACGCATAGTGGGAATTTTTATTTTTCTACACATAATTTTGTTGCTACGCATCTACCTTTATTTTTGGAGGGAAATATTTTAATTTTTCTATGTGTTCGATTTTATTTTGTTATCATGTTCATTGATTTATCCTATTTACCAACATCTTGTATAAAATGATTTGGTGTTTTCATATTTATTATGAAGGCCAATTGATGTTAGTTGATTTTGTTCAATGGTAACAACTACCATATGTGGTGATTAAAAATGAAGGATTTTCTTTTTTCCAAGAGAATGTATCTTCCTATGTTTAGTACCTTGGAATCCAGAAAGGATATCAGATGAAGAATGGGTGTTAGAGAATGACATGTTTTGTGGATTCATTCTCCAATGGGTTGAAGACAATGTGGTGAACCCCGTTATCAACATCTCTTATTCCAGAACATTATGGGAGAGCATGAGATGAATTAATCTTCCAAGACAAGAAATAATAAATTGTATCAACTCAAACAGATTAAAAATCTGAGGTATAAATAAGGTACATCAATTTCTGACCACATAAGTGAATATAAAGGATGTTTTGACCAATTTTCTAGCATGGGTATCAATTTCAAAGATGAGGTTTTAGCTCTTTTGTTTCTTTACACTTTACCTGATTCTTGTGATAATTTACATATTACTCTAACCATTTTTTCTCCTAATGGAGTTGTGACATTTAGTTTGGTTCTGCATGTTGTTTTAAATAATGTATTCAAGTTATGTATTCAGAAGAAATTTTCTTCAGATCTTTTAGTCAAAGAGAACAGGGGAGAAGCACGGCCCAGGGACAGAGCATTCGAGGTAAGAGTAGAGGCAGAAGAAAATCCATATCGATGTAGATAGATTTTTAATTTCATCATTTTTGAATGAAGGGGAATGTTAAGATGTATTTTTATTAGTTGAAAAGAAAGAATAGAATGAAGGAAAATCCACAAAATAAAAATGGTGATGGATATGATCATGTCGCCACCGCTACAAGGGGTGACCTTGTTATTGTTTACGACTCCATTAATATTTCTTCTGATGATTCTTTCTTGGTTGATGAATGTGGTTCTTGATTTCATGTGACATTGA
This sequence comes from Viscum album, assembly GCA_963277665.1. Lineage (NCBI taxonomy): Eukaryota > Viridiplantae > Streptophyta > Magnoliopsida > Santalales > Viscaceae > Viscum > Viscum album. The sequence continues at coordinate 933,025,738 of OY728121.1, forward strand.
AGATGGAGTTATTTACATCTTACAGCCCATGTAATTTTTGGATTTTGAATATGGGAAATTATGGTCATGATGACCTTATAGGTTTTGGGACTATTAGTTTGGAGAACAGTAAATCATGTAAGCTAATTTTGAAGAATGTTTGACATGAAATGGATGTTCGATTGAATCTTATTTCTACCAGTGTTATTGATGATGAATGTTTTAATAGTAGTTTCGGTGATTTCCAATTAAATATTTCCAAGGGCTCTTTTATTATGGATTGATGGAAGATGCAATCAGGTCTGTACTAGACTAGAGCTTATATTTCTCATGATACTACTAGAGTTGTCGAGTGTAGTGTTTCATCCATGTTTTGGAATATCTGTCACATAAATGAAAAAGGTCTCTGTTGTTTTTCCAATAAAAATATTCCTTCATATTTGAAGAGTTTCAAATTGGACACGTGTTCTCATTGTATGGCTATAGTGTAATAGAGATTGAGTTTCAATAGTCATCCTCAACACAGAAAGTCACAAGTACTTGAATTGGTACATTCTGAAATTTGTGGTACTTTAAAATAGAATACTTTTAGTGGAAGTCATTATTTTGTGAAATTTATTAATGATTACTCACGTATTCTCTGGGTTTATGTTTTGAATGCCTAAAGTGAGGTGCTCAATATTTTTATGAAATTTCATGTTTCTGTTGAGAGGGAATGAGGCAAGAAATTGAAATGTGTTCACACTTCCAATGGGGGAGAGTATTGTGGTCCATTTGATCAGTATTTTAGGTAGGAAGGTATTCAAAATCTGAAGATACTTCCCATGACTCCTAAGATGAATGGTGTAGTTAAGCGGATGAACATGACTTTTTTGGAAAGATTTCATTGTTTTGTTTCGGAAGAAATGTTGACGAGAGATTTTTTGGTGGAGGCTTTACTTACTGCTGCTTATATTATCAATTAACCACCTATAGTTTCTTTTAAAATAGAAACTCCTGATAGGTTATGGTATGAAAAAGCGATAAAGTACGATCACCTACATACTTTTGGATGCAAAGCTTTTTGTTTATGTTCTTATATATGAGATATCCAAGAAGAATGGAAAGACAAACTAGTGTATTTTTATTAGATATGGACACGATGAGTCTGGGTGTAGGTTACATGATCCGATTTTGAAAAAAAATCAGAAGCCATGATTTAGTGTTTATAGTGGATCATACTATTAAAGACATTGATAAGGGAGAATAATATACTTCTCCAACTTCTGATGGTTTTGTTAATATTGAGCCAGAATCTGATTCACATTTACCTCATATTTTTTATTATGATGATCTCATTGATGTATATTATTATTCTTAGTGTGAATACGTAAAATTTTATGTTTCTGATGCACCTTTTGATTCTGATGATCCGGTTCTAGGGGTTATTAATGAACATGTAGTACCACTCTGGAGGTCATCTTGCCATCGTGCCGTTTCTACTTGGTATTCACCTGATGAGTATGTGCTTCTTGATGAAGGGGAAGAACCAGAATCTTTTGATGATACAATGGAAAGGAAATAGGATGACATATGGGTTGTCGAAGTGGATGATGAGATGACATTATTGCATGACAACCACAATTTTAAACTAGTGAGGTTACTGAAAGGTAAGATATATTTGTAATATCAGTGGATTTATTGAATTAAAAAATAATAATCTAGTTCTCTTCCGTGATACATGGAAAGTTTATTTGTTAAAGGATATCATCAGATGAAAGGTATTTATTTTGATGAGATTTTATCACCTATTGTCAAAATGTATTCTATTCGGGTTGTTCTTGGTTTGGATACTAGTTTGGATCTGCAGATTGAGTAGATGGATATGAAGTCTGCTTTCCTCCCTGGATATTTAGAGGAGGAGATTTATATGGAGCATCCATAGGTTTGTTTTTGAAATAGGTAAAGAAAATCATGTCTACTAGTTGACGAAGATTTTGTATTGTTTGAAGCAAGCTTCGAGGTAGTGGTATACGACCTTTGAATCTATCATTCCATTTCAGGGTTTCAGGAATACATATTATGATCATTTTGTTTTTGTTCAGAGATATACTGATGATGATTTTATTATAATTTTTCTTTATATATATGATATACTAATATTTTCCATGATAACTCTAGAATTGACAGATTGAAGAAGGATATTTGTCAGTCTTTTGTGATGAAAGACTTGGGGCCATCACGACAAATTCTTGTCCTGACAACCTCCCATGACAGGAAGGCCAAGAAAATGTGGTTATCTCTAGAGAGATACAATGAGAATGTTCTTCAAATATTTTGTATGGATAGATCTATAGTGGTTAGTACTCCTTGTTTGTGTATGTGAATATTTCCATTAATTTGATTTCTTGTGATTTTGTTTGATTACTTTTCCTATGTATTTTCATGATATCATAAATTATGTTATTTGGATTTTTGAGATTCTTATCATGTTGGAAGGAAATGATATTTATCTATGCTTTTATAGTTATTGCAGAAGTTTGAAAATGCATATCTACTTTTGAAAAATTTCAATGAGGTTGCTATTATGGTTTTAGAAACTCAACATTTCACTTTTTTAAAACATTTCTGTATTTATTTTACTGAAACATCTATGTTTATCCTATTTTCTTAAAACATGATTTTATGGAAATACAAGATGCTTATATTAATATAATTAGTTTACATAAGAGACTAAAAATATCATTTAAATGGAATTTTAATTATGTGAAGTTATGGTATGCTGTTTTGTAGTAGCATTTTTTCCAGAATTGTTTCGCTTCTGTTTTTTTAATGATTTTAGGACTTGTAGATGATGGTTTTCATTGGATAGTTTTTTTGGAAAGATAATATTTTTTTTCTACAAATCATAAGTTTTTATCAGTGTCTGAATCTGCTGTTAGGCACCCTAAAAAATTCATTGAAATTTTTCAAAATTTGATGTCCATATTTCATACAAAAGTATGGTTCATTTTTTTCTTACAAAAGTATGGTTCATTTTTATCTCAAAAAAGTATGTTTAATTCTTATCTCAAAAAATTATGGTTCATTTTTTCTTACAAAATTATGGTTTATTCTTTATCTCACAAAATATGGTTCATTGTTTATCTTACCAAAGTATGATTTACTGTTCATACCCTATGTTACAGTTCATACCATACGTTATTTTTCATACCATACGTTACCTTATTTTCCATAAATTATGTTACATTACTCTTTATTCCGATGTTACTATTCATTCTAGAGTTACTCATCACTCTGAAGTTACTATTCAATTCGAAGTTACTTTTCATTCAGTAGTTATTGTTCATTTCGTGCAAAGTATGGATTATTTTTTAACAATTGTTTTTGAAAACTTCTCATTAAATATAAGCATCGTAATAAAAGTGTTTTTAATATTTTTGGTGTTATATTTAGAGAAAAAAATTAATAATGTTTTCAACCTCTTTTACAAATAAATTTGGACGCTTCAAGATTGTTTAAATTCAAATGTTTGAATTTAATTTCAGAATCTACTGCTAGTTTTCAGGAACGGTTTTGACTACGTATAAATCATTTTAAATGGATATAAAATTCTGTTTTAAATCACTAAATTCCATTATTTTATGAAGATTTTATTGGAAGACTTATTCAAAATATTTTTAATTCCTTTATTATATATTTATTCAACAAGAATAAAAATACCTACAATGATGCTATTTTCATGGAGTTAATTGTGGGAGCTCTTGACTGAATTAATTTTGAATATCCTAAGGAAGTGGAGCTGCTACAACTGCTATATATTTTTATTCTCTATATATATTATTCTCTCTTGCAGGAGAAATAACTACACAATAATTAAGAGAAAGTTCTATGAACTTTGAACCTTCTGTGCATTTGCAACATCCTGTTACACTCTTCTCCACCACCTTCTCATTATCTCAATTGTTAAATTAGTTTTTCATCGACTACAATAGCTTTGAAGAGATGTGATAAACGGAATCTCAAGAACTAGTACATGTTCTTTAATTTTTATCTTCTCTTTCATCTAGTTCTGAGTCTATAACACTACTTCCCATCTCTCACACACACTTTAATTTTTTTTATGCTTTTGTAAACAAAAGCATTATTTGTTATTCTTTTCCTCAGGTTGTGACTCCTGGATTCTATCATCAGGCTCTTAGGGTTATGAAATTCCTTCATCTAAATTCAAGACTGTTTGGGTTGTGACTCCCAGTATCTAAAGTTAGGTTGTAAGGGTCGTGACTCCCCACAAAAAATTCAGTGTAATGGTTATCCCTTCTCTAGAAAAGGGTTTTGTAATTGGGTTATGATTCCACTTTAAAAATACATTTTTTTGCACATGTATCACTTGAAAAGAAGAGAAGTAAAAGAGTAGAGTAGGCCCACTTTGGACCGAACTACAATAAAAAACATCCTTGCGTTATTTAATTTTTCCACTACTGTTTAACATTAATAATTAACTTTAATAATTTATTTAATTAATAAATTCATCTGATTAAATTTTTTAATCTTGTCTATTCACCCCCCTCTAGACCATTTTCCATTACCCTGCCCGACCAAAATATTGGTGTCAGAGGGAAACCTTTTTAAGAATAGTTTTTCTCTCTCTTTATATTTCCTTACACAAAATATCAGCTCCATTGGTTATTCCTTAAGGAGTTCTTCAAAACCAATTTTTTTGAGTCTCCTTTTATATTTTACAGCACTAACCTATTCCTAGACCTCACAGTCTAAGGATAAAGACCCTATAAGATGGAAGGATTGAACCCAAATGATTCTTGGATTCCTCATAAGCCACCACATTTTGAGGTAAATTATTATGGTTAATAGAGATCCCAAATGGAGGCATACCTAAAACAGTTGAGCATTGAGCACTGGTCTATCTTGTCAAAACAATACACACTTCCTGAAGCAGATCCAGACACTCTTACAAGAATTGATGCTACTAGATATGTATTAAATAAAAAAGTCATTAATATTTTATATTGTGATATTAATAGAATTGTTTTTATTCATGTGTATTAATGCAAGACAACTCATGAGATTTGGATGATTTTTCAAGTTACTCACCATGGCTCTGATAAATTGATCTGAACCAAGCGTGGAATGCTTTGTGCTAAGTATCATGACATCAGGATGGGTGAAGATGAAACTATAAACCTAATGTTCCATAGATTCACAATAATTCTAAAAGAAATTAATTCACTTGGAGAATCTCTGGAAAATCCTATACATTTTGAAAGAGTCCTATGAGAATTACCAAAGAAATGGCATGCAAAGAAGGATGCCATCGATGAAAGAAAGAACTTCACAGAGCACACACTTGATGACTTCATTGGATCACTATTACAATATGAAATTGAACTGAAAAACATAGTAGATGAAGAGACAACAAAATGAAAAGGTGTAGCATTTAAGTTTGTAAAGGTTATTTCTAAGGACTATTCTGATTCTGATCTTCAGGATATTGAAAAGGAAGACATGGATCAGATTGTAAATAGAGTCTTCAAAATAATGAAAAAGAAGGGATTCAAAAACTAGTTTAGTAGAAATACTAAAAAAGAAAAATATAAGGGAGATATGAAAGGTTATACAAATTATAATTCTTCATATGTAACTTGTTATGAGTGCAGGAAGAAAGGTCATATCACACCTTATTACCCTAAACTAATGAATAAATACAAATACAAAAAGATGGATAGAAAGGAATTGAAAACTAGAAGGATTTTTACTAAAGATTATGATTCTAGGGAATAGTCTGGAAATGATAAAGAATCTTTTAACTTGTGTTTAATGGAATCACTAGATAATATTTGTAATTCTATTTATTATTCTGAATGTTCTGATTCAGAATATGAATCTGAAACCCCTAATGTTTTTGAAATAAATAAAGAAATTGAATAATTAAGAAAATATATTTTCAATGTTTCTGATTTATATAATAAACATAAAGAAGATAATAGAAAACTTATTTCTAAATATAAATTAATTTTTCTAGAAAATAAAAATTTAACAAACAGTGCTTTTACTTCTCATTGAACAGTTTATGATAATTTGAGAACTGCTCAATATTTGAATAAGAAATTGAAAAATGAAGCTAAATGTCTTAAACAAAATTTATCTGCTTTTATTCAAGGTCGTGAAAAATATCATGAGATGATGTCTTTGACCAAAACTGATTAAAATAATTATGGTTTTGGTTATGATAAAAGATTTCAAAAAATGTTTAAAACTTGTTTCGTTAAAAGTAAAAATGGTTGTACCTCAACTGTTACATGATTTAAATGTGGCTTGAATGGTCACTATGCCAATGAATGCTAAATAATATTTAAAAAATCATTTCTATTTACAAAAACAAATATTTCAAAATCATTATTATCGACAGTACCTTAAAATACATGTTTAAATTTTGTATGGGTGCCAAAAAATTTACTACTAATCCAATTGGACCCAATGTATCTTGGGTACAAAAATTTTCAATTAAATTATATTTATAGGAAAAATGCCTTGGATGCCTCAAAGAACGACATAAGGTAAATGGCCATTGGATTCTCTGAAAATATGATGGGAGACCCATCAAATTTTACCACATACAACACATGTGATGGAGGCACTTTTACTTTTGGAGACAATTTCAAAGGAAATGTATAATGTTTTGGTAAAGTTGGTATTTAAAATTCTTCACTTCTTTCCAATGATTCATATGTTGAAGGTTTAAAACATAATTTAATTAGTATATAACAATTATGTGATGATGGAATGGAAGTAAAATTTCAAAATGATAAATGTTTAGTTTTTAAAGATAATTATTTTATGCTAATTGAAAATATAATATTTATACTATTGATTTTTTTGAACTAAATGTTCAACATGTAATGTGTTTGAATGTTGTACAGAATGAAAACTTCCTTTGGCATCGACATTTAAAACATGATAATTTTAGATTGTTGTATAAGCACTCAAAGCATGAGAATGTTTTACAGCTTCCCTCTTTGTAGAATGAAGAACATCATGGTTATGTCACCTACAAGAAAGGGATGAAAGATAAAATTTATTTTAGACCTATCAATCAGATAAATACTATTAATCCTTTATAGTTGTTACATATTGATTTATTTGGTCCAACTCAAATTTCTATCCTTGGTGGAAAGAAATATACCTTAGTTGTTGTTGATTATTGTAGTATATTTACTTGGGTATATTTTCTAGCACATAAAAATGATACTTTTTCTAAATTCAATGATTTCTATAAATTAGTTGAACATTAAAAAGGTTGTATGATTATTTTTATTCGTAGTAATAAAGGAGGTGAATTTCATAATTTATATTTTGAAAATTTTTGTGAAAAGAATAGATATTTTCATAATTTCTCTACTCCTAGAACACCACAACAAAATGGGGTTGTATGATGGAAAAATAGAATGCTTATTGAAATGGCTCGAACTATGTTAAGTGAATATAATCTGCCTAGATATTTTTGGGCTGAGGCTATTTTTGCTGCATGTTATATTTCAAATATAATTCTTACTAGACCTTTGCTAATGAAAACTAATTATGAATTATTCAAAAATAAAAAGCCAAAAGTTTGTTATTTTATAGTTTTTGGATGAAACGTTTTTATCATAAATTCAATTGATAATTTAGATAAATTTGATGCGAAAAGTGATGAAGGTATTTTTCATGGTTATTCTAATAATAATAAATCTTATAGAGTTTATAATAAAAAATTATTGTTATTGAAGAATATGTTCATGTTATGTTTGATGAAAATAATTATAAAATAAATTCTGATTCTAATGTTACTGATAATGAGTTTAGATATATTAATTTTGGTGAAGATTTTCCCCAAGATAATAATGACTTAATTGAGTGGGGGCATACTCCTTCTCAACCTAATCCATGATGATGGAATATTAAAAAAGATCATCCCGTTGAAATTATAATTGGAAATTTTGATTCTGGTGTCAAAACAAAAATTTTATTTTAAATTATTTTGCCAATTCTGCTTTTATTTTTTATTTTGTTCATATTAATATTAATGATGCTTTAAAAGATATGAACTAGATTGTTGCTATTCAAGTTGAATTAAATCAGTTTGCTATAAATAATGTTTGTACTTTAGTATAATTTCTTGAAGATAACGAGGTATTTGGAACTAAGTGGATCTTTAGAAACAAGCCGGATGAATCTGGACAGATTGTCAAAAACATGCCAGACTTGTTGTTCATGGATACTCTCAAGAAGAAGTATTAGAATTTGAGGATTCATTTTCACCTGTTTCCAGGTTAGAGGCAATTATAATTTTGTTAGATTTTTCATGATGTCAGAGTTTAAAATTATATCAAATGGATGTAAAAAAAGCATTCTTAAATTGTTTTATTATAGAAGAATTTTATGTTTCTCAAACCCTTGGTTTCGAAAATGAAAAATTTCCCAACCATGTTTTTAAATTATCTAAAGCATTATATGGCCTCAAATAAACACCTCGTTCTTAGTATGAAAGACTTTATTTATTTTTATTAAAAATGGTTTCAGGAAATGCAATGTTGATCCCACTCTTTTAATTAAAAGATATTCTGATGATATTATTATTGTTTAGATCTATGTTGATGATATCATTTTTTGATCACCTAGTGAAATTATTTGTAATGATTTCTCGTTATTGATGTATTCTGAATTTGCCATGAGTTTAATGGGAGAATTAATGTTCTTTATTGGACTTCAATTTATCAAAGGAAAGATGTAATTTTTCTTAGTCAATATATTTATGATAAAGATTTAGTAAAACTATTTGGTCTTGATACCTCTAAATCTATGAAAACTCTTTTTGGTACTAATTGTAAATTAGATAGAGATGCATCTGGAAAATCAGTTGATTTTATACTTTATAGAGGTATGGTAGGTATCTATATTTATTTAGCTTCGTCTAGACATGATATCATTTTTAGTGTTTGTTTATGTGCTAGATTTCAAGATAATCCAAAAGAAGGTCATATTAAAGCTGTAAAAATAATAATTACATATGTTAAAGGAACTATTGATTATGGTTTATTTTATCAAAAATATAAATGTTTTGATTTAACATCATATTATAATTCTGATTTTGGAAGATGTAGAATTGACTGAAAAAGCACATCAGGTATGTGTCATTTTTTGGGAAAATGATTAATATCTTGGTCATCTAAGAAGCAATTATATGTTGCTTTATTAACATTAAAATATGAGTGTATCTGTGGTTACAGTAGTTGCACTCAAAGTTTATGGATTAAGAAACTTTTGTGTCATTTTTGTGTTTATCTTAATAAACTACCTATTTATTGTGATAATACATATGCAATTTGTATTTCTAAAAACCCCTTACAACATTATAGAACAAAACAAATTGAATTTAGATTTCATTTTATTAATGATCATGTGAATACGGGTGATATTGTTTTAGAATTTATCCCTTCTAAAAATCATCTTGCATATATTTTTACAATCCTTTAGTCTCTTCTTAGTTTGAGAAAATTAAATTTTCTATTATTATTTTGGAATTTAAAATTTTATTGGTTGCATTTAGGGGGAGCATGTTTTTAATTTCCCCCTATTTAGAAAAAGGGGGAGAAGTTTTGGAGATGATTGAGGATAAATAATTTGGTTTTAATTATTTTATAAATTCATTTATGGTTTAAATTTTTAGGTTTTGTAATCAAACAAAATGGGGGAGATTGTTTGTGCATGTGCATTTTTCCTTTAATTTGATTTCTTGTGATATTGTTTTGATTAGTTTTCCCCTGTATTTTGATGATACCATAATTTATGTTATTTGGCTTTTTTTATTCTTATAATATTGGAATGATAATATATTTATATATAATTTTTTAGTTAATGAGTAAGTTTGAAAATGATTATCTATTTCTCAAAAAATTCCAGGAAGTTGCTATTATGCTTTTAGAAACACTACATTTCACTTTTTTAAAACATTTTTGTATTTTTTTTACTGAAACTTTTATGGTTATCCGATTTATAAGAAACTTTATTCTATGGAACGATAAAATTTATATCTTGATTTCATTAGTTCACATCAAAGTCTCAAAATATATTTTTAATGGACTTTCAATTACTTGAATTTATGCTATGTTGTTTTGTAGTAGCAGTTTTTCAGATTGGTTTATCTTATGTTTGTTAATGATTTTAGGAAATGTACATGTCGGTTTTAATTTGTTATTTTTTTATTGCAATGATAATTCGTTTTTCTAAAAATCATTAGTTTTGACCAAAGTCTGAATCTACTGTTAAGACCATTAAAAATTTGTTGAAGTTTGTCAAAATGTTCTGTCTAGATTTCATACAAAAGTATGGTTCATTTTTTTCTCAAAAACATATGGTCTATTTTATCTTAAAAAAGTATGGTTTATTTTTTATCTCAAAAAAGTATGGTTCATTTTTTATCTTACAAAAGTATGAAGTACTGTTCATACCCTATGTTACTGTTCATAACCAACATTACTATTCATACCCTATGTTAATGTTCATAGCCTTCATTGCTGTTCATACCCTATGTTACATTACTATCCATATCTTATGTTACTTTATTGTTCATTTCTAATTTACTGTTCATTCGGATGTTACTGTTCACTCAGTAGTTACTATTCACTTCGAAGTTACTGTTCATTTCGAAGTTACTGTTCATTCCGTGAAATTTTTAAAAAATTTAATTTCTGCAAATATATGGATTAATTTTTAATGATTTTTTAGTAAAAAATTATCATTAAATATAAGGATCATAATCAAATATTTTTTAATATTTTTGGTTCTATATTTAGATAAAAAAATTAATAATGTTTTTCAATATTTCTACAAATACATTTGGATGTTTCAAGATTGTTTAAATTCAAATGTTTGAATTTAATTTCAGAATCTACTGCTAGTTTTCAAGAACTATTCTGATTACATTTAAATCATTTTAAATGAATTTAAATTTCTATTTTGAATCATTCAATTCTTTTATTATTCTTGAAATATTATTGGAAGACTTATTCAAAATATTTTGAATTCCATTATTAGATATTTATTCTACAGGAATAAAAATAGCAACATTGATGCTATTTTTATAGAGATATTAATGGGAGAACTTGACTCAATTAATATAGAATATCCTAAGGAAGTGGAGCTGCTTCACCTACTATATATTTTTATTCTCTATATATATCATTCTCTCTTGTAGGAAAAATAACAAAACAATAAAAAAGAGAAAGTGCTATGAACATTGAACCTGCTGTGCATTTGCTACATCTTGTGACAATATGCTTCACCACCTTATTGATCTCTCAGTTGCTGAATTAATTCTACTTCAACTATAATTTCATTGATAGGATGTGTTGATCTAATCCTTAAGAAACAGTACCTGTTCTTTAATTTTTATCTTCTATTTCATCTGTTTCTAAGTCTGTAACACTACTTCCCTTCTCTCACCCGCACATTGTTTTTTTCTTCTGTTTATGATTTTGCACAAAAAAGAATTATTTGTAAAAATACTTCCTGAGGTTGTGACTCCCAGATTCTAAATTCATTATCTTAGGGTTGTGACTCCCTATATCTAAAGTCAAGACTGTTTGGTTTGTGACTTTCAGTATCTAATGCCAGGTTTTAAGGGTTGTGACTCCCCACACAAAAGTCAGTGTCATGGTTATCCCTCCACTTGAAAAGGATTTTGTAATTGGGTTATGATTCCCCTTTAAAAATCATTTTTAATGCACACGTATCTCTCACCGAGTAGAGAGGTATAAGAGTAGAGTAGGCACACTTTGGTCTGAAATACTATAAAAAACATCCTTGAGTTATTTACTTTTTCCGCTGCTTTTTAACCTTAATAATTAACTTTGATAAGTAATTTAATTATTAAATTAATTTGATTAATTTTTTTAATCTGGTATATTCAACCACCCCTAGACCATCTTCCATTACCCTATCTGACCTAACACTCCTCTCACTTTACATTTTATGTTCAGTACTATTCAGTCACCTTCTACTGATGAAGAGATAGAGTAGATGAAACACATACCTTATTCATCTTCTATTGGTTGTTTGACGTATGTGATGATTTGTACTAAAGCTGATATAGATCATGCAGTTGGGGTGGTTAGTCATTTTCTATCAAATCTAGGCATAGATCATTAGAGAGCAGTGAAGTATATTTTTCATTATCTTCATGGTAATTCGGATCTAAGATTGTGTTTTAGAAAGAGAAATCTATTATTTGTAGATTTAAATATTTAGATATGGCATGATACATTGATTCGAGGATGTCTAATTCAGGCTATTTGATAAAAAAATTTTTGGGGAGTTGTATCTTGGAAGTATAGATTACAGATATGGGTTCATTTATCTACCACAGAGTTAGAGTTTATTGCAGCTACATAGGTGTTCCATGACTTGTTGTGGATGAAAACATTTATTATATAGTAGAATTTAAATCAGGATAGGTTTGGTTTATTTTGTGATTGTCAGAGTTCTATTTTTTGGGGAAATAATTCCAATTTTCATGGCAGTTTGAAACATATCAATGTTCGATATCATCAGATCCGTAATATCATCGATTCAAGATAGTTAGGTCTTGAGAAGATACACACTAATGACATCAGGGCAATCATGTTGACCAATAGTCTACCCAGAGGAAAATTTGATAGTTGCCGACTGATTTCAGGGTTGGGGGTGATCCCCACTTGAGAAGGTGGGGATGTTAGTTGGGTTCCTTTTTAATTAGCGCACCATGTAATGCCTCCCCAATTGGAGCACCACACTATCTCAAAAAAAAAGAAGAAATAGTGGTCAAGACAACATGAATTAATTCATGTCGTGACCCACTATTGATGTGGATAAATTATTTGATGCAAATTATTTTTACTATATAAGGAGGTAGTGGAAAGGCGTTCCAACACACCAATAACACTGAGAGAAAATCTCATTTGGTGATCATCTATTCTTTGACGATCATTTTTATTTATCTCTATATTTAATTAACTACTTTTTTCATGAGTATTAATTTTTAGATCCTTTTATTTTTTTTGGGAGTCTCTACTATGTGCCTCTTGATTTTAGTAGATCCCTCTTTCTAGACAAGGTCTCATGGTTTTTCCATTTTTTTAGATTTTCCACATAAAAATTTCTAATATCAACCTTTTATATTCTGTACATTTACTTTTAGTTCACTGTGCATCAGCTTTTATTTGGAGGGATAGATTTTATTTCCATTGTGTGTTCTCTTTTCTATTGTTTTCTCAATCATTTATTTGTTGTCTTTCCCAACATTGACAACCTGTGCTCGGGTGGTTTGTGAATAGAACCATGAATTTGTGCTTTTCTGTCTAGCGTGAAGAAAGTGCATTTGTGTGAATTTAAAATTGAAAGTGGACATTCAATGTCCTGTGCACCAATACTTGTTCATATGAACCTATGTGTATGAAAGTGTAGCACATATATGGTTGCGCATGATACATTGAGTCCCTACACATTTTCACATTCAAGACTATGTGTTTGAAGTTCATAGAAGGATTCATGCTACTATTTGGATGGCCAAGATCCATTCGGGTTTGTACAAAGGAGGAGGTAATCGTTAGTCTATGCTTACAAAATGAGTGCATAATCTAATACAAGTAAAATTATTTCAAACTAAGGTCCAACGACAGTAATGAATGATGTATTTATTCATAATGATGATATGCATACAATGTGAAATTCTCATGAGATATTCAATTTTACAGATGAATTGTGTTTTGTGCATGTTAAAAAAACATTATAATCAAGAGAAGTATATGCACATTGTGTATTCCCATGAACATGAAATAATTCATGAAAAAAATAAAGAAGACCATGCATTGAATTTTAACATGCTTCATGCACATAAAATATATGTTCCATGATAAGTGAGAATTGTGTTTTTTAGATTTAAGCTTGAGCATTATATTAGAAGTAATCATGCATTGTATTGATAAATCTTCAGTTGTTCATTCTGATAATAGAAGTCAACTGTCATTAGTGTTTTTGATTGTATTCTGTGGCAGTCATTGTGTTTTAGTTAATGTGAGAAAGTGCATAATTAGTATATTTTAGTGGCTCAAAAAGGAAGATCAGTTTTGAGTTGTAGTTGTAACATTTTGGGTAAATAATGAATAATACACTTTCATATTTATTAATATTTGTTAATTAAATGTTAATTTTAATTTAAAGGGAATTCTATGTTCGATGGCTTTCCTGATACACAACATCATGCTTCATTGAAATCATACGTTGTACACTAATAATATAATATTATTATTTTAAATGGTACTTAATGTTGAGCCAATATATTGGTGGAAATGAATAGAAAAAACTAAAATATTATTATATATGTTTTTTAATTGTTTTTACATTTATCCAATAAAATTTAGAGGCTTAAAATAAGAATGTAATTTGATTTTAAACATAAATACTCTAATATTCATTAAAGGGTCGATTTACTGCCTTTTGATGGAGAACCCTCTTTAAATATAGTTTTGGTAAATTTTATATGTTATATTTGACAAAATAAAATTCTTCGTTAGAATCAGGACATCAAAATCTACTTTGGGTAAAATGTTCGTATTTTTATGATAAAATACTTTTTTTGATGAATAGTGAAAAATACTGTATTTTAATTCAAAACTATGTTTTAATATAATTTATTTATATGGTTAGATTATCCTTTTAATTTTTTTTAAAGTGTAATTAGAATATATTTTTATCATTTAATCAAATTTTGGTTGTTGAAATTAATTTCACTTTGAAATTGGACATAAACAAGTGTCAATCTTTTGATAGTTATTATTTCTTAAAAACATGCTATTTGTTTTAACAACGGAAATTAATTTTAAATTAATTAATGCCACTTTTATGTTCCGAATTTGAAAAAATAGGCATCATTTTTGAATTCATAATATCAAATAAATATTAGGCTGAATTTTGGGTATTATTATGAAAAACTTCAATTTTTGATGAATAGTGAAACCACTTAGTAGTAGTTAGAGAAGTGAATTTTACATTTAAATGAAATTTTACCGCTTTTATAAGTTGAATTTCAAAAATCCAAGAGACACGGTTAATATCAAGAAGTAAAATGTGGTTCAATAAGATGAAAATAATTTTTGGTGAATAGTAAGTTTTGACTTTTATTTACCACAGTTAAAGGTAAATAGAGTAATTCAAGGTAAAATGTATATTATAATTATACAAAATTATCTTAACACTTGTCTTAACCTTATTGGATGAGTCATGGTCGACCATGGGCATCCATGTGTCGATTTTGGGACACCATGGAACCACTTGAGAGTGATAATGACTCTTTAGATTAAATAATTTAAAGTAGAGACAAAAATGACACAAACAAATATCTTATAGTAAATTAATTTTTACATGGGTTTATATAAGTTATATTTTGGACTATAAATATTCATTGTAAATCCAAAACAATTTCCTACATCATGGTATTTTTTTAAAAATATTTAGACCTCAAATAAATGAAATTATTTATGACACAATAATGATGCAGTGTTTACCTCATTAATAAATGATTTAAATAAATAAGATTATAATGATTAACATATTTTCCAAAACTTGTCCAATTCTGGTTGGATGATTTTATTTCAAATATTATTCATCCTATCTTCGAATTTAATGTCTATTGGTCCTTTTGAAACCAAACATACGTTTATAATAAAATAATTGTTTCAAACTTTCCTAAAGAGCCCCTCCTCTCCCTTATAAAAAAACACCATTTACAACCAATTCTTCACACCTCTCAAGGCTTTTGGCTCATCCAAACTCTTCTCAATTAAGCTCCCTACATCCCTCTACTCCACCTAGAAGCCTTACCTGTAACATCCCAAGTAAGTAATGAATAAAATATATTTTTATCTATGTCTATTAATGATTAGGATAGTGTTATAGTGGCTTAAAATGAAAATAAATACAATCTTATGCATGGAATACCCTAATATTCTTAAAAGATTGTTTTACTGCCTTTTGATGGAAAACCATTTTTGAATCTATATTTTGACAATTTTATAAACTATGTTTGTCAAAATAAACTTATTATTTATGATTGGGACATCAATATTTACCTTGTGGGAATTTTTTATATTTTTCTGACAATGTTCATTTTTTAATGAATACTGAAAAATACTGCATTTTACATCAAAACTGCTTTTTAATCTAATTTATTTATATGATTAGATTATGTTTTGAATTGGTTTTGAAGTGAAATTAGAATATATTTTTACCATTTTATCCAATGGTGGTCATTGGAATCAATTTCACTTTGAAATTAGACTTAAACTGGTGTCAATCTTTTGATACTTATTGTTTTGTAAAAACACGCTATTTGCTCTGGCAGCGGGAATTAATTATTAAATTAATTAATGTGACTTATATGATTTGAATTTTTTAAAATAGACTTCATTTTTGAATTCGGAATATCAAATATAGCCTAGGGTGAATTTTTGGTAATTTTCTGAAAAACACCAATTTTTGATGAATAGTGAAACCACTAAGTGGTACTTATAAAAATTGATTTTCCGTTTAAATGAAATTTTTCCATCATTGTGTTTTGAATTTAAAATATCTGACATACATGGTTGTCATTAAGAAGTAAAATGTGGTTCAATGGGATTAAAATAATTTTTTGGTGAATAGTAACTTATTAAGTTTTTAATCGCGATTAGTGGTAATTAGTGTAGTTTAAGGTATAAATAATACTTTAATAATATGAAATGACCTAGACACATGTCCCAAACATATTGGTTGTGTCATGGCCGAACAAGACAAGCCATGGGTCAACTTGGGGACCCCATGGAGACATTTTGGTTGGGAAATGACATAAATAACTCTTTATTTAATGTAAAAGTAAAAATGACACCAACATAATATGTTTTACGAAAACAATTTTTACATGGGGTTATAAAGATCATATATTTTATTATAAATAGTCATTGGAAAGCTAAAAAGATTTCCTACGTCATAGTATTTTTTTATGATTTTTAGACATTAAATAAATTAAATTATTTATGACATAATAATGATGCAGCGATGACATCATTATTTGACGATTTAAATAAAATTGAAAGAAAATGTAAAATATATGAATTACACATGGCCAAAACCAATTGTATGAGTGGATTTCGAACCCTTATCACCTTATCCACGAATTATATCATTGTGGGACCTTTTAAAACCGAAACACATTTTCAAATAAAGTAATATTTCTTTACTTTCCAAAAGTGCCCCTCCTCTCCTCTTATAAAAGGCCCCCACCTCTACCTCATTTCACACACTCCTAAAGCCTTTGGCTCAGCCAAACCCTTCCCATTTACTCTCTCCACATCCCTCTACTCATCCTAGAGGATTCCATTTGGACAGAATCCTTTCAAACGAAGCCTTTAGGCTCAAATCAAAAGGAGTTACACTTTTAAAGGTAATTCATTCTCTCATGTTCATTTTTTTTATTTTGCTTCTCCAACCCCCTAAACTCTTTTTATTTACTTATTTTGTAACAACACCAGTATCTTCAATATACAAGGATGTTGTTATAATATTTATTTGAGCTACACTCTCACACAACTACATCAAATGGTTAAAGAACATACGGTTTCCGTGGATGGCGAAATTCTGCCTCCCGAAACGATGATTGATCAATACTCATTTAACACCTTCAAAGGTGGCCATTATGATGTCACTATTTTTATATATGATATATAATATTTTTATGTTTTCCTTAAGCTTCTGTTTTTTTCATTTTGGGCATACATTTATGGTTTCCATTATGGGTAAACACGATATCTTCATTTTAGGAAGTGCGGACTACCGCCCCCAGAAAGTGATTTGATTCGTTAATACCATATGTGGGATGTGTAAAGGATAAAGTTAATGATATTATATATGTTATTATACTGGAATTATAATATACTCTTATATAATTATGATTCCATTCCAGAAAATATGAAATAGAAATGGAAGTAGCGTTCATGCGTACGTACGGCTTACCGTCTCCATGAACGATGCATTTCATTTCTTACCTCTAAATGTGATGTAATATTATAAATACATGTATATGATGAATATATATGATATATATGTTATCCAAATACTTAATATAATTCTGGATATAACGAACCTATGACCAAATTAACAACATGTAAGTGTAAGAAGTCTATTTTTGACGTAAGAACCAAATACCGACAAAATGAACATTATTAACATAAATGATTACATGATGTTCATAACATGGTATAAAAGGAATAATGAACTTGAAAAAGATTCATAAGCAAGTAGAGATTAACTCAAGTTTATTGTTCAGGAGATTAAAGAACGGCCGGGTCAAGTCGGATATGAGGTATGGGACTTCGTCTCAATCTCCTTTCATTGAGGCATATTTTATTTTATACACAACTTTCTTTTATACGGTGTATAAACCCCTTTTACTTTTACATTTATTCAAAAGGAATCTTTTTTAAACGAAGCGTTTACTAAAAGACAAAAGGGAATGTTTTTTGTCGTACGTATGTGGTGACAACGAATTCTCCGCCGTCGTGACCGTTATTTGAGTTTCGGCTTCCTCTACAAGCCATACCTTCTTTTTAAAAGAGAAATAAATACCATGTTTTACTTTTCTTTTATTTTGGTATTGAAAATGGTTTTCATAATGTTTTTATATCAATGTGTTGTATTGATATCTCGTGATTGAAATGTGGAAATTTTATGTTTCCTTTATGCATGTTTTATGTGATATGATTATGTTATGGTTCTTGGGAATTATTATGAAGACGGGTGGTTCCATGATAAACTAAGGGCGGGTGAGCCCGTTATAGCTCTCCAATGCATTGGGTAACCCGAAGGAGTGAAACGTTATGGTTTCTCCGAAGAGATTTTAGGGAATATACTGTGATGGGTATTCCAAACGTAACCAAGAGGGTTACTCCCTACGTAAGAATGTTATGAATGCCTCAAGTTACCTTTATGTCTTATGATTTCTATGATTTATTCATGATTTTATGAGGTATGTTAAAGTGCCTATGTTTTATGGGTAAAGTATGATTTCATTCTTATGTATATATTAACTCATGTTTCCTTTCCATGTTTTTTTTATAACCCATGCTGAGTTTTTATGCTCATCCCATGTTTTTGAAATGTTTTTCACAGGTCAAGGGAAAGGTACATGATAAGATGATAGAGTCAAGGATGTGTCAATAAATAATCCATGTTTTATTTTAAATGTGTTTCCATTGATGGGAATGAAGAATACTATCTTTCTGTAACCACTTTGTTTATATGTGGAATGTAATGCAAAGTTTTATGATCTAATTATCTAAAACTCTAAACCCGAAAAGATCCTCAATGTGTAATCTTGTAATAACTCAAGATTAAGTAAGGTTTAAGGCCGTGGCCTTATAGTTGGTATCAAAGGGATGTTTAGATAAATTTAGGAGTTAGAATTCTATTAAATGATTATCCAATTTTTTTTAAATGATATAGCATTTAAAGATTACCATGTTACTTCATCTAAGACATGTTTGTTCAGAATGGTTTTCCGCAGAGGAAACAGGGAAGCAGTGCTAGGAAGGCATACATAAGGAAATAACCTTCCTAATCAGCATCCAGAAATGGTCGAAATTGGAACTGAACAGTTTGTTGCAGTAATGGCGCAGTTGACTCAAGCGATAAATGGCGGTGGTATCCATACACGAGATCAGCCAGACCAACCGCAGAGGAACATGTCAGTGGTGGAACATTTCATGAGGCAACATCCACCATCATTCAGAGGATCATCTGACCCTGTGCTAGCTGAAGGATGGATTAAAGCACTGGAGAAGATTTTTGATGTCATGGGGTGTTCAGACAATCAAAAGGTTAGTCTTGCTATTTACCGTTTGGAGGGTGAAGCAGATCAGTGGTGGTCTATGGTTAAAAGTATCAGGGACGCCGATGAGATTGATGCTCTCGACTGGGATGAATTCAAAGGTATGTTTCTTGATAAGTATTTTCCTAAGGCTATTCGACTTAGGATGGAAAAGAAATTCTTGGAATTGAGGCAAGAGGAAGACTCCGTGGCTGCCTATGAAGAAAGGTTCACTCGATTGGCAAGGTATGCTCCAAATTTTATCCGGGACCCTGACAGTAAAATCAATCGTTTATAGTCAGGATTAAAGCCAAAATATTGAAGGGCATTTGCTTCTCGTCAGTTTAAAAGTTATGAAAAGCTTGTTCGATGTGCTGAGAAGGTGGAAATAGAGTTTGCTGATGACCAAGTTTTCTATAACAACCAGCAGAAGAAGAGACCGAGGTGGTAGGAGAAAGGTAAGAATTCTTCAAAAAAGTATGATGGTAAGAGAACTAAGTTTCCAGTTTGTGATAAATGTGGCAAAAGGCATGCTGGGGAATGTCTTCTGAATTATGGGAAGTGCTACCGATGTGGTAAGATGTGACATAAGGCTCGTGATTGCACTGAAAAGGATCAAGGTGAAGGTAAGAACAAATTTGATTTACAGTTAGTGAAATGTTATAAGTTCAATGAGATGGGTCACTATGCAAACGAGTGTCCGACAAGGAGCTTGAGTGATGGGAAGCAGTTAGACTACAAGAAGAAAGGGGTGGTGAAATCCTTTGTAACTACTTCAGCAGATGTCGGGCCATCAAATGAAGTTGTATCAGGTACTTTGTTTGTGTTTTCAGATTATGCCAGTGTGTTGTTTGATTCGGGGTCTACACATTCTTTCATCTCTAAAACCTTTTCTAGTAAAATGGGAATACCATCTCAAGAAATAACTCCTGAACATTTGGTAAAAACACCTGGGGGGGAATGTTGAGGGAAAAAGAATTTATAAGAATCTTCTTATCCTTATCTGTGGAAAGAACCTACTTGCAAACCTTATTGTTCTACCTCTAGTAGAGTTTGATGTTATCCTGGGTATGGATTGGATCTCTATCTACCATGCTAAGATTGACTGTAGAGATAAAGAAGTTTCTTTTCAGAAAGACTTTCAGTTTGTTTACAAGAATGAACCCTTACTTTTGATAACATATCAAGAGGTCGAGAAACTTGTAAAAGATGGAAATGAATGTTACCTTGCACATGTCGTTGATAATAAAGGAACTGTTCAGATTAATGATGTGCCAGTGGTAAATGAGTATCCTGATGTTTTTCCTGATGAGTTGCCTGGAATAATACCAGATCGGGAAGTTGAGTTTACTGTTGACTTAGTTCCTGATTCTAAGCCAATTTCAAAACCCCCTTATCGAATGGCACAAATTGAACTTTTAGAGTTGAAGGAGCAATTGCAAAATTTATTAGAGAAAGGTTTCATTAGACCTAGCACATCACCATGGGGTGCTCCTGTTTTATTTGTTAAAAAGAAAGATGGTTCTATGAGACTTTGCATTGATTATAGAGCTTTGAATAGTATCACTGTTAAGAAAAAATATCCTTTGCCTCATATCGATGATTTGTTTGATCAGCTCCAGGGAGCTCAATTTTTTTCAAAGATTGACTTGAGATCGGGGTACCATCAGCTGAAGGTAAAGGAGTCAGATATTCCGAAGACCGCGTTCCGTACGAGATATGGCCATTATGAATTTTTAGTAATGCCTTTTGGGCTAACCAATTCACCTGCTGTATTCATGGACTTAATGAATAGAATTTTCCATGAGTTCTTGGATAAGTTTGTGGTGGTTTTAATTGATGATATTTTGGTGTTTTATAAAAGTAAAGAGGAGCATGAAAAACATTTAAGGGTTATCTTGCAAACCTTAAAAGAAAAGAAACTGTATGGGAAATTCAGAAAGTGTGAGTTTTGGTTGAAACAAATTTCATTCCTTGGTCACATTGTTTCTAAAGATGGAATAACTGTTGATCCTGCAAAAACAAAAGTTGTGGAAGAATGGCCAAGACCCACAAATGTAACCGAGATTCGTAGCTTCCATGGTTTGGTGGGCTATTACCGAAGGTTTGTTAGAAATTTTTCATGGTTATCTAGTCCAATGACTAAGCTAACTCAGAAGGGTGTTAAGTTTATCTGGACCAAAGAATGTGATGATTGTTTTCAGGAATTGAAAAGAAGATTGGTGAATGCTCTAGTTTTGGCACTACCTTCCAGGAATGGTGAGTTTGTTATATACAGTGATGCTTCATTGAAAGGACTTGGTTACGTCCTAATGCAGAATGATCAGGTGATTTCTTATGCTTCACGACAGTTGAAAACTCATGAGGTAAATTACCCTACACATGATTTGTAATTAGCTGCTGTTGTTTTTGCTTTAAAAATTTGGTGGCATCTTTTGTATGGAGTAAATTGTGAAATATATACCGATCACAAAAGTTTAAAGTATATATTCACTCAGAAAGAGTTAAACATGAGACAGAGGAGATGGCTAGAATTAATCAAGCATTATGATTGTACAATTCATTACCATCCGGGAAAATCAAATAAAGTGGCTGATGCTTTGAGTCGAAAAAGTAATGCTTCATTAACAATGTTGCGGTTGGAACGTGATCCTTTGGTTAACGATTTGATGAACTTTGGCATAGAAGTTGTTGGTGCAGGAAGTCCTTCTGTTTTGTTTCAGGTATCAGTGAGATGTTCCCTATCAGATAAAATCAAGCAAGCACAGAAGCAAGACAGTGAGTTGTAGAAAAAGGTAGAGCTGGTTCAGAAAGGTAAGTTGCCTGAATTCAACATTGATAATGATTGTTTTTTGAGAATTGGGAAGAGACTGTGTGTGCCTTGTGATTCACAGTTGAAGAGAGAGTTGTTATGTGAAGCTCATAGTTCTCCGTTTTCTGTTCATCCGGGCAGTACTAAGATGTATAGAGATCTGCGGGAGTATTACTGGTGGGATGGAATGAAAAGAGATACTGCTAATTTTACTGTGAAGTGTTTGACTTGTCAGCAGGTTAAAGAAGAGCGGCCGTTACCGAAAGGGATACTTCATCCTTTACCAGTGCCAGAGTGGAAATGGGAGAATATATCCATGGACTTTGTTGTTGGATTACCGAAGACATCTCGAGGTAATAATGCAATATGGGTTATTGTTGATCACTTGACCAAATCTGCTCATTTCCTTTCTATACGAGATACTTTCTATCTTGATCAACTTTCCCATTTGTATCTTAAAGAGATAGTCAGGTTACATGGAGTTCCTCTCTCCATTGTATCGGATCGTGATCCCAGGTTTACTTCTAACTTTTGGAAAGGCCTTCAGAAGTCGTTGGGTACTGAATTAAATTTTAGTACAGCTTTTCATCCTCAATCAGATGGGCAGTCAGAATGAACAATTCAGTCATTGGAGGATATGCTACGAGCTTGTTCTATGGATTATCAGGGAAGTTGGGACCAACATCTTTCTTTGGTTGAGTTTTCATATAATAACAGTTTTCATTCCAGTATACAGATGGCACCATTTCAGGCATTATATGGGAAGCGGTGTCGAACTCCAGCTTTCTGGGATGAAGTGGGTGAAAGGAAGTTGATGGGACCAGAATTGGTAGAAGAGATGGCAGAAAAAGTTCAGCTGATTCAGAAACACATGAAAACAGCTCAGAGTAGGCAGAAGAGTTATGCGGATAACCGGAGGAAGGATCTATCTTTCGAGGTAGGTGATCATGTTTTTCTCAAGGTTTCTCCATGGAAAAGTGTGATGAGATTTGGTAAGAAAGGAAAGATAAGTCCAAGGTTCGTTGGACCATACGAAATTCTGGAGAGAGTTGGATCAGTTGCATACCGAGTGGCTTTACCTCCGATTTTATCTCAGCTACACAATGTTTTTCACATTTCGATGTTGAGAAAGTATATGCCAGATCCATCTCATGTTTTGAGTCCAGAGGTAGTTCAGCTGGAAGAGAAACTATCTTATGAGGAACAAACGGTCCAGATTCTCGACCACAGGGAGAAAGTGTTATAGAATAAGGGGATTAAGCAGGTAAAGGTTTTGTGGAAAAAACCACATGATTAAAGGGGCAACATGGGAATCTGAAAATGCAATGAGGGATAAGTACCCCCATTTATTCGATAAGTAAATAAATTGCGGGGACGCAATTTTCTAAAGGGGTGAAGGATGTAACATCCCAAGTAAGTAATGAATAATAGATATTTTTATCTATGTCTATTAATAATTAAGATAGTGTTATAGAGGCTTAAAATGAAAATAAATACAATCTTATGCATGGAATACACTAATATTCTTAAAAGATTGTTTTACTGCCTTTTGGTGGCAAACCATTTTTGAATCTATATTTTGAAAATTTTATAAACTATTTTTGTCAAAATAATCTTATTCTTTATGATTGGGACATCAAAATTTACCTTGTGTGAATTTTTGGTATTTTTTTGACAATGTTCATTTTTTAATGAATAGTGAAAAATACTGCATTTTACATCAAAACTGCTTTTTAATCTAATTTAATTATAGGATTAGATTATTTTTTGAATTGGTTTTGAAGTGAAATTAGAATATATTTTTACCATTTTATCTAATGGTGGTCATTGGAATCAATTTCATTTTGAAATTAGACTTAAACTGGTGTCAATCTTTTGATGCTTATTGTTTTGTAAAAACACGCTATTTGCTCTGGCAGCGGGAATTAATTATTAAATTAATTAATGTGACTTATATGATTTGAATTTTGTAAAATAGACTTCATTTTTGAATTCGGAATATCAAATATAGCTTAGGGTGAATTTTTGGTAATTTTCTGAAAAACATCAATTTTTGATGAATAGTGAAACCACTAAGTGGTACTTATAAAAATTGATTTTCCATTTAAATGAAATTTTTCTATCATTGTGTTTTGAATTTCAAAAATCCGACATACATGGTTGTCATTAAGAATTAAAATGTGGTTCAATGGGTTTAAAATAATTTTTTGGTGAATAGTAACTTATTATGTTTTTAATCACGATTAGTGGTAATTAGTATAGTTTAAGGTATAAATAATGCTTTAATAATATGAAATGACCTAGAAACATGTCCCAACCATATTGGTTGTGTCATGGCCGACCAAGACAAGCCATGGGTCAACTTGGGGACCCCATGGAGACATTTCGGTTGGGAAATGACATAAATAACTTTTTATTTGATGGAAAAGTAAAAATGACACCAACATAATATGTTTTACGAAAACTATTTTTACATGGGGTTATAAAGATCAGATATTTGATTATAAATTGTAATTGGAAAGATAAATATATTTCCTACATCATAGTATTTTTTTATGATTTTTAGACATTAAATAAATTATATTATTTATGACATAATAATGATGCAGCGATGACATCATTATTTGACGATTTAAATAAAATGGAAAGACAATGTAAAATCTATGAACTACACATGGCCAAAACCAATTGGATGAGTGGATTTAGAACCCTTATCACCTTATCCACGAATTATATCAATGTGGGACCTTTTAAAACCGAAACACATTTTCAAATAAAGTAATATTTCTTTACTTTCCAAAAGTGCCCCTCCTCTCCTCTTATAAAAGGCCCCCACCTCTACCTCATTTCACACACTCCTCAAGCCTTTGGCTCGGCCAACCCCTGCCCATTTACACTCTCCACATCCCTCTCCTCATCCTAGAGGATTCCCTTTGGACAGAATCCTTTCAAAGGAAGCCTTTAGGCTCAAATCAAAAGGAGTTACACTTTTAAAGGTAATTCATTCTCTCATGTTCATTTGTTTTATTTTGCTTCTCCAACCCCCTAAACACTTTTTATTTACTTATTTTGTAACAACACCAGTATATTCAATATACAATGATGTTTTTATAATATTTATTTGAGCTACAATCTCACACAACTACATCAAATGGTTAAAGAACATACGGTTTCCGTGGATGGCGAAATTCTGCCTCCCGAAACGATGATTGTTCAATACTCATTTAACACCTTCAAAGGTGGCCATTATGATGTCACTATTTTTATATATTATATATAATATGTTTATGTTTTCCTTAAGATTCTTTTTTTTCATTTTTGGCATACCTTTATGGTTTCCATTATGGGTAAACACGATATCATCATTTTAGGAAGTGCGGACTACCGCCCCCTAAAAGTGATTTGATTCGTTAATACCATATGTGGGATGTGTAGAGGATAAAGTTAATGATATTATATATTTTATTATACTGGAATTATAATATACTCTTATATCATTATGATTCCATTCCAGAAAATATGAAATAGAAATGGAAGTTGCGTTCATGCGTACGTACGGCTTACCGTCTCCATGAACGGTGCATTTCATTTCTTACCCTTAAATGTGACGTAATATTATAAATACATGTATATGATGAATATATATGATATATATGTTATCCAAATCCTTAATATCATTCTGGATATAACGAACCTATGACCAAATTAACATCATTTAAGTGTAAGAAGTCTATTTTTGACTTAAGAACCGAATACCTACAAAATTAACATTATTAACTTAAATGATTACATGATGTTCATAACATGGTATAAAAGGAATAATGAACTTGAAAGAGATTCATAAGCAAGTAGAGATTAACTCAAGTTTATTCTTCAGGAGATTAAAGAACGGTCGGGTCAAGTCGGATACGAGGTATGGGACTTCATCTCAATCTCCTTTCATTGAGGCATATTTTATTTTATACACAACATTCTTTTATACGGTGTATAAACCCCTTTGACTTTTACGTGTATTCAAAAGGAATATTTTTTATACGAAGCGTTTACTAAACGACAAAAGGGAATGTTTTTTTCGTACGTATGCGGCGACAACGACTTCTCCGCCTTCGTGACCGTTATTTGAGTTTCGGCTTCCTCTACAAGCCATACCTTCTTTTTAAAAGAAAAATAAATACCATGTTTTACTTTTCTTTTATTTTGGTATTGAAAATGGTTTTCATAATGTTTTTATATCAATGTGTTGTATTGATATCTCGTGATTGAAATGTGGAAATTTTATGTTTCCTTTATGTATGTTTTATGTGATATGATTATGTTATGGTTCTTGGGCATTATTATGAAGACGGGTGGTTCCATGATAAACTAAGGGCGGGTGAGCCCGTTATAGCTCTCCAATGCATTGGGTAACCTGAAGGAGTGAAACGTTAAGGTTTCTCCGAAGAGAGTTTAGGGAATATACTGTGATGGGTAATCCAAACGTAACCAAGAGGGTTACTCCCTACGTAAGAATGTTATGAATGCCTCAAGTTACCTTTATGTCTTATGATTTCTATGATTTATTCATGATTTTATGAGGTATGTTAAAGTGCCTATGTTTTATGGGTAAAGTATGATTTCATTCTTATGTATATATGAACTCATGTTTTCTTTCCATGTTTTTTAACCCATACTGAGTTTTTATGCTCATCCCAAGTTTTTGAAATGTTTTTCACAGGTCAAGGGAAAGGTACATGATAAGATGATAGAGTCAAGGATGTGTCAAGAAATAATCCATGTTTTATTTTAAATGTGTTTCCATTGATGGGAATGAAGAATACTATCTTTCTGTAACCACTTTGTTTATATGTGGAATGTAATGCAAGTTTTATGATCTAATTTTCTAAAACTCTAAACCCGAAAAGATCCTCAATGTGAAATCTTGTAATAACTCAAGATTAAGTAAGGTTTAAGGCTAGGGCCTTATATTACTTTAGGCAGAAGTCACTTCAAGAAGTCCTTTTGGTTCAATCCAAAGGGAGTTACCCAAATTAAAGGTAACTATTTCTCTTAAATTCATTTCTTTAATTTTACTTATCCAACCCCATGAACACTTTTTATTCATTTATTTTAACAACCCCAGTATATTCAATATACTATGATGTTTTTATAAGAATTATTGGAGCTACACGTACACACACCTCCATTTAATAGGTGAAGAACATAATTTTTCTTTGGATGGAAAACTAACGCCTCACGAAACGATGATTGTTTGATTATCTTCAACTGCCTCTTATGGTGGCCATTTTGATGGCACCTTATTTATATATTATGTATATTATGTTTCTGTTTTCTCTATGATTATGTAATTTTCAATTAAAAAAACACCAATATGCTATCCATTATGTGTGACCACGATAATTTCATTTGAGGAAGTGCGGACTACCGCCCCCTCAAGGTTATATGATTCGTTCACGACATTCATGGAACGTGTAAATGATAGACTTAATTGAAATATGTAAAACATATATCATATGATATTATACATTAATTATAATATACCTATGTATAATTATGTTTTAATACCACCGAAATAAAAAATAGAAATGAAAGTTGTGTTCATGAATACGTACAGCTTACCGTGTCCATGAAAGGTGCATTTCATTTCTTATCTCCAAATGTTATGTACTGTTATAAATACATATATATTCAGGATATATAATATTTATATGATATCTAAATTATTTATATCATTCTGGAGATAATGGACTTTTGACCACATGGACAAATTGTAATTATAAGAAGTTCATTTTTTACTCAAGTTCCGAACATCAATAAAATATCCAATATTAACCCAAATAATTAACTAATTATTATATAAAGGTAATAAGTTATGTAAATGGAATAATCAAATTGAAAACAGTTCTTAATCAAGTAGAAATTAACTTAAGTTTATTATTCCATAAGAACAAGGAACACACATGACAATTCGGACTTGAGGTAAGGGGTTTCTTATATCACTTTTAATTCCGTGAGATTTCCTTTGTTTGCCACTTATTTATTGCATGTTGTGTCTGTAATGCCCATGATTGTTTTCAGTGTGTAATATAGTTTAATTTATGGATATTTACATCATCATTGTATGATCCTTATTTCATGGGTGTATGTTTCGTAAGTAACCAAATCGATAAGTGAATTTGAAATTTCAATTTCCCCTCATTCGGCTTTACACATACTTCATTGATTATTTTACTCCAAGATTATGTGTGGAATCCCTATTTATTTTCATATGTCATAATTTCCACACTCATTTATGTGGAAATACTTTTGATACAATTAGTCACTCCACTGATAAATTCTCAAGTCATCGATGTGAACTTGATAAGAGTAATTTTAACTCAATCTCCATTTATTGAGTTAAACATCTAATTAAATGGTGTTGTGTTTAGAAGAATATGTGTGAATGTACATTGATTGTTTTAAACTGAATATCCAATCATATTGAGTGTATTTATATTCTTCACACATAATTTTGTCATTTATTTATCCTTAACCTAAGGATACGTCCTTTATGAGAGATTTCATCTAAATTTACATTCCATTGAGACTTCATTGTTGTTATACACCAAATAACTTTTATATGGTGTATATAATGAACTTTGACATAGTATATCACGAATCTATTTATTCTCATGATATTAGAAAGTTTTTATTACCTCAATTATTTGTATTCAATTGTCTCTCTTTTGGTAGGAACTCTAACTAAAATATCATTTTAAATGTTTTAAAGATTTATTATTTTAAATCATTTTCATTAATGTCCATGTTTTAAAAATGTTTTTCAGGATTTATTTACATGGACATTAATGTTTTAAAATTAAATTTACTTTTAAAATTTCTAAAGTGGTATGGGACACTCTGATTCAAAAATAAATTTTTAAATGGCTTCTTGAAAAATAGAGTGACTTCTAAATGTTTTCAAGAAAAAGGGGATATTTCTCTCTAATAGTTTTGATGATTATTTTCATCTATGTAAATATCCTTTATTGTTCTCGATTGAGGTTAATCTGATACAATACAATCTCCATATTGTATCGAATGAGTTATGTTTGACTGTGGATGTGTTATTTTTATACCATTCATGGTTTGTGGATAAAGTATTGACATTTCGTATGTTATTTTTGATACGACGGTTTATGTTATGTTTCAAACTATTCATATGAGGAATGCATTGGACATAGTAAGTGACGGTTGGATCCCTCGATAGATCCTCGATGCAACGGTAGATCTCATGACACAAACTAGTGTCTTGGCATAAGGATTGACAAAATCTTATTTGTAGTCTTGGCACAAAGCCTTGACTATGTGGTTATGATAGTCTGGCATTATGAATTCCATAATTATGAAAGTGGTTATTGATATTACATGTAAATATTTTACAATTATAATATCAATGTGAACAAGTAAACGGAATTAATTCTTTTTTTTCAATATTATGTTAAAGTTCAAGTTTAAAAGGCTTTCGTTTTAGTTATGCATTACCTTAAATGTTTATTCTTATTTTAGAAGGATTCCTCTATATTGTTATCCTTACTGTGAATTTGATCTCACCCCTTTGTATGTTTTATTTTTCTGAAGATGTGAAGAAGTTAGTTATGAGTGACTTGCATGCCTAATCTAGGAAGCTTGGATGTTTCCAATGGAATAATTTAGTGTTGATTTTATTTTCAAGTTGTAATGTTGATCGTATAAATGTATCTCGTATTTCCAAGGCTATTAAACTGATCGGCCTTTCAGGACATGATTTATTTGTATCGTGCCAATGTTATGTAATAATGCACTGACTCTAGGTAACTGGGGTCAGGGAATTACAGTTGGTATCATAGAAAGTTTAGTACAAACCTTGGAAGCTAGATTTAGATAAACTCTGATTAGAGAACATAGACCTAAGATAGACATTGAGAACTAGTATAGAAGAACATCTAAAATATTGGTATTGTAGAGATTTTGTGAGTTTTCCACGCAATACATCCCTGCCTGGATACGAGAAGGTAGAGGCGGCTCTGGCATAGATGTACCTAGGGGTAAAACCCAAAAACACCACTTTGATCTAGACTCAAACGGGAACTGGTGCACAACAACGGGCCTTGCTGCACTCTTGGTTGCAACACTCCCGGGGGATATGCTTAGGATAATTTAAATTTTTTTACAAACCTATTTGAAGGATTTTAATATAAGATGATAATAAATAACCTTGGTTAATACTGGGGTGTTATTGATTGAAAATAAGGTGTGATGATATTTTATAAATAATTTTATTACTATTCTTACTCACACAATGTTTTTATGTTTTAGTCTTTGGATGTATTGCAAGGATGTCATAATAACTTTGAGAATGATGTAAAAGGTGTGAACGATGGTGGAAATGAGCAACAAAATGGAATGTTGATATGCGTAAAATATATCGTGTTCATGCCAAATCAGTTTTCCAAAAATATGATCAACAAAATATATATTAACCAACACCCAGAATCAACAATGAAGAGAAAGGTGATGAATTATAAGAGCTCCAGCAGTGGAGACCATGGAGAAAAGATTCCTCAATTTCTATCATGCTGGAAATGTGGAAGGAGACGCCCAGGAATGTGTCTCAATGGACCAAATAAATTAATTACATGTGGGAATTAAGGACATAATGTGAAGAATTGCTGAGGAAAAATGAAGAGTACTAAGGAATAAAATAAAAATGTTCCGAAGAATCCATTTACAGTCATTTTCCGTAAATGTAGGGAACTGGCCATTACCCTAGTGAATACCCTATTCTATAGGATATTTACTTGGTCAAGGAAGAAGCTCTGTGGAAATAAATGCCTGGAAATTTTTTTAAAAGTATTAGTACTCATTGTTGATGGGATTACTTTGGAATAATTTTCCTTTGTATTTGTAACCCTGTAGTTTGTCATGTGAAAATGATATTTGATGAAGAATTATCTTTTCTCTTGTGGATATAGTTATAAATATCCATTTGGTTTTACATGATCATTGGGTTTGAGGAAATTACAGGTTATTATATTTTGGGATAAAAATTCAAGGTATGAGATAACATTTGTGGTTAAATTATTTTATGGTTAATATTGAGGTATTTATCTTATTCTGGTAATGTTATAAAATATAATTTTTGAAAAAGGTCAACATTCATACTGTGTGACAACCCATCACGTCTGACAAAGCTGTGGGAATCGAACCCACAACCAGAGTGTGATTTAGATTTATCACCTACCACGTGATGTCCCTGGTTAGTGTGACTAATTCTTTTTAGTTAAATGATTTTATTGATCAATAAAAAGTTGATTTGGGATCTTATGTCTTATCAAAGGAATACCCTTACTATTGGAAAATGATTTTATGATTAAGTGATAAATGTTATTTGGAAGACGTTCTCTTTGTTGGGAACACTATATACCCAAGGAAAATAGAATAATATGGGATTTTATTGGAGGATTAATGGTGGATTTTTACCTTTGTTTTTATTGTGGATTTATAGTGATATGGGTTATTTATGGAAATTATTAACCTATAATAGAGAATATGTGATTAGGTTAATTTCTTATAAGAGTAGTTGATGTCATTTGGAGGTACAATTTAACGTGGAAGACTTTGTAATCAAATTCTTCTATGTTTTGTGTTTCAATATTAGCTTGTATTATATTGATGGACTTTAAGGAAATTGTTGATTGAATGGTTTTTATTTAACTTTGGGTATTGTTTGTTTCATTTTATAAATTAAGATTATTATTTCATTCTCTAAGGGATTATCCTTTTTGGAGATCATCTGATCTTGTACTAACCATTTTGGTGGTGGTTAATCTCTAAAGGAAAGGTAAATATATTTTTTATCTTTTTTGGATCATGTTATTCTCTAGGAGTTGATTCTATCTCATCCGGTGTGACCAAGTCATCTTTAATACTCATCGTTTGAAAAGAAAAAAAATGATTTGGTGGTAGAAATTTATTAAAGAATGATACTCTACTTAAAAAGCAAGTATATCACTTTATGTTCTTAGTCAATCTCATAAATAATTTCTCAACTTTATTAAATGGAACATAAAACAAAATAAAATTTTATCTGTTTACTTTTCCTACTGGGAAACTAATGACCATGTATCCCATCCCGAGTTTGTGTTTTTCTTGTTGTTAACTTTCACCCAATCATGTTTTCTATCCCTCTCCATCGGAACATGACACATTGTTTTCTCCTCCATATCCACGTTTTCATGGAATCCTAGTATCTGTTGTCTCGGGTAACCTTTTTAACTTCTCTTAATTTATTTTAAAGTGATAGTTTTATTGACTCTTTTTCCGATGTGGGGCTTTCAATGAAGTATCCGAGCCCAATTTTAAAATTGCGAGGACACAATTTCCAAAAGGGGGGAAGGATGTAACATCCTAGGTAAATAAAGAATAATAAATTTTCATATTTATTAATATTTTTGAATTAAATGTTAATTTTAACTCAAAGGGGATTCTATGTTCGATGGCTTACCCGATACACAACAACAGGTTTCTTTGAATTATTACTTTGTACACTAATAATCTAATATTATTATTTTAAATGGTACTTAATTCTAAGCCATTATATTAGTGGAAATTAATTAAACTAACTAAAATATTATTATATATGTTTGTTAAATTTTTTAAAATTTATCCAATAATAGTTAGAGGCTTAAAATAAGAAAATAATTCGATTTTTAGCATAAATACTCTAATATTTATTAAAGGGCCGATTTACCACCTTTTGATAGAGAAACCTCTTTAAATATAGTTTTGGTTATTTTTATATGTTATATTTTAAAAAATAAAATTATTTTTCAGAATCAGGACCTCAAAATCTACTTTGGGTAAAATTTTGGTATTTTTCTGATAAAATTCATTTTTTTTATTAATAGTGAAAAATACCTTTTTTAATTCAAAACTTTGTTTTAATATAATTAATTTATATGGTTATATTATCTTCTTAATTTGTTTTAAAGTGTAATTAGAATAAATTTTTACCATTTAATTCAATGTTGGTCATTAGAATAAATTTTACTTTGAAATTTGATATAAACAAGTGTCAATCTTTTGATAGTTATTATTTATTAAAAACACGTAATTTGTTTTAAAAACGGGAATTAATTTTAAATTACTTAATTCCACTTTTATGTTTTGAATTTGGAAAAAGAGACTTAATTTTTGAATTAAGAATATCAAATAAATATTTTCCTAAATTTTGGGTATTATTCTGAAAAACTTCAATTTTTGATGAATAGTGAAATCACTTAGTAGTAGTTAGAAAAGTGACTTTTAAATTTAAATGAAATTTGACAACTTCTGTGAGTTGAATTTAAAAAATCCGAGAGACATGATTAATATCAAGAAGTAAAATTTGGTTCAATAAGATTAAAATAATTTTTGGTGAATAGTAACCTTTGACTTTTATTTACCGTGGTTAAAAGTAAATAGGGTAATTCAAGGTAAAATGTATATTATTATAATACAAAATTACCATAACACTTGTCCTAACCTTATTGGATGAGTCATTTCCGACCATGTCCATCCTTGGGTCGATTTTGGGACCCCATAGAACCACTTGAGAGTGATAATGACTCTTTATATTAATTAATTTAAAGTAAAGACAAAAATGACACAAACAAATATCTTTTAGTAAATTAATTTTTACATTGGGTTATATAAGTTATATTTTCGACTATAAACATTCATTGGAAATAAAAAAATATTTCATACATCATGTGATTTTGTTTATAATTTTAGACATCAAAGAAATTAAATTATATATTTCACAATAATGATGCAGTGTTTACGTCATTAAGAAATGATTTCAATAAATAAGATAATAATGATTAAAATATTATCTGAAACATGTCCAATTATGATTGGATGATTTTTTTTTCAAATATTAGTCATCTTATATTCGACTTTATTGTGTTTTGGACATTTTGAATCCAACGATAAGTTTATAATAAAATCATAGTTTCACACTTCCCTAAAGAGCCCCTCCTCTCCCTTATAAAAAGAGACAACTTAAAACAAATTATTCACAACTCTCAAGCCTTTTTTATTGGACAAAATCTGCCCAATTAATCTCCCTACATCCCTCTCGTTCACCTAGAAGTCTTACCTTAGGAATAAGGAATTTCAAGAAGTCCTTTTGGTTCAAACCAAAGGGAGTTACCCAAATTAAAGGTAACAGTTTATCTTAAATTCATTTTTTTATTTTACATCTCCAACGCCAAGAACTCTTTTTTCCCATTATTTTAACAACACCACTATATTCAATATACTATTATGTTTTTATAAGAAGTATTTGAGCTACACTTACAAACACCTCCATCTAATGGGTGAAAAACATAGTGATTCTGTGGGTGGCGAACTAACGCCTCAAGAAACGATGATAATTCAATTATCTTCTACTGCCTCTTATGGTGGCCATTATGATGGCACTATATTTATATATTATGTTTATTATGTTTATTTTTTCTCTATGCTTCTGTAATTTTCATTTAAAAACACACCAATATGATTTCCAATATGTCTGACCATGATAATTTCATTTGAGAAAGTGCGGACTACCACCCCCTCAACTTGATATGATTCGTTCATGACATTCATGGAACATATAAAGGATAGAGTTAATTGAATTAT
Organism: Viscum album; assembly: GCA_963277665.1. Lineage (NCBI taxonomy): Eukaryota > Viridiplantae > Streptophyta > Magnoliopsida > Santalales > Viscaceae > Viscum > Viscum album. Next base: position 933,061,116 of record OY728121.1, read on the forward strand.
GTAAAAAATATATCATATGATATTATAATTTAATTATAATATACCTATGTATCATTATGTTTTAATTCCATTGAAATAAAAAATAGAAATGAAACTAATGTTCATGCGTACGTACGACTTACATTCTCTATGAAAGGTGCATTTAATTTCATATCTCGAAATGTTATGTACTGTTATAAATACATATATATTGGATATATAATATTTATATGATATCTAAACCATTTATATCATTCTGGTCAAAATGGAATTATGACCACATGGACAAATTGTAATTATAAAAAGTTCGTTTTTGACTCATGTTCCGAACATCAATAAAATATCCAATATGAACCCAAATAATTAAATAATTATTATAGAAAGGTATTAAGTGATGTAAAAGGAATAATAAAATTGAAAAGTGTTCTTAATAAAGTATAAATTAGCTTATGTTTATTATTCATGAAGAACAAGGAACACACAAGAAAATTCGGACTTGAGGTAAGGGGTTTCTTATCTCACTTTTAATTCCATGAGATTTCCATTATCCACCAATTATTTATTTCATGTGGTGTGTCTACTTCCCATTATTGTATTAATTGTGTAATATACATTAATTTATGGATATTTACATCATCATTGAATGATCCTTCTTTCATGGGTGTATGTTTCGTATGTTACCAAATCGATAAGGGAATTTGAAATTTCAATTTCCACTCATTCAGCTTTATGCATACTTCATTGATTATTTTACTCCAATATTAGGTGTTGAATAACTATTTATTTTCATATGTCATAATTTACTATCCCCTTTATTTTGATATACTTTTGATACACATAATCACTCCATTGATAAATTCTCAAGTCATCGATATGAACGTGATAAGAGTAATTTTAACTCAATCTCCATGTATTGAGTTAAACATCTAATTAATTGGTGTTTTTTATAAGAATATGTGTGAATGTCCTTTTATTTATTAACACTGAATATCCAATCACAATGAGTGTATTCATATTCTTCACAAAAAATTTTGTCGTTGATTTATCCTTTACCTATGGATACGGCCTTTATGAGAGATTTCATCTCAATTTACATTCCATTGAGTCTTCATTATTTTTATACACCAAATATCTTATATATGGTGTATATAATTTTCTTTGAAATAGTATATCATAAATCCCTTTATTCTCATGATATTACAATTTTTTGATTACCTCAATTATTTGTATTCAAGTGTATCTCTTTTGGTTAGGAACTCTAACTAAAATATCATTTTAAATGTTTTAAAGAATTATTATTCTAAATATTTTTCATTAATGTCCATGTTTAAAAAAAATTATATGGATTTTTTTATATGGACATTAATGTTTTGATATTAAAATTACTTTTAAAAATTTCAATGTGGTATGGGACACTTTTATTCAATAATTTATTTTTAAATGGCTTCTTGACAAATAGTTTGACTTTTAAAAGTTTTCATGAAAAAAGGGGATATTTCTCTTTAATAGTTTGGATGATTATTTTCATCCATGTAAATATTGTTCATTGTTCTCAATTGAGGATAATCTGATATAATACAATCTCTATATTGTATCGAATGAGATATGTTTGACAGTGGAAGTGCTATTTTTATACCATTCATGGTTTGTGGATAAAATATTTACATTTCGAATGCTAGTTTTGATACGAATGGTTATGTTATGTCTCATCCTTTTTATATAAGAAATGAATTAGACTTAGTAAGTGACGGGTGGAGCCCGCTATAGCTCCTCGATGCATCAGTAGGTCTCATTAGACAAACTAGTGTCTTGGCACTAGGCCTTGAAAAAAACATATTTATAGTATTGTCACAAGGCCTTGACTATGTGGTTATGATAGTCTGGCATTATGAATTCCATCATTATGAAAGTGGTTATTGATATTTCATGGGATTATTCTAATAGTAGAATATCCATGTCAATATGTAAATGACATTATTTCATTTTCCCCATATTATGCTAGACTTCTGGTTTAATGTATTTTGTTTTAGTTATTCATTTCCTAAAATGTTTATGCTTATTTATGAATGTTTCCACTATATTTTTATCCTTACTGATCATTTAATATCACCCCTTTCTATGTTTTATTTTTCCCAGGATGTGAAGAAGTTAGTTATGAGTGACTTGTAGGCCTAATCTAGGACGCTTGGATGTTTCCAGTGGAATAATTTAGTGTTGTTTTTATTTTCAAGTTGTAATGTTGACCTTATGAATGTTTGTAGTATTTACAAGGCTACTAAACTGATCGGTCATTCGAGACATGATTTCCTTGTATCATGCCAATGTTATGTAATAATGCACCGAATCTGGGTAATTGGGGTCGGGGCATTACAGTAGTAACAACTTGCTATTTTGGTGATCTTTCTCATTGTGTTAGTATTGTGTTTGTTAAACACTTTTGTGATTCCAATATAATTTGAGAAAATGTTTATACCTATACACCATGGTTTTAGAGTGATACCTGACTAATCCACTTATAATTTTTGATTGAGTCATAGTGGTGAATATGTGTCTCAGATCTTCCCTAAGGCAGTCTGGACATAGTCACCCACATTCATGTAGAACCTTGTAAAAATACTGTGTTGTTATTTATTTACATTCTATCTGGCATGTGGTATATTTGTGTTTTTAAAAATGTAATATTCATTCACACTAACAAGTTTAGTGATTCAAATTAAATGTGGATAAGATAAATGAAAAGAAAATTGGAAAAAACTTGTGTATAATGATTCATCCCCCCTCTTAGTATACCTGCATGATCTACTAGACACTTGAAATTGGAAAGTGTCTATATTATACAACCAAAAGGTTTTGGTAAAACCATAAGTTTTTATTAAGGTGTGAATGTTACTAAAATATAGATTTAGATCTATGTAAGCAAAAATATCGTAGAATATTAATTTGGAATGATTTTTCCATGTGTCCAAAAGAGGTTGGTGGAAGAGCCAATATTTTTTGAGTATAATATGTTGATAGCATGTGAAAAATAATTATTTAGTTTTATAGTTATTTATGAAAATTATGGCTGTAACTCTCTAATGATTGAATGAAAATAAAAATCTAAGTTCTAAGGAATGAGATCAAATAAGGTAAATCTAATGGGTTTCTTTGACCAAGTCCAAGGGCATATGCTGACAAGGTATTAAAAAAATATAAGCTAGAAAAATTCATGATATAATTGCTACTCATGTCAGATGACATAAATCTATCCTGGAAGACATGTATGATACATAAGAGGAGATTAACGTGGTGAGTAGAATCCCATAAACATCTATAATGGATTTATCACCTATCTCTTGCTCTGTACAAGATATAATATTTCCAATATATAATTTATGGTAGGAAAATATCATTAAAATTTAAGAGAACTCTACAACAAGCAGTCAAACTATCCAAATGTACTTGAGAATGTACAAGGAAATGTACTTAGTACATGGAGATTAGAGGACACTAGTAATAAGGGGACATAAACTAGTGTTCCATTATATTGATATGATTTAATATAACATTCGGAAAAAGATAATGAGAACTAAAATTTCATTCAAGCAATTGGTATCCATGTCTACAAATAATGAGTGTATTATGGCTTCAGATGTAGCTAAAGAAGTTGTGTAAAATATGAAACAATTTGTTCTAGTTCTTGGAATCACACCTATAAAGTAATGTTTTAATATAATATAAATTATAATAATCCATATTTTTGTACTATCCATGATGTCATGTTTTAATAATGTATAAAAGGAATATACATGGGGATATCATATCTTGAGGAGCTTACTCGAGGAGGTGATGTTGTAGATAGAAGAGCATCAATGAAGCAAAGACATTGTAGGACCTACTAATAAATCCATAAAATATGAGAAGAAAGAAAATATCATGTGAGAGCTAACAAGGATTTTATTAATGTTGGATAAAGTGTAAGTGGGAATGGGGATAATGTGGGTTCCCTAGTGTGAAACTGAAAATTACTTTTTTGATTAACTTATCATGTATATAGTGAGTTATGTATGATGTATACTTACCGTAATAGTGTTGATATTTCTATGTCCACTATTTACATGGTTATCTTCATAGATTATTTTTCATATAAAAAAATATATAGTAGTTCATGGGATCTAATGAGAACCTAGAGATACCATGAAAATAATATTAAAATTACACCCAATGGTCCAGAAACATCATGCTGATTGGACACAAATGATGTGTGACCATCAGGCGTTTGGGGCTTATAAGCATTGATACTTCTTCTCTTAAATTTCACACATGGTGATCTTGAGTAGATAATATTCCAAGGACTGGCCCACCAATACGACACCACTTATTTCAGGTGTCATTGGTTGTTTTTTATCTTTAAACACATGTAATGGTCACCTGAATTGAGATTATTATTAGTGTATACTAATTGATTATGTACATTGATGAAAAAATTAATACCATGTAATTTATGTCATGGAAGAGTATCTTTTGTTGGGTGTGTCATTGGTGGAATGGCATCAATTGGATAATTAAGATAGAAATTTTCTCTTCTGATAAGAAGTGATATCTCAGGCCCAAGGGATCTGGATGGAAATACCATCACCAATCCATTTCCACTGTAAAATATGGTAAGTCTATCAAATAAGTTCAATGAATAATAAATTTATAAATGAGGAGGAAATGAAGAGTGCATCCCACATTATGAGATATCTTGATACAAAGAGATTATATTATCTGAAATGTGTTCATATGAGGTTGTTATTAGTATGACTATTCTATATCTTCTTAGGGTACCTAATAGGTTACTAGAATCTACTCCTCATATGAGAATAATATTCACTACTATCGAGATTAGGTCATAGACGGTCACACACAAAGCTTATTCATAAGCTTGACCAATTCTAGTGAATTGAAGATTAGGACACAGTGGGCCCTATGGTGGGGGTTGGGTAATGTATGGGTTTAAACGATCACATTAAATTAAATAAAATCAATATTATTCAAATTAGGAATAATATATATTGAATTTATTTACTTATTACATTTATGAGTTATATAGTGGATATTAAGAAAAAAAATTAACGAATATTAAAAATTTAATATTAAAGGTTTATAAAATATTTCTGTTGGAGAAATGAGTCTTGTTAATGACTAATATATTATCACGTAATATTATTTTAATGTTATAGGTAGGTAATAATATAATTATAATTTTTGGGTCACATTTTCAAGGATATAATTATTATTTTAGGCATTAAATGATGTGTTAACTTACTAAACGGTTGAAGTGAAATTTTAATGAGTTTTAACCTTAGTATAAATGACATAATAAGGTCAAATTCATGGTATTATTAATTTTGACAAATTTGGGTGGTTCTCTCACCTCCCTCTTAAGTTCTAGAGAGAGATGAAGGTTTGGGAACCTCAATCCAATTTCTTCCACCTTGATTGAAGAGTAAACGATTCCATAATCATTTCATCATCAATCGTTCTTTTGATTCTCTATTCCAGAACCTAGAGATCAAATATCAATAATCAACCAAGATTATAGAATGCGTGTGTGATGAAACATTGTGATAATTTATTTTAACAATTTTTTAGTATTTGTTGAAAACTAATTTTTTTATATGAATGTTCATTTATTTAGGAATCAGACTTATACCCATCATAATGAAGATTCATCTTACTCAATGTATGTTAGAAAGTTTAAAGTTGTTGAATGATTGGATCCAATGATAATGTGGGAGAAGAGTTTATGTTTTAAATATTGTTTTTATACACTCAGAGAATCAAACTGGGAAGCACCAGATATATAGAATCATATTACGGTACATCGACATGAAATCGAAGATCATCAGATCGAAAAGCCTCAATAGTAGAATTTTTTATTTACTGGATGTTTTTCTTTATCATAATCAAGGAAATAAAGAATTTACTAAGCAGAGAAGTAATATTGTTAATTAATATTTTGAAAAATTATTATGATGTTAGGAGTTAGAAATTTTTTATACATTCTAAACATAATAATATAAGGATTTTCATATAAGGATTTTTTCCCAAATCATGAAATGTTTCATGAATAAATCTTTTGATGAAATGGTGGAGTGGTTTAAATAATTTTTGAGTTACAGTATAAGAATTATATCGTAATGAGAATTACATTGTAATTATAATTCCATCATAATTGGAATTTCATCATAATGGGAATTCCATTGTAATGGTAATTCAATCAAAATGGAAATTCCATCATAATGAAGATTCTATCAGATTAAGCTGAGAAAGAAATAGAAATTGGATTGATCTGAGAAAGAAACAAAAATCATATTGACCAGAGAAAGAAACAGAAATCAGATTGAGATGAGAAATAAATTAAAATCATATTGATATAATAATGAAAAAAATAATATTGATCTAAGAATGAAAAATAATTAATAATGAGATTATTATGTAGAAGAATAAAAAAATAAGATTCCACAATATTTACGAAGAAATGGAGAAGTAAAAAATGATATTTAATTTTTCATAAATCTTGGAGAATTCTAAGGAGGTTATAAGAAGTCCCAGTTTAAGTTTAAATGTGAGTGTTTTTATGTGTTTTTGACATTTGAGGAAGTGGGGAATGGTTTCAAGTTTCTTTCCTTCATTTTCTATTTCACCTATAAATACTTGCCCAGAATGTTTATGTACGGTGACATTGTACACAAGAAGAAAAGGAAGAGCACTAAGGAAATCAACAGAAAGTCATTTTTTGCTAGAGATCTTGTGAGTAGGATGAGAAAACTGAATGTCCTTTTATCGAATTGTGAAATATAGTATTGAGAAGACCGTATTGTTTCAACCAGACTATGGTACATCAAATTGAGGTTTTGGGTAGAGTTTGAGTTTTGAAGATTGAAAATGAGTTCCTCATATTGAATCCATCATATTTAGAGAATCATATCTAGACTCCTCATAGTGATACAATTGGATCCAACCTCATCGTATTCTGAAAATCAGATCGAAAATCACCATATTAGGAGAATTAGATCCAAAATCAACATATTGAGAAAATCAGATTCATCCAAACTGGACTGAGGATTCATGTTGAGAAATGGTGGAGCGGTTTCAACAAAGTATTTATTATTTTTTTGGATCAATTATTTTATAAGAAAACATTATAAACTGATCGGTTTTATAATAATATTTCCAATCAAGAGATAGACAATGTAGAACAAGAGGTGGTACATGTTGTATCAACTTCTTCATAACTGTGTATTTACATAGATCCATGAGAGTGGAAATAGAAAAGATATAGGTTCTAACACTAAGGCCAAACCTTCTTAATCCTCTATTCTTTACATTCATTTTTACTATTTCATGCATGAGTATTTACTAAAAGTTGATAATGAAATAAATCTTAATAGTTTTGAGGGGTTATGTTTTTAAATTTTTTGATACTTTTAAAAAGTAAAAAACTAATTCAACACCACATCTCAGGTGTTATTAGGTCTTTTAGAACATCAATTGGTATCAAAGACCCATGTTCCTTTGTTGAATCCTTATCATGGATAATATCAATTCGTTCAAGAGTAGAGTAATTATTAAATTGAGGGAAACAATTTTATGGATGAAAAAATAGAATGATTATTTTTCTCATATCTATTATCACACAAGTTTTTTGATGCTTCTACCATTGGTTTTCCACCAATTGAGATAGATTCCCCAATGACCTTTTCTAATAAGAGAAATATAGAAGTTTTTGGAAAGGATAGGAATACTCTCATTCTATCCTAATAAGATAATGTTTATTATTATTTTATAGGTATTAACACTTAAAAAATTAGGTGGGAAAATATGGAAAGTGTTTTTGATGGGAATACTAATGTTAAGGAAGAAAAGATACAAATATGGTGATGTACGTAGAAAGATATCAGAATGAGATATGAAGAGACATTTCATGAATACTTAACCAGTGTAATTTAAATTGTTTGAAACATTATAGGATTCATATATGTCTCAGAAGATTTTATAATTATGAATAAAATTATGAGAAAATTTCCCAACAGGTTTGATTCAAATTTTTTATTTAGAAGATAGGGATGATTTATCTATTGATGAATTGAATAACTTTCTTCTAGATTTTGAAATGGGGAAAGATCAAATATTTAAAAATAAGATGAAAGAAGAAATGGATTTTAATGCTATGATAAAGATAAAGATCCAATATGTTAAAGAACATGATCCTTGTTAGTTCAAAGATAAAGAGGATGATGAGTTGAATGAAAAAATCTTGTCTCTTATATCCAAAAACTACAGAAGAGGAAGAGGAAAGTATGGAGGTAACCATCCTCTAAAATGGTTTGAGTGTGTTGGAATTATACACTTTTATATGAATTTCACCAATAATAATGTTGGATAATATCTATATTATTCGGATGAAAAACCTCAATGAATGAAGGGGAACAAAAATGACAAGGAAAACAAGTCATCTAAAAAATACAAGAAGATGTTTACTGGAAACCAAAAAAAAGTATTATGAGAAAGAAAGTTGAATCAGACTCAAATGACGACAATTATTTTCAAGATGAAAATTTAGAAAAACTCAAAACCATTATTGAAAAAGTTGAGAAAAGAAATGATTCTTCAGAAAGTGAATAAGGTGGTGAATAATATTATAGAGAGTATCAGTTAAGAATAGAACTTGTTGCATGTCATAAGAAAAATAATACTCTGAAGAAAGAAACTATAATTATAAAGAAATATTGTGAATAATTTTCATATGGAAGAAAATATATTATCATGTTGGTGGAAGAATACGTCAAGGATATTTTATGTTACAAATATAGAATTGTTGAGAAAAGAATGATTATTGAAGAACATAGTAAGAAGCTAAAAACTAAGAAAGAAGAAGTTAACAAGTTTCAATAAGATGAGTCTGAAAGTACCTTGAGGAAAATTAATGAAAAATTCAACAATGCTTCAGATGTAAAAGAAGATAATTTTACTGTTGCTGAGAAGTATCAATATTGGAATCATGGGAAATCTTCTCTTACCAGAAATAATATTTCATATGATTCATTTAATACTTCCAGTTTTGAAAAAAGTATTGAAAAATATTGGGTAGAGAAAGGATGCGAGAAACCTATCAAATCTACAAAATTATTAAACTCACTCAAAAGAAATGATGGTCTACATCATGATTATTTTAGAGTTGAAAGAAGTTAGAAACCCCAATAATGTTTTAAAGAGAAATATATTTACTGAATATAAAATCAATATTTGATGGATATTTCCAGTTTTGTGGACCTTATGGGAATAGATCTTATAATCTTTGGCACAACATTTCTCTACCCAGAAGATGGTATGAGAAAAGTGTATAAAATAGTAAAAGTAGAATGAGAAACTTTCCAAACATATAGATATTTGAAAAGTTGAATTCCTAAGATGTTTGAAACATTCCAAAAATAATGTATTTGAATTTTTGTAAAAAGTTTGTGAAATATGTGATCAGGATTTTCATCATTCCAAAATATACATGACTCTACTTCTGAAACAAATTCCTTATGATTGATAAGAAAAGGATTCTAAAAGGGATAATGTTTAGGAAAACGATTTTATTACTGAGTCATCTATAAAATAATGTTTAAGGAAAAAACCATGGATACATGATAATGGTTTTTCTTCACATATAATATGTTATATAAAAATATTAAAATATGATGAAAGGAATGATTACGTAGAAGTTAACATTGGTAATGATAGTTCATTAAAAATTAGAGGAATCCGAATGACTGAGATTAAAGTGGAAAAGTTGAAATCCAAGTATGTTTTATTTGTTGATGGGATAAAACATAACATAGTGTGAGTAAGATTTGTGATGATGGAAAATTATTTGTTTTTTGAAAATATTTTTGTTTCTTCAAAAGTAACAATGATTGAAAAGTTATTTAAAAATGAGAATGAACTATTGGGAACCTCTTCCAAATAGAATAATTTAACAACCCATGTTACTTGAGTGTGGAAGATGGAAAAAAATTGTGTCACCAAAGTGTTGGGCACATTGGATAGAAATTTATGACCAAAATTTATAACGTTTATATTATTTAGAACATTCCAAAATTTAAAATAAGAGAAGAAGATGTTTTTGTTACTTGTAAAAAGATGAAGATGACCAACAAAAGACATAAAAGAGTTTAAATTCAATCTAGAGGACCTCTTGATTTTATTTATTTGAATTTATGTTGGATGATGATACATTAATCCACAAAAGGAGACTTATAATTTATTACTTTTATTGATTATTTCACCTAGATAATAAACATCATGTTTATGAAGAAAAATTCAGAGTTCATTGAAATGTTCAAATTATTTAGAAAATATGTTGAGAATGAAATAGGGGTTTCTACAAAGAAGTTGAGAACATATAATGGTGACTTATACAAAAACAATACTTTTAAGACTTATTTGAAAAATCATATAATATAAAATCAGTATAGTTATCCCTATACTCCATAACAAAATGGAGTAGTAGAAAGATATAATATATGTTTGGTGGAAATGAGAAGTAGTATGTTATTAGTATACAAACATTCAAAGTTATATTAGAGTGAAGCTGTTAGTACTGCTACGCATTTTAAAAAATAGATGTTAGTTTTGATTGGAAACCAAAATGACTCCTTTTGAAATGTGGTATAAAAAACCTTCCTTTAAAAAATTAAATGTTTTTAGAATTACATGTTTTCTCAAAATAAAAAACCCACATTTGGGAATGTTTGATGAGAAAGATGAGGAAGTAACTTTTATGGGTTATTCAACAAATTGATGAAGTTACAAATGTTAGATTTTTTTTACAAATCCAGGTTGAATCATATGATGTGAAGGTAATTGAAAGTAAAATTTTCTAAACAAATTTTTTTAACAATGTTGAGGAAGAAGTACCAGAGATTCCTAACAATAGTGAAATTAATTCAAAACATCCTTATCAAGATTTATAAGGATCATGTGATAAGGTAATTTAGCTGGGAAAGAAACATGGAAATTTCCTACAATATAAAATCATGTTGAATCTGAATCCATTATTGGGAATTATAAGGCTCAGGTTCAGACTAGAAGGAAGTTCAGATTAGAAAATAAAACTTCAATTATCTCAAAAGTCAAACCAAAATCCGTTTTTAGGATATTCAACACAAAGAATTATTAGATTTTATGAATTAATTATTGGATTAGATTGAGAAGAATGAAACATAGGAACTTGTTCCATGGCTAGAAAATAAATATTTTATCAAAACAAAGTGGGTTTATAGAAAAAAAGTGAACGAGGACGGAGAAGTTTCAAGAAATAAATCAATATTTCTGTGTTAAGGATATGAAAAGGTGGAATGTATGGATATTAATGAAAACTTTCCCTCAGTTCAAGGATGTAAACAATTAGAACGTTTCTTACTGTGGTTGCTCATCAGAATTACAATGATTATTAGATGGATTTAGTGATAGTTTTCTTAAATGGAGAGATTAAGGAAGTATTTTACATTGAAAATCCATGTGGTATTCTACTTGAGTACGATGAGAAAATGTTTTTACATTGATGAAATATTTGTATAGGATGAAATATGATCCATGCTCTTCATATTTAAAACAAGATCATTTTTTGATAATGGTAAATTTTTATAATGGAAAAGTTAATAGAAACATATATGTGAAAGATGTTGACTTTGAAGCTCTAATTATAATTGTTTATGTGGATGATATAATTTTTATTGGGGATAGAGAAAATGTTTGTAAAACAATTATTGAGAAAATGAAGAAGAATTTAGAAATGTAAATATTGGAGAATTAACATTCTTCCATGTCTTATATGTTAAAAAATGAAAAATAAATTTTCTTATCTCAAGAAAAGTATGCCAGGTAATTATTAAATATGTTTGGGAAGGAAGAATCCAATGAATTTTCTACTCCTATATCCATGAGTACATAGATGAGAAAAATGAATCCAGATGAAATTCAAATAGGATAGACATTAAGAAACTTATAGGAACTCTTATTTAATGTATAGCCTCAAAGACTGATATTGTTTATGTTGCAACTTTGCGTGCCAGGTATCAAAGTAATCCAAAAGAATCACATATTTTGAAGAAAAAATAATTTTGAGAAATTTAAAAGGAACAACTTCACATGTGTAATTTCCAAGCCTAGGTGCCACATATCAGTTCCTCGAGCCATACATCCACATGACCTCAGGCACACCTCCTTGTATGCCAGAGGCGGCTGACTAGTAGTAAGGGTATGATAAGTCATTCGTGGGGAGACATTACCTTCTTTTATCAGAGTAAACACCAGTGGAAAATGAAACATACAATTGTGGAAGCATATATAATCATAACCATACCAATATTATTATATAAGCACAATATAAATCATAGTACTCAATTTAATGAGAAACATGTAACGCCAGTATAATTTTCAAAAGTGAATCACAAAGTAAAGACACCAATAACTACCAAATGGGTTGCAAACCACATTTGGTCCCCTCATCCAGCTCCATCCTCGATCAAAAATATAACCTAATTACCTTGAACATAACTTGTCCTACAACAATCAGGTATATTCGGTTACTGATCAGGCATCCCAAATAGGGTGTGAGTATGAATCAGAAGGCCACCACCAATGGTCTATAAACAAATCCAGTCAAAAACTAGTGTATACAGTAGTATAAAGAAAATTATCACAATTCATAATTAAACAATTTTCACATTATTAATTAATCTTTATCAACCACATAGACTATTAGGTTTGAATTATATCCCATTATCAATCAATATTATTTATTCACAATTATCCTTATTGTAGAAATCCATGTCTAGCACTAAAAACCCCGTCAATATAGAGCACCATGTCTAACTCCCAAAATCTCTTTAGTGTTTCATTCCATGTCAAACACCGAATATCTTATTTATTATTATTTTTCATTGATGTAGAAATCCATGTCTAACACCCCAATTCTCAACAATACAGATTGATATATCAATGATGTTGAATTCCAGGCCTAACACCCAAAATCCCATTGGCCTAAAAGGCCATGTCTAACACCCCAAATCCCATTCCTTTATTTATGTCATTTGTGAAAAATTCTATGTTTAACACCCTAAATCCCTTTGGTTTAGAACACCATTGCCTACACCCGCAATCCCATTGGTGTATAATTCCATGTTTAACACCCCAAATCCCATTCATTGATTAAATTAAAATCTAATAAATCAAGTCCATTAATTAATTCCACAACTAATTAACAAAATAATTTTCACATTAATTATTTCTATAATTAATTAACCATTCATAATATCAATAGTCAATAATTAATTATGCAATTAATTATTCTTGATCATAGGAAGGGAAACATGAAAATTAACTCATAATTTAATTATCCCAAATTCTTGAACATTTATACCGATAATCGATCATTTACCATTATTTCTTAGTTTAAATACATAGCTTGACCATATAAGTCCCATTATAATATATTCTCACAATTAATTATCTTGTTCAATAACCCTAAAATCCAACAATTTCACTACATTCACAATTAATTAATTGATAGCACTAATTAATTCAATATGAGATTTTGATTGATAAAAAAATATATCAATCCTAAAAATTTCATATAAGAGAAAAAATAATGACAATTTGATTTAGAAATTAGACCAACTACCTTGATTTTCTAATGAATTTTTTCTCATTGTAAATCCCCAAAATCATAGCATTATAATGACTTAGATCTAAGTTCTAGATCTATATCCATAAACCAAGATCCAAGATACCAAGATAGAGTAAAACTAGATCTAGATCTAAAATCATAGATCTAGATCTCACCAATTAGGTTTAGATCTAATGAATCAGAGAACAAACATCACCAAAATATCAGGATAGAAAGGAAGAATAGACAGGAAAAGGATCGAGAGGAGATCCACTTACCGGGAAAGGCAGATATTTGATCTAGGATTTGAATCTTGAATAATGGAGGTCAAATGGCCTTTTAACCCCTCTATAAAGATTTGGAATCGTCTGAAAATATTATGTACTGATCCATGGTCAAAATGGGGGTGTTTTGGGGGTTCAAGGGATTTCAAAAATAATTTTTGGGTGAAATAAAACACTGTGCACGGTTTTTCTAGGAAGGGGCACAAGGTTTGAAAAACCGTGCGTGAACTATGTAGACATCACATCCCATGGTTTTATACATTACTAGGTTTGGGTTCATGGTTTTCCGAACCATGAACCAGCCATGTGAACCTCTATTCTTATGTTCACATGGTAAGTTGGGAAGGGCACACAGGTTTCCCTAACCGGGCACAAACCATGCACATACCCATTTTCTGAATTTGTTTCATATAAAACTCCACCAAAACACACCCCCAGTCATAACTCAAACCAAATGTACTTAAATTTAAATGAAAATTACCTTAATTCAAGCATGAGATAACTCCAAAAATGGAAACATCTTACAATATCCCCACCTTATAATAGATCATCCTTGAGATAATCTTCCAAAAATCTCTACGATTCTATGAAAAAACAATTTGGTCACTAGACATGCATATCAACCTCCCATTCCCATGTCTCCTCTAGTACACTCCCATGTTTCTATAATACATAAATTATCAGCACAATATTTCCCCTCAAAACCATCTCACTATGATCCAATACACGTATCAGATGCTCCTCAAAGGACACATATTTCTCAAGATCGACATGATACACATTAATCACATGAAAAGGTTCAGGGTGATACTGCAGAAGTTGCGATATGTAGAAAAAATCATGCATAGTGTTTTACTTCAATGGGAGAGCTAATTGGTAAGATACAGGCCCAATCCTCTCCACAATCTCAAATGGTCCTACAAACATGGGTTCCAAATTGCACTACCTCTGTATCCTATAGTGACCCAACCTAGGCGACATCCAAAGGAATACATGGTCAAGATCCGAAAACTCTAGGGGTTGTCTCTGAATGTTAGCATACAACTTCTACCTACTTTGTGTCGTATCCATATGCTTCCAATTTTGTTGTACCTTCTTCGATGTCTCATTCACAGGACTTGGTCCTACCAACTCTAACTCACCAGCCTTCCACCAATATAGATATGATATGCACGTTCAACCATAAAGAGCCACGTATGGTGATATATTTATAGTTTCCTTATAATTATTTTTATAGAAAAAATCCACTAAAGATAGCTTCTTCTCCCGTGACCCACTGATGTTAAGCACATACACCCACAACATATCCTCATGCCCCTGTATAGTATGCTCTGACCACCCATCTATCTATGGGTGGAAACCCATAGTCAAGGATACTAGTGTTAGAAGTTTCTTCTATAACCCCTTCTAGAAGCATGAAGTTAAGCGAGAATAGTTATCTGATACTATATTCTATGGCACCATGTTTAGACAGACTATCTCCCAAACATAATGTTCTCCCAATAGCTTTACTTTAAATGTTTACCTTAAAGAAATAAATGCACTATATATTTTAGTTGACCCACAATGGCCTAAATAGAATCATTCTTCTTATGTTTCCTTAGAAAACCTACCACAAATTAGATGTTCACATCATCCCACTTCTATTCTAGAATATAAAATGGTTTCAGTAAACCTCTAGGTCATTGAAGCTCTGCCTTCACCTGCTGATAGGTGTTGCATCATGTCACGAAAATTGGAATATCATTTGTAATGAATTCCCACAAAAACTATCTTTATAGGTCACATTATATTTTTTTCACACCTAGATATACCACATACTTCCTGGCATCAAGTTCCCACATGAGCTCCTCTCGCATGCTCGTAGGCACAACAACCCAATTTTTCACATATATGATATTTTCCCCATCTATCAACCAGTCCAAAGGTGTCTCCCCATCATCAATGATTTACCTCAAGGGAAAGAACTTCAGGAACTCATATTTACATTCCCTAAACCATATCAAACTATTATGTTCCACTAAAATTGACACATGTGTCATATGATCCTATCTCCCCTTAGACACAACGCGCATCTCATCATGCAATGTCCCCATTATCCACTCAATAATACACTCCTAAACTGACTCAGTCTGAGTTTCCTTGCTCAAAGATTCGACCACATTATTTACATTCCCAGTTTTATATGTCATCTCTAAAAACTGATTGCATATACTCAACCCATCTCCGCTATTGAAGATTAAAATCACGCTGAAAAAAAGATATACTTCTAGATCTTATGGTCAGTATAAAGTATTAACTTTTATCCTAAGAGGTTGTGTCACTAACACTTCAACCCATAAACCATTGGTTCTAACATGAGGTCATGTATATTGTAACCAAATTCATGTGGCCTCAACTACCAAGACCCGAACATTACAATTTTATCCCCTTGCATCAATATTTCTATGAGTCATATCCCAGAAGCATCACAGAACATTGTGTACTCTTCACCTGACCTATATAGGATCCAGATTGTTTCCGACATCAAATGCTTCTTCCTTAATTGAAAAGATTCCTCTCAATCCTCTTACCACTCAAAATTTACACCCTTATTGGTAAAGCCCAAAAGTGGTGCTTCCAAATAGAAAATGTATTGGATGAATCTCCTATAATATCCAGCTAATCCCAAGAATCTTTGGATGTCGAAAACATTCTTGGGATGCTAAGAGAAACCATTTCTTAAACCTTCTGTTGGTAAACTAAGAGAAAATCCTCAAAGATGATGGGCCTAACAAGTTTACCTGGTCAATCCAAAACTGACAATTAGATATCCTGGTGTATATATGATTCTATATTAGTTTACTCCTGAATATTTCAACATGTTGGGAATGATTATCTTGAGTCTTAGAGTATAGAAAGATGTCTTCCAGAAACACCACTACAAATTTATATAGATATATGTGGAAGATCATGATCATCAAGTCTATAAAAACTACTGCTATGATTTTCAACAAAAATGGCATAATGAAAACTCATAAATCTCATACATGTAACATCCCAAACCTTTATAGCCACCTAAAATGTGCTAAATGGGTCAGGTGTTACTACCTGAGGAGCACCTACTCGAATGCCAAAGGATTCCGACTAGAAGCGAGGGTCTGATAGGTATAGTGGGGAGGCTATAACCTCTTGTAGGATAATAGTGGTACTAGTCTGAGAAATAATTATATAACATGCAGTGGAAAAAAACAACTCTGCAGACTCGAACCTGAACCGTAGAGAAGAAGAACAATCAATAGTAGATAAATAGATGAAGCAAAATAGAATAAAAAACAGAAAATAGTAAACAAAACATCATGTTGAAAAACAACTAACAACTGCTAGAATAGTGAATTCATGTATCCATAGCATGTCAACATATAAAAGGGAACCAATAGATAACAAATAGTAGCTAAAATAATAAAGTGTGTTGATATAGGAATGGAAGCAAAACAAAGTAAACTCTAGCTAGGTAAGACCTCAAGGTCCATACCATCCCCATGAGATATATAAAATAGTCCAACTCCTTAAGTAGATCTCTTTCCTTCACATAAATCCACAAAGTCTACAGGCATCTCGAAATTCCCATGCAGGGTGTGATACAAATATCAGTAAGATACCACCCAATGGTGCGTACCTAATATATGTTTTTATGCATGCATGAATATATTTGGAAAAAAGTAAACATTATGATGTAGAAAAACAAACACAAACTCTACTGGTTCTCAATAGACAACATAAAGTGTCACCTAATTAAGAAAACTCTAGAATCTCTGTTATGTTACCCAGCACCATGTGCCCCACGACACCACTTGTCTTAAGTACTGAAATCCTGAAGGCATGCCAAAGAAGTAGTAACTCGGGGGATAAATGATACCTGTCATCAAATAAGTAACCAGGGGGACATCGATGTATTCCATCAATAAAGTAACCTGAGGTACAATGATGTATGCCCTCAAATAAATTACTGAAGGGTCATAGATGTTTGACCTCATATTAGTAACTTGAGGGTTAGAGATGTCTTCCCTCAAACCACAGTGAGCCTCTGCCCCTAACCCGATAGCCTCAGCGTTATCCCCTGAAGTCTCAACACCTTCTATGTGGCTTCCTATTCCCAGCACTGCCAAACAAGTAGTACCTAAACCGCAACTAACAGGAACATGTACCCACACAAGTTATAAAAACCACCACCTTACAGAGTCTCTTTGTGTACACACTACTCAATGTTCCAGGTGAGCAGTAATCACAAAAATAATTTTCCACGCCAAAACATCTCTGACACCTCATGCCCCTGTGACCATGTCGCTCAATTCCATTGGCCTTTCCATGTAGGTAACCTTGGACATGCCCATCCTGACAATCAAATGGTCTCAATTGGACATCCATGACACCTAATCCCATGGTCAGAACCACCCAATGCAACATTGTCCAAGCCCAACCTGTGGTCGACATCAATCAATAGCAACCCTGGCATGACGAGCACAACATGATGTTTCTTGAAAATGATATATCACACATCACATATATATAATCAAAATAAATACTTAATTAGGAAAAACAGACAAAACTTTTGAATTTCACAAGATATGTGATGTCCCATATATGTATCAAGGTCTTATAAGCCTCTAAAAATTCATATCATCATTTTAAAAATTAAACTCAATGGCCTAATCAAACAAAAACAACTTATACCACCTTGGAACCCCCTTCCAAAATGACCCAAATGGGGAATGTCCCCTCACCTGGCCCTGCTTAAGAATAAAAGAAACATGGAATATGAAAAGGCATCCCATAGGTTAAACAAACAATTTAATATGCAATAGCAGGTAAAACAGGTTCACGCTCAAAATACCCAAATACGTTCTAAAGGATGCACCACCCA
The DNA here is from genome assembly GCA_963277665.1 of Viscum album. Taxonomy (NCBI): domain Eukaryota; kingdom Viridiplantae; phylum Streptophyta; class Magnoliopsida; order Santalales; family Viscaceae; genus Viscum; species Viscum album. The sequence continues at coordinate 933,079,966 of OY728121.1, forward strand.
AATTACCATGAAATTAGTAAAATATGTTTTCACCACCTTCCTGAGACTTTTAGACATAGTCACATCCAATATCAAGGTCAAATTTGATGCTAATATTCATAGATCTACGTTTCCATCAAATCTAGACAATTCTACTCAGATAGAAACTATGATGTGAGAGGAAAAGGATTAAGAACAGAATAGGTTGAGTAGGTTTAGCCTCGATGATGTGATATCACAACCACCAATGGATTGAAGATCGGACGTTAGATGAAGAATCAATTAGAAGTAACATTTTCTGCCTTTCGGAGCATCAAGGTCCAAAAACAATGATGAAGATGGTATTTTCTAAAATAAGACGTGAAACGCTTTCATTTAAGAGAATAAAAAAATACATGGTTTTTATGAAGGAAATCACACCATGTAGTTTCCTTGTCTATACTTCTACTTATGCGGAGGTAGCCACACGGCTTGGATGTGCAACACTGGTTGACACTCACCTAGAACTCATCCGGTATGAAGAATGGAGAATACAAAGCTTTTCAAGAATCACTACACACAATGTTGTAGGAAATTCATACATAGTCATCACATGGAATGTAATCAGCATGAATGAAGCTGGTACACTCCTAACCCATACACAGTGTGTACATTGGAGTACACGGTGTGTAATCTGAAAATTTCCAAAACATCCCAGATTTTCTCAGTTCTCTCAGAAACATGTCAAAAATTCAAATAGGTTCTGGATTTTCACCCGTTCCAAAAACCTGGGATCTTATTATTTCCCCACCTAAATAGATCTCATCCATGAGCTATCAAACGAAACCCGAAAATGGCACCAAACATACCACCCTGATCAAAGTAATTTGGACTCCCCTAGTCTCAAAGGTTCTGGATAAATTTCTCAAGGGGTCTCCCCACCTTATGAATTACCTAATTAGGGCCCCCCCTAAAAAACTCAAAAAAAGGGTTCACATACCTATTTTTTGAATCAAGGTCCTCTCATGACGCATCATCATCCCTACGCCTCATTAGTGCTTCTTGGTCATCTCTGACACCCAAACGTATCCCACAACGCATCAGTGTCTGCCTCTACAAGGTCCTACATCCCATTGTTGCTCAAAATAAAACATGATTCCATGCACCTCAAGTAACCTTCATATTTGATGCCCCGATTCCCACATCACCTCATGTAAGTCACATCCTCAATGCCCCGATGCCAAAGTCACCTCATGTAACCGACATTCTCAATGCCCCGATGCCCAAGGTACCTCATGTAACCCACATACTCGATGGCCCTGATGCCACACATCTCATATATACATACATATATATATATATCACACACTTGATATGGTGTTGATCCTACAGACCAACACCTAGTCTGTCCACATATATCTTGGGCACCTCATGCACTCAAAATAGACATGCCTCAATAGGTCATTCCAAAAAGAAAACAAAGAAGTCACGGACACACTCTTGGTGTACCAATGACGGTCATCAGATCACGAGCCTGCTCATCCCCTTGGAGATCAACGGTTTGCACCTGGCCTATAGTACGAATGCCTGATGTCTGACCTCCCTATGGTGCTACTCCATTTGCTGGCTAATGACCCCTCAGTTGGGTCCCACTGTATCTATCATGTCCTACATGTGCATCTACACCTCAGATACCCTCTCCTAGTACCGAAACAGAACTAGCTCTAGATGTCACCATCTATCCTGGTCCCTGCCTACTAGCTGTCTGAGAAGGCTGCCTGTAGAACCTTTCAATATTCCCAACCTGTCTACATGCATGACATGGATTTCAAGACCTGTCGCACTAAGTCTGAACATGTCTTGTCTATCCATATTGAATGAAAACCAGTAAAGAACTACTATGAGTGGGTCTAGCTGTGTCCTTGTCCTGACTTCCCTATTGAATCTCATCCCTTCTTCACTTCTTGTTGTCTGAACCATCACCTGAAGCTACCGCTTGACCAACCTGGGGCTTATCCCTGTGGATTACCTTTGCTATGATTTCCTGATTTACTACCTATGAGAATGAACGCAACATGAAGATATTTACCTAGATCCTAATGGAATGTCATAATCCATCTTCAAAGTGCCTGACCATTGCCGATTCATCACTTACCATACTATGTGATAAGCAAGACAACTCAGTAAAAGTAGCTATATAGTCCATGATAGACTTGTATCCTTGCTAAAGGCCCAAGAACCCCTGAGCTCTCTCTTCCCTCAGTGTCCTGGGGTAAAAGTGCTAAAATAACCTATCCTATAAGTCCTTCCATGATATATATTTGTTCCATAAATCCTACACCTGCACATCCCACCAATACATTGTCGGTCCTCTCAGTATGTACGTCTCCAGCTTGACCCTTTTCCCAGGAGGCATGCCGAGCTGCTCCAAAATCATCTGCATAATCTCTATCCAGTTCTATGTTGCATGTGAACCACCCTCATCCTTAAAGAGTGGAGGGTGTTGCAAAATTAACTCCCACATCAGATACGTTATAGATGGATCTATTCCCCATTCTCCTCTATTGATCCCCGGAAAGTCACTTACCTGTCTAGTTCGAAGATACATTTCACGCCACAGGCTGAACGCTACCAAACACAGCTACTGTCTTCATACACTGGATCCTAAAACTGATCATGTCCTTGAGAATGTTTCTTTGGCTCACGCTCTACCTGCACTGAATCCTAAACCTGATCCAACTCCTGTGGCACTATACCATCTCCCTCCTGACGGTCCATATGAGTCGACTAAAAGGAACCCACTGAATAAATGGTAAAACAACCCTTATATATATTGACAATATATTCAATGTAGATATGGAATAAATTAAAGAGGTAGAGGATAACAACAACCCTTATCATCCCTTATCTCAACCCATTCCCATGGTATCTTGGCCTCATGGCCTCCTTAACAACCCTCAACAATGCCATGTATCAAAAGTACCTCAGGCCATACCCATCATGACATCCAACGTTGCCTCAAACCGATGACTGAGTCACCCAATCCTGGTGATCAAAATCATCTCAACCATAGTACCTTCCTACTTGTACAAGAGGCAGTCCTAAATACCCTACGACATGAAATTCGTGAAAAATATAAAGTATGGAATAACAAATTGCAGTAAACAAGAAATTCTATCAGTAATTTCACCTATTCATATTTTAAATGAATACAAATCAAGAAAATTGATATTATTCTGATGGAATTATCACATCACAAAGCATATTTTTAGTTATGAAACTGAAATACCCTAAAAATGTTCCAATCAAAAACAAAAAAATCACACCTTGTCGTACCGAGCCAAGGTCCAATTCTCCCTTACCGCACCGGGTTAAGGGTCACATATCAAAATGAATAGAATCACAAAATAAGTGAGCCACCGAGGTGGAAATCATATTAACTATAATGTGAGAAAAAGAAGAAAATAAATTCTTAACCAAGGAAACTTGTTCCATCCCTCATATCTAGGGTTGTAGGTACCCAAACACGAACTAGAATCCCAGTTCTGATTACAACCCACATCTACTATACCATATACAAATTATTTAACTAGAAGAGATAAAAATAGAAGTCTCAATATCATTAGTATCCAGCACAACATTGATACTAAATACATATCAAGAACTCCTTTGATGCCACTTTTTAACATTTATAACCTGAACAGCCACCTAAACAATGCTAAACGGGTAGGGTGTCACTACATTAGGTGAACCTCCCCAAACACCAAAGGCTACCAACTAGAAGCAAGGGTCTGATAGGTATTGTGGAGAGTCTATACTCTCTTGAAGGATAATAGTGGTACTGGTCTGAGAAAAAATTATATAACATGCAGTGGATATAAAAGACTCAACATACTTGAACCAGGCCTGTAGAGAAGAAGCACAATAAATAGCAGATAAATAGTGGGAGAAAATAGAATCAACATTAGTGGAATATAAAAAAACAACATGATGAACCACTTATAACAGATACTGGAATATAAAAAATATGCATCCATAACAAGTCAACATATAAGAGGGGTCCAATGGCTAACTAATAGTAGCTACAATAATAAATTAAGTGAGCTGATACAGGAATGAAAAAAATGTAAACTCCATCTAGGCAAGACCTCAAGGTCCATAACATCCTCATGCGCCATCTAAAATAGTCTAGTTCCAGAATCCGATAACATTCCAGCACTTTAATCCCTAAAGTATACATGAATCTCAAGGGGCCCATGTATGGTGTGAGATGAATCATATTAGGATACCAACCAACGATGCGTACCTAATGATAGTGTTTAAACATGTGTGAATTTATAATGAAAACATAAAACAATATGATGCAAAAACAAATCAAAAACTCCATTGGTGCTCAACAGCCACCATATAGTGTCACCTGCTTTGTACAACATTGGAATCACTGTCATGTAACCCAGCACCATTTTCCCCCTGACACTGGGTGTCTCAAGTACCGACGTCTTGAAGGAATTCCTATGAAGTTGAAACATGGAGGAACAATGATATCTGTCCTCAAATAAGTAACTGGAGGGCCATTGATTTCTATCCTCAATAAAGTAACTAGAGGGACAATTATGTATGCCCTTAAATCAATAACCAGAGGCTCCGGGATGTCGGCCCTCAAATGAGTAACTGGAGGGACAATGATGTCAACCCTCAAACCACAGAGAGACTCTTCCCCCAACCTGATAGCCTCAATGTTATCCCTATAAGGCTCCTCACCTTCCTTGTGGATTATTACAACATGCACCCCCAAATCAATAGTACCTAATCTGCAACTAACACGGTCCTCTACCCACACAATTGGGCAATATCACCCCATTATAGAGTATCTCTGTATGCAAACTTCTCAAATTTTTGTGTCAGCTGTAATCACCAAAATAAGTTCTGAAGCCACAACATCAGTGACACCACATGCCCCTATGACCATGTCGCTCAAGTATGATTGTCGTTCCATCAAGGTAACCCAGGCCATGCCCAACCTGATAGTCACACTGTCTCAAGCTGACGTCTATGATGACCAATCACATTGTTAGAACCACCCAATGTAACTCGGGCCAAACCCAACCTGTGTTCAACATCACTCAACAGCACCCAGGGCATGCCCAACACAACCCAAAGGTTCTAGCATAAGAAATATCACACATCACATATATACAATCGAAATAAATACTTAAATAGGCCAAAAAAACTAAATAGTTGAATTGAAATAGATATGTGATATCCCATAGTGGTACTAATGTCATGGAAGCCTCTAACAATTCATATCATAACTTTCCAAATTTAACTCTAAAGTCTAATAAAACAAAAACATGTTATACCATTTTATCACCCCTCACTAAAATTCCCCAAATGGGAAACGACACCCCGCCCATCCATGCTCAAGAAAAATAGGGAACATACCATACCCAAAGTCATCCTATAGGTCAAATAAAAAATTTAATCTGAAATAGCAGTTAAAACAGGGTCACACTCAAAATACCCAAATACGCACTAAACATCGTGCCACCCAATTGACCATAAAACCCAAAAAAGAGGTTTTCACGACCCACCTGAGACTCATAGATCTAGGAACATCCGATATAGATCTCCAATTCAAATCCAATCTTTGTAGATATATGTTTTTGTCAAATCCAGACAATTCTAATCAGATAGAAACTACGACGTGTGAGGAAAAGGGTCAAGAACAAAACAAGTTGCATAGATTTAGCCTCAATCATGTGATCTCATAGACACAAACATATTATAGAACTTACATTGGATGAATAATCTATGAGAATAAAAAATTTCGGCCTTCCAGTGCATCAAGGTCTGAAAACGGGGAAGAAGAAGGTATTTTCTGAAAAATTTCTAAATGCTCTTTCATTTAAGTGAATAAAAATTAAAATACATGGTGTTTCTAAATGAAAACACTTAGTGTAGTTTCCTTGTCCATAATCCTACTTATGAAGAGGGAGCCACATGGCTTGGATGCACCACAACGGTCAACACATGGCTAGAACATAGCCAGAATGGGAAAAGGAGAATACATGGCGTGTCCAATAACACTACACATTGTGTAGTAGGAAATTCATAAATGACCATCACATGATAAGTACTCTGTGAGCACGTGGCTAGTACACTCCTAACCCATAAATGGTGTGCACTTTTGAGTACATGACGTGTAATCTGGAAATTTCCAGAACTTCCCATATTTTCCCAGTTTTCTCAGAAACAAGTCAAAAATTCAAATAGGGTCAGGATTTTGACCCGTTCTAAAAACCCGTGTTCTTATGATCTCCCCAACATAACATATCTCATCCATGAAATACCAAACGAAACTCGGATATGACACCAAACATACCACCCCGATCAAAGTAACTCGGACTCCCACAGTCTCAATGGTTTTGGATAAATTTCTCAAGGGGGCTCCACACCTTAGGAATTGCCTAATTAGTTCTCAACCATACAAAACACAAAAAATAAAGGGTTCATCAAACTCTTTCTAGACTCATGGTCCTCTCGTGACGCATCGTCACCCCTGTGCCTCATTGGTTCTCCTGCATCATTTCCGACACCCAAACGTATAATGCACTACATCAATGTCGGCCTCCATGAGGTCATGTATCCCATGGACACTAAAAATACATCTTGATGCCATTCACCTCATTTAACATGAATCCTTGATGCCCCAATTCCCATGAAACATCATGTAACCCAAATCCTTTATGCCACGATGCCAAAGACACCTAATGTAACCCACATCCTTGATGCCCCGATGCCAAAGTCACCTCAGGAAACCATCATCCTCGATTGCCCTGATGTCTCACATATCATACACACATATATAAATATATCTTGCATCTGATATGGTGACCATCCCACTGACTATCATCTAGTAAATCCACATATATCGTGTTCACCTCATGTAATCAAAATGGAGATGCCTAAATATGTCATGCTAAAAAAACATGGAAGTCATGGTCAGACTCACGGTTTGCCTCTAACCATCATCAGCTCACCGGCCTGCTCAGCCCCTGGAAGCTCCACTACTTGCACCTAGCCTGAAGTATGGTTGCCTGATGTCTAACCTCCTTGGGGTGATACTCTAGTCACTAGCCAGTGACACCTCTGCTAGGTCCCACTATCTATACTGTGTCCTCCACATGTAACTAGACCTCGGTTAACCTGTCCTTGTACCGCAACTAAACCAAATCCAAATGCCACCATATTTCCTAGTCCCTTCCTATCTGCTGTTTGAGAAGTCTTCCTGAATAACCTCTAGAGATTCATAACCTGTACACATGCCCAAAACCTGTTTGGAGGCCTATCAAACTGAGTTCGAACCTATCCAGTCTATCCAAGCTGAATGAAATCTGCTGAAGAACTACTAACAGGTGGTCTAGACGAGTCCTTGACCAGACTTCCCGACTAAAAGTCATCTTGCCCTCACTTAATGTTGTCTGAACCATCACCTAAAGCTACATCCTGGACAACATTGGTCCTAACCCTCTAGGTACCCTCCACTATGAGTGCATGATTCTCCGCCATTGAGAACAAACACAGCCGGATGATATTTACCACGATCCAAATGGAGTGATTTAATCCATCCTTGAAGCACATCACTCATTCCAAGTCATCAATTACCAATCCAGGAGCAAATTGAGATAGCTCCGTGGATGTAGTTGCATAGTCCATGATGAACATGTCTCCCTATTGATGGCTCAAGAAATCCAAAGCTCTCTCTTCCCTCAAAATCTCTAGCTAGATGTTCTCAAATAAACTGTCCTCTACGTCCTTCCATGATAGCCTTTCATGCATGAGATCCTGCACCTTCACATACCAACAATACTTAACTATTACTCTCAACATTTACATAGTCAGCTTGACCCTCTGCCCAGGAGGCATCTCAAGCTACTCGAAAAGCATCTACATGCTCTATATCCAGTTATCAGCTACCTGCAGACCACCCACACCCTAAAAGGGTTGTAGGTGTGATGAATGGAACTACTACGTCAGATACACCATATATGGCTCTGTGCTCATCACAACTCTGTCGATCCCCTAAAAGACATGTACCTGGCTTGTTCAGAGATGCTCGGCAAGACAGGACTTGAACGTTGCCAAACCCAGCTGTTGTCTTGCCTGCATTGGAGCATAAATGTAATCATTTCCCTAATTCTATACCTCTGGCTCATGCTATGCCTACACTAGATCCTGATCCTATGGCAAGGTACCTTCTCCCGCATTACGCTCCATCTGAGTCGACTAAAAGGAACCTTTTGAAAACAATTAATGGTTAGACAACCCATATATATATATATATATACAATATATTCAACACAGATAAGGAAATCCATAAAGATGAAAAATATAACAAATTCCCTTAATCTTTCTTATCTCAACCCATGACCACAGAATCATGGCCTCATGGCCTCCTTACTGACCCTCAATAGTGCCAAGTATCAAAAGTACCTTGGGTCAAGCCCGTCTAGACAACCAACGTTGCCTCAAACAAATGATCGAGTCGCACAATACTTGTAGAGACCCTAAGATTGACGTACATGTACATTACATTACTTTTGCAGAATACTTAGTACATAACAAAAACACACACACAAGGACCGTAATAGTTTAGTGTCTTTGGAAACTCGAAATATAATCTTCTAATTGTGGTGAAAGATCTTCAACGTCTCCCATAAAGATCTTCCTTTTTTTCTACCTAAAAACTTTCTTTATATCCTGGGGAAAAGAAAACATAAAAGGGTGAGCTCAAATGCTCAGTAAGGGTAAACAAAAGAAATATCAATCACATCATATTCATAAGAACACAACATTTTGTAAATCGTAACCTTCAAAAGAGATCATAATATCATAACATGGGATAAATCATAGTAGTGAAATGTCATCCCAATAATCACAACATAAAACATGAAACTTTATGGTGTACACACATAACCATAGAGAATCATTTCTTGTTAGTCATGAATCATTTACAAGATTATCTTAGTGGAAAAAGTCCATTTCTGAACTGAGTTCATTCCTCGTTTCAGTCCTGTTTCACTGAACCGGTTTAACCTGCCGTTCCAGCCATGTCTATCTCATGAGATATAAATTCTTTACCCAATGCATTGGAGGGAGATATTGGTCCAACCAATCTAATAATGATACCATTATTATGTGTTCCACAAAATCATAAACCATACATCATAACATAACCCATGTAATAAAAATGGGATTCTTAAACATCGTGACATCATAAAATAATTCATATAAGATAAAGGAATTCATAAAAATAATTCCATAACAACATAATCAAATCAATGTAATAATAGGGATAAAAACAGAACCCTTTATTATCATAGATGGAAAATAATTTTGATAAAACACTTGAACTCCATTCTTGAGGAAAATATCCTTTCTACTTCAAAAACAATTTTCATTTCTTAATATTTTATACAATTCTAAACAAAAAGATGTTGATTAAAAATAAACTTGAAAAACTGTAAAGGAATATTCTTGGAAATATTGTTTTAAAAATCCCTTCATGTCGTATAACTTAAAAAAACATTCTTCTCGTACTTTTGTCGGAAAAGTCAAAAATTACCTCGTACAAAAAAAACGACAAAAGATTCCTTTCATAACTTTTACTAAAAACTCACCGAATGGTAAAATTGGATTTAAAAAATTGTAGGTGGATGGAAATAATATTACATATTAAGGAACATGGATGTGGATGATAAAATACACCCCAGTAAATACCAAAGTATAAACAATCTCAGATAAAAGTGAGATTGTGATATTTTCCCTTACCTTAGGTCCGATTTGCTTTGTAAGTGTTTGAACCTCCTGTATAATGATTTAAATAATGTCATTGGATTATTAAAGAATCATACTCACTGTTATGATATCATATATGGTTCACTTATGACTTTATTTTATCCTTTCTTTTGTGAATTCCATGTTAAAGAGCGTTTTGGGTAAAATTGTTTTATTTTTCGTCCTTGTTTTGACTTGTAATTATTCATATGATTACATAGATCATGATTAATTAATTCCAGAATATAAAACATGATTTATATATAATATATATTCATTATATAAATATATATAATAGATTAGTAAATGGAATGAAATACACCATTCATGGAGACGGTAAGTCGTACATACACATGAACGCTGGTTTCGTTTCCTTATTGAGTTGAATGGAATTAAGTAGATGACATAAATATATATACACATAAATCCATTATCATTATTATGTAATATATTTCATGATTAATTATTATATATTCTTTATAATCATTCAAGAATGGTTAACGTGGAGAATGAATCTCATCGCGTCGTGGAGACGGTAGTCCGTACGTACGCACGAGCAATGATATCGTTCTCATGATCGTGGAATTATATTGGAGTGTATGTATACTATTTCAGAATGAATATCACTTTAAAATAATCATATATATTAATTATTTACACCATTATACCCATTCAAGTAAGGTGGTGGTGGAAAATAGATTACACCACGGCGTGGAGACGGTATTTCGTACGTACGCATGCGCGGTGATTTCATTTTCCGTAGGATGGATAGATGGTGAAATAGGTTTGTTTCATACTTATAATAACATATCAGTATATGAGTGATACTTATGTTATTAATTCATAATGAAACAACTAAATAGGAAGAAGTGGAAGAAGAAATAAATTTGAAAAAATTGGTAACGGACATTACCTCTTCTTTGAAACGCCTCTTTGAGATCTCCTTTTAGTGCACTAAAATTGGTATTTGAAGAAGACCAGGAACTCTAGGATGTTTCTAGGGAAGTGGAGAGGAGAAATTGGTAGGGGTTGGCCGATCTTGAAGGCTCAAAGTGGTGTGACAATGAGGGGGAGGAGGTTCCCTTTTATAAGGGAGGAGAGGGGCACCTTTGGAAAACTAAAAATATTATTTTATTATAAAGCCAAATTCGGTTTTAAATAGCTCCAAATTTATTTATTTAGAAGCTAAGGTGGGGATGGGTCGAAATCATCTCAACCAATAGAATTTAATCAAGTTTATGTTGCAATTTTAACCTTATCATTTATTATTATCTTTAAGTTAGATAATTTAACTTTTACCGTGTCTTTTTGTGTTCTTACACTATAAGGTTAATAAACTTACTATAACAACCCAAACGAACCCAAAGTTGTTTATTATTAGTATATATAACCTTATCTAATTCATTTGGCAGAAACATAGATTTTTATGAATAAATAACAATTAATAAAATAATATTTGTTTTAAAAACTATTTTATGTCTATTTTGAAACTATTTAGCAATTGATTTTTGTGAAAATCATAAAAGAATGATTAGTTCTAAAAAGGTTACTTAAATCAATAATAACATGTCATATTAACCTAGAAAATTAGTGGAATTCATAAAAAGTCTCAAATTACATTTATTGTGGTATTTATAACATCAATTATGTCAATATTTCATTAATATGATAATTACAGCATCATCATTGTGTCATAAATAAATTAAATTATTTAATGTCTAAAAAATTACAAATAAAATACCATTATGTAGGAAATAGTTTTATCTTTCTTATGAATATTTATAGTCTAATTTATCTTATGTATAACCCTATATTAAAAATGATATACTTATTAAACTTTGATTTTAACTATTTTAACCCTTCTTTAAATAAATTAATAATAAATGTCCTAATCTAAACCAAGTGGGCCTAAATGGTCATATTTTATTCCTAAGGTTGTTTTTGGTCGAATTACACTTATCCAATAGAATTAGGACAAGTTTTATGGTAATAATAATATTATTTTTACCCTTAATTACCCTATTTAATTTTAACCGTGGTAAAAAAAAGTAAAAAGTTACTATTCACCAAAAATTATTTTCATCTCATTGAACCACATTTTACTTACTGAAATCAACCGCGTCTCTTGGATTTTTGAAATTCCACTCATAGAAGCGGTAAAATTATGTTTTATGAAAGATTCATTTTTTTAACGACCACTTAGTGGTTTCACTATTCATCAAAAAAATGAAAGTTTCCAGAAAAATACAAGAAATTAGGCCTAATATATATTTGATATTATGAACTCAAAAATGATGTCTATTTTACCAAATTCATAACATATCAGTTGCATTAATTAATTTAAAAATTAATTCCCGTCATCAAAACAAATAGCGTGTTCTTAAGAGATAATAACTATCAAAAGATTGACACTTGTTTATGTCTGGTTTAAATGTGAAATTACATCCAATAACCAAAATTGTATTAAATTTTAAAAATATATTCTAAATATTCTTTAAAACCACTCAAATTAATAATTTATCAATATTAATTATTTCGATTAAAAAATTTGTTTTTAATTAAAATTTAGTAATTTTCACTATTCATCAGAAAATGAAAGTTATCCGAAAAGTACCAAAATTACACCCTAAGCTAATTTTGATATTCCGAATCCAAAAATGAAGTCCATTTTGAAAACAAAAATTTAAAAAATTTCAAAAAGTGTTTATTACTATTCATAACGGCTAGTTTTAATAATATTTTAATAGCATATCGTTGTTTAGTGAAACTCGTTATTGCGTACTTCACACGCTATCGTGGAAGGTTGCGATTGCATGCAATACAAGGCAAGTCAAGGATGCATTTTGTGCAAGATCCTTTTGGTATAGCATACAACACAAGACATTAATGAAATTAAAAATAATATTTTTCATAAAATCTCGGGGTGTTACATTCTACCCCCCTTAAAATGAATTTCGCCCTCGAAATTCGTCGGGGTTATAAATGTTTACTACTCAAAAGATTCATTAATACAATCCAACATCGTAAAAAGGAATACCAAAATAAATCTTTAAAAACAAAAGTATGAAACGTAATGGTTACCTAAATAAACAAATCACTTGGTTTCGACATAGGTGAAAATATGGATATGGAAGAGAAATCTAACCATCATGTTCTGATGGAGAGTGGTAGAGAACATGGCTATGGAAAAGCCAGCAATCTCAAATCCATAAATTTCTGACGATCTAAGGTACCCTCTGATTCATCAGATATAAGAGCACTAGGACAACATTTTTGGTTTTCAAGATCATTTCCCTAAAGTTGATGAATTAAAAGAAATACTTACATTATTTTGGTATAATCTCACTATTTTTCATTAATTGAACAATTTCCACTTCATCCCTTAATGAAATGAAGTTGATTTTGTTATTCGTGATGTGTTAGCAGATCATGTGATAGAATGATGGGTCATTCCATCTGTCTCCAACTAAAGGTTATAAAAGTTATCAAAAATACATAAGTCCATCTATAGTGAGATTAATCATATATGGTTCCTAAAATGGACTTATACTTCATATATCATACTGCATAATATAATAAAACTAGTTTATACTAAACAGGGACTTCTTGTAGGCCAGTGGTAGGCGATAAAGGCCAGTCGTACTTCAGTTCTGGGTTCGATTCCCACAGCCTTGTCCGACGCAATGGGTTGTCGCCCGTCCTGCAGGTTGCACTTTTTCTACAACTACATTACTATAACATCCCAAAAATAATATAAAAAAAAGTTCTATCCTTAAACAATACTAAATTATGTCCAACATAATCCATTCCAATCTTTAGACTTATCTAAAATACTTTGGTCCAAGCTCATAGTATAAAGAAAACGATTACTTGCAATGTCATCAACCTAGCATGTGAATACCATCATTTATCCCCCATATATATTGTTGGTCACATTCCAATCATGTGAATACCTTAATCATGTATTCTCTTGAAAAATTAATACTCATTAAACCATAGTGAAAACACGAATGCTGTCAAAAGTTAACTCTTTCCACATACCAAAATCCAAAAATTCTATATACTCAAACCATGATATAACCTTCTCCTTATATCAGTCATGAGCTCATGAATACTTTCAAACATTTAATTTTCTCCTTATCCCTTCATTATGCGCATATCATCTATATTCCCAAAATATCTGAATAACCTTTAATGGATACTGGTACCATTAATCATACACTTTCAAAACTCAAGGAAAGACAACAGTGTAACAATCCTTAATTGTCTCTTTATTCCATAGTACCATGAGATAACTTATACAACATTACACTCGATAAACATTTAATCATTCCACTACCTTCTTAAACCATTGATCGGGCTTCAACAATTCTTTCATCTCACATATAATTTGTAGTCTCTTCATCATCATCAACATAAATACTACCCATACAACCATACTGATTCTCTTTGTGAGACTTTCCCTTAGGGAATTGGTTTGCATAATGCCCGTACATTCCACATTTAAAGCATTTAACCATTTTTGATGTCGTAGAAATACCATTATCCTCATCTCTGGTGTTAACTGAACCTTTTCCATTGCACTTACTAACTTTGTGTCCTTCTTTTCCACACCCAAAGAATCTTCCAGTTCCTTTGAAACATTCTCCTTGATGCCTCTTCCCACATGATTTACATCGGGGAAATTGAACTTTTTATCATCTATGATCATCATGAAACTCCATCTTTCTCTTATTATCTGAGTCGGGAAACTTACCAATGTTGAGATTATTGATCATATTATGAGATTTCTGATTAGGCATAATAACGATTTTTGGACTTCCAAATCCTATTTCATTTGGTTTCTCATGAAGAATATCATTCCATTGTCTGTCAGATCCTCCATTATCATGAATCTTCCTATTTCCAACAATTTTCTAAAACCCAAAGAGAATAGCGTGGGATGAAAAAATCATGCTAGGGAAAAAACATAGTAAAGGGGGAGCACCCTCAATATCTAACATATTAGGTTAAATTCTAAGATCGTCACCGTAGTTCTAGGTCTATATCCTACACGTATACTTATCCTTAGGGACATACCTAGACATAACATAGAAATATCTCCAGGGATCTCACTAACATTTTCACATCCTAGTTTCCAAAGGTTGACTAAACCATCCCTCTAATACCAAATGTAGAGACCCTAATCATGACGTACATGGAAATTACATTACTTTTGCAGAATACTTAGTACATAACAAAAACACACACACAAGGACCGTAATAGTTTAGTGTCTTTAGAAACTCGGAATATAATCTTCTAATCGTGGTGAAAGATCTTCAACATCTCCCATAAAGATCTTCCTTCTTTTTCTACCTAAAACCTTTCTTTATATCCTGGGGAAAAGAAAACATAAAAGGGTGAGCTCAAATGCTCAGTAAGGGTAAACAAAAGAAATATCAATCACATCATATTCATAAGAAAATAACATTTTGGAAATCTTAACCTGCAAAAGAGATCATAATATCATAACATGGGATAAATCATAGTAGTGAAATGTAATCCCAATAATCACAACATAAAACATGAAACTTTGTGGCGTACACACATAATCATAGGGAATCATTTCTTGTTAGTCAAGACTCATTTCCAAGACTATCTTAGTGGACAAAGTCCATTTCTGTACCGAGTTCTTTCCTCGTTTCAGTCCTATTTCACTGAACCGGTTTAACCTGCCGTTCTAGCCATGTCTATCTCATGAGATATAAAATCTTTACCAAATTCATTGGAGGTAGATATAGGTCCCACCCATCTCATAATGATTCCATTCTAATGTGCGCCACAAAATCATAAACCATACATCACAGCATAACCTATGTAATAAAAATGGGATTCTTAAACATCGTGACATCATAAAACAATTCATATAAGATAAAGGAATTCATAAAAATAATTCCATCACAAAATAATCAAATCAATTTAATAATATGGATAAAAACAGAACCCTTTATTTTCTTAGATGGAAAATAATTTTGATAAAACACTTGGACTCCATTCTTGAGGAAAATATCCTTTCTACTTCAAAAACACTTTTCTTTTCGAAATATGTCATACAATTCTAAACTAAAAGAAGATGATTAAAAATAACCATGAAAAATTGTAAAGGAAGATTCTTGGAAATATTGTTTTAAAAATTCCTTCATGTCGTATAAGTTAAAAAAACATTCTTCTCGTACTTTTGTCGGAAAAGTCAAAAAGTAACTCGTACAAAAAAAATGACAAAAGGTTCCTTTCTTATCTTTTACTAAAAACACACCGAAGGGTAAAATTGGATTTAAACAATTGTAGGCGGATGTAAATAATATTACATATTATGGAACATGGATGTGGATGATAAAATACACCCCAGTAAATACCAAATAATAAACAATCTCGGATAAAAGTGAGATTGTGATATTTTCCCTTACCTTAGGTCTGATTTGCTTCGTAAGTGTCCGAACCTCCTGAATAATGATTTAAATAATGTCATTGACTTATTCCTGAATCATAATCATTGTTATGATATCATATATTGTTCACTTATGACTTTATTTTATCCGTTCTTTTATAAATTCCATGTTAAAGAGCGTTTTGGGTAAAATCGTTTTATTTGTCGTCCGTGTTTTGACTTGTAATTATTCATATGATTACTTAGATCATGATTACATAATTCCAGAATATAAAACATGATTTATATATAATATATATTCAGAATATACATATATATAATAGATCATTAAATGGAATGAAATACACCGTTCATGGAGATGGTAAGCCGTACATACGCATGAATGCTGTTTTCGTTTCCTTATTGAGTTGAATGGAATTAAGTAGATGAAATACACATATATACACATAAATACAGTATCATTATTATTTCATATATTTCATGATTAATTATTATATATACTTTATAATCATTCATGAATGGTTAACGTGGAGAATGAATCTCATCACGCCGTGGAGACGGTAGTCCGTACGTACGCACGAGCGATGATATCCTTCTCATGATCGTGGAATTGTATTGGAGTGTATGTATACAATTTCAGAATCAATATAACTTTAGAATAATCATATATATTCTTTTTTTACACCATTATACCCATCTAAGTAAGGTGGTGGTGGAAAATAGATTACACCACAGCGTGGAGATGGTATTCTGTACGTACGCATGTGCGGTGATTTCATTTTTCGAAGGATGGATAGATGGTGAAATAGGGTTGTTTCATAATTATAATAACATATCAGTATATGAGTGATACTGATGTTATTACTTCATAATGAAACAACTAAATAAGAAGAAGTATATGAAGAAATAAAGTTGAATGAATTGGTAACAGACATTACCTCTTCTTTGAAACGCCTCTTTGAGATCTCCTTTTAGGGCACTAAAATTCGTCTTTGAAGGAGACCAGGACCTCTAGGATGTTTCTAGGGAAGTGGAGAGGAGAAATTGGCTGGGGTTGGCCGATCGTGAAGGCTAAAAGTGGTGTGAGGAAGAGGGGGAGGAGGTGTCGTTTTATAAGGGAGGAGAGGGGCACCTTTGGAAAACTAAAAATATTATTTTATTATAAAGCAAAATTCGTTTTTAAATATCTCCAATTTGATTTATTTCGAAGCTAAGGTGGGGATGGGTCGAAATACTCTCATCCAATAGAATTTAGACAAGTTTAGGTTCTTATTTTAACCTTATCATTTATATTTAACTTTAAGTTAGATAATTTTACTTTTACCATGTCTTTTTGTGTTCTTACACTATAAGGTTAATAAAATTACTATAACAATACAAACTAACCCCAAGTTGTTTATTATTAATATATATAACTGTATCTATGTCATTTGGCTGAATCTTAGATTTTTAGGAATAAATAACAATTAATAAAATAATATTTTTTTTCAAAACTATTTTATGTCAATTTTGACACTATTTAGCAATTGATTTTTGTGAAAATCATAACAGAATGATTAGTTCGAAAAAAGTTACGTAAATCAATACTAACATGTCATATTAACCTAGAAAATTAGTGGAATTCATAAAAAGTCTCAAATTACATTTATTTTGGTATTTATAACATCAATTATGGCAATATTTCATTAATAAGATAATTATTGCATCATCTTTGTGTCATAAATAAATTAAATTATTTAATGTGTAAAAAATTACAAATAAAATACCATTATGTATGAAATATGTTTAGCTTTCTAATGAATATTTATAGTCAAATTTATCTTTTTATATCCCTATATTAAAAATGATATACTTATTAAACTTTGATTTTAACTATTTTAACCCTTCTTTAATTAAATTAATAATAAATGACCTAATCTAAACCAAGTGGGCCTAAATGGTCATATTTTATTCCTAAGGTTGTTTTTGGTCGAATTACACTTATCCGATAGAATTAGGACATGTGTTAGGGTAATAATAATATAATTTTTACCCTTAATTACCCTATTTACTTTTAACCGTGGTAAAAAAAAGTAAAATGTTACTATTGATGAAAAATTATTTTCATCTTATTGAACCACATTTTACTTACTGACATCAACGGTGTCTCTCGTATTTTTGAAATTCCACTCACAGTAGCGGTAAAATTATGTTTTATGAAAAATTCATTTTTTTAACTACCACTTAGTGGTTTCATTATTCATCAAAAAAATGAATGTTTCTAGAAAAATACCGGAAATTTGGCCTAAGCTATATTTGATATTATGAACTCAAAAATGATGTCTATTTTACCAAATTCAAAACATATCATTTGCATTAATTAATTTAAAAATTAATTCCCGTCGTCAAAAAAAATACCGTGTTCTTAAGAGATAATAACTATCAAAAGATTGACACTTGTTTATGTCTGGTTTAAATGTGAAATTGCATCCAATGACCAACATTGTATTAAATTGTAAAAATATATTCTAAATATACTTTAAAACCACTCAAAATAATAATTTATCACTATTAATTATTTCGATTAAAAAGGTTGTTTTTAATTAAAATTTAGTAATTTTCACTATTCATTAGAAAATGAAAGTTATCCGAAAAATACCAAAATTTCACCCTAAGCTAATTTCGATATTCCGAATCCAAAAATGAAGTCCATTTTGAAAAATAAAATTTACAAAATTTCAAAAAGTGGTTATTACTATTCAAAACGGCTAGTTTTAATAATATTTTAATAGCATATCGTTGTTTAGTGAAACTCGTTATTGCGTACTACACACGCTATCGAGGAAGGTCGTGATTGAATGAAATTCAAGGCAAGTCAAGGATGTATGTTGTGGAAGATCATTTTGGTGTAGCGTACATCACAAGGCAATAATGAAATTAAAAAAAACCATAAAATCTCGGGGTGTTACAATACTGGTGATCAAAATCACCTTAACCATAATGCATGCCTACTCGTACTAGATCCAGACCCAAATACCCTACCACTTGTAATTATAAAATAATATTAATCATGGCATAAAAAATTGCAATAAACATGAAATTTTATCAAGAATTTCACCTATTCACATTTTAAAATAATAATAAAAATGATAATTGATATTAATAACACGAAATTATCACTTCACAAAGTATACATGTAGTTATGAAATTGAAACACCCTAAGAATGTTCATATCGAAAGACAAACAATCACATATTCCCATAAATATCCAAGGTCAAATTCTCCATTACTACACCAGGTCAAGGGTCACATATCACAATAAATATCATCACACACCTTGTGAGCCACCGAGGTGGAATTCATTAAACAGTATTTTGAGAAAAAGAAGAACACAAATTCAATCGTAAGGAATATTGGTCCATCCTTCATACCTGAGGCTATAGGATCCCAAGCACAAGGTAGAAGCCTGGTTCCAATTACAACCTATCTCTTGTCTATTATATATTAAATAGTAAACAAGCAGAAATAAAAAAGAAGTCTCAGTCACATTAGTATAAAGAAAAACAATACTACTAAATCCCTATCAAGAACTCCTTTGATAACACTTTGTGATTCCCTGGACTCGAAAAACCACCCGAACAGTGCTAAATGGGTCGGGTCTTACTACCTTAGGTGAACCTCCCTAAATTCCATAGGCTGTAGACTAGTAGTGAGGGTCTGATAGATATAGTGGGGAGGCTATACCCTAACGAAGAAAAATAGTGGTACTGGTCCGAGCAAAAATTATATAACATGCATTGGAAATAAACGACTCAGCAGACTTGAACCAAACTCATAGAGTAGAAGAAAAATCAATAGTAGATAAATAGAAGAAGCAAAAGAGAATCAACAACTGCAGAATTGAAAAACAACAGCATGTTGAACAACTTATAACCACTACTGTAAAAGACAATTCAGGCATCCATAGAAATTCGATGTATAAAAGATCCAAAATGGCTAACCATGAATAGATATAACAATAAAGTAAGTGTTTTTATATAGGAATTTAATATAAAAAAATTAAAATCCAACTAGGAAAGAAATCATTGCACATACCACCCCCATGATATAGCTAAAACAGTCCAAATCTTGAATCTAATCTCTTTCCTACACATAAATCTATTAAGTATACACGTGTCCTGAAGGGCCCGTCCAGGGTGTGAGGTGAATCTCAATAGGATACCACCCAGTTGAGTGTACATAATATATGTTTTTATGTATCAATTCATTTATAATGAAAATAATAAACATTACAATGCACAAAGACAAACACAGACTCCATTGGTTCCCAGTATCCACCATCGAGTGTAACCTACTCGGGCCAACACCGGAATCCCCGTCATGTAACCCAGCACCATGTTCCCCCCTGACACCACGTGTCTAAAGTACAGATGTCTTGAAGGCACACTCAAGAAGTAGTAAATTAGAGGAAGAAAAATACCTTTATTCAAATAAGTAACCATAGGGACAAAATTGTCTGCCATCAATAAAGAAACCGGAGGGATAGCACTGTCTGCCCTCAAATCAATAATCGGAGGGTCAAAGATGTCTTCCATCAAATTGTTAACCGGAGGGACAAGGATTTCTGCCCTCATACCATGGTTATCCTCTACCCCCATCTCAATAGCCTCAATTATATCCCCTAAAGGATCCGTATATTCCACATTTCTTCCTACGGCATGAATCCACAAAAAATAGTACTTAACCACTACTAATGGGGGCCTCTACCGACACGAGTGGTCAAAACCACCTCATCACGAAGTCTCTCTGTGTGAACACTATTCAAAGTTCCATGTGAGTGGTAATCACCAAAATAATTTCCCATGCCACAACATCTCTAACACCTCATGCCGCTACTACAATATCGCTCAAATCTGATGGAATTACCATCCAAGTGACCTAGGCCATGCCAAACCTGATAGTCACACTGTCTCCAACCAACATTCATGATGCTAAATCCCATGGTTATAACCACCCAATATAACACAGTCCAAGCCCAACCTATGATCAACATCACTCAACAGCACCCAGGACATCCCCAACACAACCTGAAGGTTCCAGCATATGCAATATCACACATCACATATATATAATCAAAATAAATACATAAATAGGAAAGAAAACTAGAAAACTGGATTTAACTAGATATTTGGTTTCCCATATCATCACTAAGGCCCTAGAAGCCTCTAAAAATTCATATCATCACTTAACAAATTAAACTAAAGAGTCTAATTAAAAACATATACCACTTTGGCACCCCCAACCAAAATTCCCCAAATAAGCAATGGACCCTTGCCCAGCCCTGCTCAAGAAAAAAAGGATATAGGGAATACCCATAGGCATCTCGTAGGTCTAATAATCAAATTAATATGCAATAGCAGGTAAAATAGAGTCATGCTCAAAATACCCTAATACACACTAAAGGTTGCACCACCCAAATGACCACGAAAACAATAAAAGATGTATTTACAACCAACCCAAGACTCATATATATAGGAACGTTTGATATCAATATCCAATTCTAATATGATCTTCATTGATATACATTTCCATCAAATCCCAGCAATTATACTCAGATGGAAACTGTGATGTGTGAGGCAAAGGATCAAGAACAGAACAGGTTGCTTGGGTTTATCCATGCTGATGAGATCCCGCAACCACTAATATATTTAACAACATACATTAGATGAAATATCTATGTGAAGAAACGTTTTTGGCCTTTTGGATCATCAAGGTCCAAAAACGGGGAAGAAGAAGGTATTTTCTGGAACAAGACATAACACTCTTTTATTTAAGCGAAAAAAATAAAAATACATAGCATGTATAAAGGACTACTCACTATTTAGTTTCCTTGTCCATAATCCTACATAAATGGAGGTAGCCACATGTATTGGACACGCCACATGGGTCAACACATGGCTAGAACTCATCCGGTATGCAGAAAGAAGAATACATTGCATGTCAAGAGAACTACATGACGTGTAGTTGGAAATTCATACAGGGTTATCACAGGACATGTACTCTGTGATCACCTGGATGATACAATCCTATCCCATACATGAAGTTTACATTGGATTACGTGGAGTGTAATCTAGAATGTTCCATAACTTCTTCGAATTTCCCAAATTTTTATGAAACAAGTCAAAAATTCAAACTTGGTAGGGATTTTGACCAGATCCAAAAACCTGGGTTCTTACACTACCTACTCTTGAAAGTAGTCCTTTGTATATCAGAGGTAAAAAATCTCAACCAATGATATCCAAATCTCAATTAGACCATTAAGAACATTAAAACTCCCTTCATCTAGTCAAAAATATCACTGATATGCAGAATATGATATCGGTTCTTCACAATCGTCTTATTCAACTTCCGATAATCGACAAAAAATTGTAAACTCCATTACACCTTCATTGTAAACAACACAACAGATCCCCATGGTGATGTTTCTGGTCATATAAATCCTTTATCCTTCAACTCATCTCGTTGGGTCTTGAGTTGTTGATGCTCTGTAAGTGTCATTCTATATGGTGGAATAGATACTTTCTCAACCCCCAACACAAGATCAATAGTAAATTAGACATCTCTCTTAGGTAGAAACCTTGAGAAGTCTTATAGAAATACATCATGAACAAGTTATACTACCGATGGAAGGAAATCTATATTTACAAATTTTTTATCCATAAAAATTCTGGAAACCTTGTTTGTGATCTCTCATAGTTGCTGAGTAATTGGCCATACTCAGCCCGCCTGGATATCTTACTAACCCCAGTGAGTGTATGTGTCACCATTAGGAGACGTAAATGTCACTCTCCTACAGTAAAAATCTATGTGGGTTGGGTATGTGATTAGCCTATCCATACCCATAATTAGATCGAAGCCTGTCAAATCAGGAATGTAGAGATCCGATAGAAAACAGTATTCCCCAATCTCAGGAGACAATCCCTTGCACACACAAATTTCTCTAGACTATACTCCCAGGGGTGTCATTATTATCATTACCCCACTCAAAAACTCCACCTCTAGACTCGAACCATTAATAATTTTTTAAGATAAAAATGAATGAAATTTTCCAATATCAAACTAGAAACTAGTTAATATAGAAAATAAAAGAATAATACCTCTCTCTATTGATGTCCCAACCTCGAAATCCACAAGTGTAGGTTGTACTTCATGCTAATTTCCTATTCCTCTTCCCTGTGATGTTGTCTGACTCCCCTGAGTTGCACTGATCTATTGATATGGGAATTATTTCCTAGAAGCACCATGCCCACTACCACTACTGTCGTGGATAGTATAAATCCAACTGCCCGAATGGTATGGTGCATATGACCCCATCCCACACTCTAGTTCATTCTAGATCCTCTATCACTCACTAACTTTCTCAGGTTCCTACCGAACCTCCATAGATGTCCCATATTTCTGTAGGATCAACACTATACTGGAGGTCAGGAATAATGTTTTTGGAAGTTTCCCAGCCTACCACACGGGTGGTAAAGCACATGGGTATGATACTGTGTAATTGATCCCCCTAACTGGCCACTTTGCTTCCCACTACTCTGGATGAAAATCACATATCATTGCTTTCTTCTCTCGAAGGTCATACCACCTGACCATCAAACATAAATCACATTCCCACCCAAATAATCCACCTTCACAATTCCACAGAAATGAGAGACCGATTTACCACATTCATCAATATATTCATCTTGTAAATATTCACTCAATACATAATTTCACATTAAATTCCATACTGAAATCGTCTTACTAAATAGTCCTTATCTACTACCAAGGCTGGAGAAATACTCTATAAGTCTGTAAAGCATCTAGTATAATCCATCACATACAAATTTACCTAAGTCAACCTCAAGAACTCAATTTCTCTTTCCTTCCTCCAGTGTCTCTAGGTAGAAGTGTTCAAAGAAAATCTCCTAAAAATCATTTCATTCCATACCATCAACCTGACCCGTCTGTGCGAGGACATCCCACCATTATTTCACCTGTCCACAAAACATGTAAGCTGCTAGCTTGAATCTATTCTCAATTGGAGTCTCCAGGTGGTCATGTATAGTCTTGATAGACTCGTACTAAAACTCTTCCCTCTCAGGTCCACCCTCTTTAGTGAAAATTGGAGGGTTCTAAAACTAAAACTCTCTCGTCAGGTTGGATATACTTCTCACAACCTACCCTGGGTATCATTCTATTAATTGCATGAAATGAGAAAAATTATATCATAAATACTCTCAAACTTCTTCACAAGGAGCAATTAGTGCCTTAGGATCCACTATTGGAGGATCATCCACTTCCATGCTCTCCGGTCATCCTCTCAACAAGATTATTTATGGAGCCATATCTCTACATATCCAAACACACAATTTAGGACATAGTTCCGGAAGTCAACAAATTTACATAATAGGGAAATACAAAAAGATACAACAAGCATTTTTCTCTACGTCTCCCCACACGGTTAAAACCGAGGCGATATTACCACCCTTAATGACCCTAGAACAAGGTACATTTAATAAGGGTAACGACATTCATATTAATCATGTATCTCATTTTGAATCCCATTTATTCACATCATTTCGTCATTTTACCATCTTTTCCAATTTAATGTTATGAATCATTCTCAAATTCACATCAAGGAAAAATAGTATAAGTTTAACAACTTAACCATAACCCATTTTCCCCATGTTTTCCTAAAATGATGCATATCACAAAATAGTCATGAGTTTCTAGAATGATACATGTAGACTCAACCCTCATTCCATCATGGTCTACAAGTCTATTCTCAAAAATGTCAACATCAATTATCACAACAATAAAAATTCTGTCACACTAGATTAAATTATATTCATCTTATCATCAAATAAGAATAACAACAATCCCACCATGAGTACATAGGTTTTCCCCCATTGATGTGTTTTAACTCACATGGACGATCTCATTACCAAGCCCATGAATCTTCCTACTCTCATGTCTACCTTTCCCAAATAGTATGATAATAGTGGATGAATGAAACATGGGCTATGATACCAATTTTTAACGTACCAACCTGGGTGCCACACAACAATGCCCCGAGATGGAGCTCGACATGACCTCAGTCACACCTCCTCGTATGCCATAGGTTTCCGACTAGCAGTGAGTGTCCGGTGAGTCATTCATGACGAGACTATAACCTATTTTATTAGAGAAAACACTAGAATAAATTGAAATAGACAATAGTGGAAGCATATATAGTAATAAACATACTAGTATCACAAGATAACCAAAATAGAAATCAAATTACTTGACTGAAAGGGAAATATGTAATGCCAGTATAAGTGTAAAATAGGATACAAAAAGTAATGCCACCAACAACTCCAAAATAGTTTCTGAACCACATTTGGTCTCATCATCCATCTCCATCCCCAATCAAAAATCTAACACATGGTCCTTTCCCTTAACCTATCCGACAATAATAATTTCTATTTGTGTACCAATCAAGTTGCTCGAATAGGGTGTGAGTACACTTAGTACGCCACCACCAACAGTGTCCAAAAAAATCCAGTCAATAACAAGTGTATGCAGCAATATAATGAAAATGATTAAAATATATAATTAAACAATTGTCACATTATCAATTAGTATTTATGAACCACATTGACTGTCAAGTTTAAATAATATCCCACAATCAATCGACAATATTTATGCACATTTTTCCTTAGTGTAAAATTACAAGTCTAACACTCATATTTCCATCGGTGTATAATGCCATGTCAAACACCCAAAATATCCTCAGTGTTCAATTCCATGTCAAACACCCAAGATACCATTTAGCATGGTTTATTATTTGTGTAAAACACCATGTTTAACTCCCCTATTCTCAAATATACAGATAGATTTATCAATAGTGTAGAATACAATTTCTCACATCCACTATCCCATTGGTGTATAACGTCATGTATAACACCCCAAATCCCATTCATTTATTTATCAAATTGGTTATAAACACCATGTCTAACACCCCAAATATATTTGGAAAAGAACGCCAGGTATAAAACCTGTAATCTCATTAGTGTAGAACTCCATGTCTAACACCCAAAATCCCATTCATTGATTAATTTTAAAATTAATAAATCATGTATGTTAATAAATTCCATTACAAATTAACAACATAAAATTCCTATTAATTAATTCTACAATTAATTAACCATTCAAAAACTCAATAGTAAATAATTAATTAACAAATTAATTATTATTGATCAAAAGATGGGAAATTAGATAATTAACTCAAAATTAAATTATCAAATATTCTTGATCATTTATATATATAATCAATCCATAAATAAATTAGCCTTGTTTATCATTTCAAAATATCAATAGTAAATAATTGAATCACCAATTAATTATTCTTTATCACAAGAAGGGAAACATGATAATTAACTAAAAATTTAATTATCGCAGATTATTGATAATTTATGTCAATAATAAAGAAAATCAAAAAATTATCCTTATATTTCATTTTAAATACATTTCCTAAACATCTCAATCCCATCATAATAAATTATCACAATTAATTATCTTGTTCAACAACCCTCAAATCCCACAATTTCACAATGTTCAAAACTAATTAATTGACAGCATTAATTAATTCAATTTGAGATCTCAATTTCTAAACAAATATTGCAATACTAAAACATTCATATATGATATAAAATCACATCTATGGGATTTAGAAATTAGATCACCAACCTCGATTCATTGAGGTATGTTTTCTCAATATAAATTCCTCAAATATGTTTAGTACAACGAACAAAATATGAGTTCCAGATCTAGATACTAAACATATGATCAATGATATAAAGATATAATCAAACTAGATATAGATCTACAATCCTAGATATAGATATCACAAATTTGGTTTATATCTAAATAAATAGATAACAAAATACACTAAAAATATAGAAGAGGAATGAAGAATAGAAAAAACAATGTTTGGGAGGAGATCCACTTACTAGGAAATAGAAGATCTTCAATTTGGGATTTGAATCTTGAGGAACAAAGTTCAAACAACCTTGTATCCCCTACGATAATCTATTGAACCATCCAAAAAAATATGTCTTCTTCCATGGTTGAAATGGTGGTGTTTTGGGGATTTGGGGGATTTTAAAATTAATTATTAGGTGAAGTAAAACCATTCACACCGTTTATCTGGGAAGTGGAGCATAGTTTGACAAACTGTGTGATAACCATGCAGACCTCACTACCCTTGGTTGCACACTTTACTAGGTTTGGTCTCAGGGTCTGTCAAATTGTGATCTAGCTATGTGAACCTCTCTATCTGGGTTCACATGATTAGCTATGCTGGCATTGGGTTTTTAGTAACCATGTGCCAACTGTGCACATAACTACTTTTTCAATAATTATTAAAAACTACCCCCAAACACCCACCAAGTCATAAATCCAACCATAGGTACTTAAATGAAAATGAAAAGTACCTTAACTCAAGCCAAGGATAACTATAGAAAAGGTTGGTATCTTACAACAATGGATTTTTAAAAAAAATAGATAGTGAGATGATGTTTAATGATTATACTAATGCCAATTGTGTTGGAGATTGTAATGGTAAAAAATCAACCTTAGGATGAACATTTTTCTTGGGTGAATTTTGTTTGATTTGGAATAATAAGAAACAATGTCTAGTAACATTGAGCACAACTGAATCTGAATATGTTGTAACTACATAGGATTGTACTCAAATGTTGTTGATGAATGTTCAGCTAGAATATTTGATATTAAATGTTTCTAAACCATTGAAGATACATTGTGATAATTAGAGTGAAATTAATCACTCTAAAAATCATATCCAACATTCAATATTGAAACACATTGATATAATGTTTCACTTTTTAAAAGAGAAAGTTGTTGCTGGAGATGTTTTATGGGAATACATTTTAAAAAATTATCATATTGAGTTTATCTTTACAAATGTAATATCAAAAGAAAGGATTGAGAAATTGAGGCTAAAATTTCATGTTCAGCTACCTCCTATGTCTTCTTAAACCTCATAAGAAGGATCCCACACTATGCTTTGGATTATTTTGAAAAGGGGGGAGAGAAGGTAACGAATTTATACTTTGTAAGAAGTTTTTAATTATCTTTATTTTATGAACATGAAGGTGTGGTTATAATATAATGGGGGAGAGAAAAAGAAAAGTGAGACAAATAGAAGGTGAGAAAATAAATAATGTGAGAGAGAAAGCGTGAAAAGAATCATGATGAGAGTTTATCATTACATGGAAACAAAAATTTATTTCCACCAAGGGATGTAATTAATTCAAAAACATTACATTATCCAGTAGTGTGGTGTCATAACACTCTATATTTAGAAAGATTTTTTGTCGATAAAAGTCAAAATATTGAGTTGTTTATAATAGATGAGTTATGGAAAATTTATGAGAGTAGAAAGAGTTGTTAACAAGGGTAGTAAAAAAATATAAATACGGAGTTTAAATAACCTTTTTGATAATTATTTTTAACAGAGTTTTTGTATTTGTTGAAAAATAAACTTTTTTGTATAAGAATGTTTTTTTAGTTCTGGAATTGGACCTATATCTATAATAATGATGATTAATCAGACATAGAGTTTGTTATAAAGTAGAAATTTGGTGAATCATTAGATCCAAATATAAAGGGGGAGATTAGTTTTTGTTTTAATGAAATTTTTTTTCAGACTTATATAATTAGACTAAGAATCCCTAGATGAAGAGAACCATATTTAGGTCCATTAGCATGAGATTGCAAATCATCAGATCGAAAAGCACCATAAGCAGAAATTGTTATTGGTGGAGGTTTTTCTTTTCTATAATCATAGAATGAAAGATGTTTCTTAGATATAAGTTGATCAGTGAAGATGTTGTGTTGTTGATGAAGAGTTCTGAAATACGATTGTGAATTCTAGAGTTATAAAGTTCTCATACTTTCTAAAATAAATCATATGATGCTTTTTTGGTCAAGAAGATATCACAATTCATGAAAAATATCATGATAAAAGCTTTTGAATAAATGGAGGAGAGGTTTGAGAATTTCATAGCTACAGTATGGGTATTCCCTTGTAATGAGAATTCCATTGTAATGAGAATATCAATGTAATGGGGATTCATTTTTAATATGAATTCCATCATAATGGGAATTAAATTATATTGGGGATTCCATTAGATTGAGAAAAGAATGAAACAAAAATCAGATTCAGCTGAGAAGGAAACATAAATCAGATTGAGATGATGAAGCAATTGAAACCAGATTGAGCTGAGAAAGAAACCGAAATCCGATTGAGATGAGAATGAAATTTAAATCGTATTAAGCATAGAATGAACTAGAAATCAGATTGGGTTGAGAAAGAAAAAAATTCTTAATGATCTGATTATATAGAAGAATAAAAAAGATTATTCCTGAATTTTTATGATGAATTGAATAAGTCCAACATGAAATTCAAATTTTCATAAATCTCAGAGAAATCAATGAATGTTTTAAGAAGTCAATGTTAAAGTTTAAATGAGTTATTTTTTCTTTTTTTTTAAATTTGTGGAATTTGGGAAGGTTTTCAATATTCCTACATTTTTTTCTAAGTAAACTAGAAATAATTTCTCAAAAAAATTATTAATTATAACTTTCTATGAAAGAGGAAAAGGTAGAGCACTGATGAAATCAAGTGGAAATCATTATTGGCCAGAGATCTGATGAGGAGGATGAAACTACTGAATGTTTGTTTATCAGATTGAGAAAGATCATATTGAGAAGATTATTGACTCAATTGGACTGAGATACATTATATTGAGTTTTTATGAAAATTTTGAGTTTTTCAGATTTAGAATAAGTTCATTGTATTTAATCCATAGTATTAAGAGAATCAGATCTAGAATAATCGTATTGAGATAATTAGATCCAGACTCATCGTATTGAGAGAATTAGATCCATACTAATTGTATTGATAGAATCAAATCAAGACTCATCATATTGAGATAATCGGATCTAGCCAAATTTGACTAAGGATTCAGATTTAGAAATTATGGAGCAGTTTCAAAAAAGTTATTATTTTAATTTTTGGATGAATTTTTTCATAATAAAACATTGTAAACAAACTTGAGTCATTATAATATTTCCTATCAAGAGATAAAATGTGTCTACTGGGATTTGGCATAGATTATATTCAATTCTTCATAATTGTGGATATTTATAGACCCATAGGAGTGGATATAGAAAGGATGTAGGTTCCCACACTGAGTCTGGACCTTGTAAATCTTGTGTTTTTCACATGATTTTCTATTATTTATTACATGAGTACTTACTAAAAGTTGATAAGGAAGTAAATCATAATAGGTTGCATGGGTTATGTTTCTAAAAGTTTTGAAACATAAGTAAACAACTAATTCAAATCCCTCCTTCTCAGTTATTATTTTTTCATTTGGAACATTATTTTTAATTATCTAGAGTTATATGAATTTTGTTCCATTTATCAATGATCTCCTTTGATGTGTGCAATTTATTTCAAATCGTAATCAGAAGAGGAAATGTTTAGATTAAATTTTGAGTTTAAATTAAATTATGTTAGATCATCATGATGTATTCACGATATGTTTTTTATGGTGATGATCTTATGACACCGATCACATTATTAAAATTATTAATTCCATATTCTTAGGCTTCTACTACGTGCATGGTTCCAAAAATTAGTATCTTAGAGAGCATGAATTTTTTTATTCCCATTAAAATTAAATTAAAATTAAATTAGAATAGGGAATATTTACTATCTCATCATTGTAGATTAAGATCCAATTTAATATATGATGTCTATGATATGGATATTTGAAGATTTAAAGGTAAATCATCAGGTTGTTTCATGAAGTTTTTTTTAATTTAGGCCAGTATTTGTCAGTAATTGGAAGTGGATAATTATGGTAATCTGTAGTACTCTCTGGTCACTTTTCGGTGGTCAAAACAGTTTTTTGGTAGGTATTTAATATTACCTTCATATGGAAACATTTGAAAAACAAATCAATGGCCTATATTAAATGACATTCTATAACATAAAAAATCACAAAAAAGGGGTGAAAGAGGGGAATTGGGGATGTCGTGCGTAGGATGAAAAAATGTAGAGGATAGGAAGAAGTACTGGATGATGGGAATGTTTAATAAAATATGTATTTTTTTAAATTAGGTCGGTAGTGAAACTTCCCCCTCAACCAACTCCCACTGTGCGGCCATCACACTTGGCCTACAGCTTCCCCCCCCCCCCCACCAACTCTCGCCACTCAGCCATACATACTTTCCACCTCTTGTCGCTTGACTAGATCTACCAGACACCCTCTCATTTCATATGCATGGATGCATAGGGTATCATTATAGACTCACATAGTATCCCAGTAGAGTCTTCTCGGCCCTATCTAGGCTCGGAAATGTCTAGAAACCCCTTTGGGGTGGGGGGTTTATCCACCTAGAGGACATGGAAATTTTAAAAATTTAATAATTACGTTAAAAAAATTCAAAAAAAATTATTCTATTTTCGTACCATGAAATATATTCTAATTTAATTAAAATCTGAATGAATTATTTAAATTCATATTAATTTCCCTGACCAAAAAATTATCATAAATTTAATTTTTTACATATTTAATTAATGCATCGACTGATTAGGATAAGTGATCAGTCAATGCTTGTCTGGAGGGTTTTAATGTAATTATTGCATTTCGTTGATATTTTTAGTAGTTAATTAATTTAATAGGTATTATTCTCACCATGTGTCTTCCTCGTTATATGTATATGGGTATGTGTGTCCATGAGAGAAATATTGCATGTTCATTATGCATTCCTGAGATCC
Source organism: Viscum album (assembly GCA_963277665.1). NCBI lineage: Eukaryota > Viridiplantae > Streptophyta > Magnoliopsida > Santalales > Viscaceae > Viscum > Viscum album. The sequence goes on from OY728121.1 coordinate 933,112,063, forward strand.
TCTCACTTATTTGCAAGTAATTATTTATTATTGCAAAGATGAATATAGACATGGACCACACCGATGTTAGGAGAAGTTCTAGAAAAGATGTAAATTCATTAATTGATGGTGTGCACTATGACATGAGTTTGATACAAGTTAGGTATTCAGCACTAGGCTCATGATTGATTCATATACACTCAATGGATCAACCATTAATATACTATCATGACCAGTCATTTATTTTATTTATTTATGCATTTTTTACTATTATTTTGTGAATGGTCATGTTTACGTGATCACATATAATATTAAACGAGCATGCATGGGTAATATAAATATAGACATGATAATTTTTCCCATTTAATGTATTAACATGTTGTCAGTGTGATCACATAGTATGTACATATATAATAGAAATAGATTCAGTTCATCAAGAAATAATAATAAAAACCCTCATAGTTATATTAAGTCATGATGCCCTCCATCGCATAAATTTTAATTAAATCAGGTGTACAAGGTTCTCGTCAACCCTAGTAGAGGGTTCCTTCTACTACTAGGGAGTTCCTATGAGCATTTTTAGTTGACTTAACTAAATATGGAAGAAAATAAGTAGTCATAACAAGATTATTTCCACTTTATAGGTGAAGTGTTGAGTAAATCATGGTAATGATTCCTAGAAGCAAGAAAATCACTAAAAATTTCAAGGATACATGAGTTAATGAGATTATATCGTCAAAAACCTAACATGAAACTCTCATTCTAGTGGTAGAACCATTTCTTGGACTATGAGGTGAGGCTTTAGTATCCTTTCCACTATAATACTCAAGTGAGTGTGTATTAATATATTAGTGATTGCTACAATGGTTTGAAAAAATAGTGGGAGAAATTTATTGATATAATCACTAATTTATATTTGGGAATGAATATAAAAGTATTAATCTTCTTGTGTTTATTTTAATTTAAAATGGATATTAATACCACAGAAAAACAACGATTCAAATTAGACAAAGATCATGTCCTCACTAACACAAATTTCCAGGATTCATATAGGATCTTGTGTATAATACTATGGAATTAAGGGATATTATATGTGTTGGTGTCTCCACTACCTCATCAGCCTCCTTAGAATGTAAGTGAGTATGAGAAAGATGTGAAGAATACAAATTTGTTGGAAGTAATATTTGTGATTGTAATTGTATTCGATACACTTGTTTGATAAAAAGTCAATGTGTTAGTATTTGAAGATTGATGTTCTGATGTTGTGCCACTGAATTGGTTTGGATAATTGTATACATATGCTTCAAGGATGATTTTATTTGAAGAAGTTTTTTTAAATAACATAACAATATAAAGGTGATGATTGTGGAGCTAGTCTTTAGTTCCAATGACATGTTCAAATGTGGATGCACATTGTCTAAAATAAAGGTTTAAATTCAAGTAAGATATATGCAAAAAAAATTCATGAAGGTTTAGAGAATGGGTGAAGAATTTTTGAGTTTTAATGTAGGATTTTCATTATGTGGATATAATTTTAGTTGTTCTTTTAATGGTGTCTATTAATAAATTTTACACCATCTAAGCCAGCTGGCCAAGGGATGCAACATGCCCCAATGCGGGTAGCCAAGCTTAACCCTCATCCAACCAAACACACAGGTATGTATATTGTTTACAAAAATTGTAGAGATTCAACTAAGATCCACGAAAAAATATTGCATGAGGGTTTATAGAATAATGGTTCAATAATTTTTTTGTTTTATGGTTAGCTTAGAATTTTTTGGATATCAGTTTAGATGTTTTTTTAATGGCGTCTGTTAAAAAATTGGTCACTATATATGCCCACCATCCAAGGAAAAGCTTCCCAAAACTATGCGGGAAGTATAGATTAATCCTCATCAAGAAAACAATTGAGGCAACCATAGTGTGAGGATTATTTGATTTGAATAAATTGATTTAAATAAAGCAATAATATAATTGTGATGATTGTAAAGTAGTTCTTTAGTTCCAATGAAATGTGAAAATTTGGATGCACATTGTATTAAAAAATGGGTGAAATTCAATTAAGTTACATGAAAAATGTTTTCATGAGTGTTTAGATAATGGGTGATGAATATTTGAGTTTGATGGTTGGCCATTAATTCTGTTGATATAACATTAGAAGTTTTTTTAATGGTGTATATTAAAAAATTGGCCACCATCTAATCTAGCCAACCAAAGGAAGCAACACGCACTAATGCGGGTGGAAGAGCTTAACCCTCGGTCATCCAAGAACATACGAATGTATATTGTATTAAACAATGGTTTATATTCATGTGAGATACATACAAAATTTTTGCATCATGGATTAGAGAATAATGGGTGATGAATATTTGAGTTTGAAGGTGACCTTTGCATTTTGTGGATACAAGTTTAGATGTTTTTTAATGGTCTCTATTATTGTGGATACATGTTTAGATGTTTTTTAATGGTGTCTTAAAAATTTGTTGCAATCCAAGTCACTAAACTAATGGAATGTATCATTAACCAAAGTTAGAGAAAAATATAAAAATTCAACCTTCAGAGTATTAGAGCGGCGGAGGCAGGAGTATGCCTTGAAAAACCCATTAGTAGATGGTCTGAGAGGAGGGGAAATGAAATTATGAAACCTTACTTCGACAACATGTAATATAAAGGAGAATAGAGAGTTTATGCATTTCTATGTGGGAAAAAAACTTTTAACACTGACTCAATCTTGACCATGGAATTCTTTCAGTGAAATATCATTAACGTCAGATCATCTCTCCCTATTTGCAACTATGTTATCAAGTCTTTTATAATTCTGGGCCATCCGATGTTCATCCATGCATTTCATCTATCTTGATATCACCATGACACAACGTCATCAGTTACTTGAGCCGAAACATCCATTCATCTTTTGAGCATTCTGATGATCCGAACAGGATCATAATCACATGAAACTTTGTTTTCATGTGTTAAATGAAAATCAAATATAATAAGAAAATCACCGAGAAAATATGAGTTTTTTGGGTGATGAAAATATTCATCAAGACTTATCTTGGTGGAGTGCATGAAGCAGTTGAATGAATAAAATATTCTTTGTGATTATCAAAGGTTCTAAGATTACAAGTGCAATATACCTGTTTTGTAGTTTTCATGGGGGAGTTAGTGTATATCTGTGTATAATCATGAGTGAAGATCACTATGAACTAGTTCTTGTCTGGTTTTCATGAACAACCTTGAGAAAATACCACATGTAGTGTTTACTTATACTTCATTTTGTGTATAATACATTTCACACAACCAAGATGATATACGCTTGGGTTTGTGCATTAAAGAATAATAGTATATATACAGCGACCTACATGCATCTGGTTTGTTTGTATTATACTACGGGAAAATAGATTTTTGCGACAAGGGATTCTCCTTATCGCAAATAATTGGTTTATTTGTGACGAGATTTGGGGTCTCATCACAAAAAGATTGGTGCCATTTGCGAAAAAAACTACAGGAAGGTTATTTGCGATGGTGGGATTCCCCCCATAGAAAATAATACATAGCTCTGAGGTTATTTTCAACGAGTCCCATTGCAAATACATCGTGGCAGTAAAGAGGATTATGTGATGGGATGTTCTCCGTCGCTAGAAGTGTGTCGGCATGTAAATTTTGCGATGGGTCCCATCACAACAAATACTATTTGCGATTATCTACCCATTTCAAATAGTCTCTGTCACACCCCAAGATTTCATAGTACATTATTTCTTCAAAGTAATTCAATAACTTGAACTACACACAACACCGAGTTTAAGCGCACCACGACTTACCAAACTAGCTATTAAAAAGTGGTTATGAATATTATTAACTATATTTTTAACGTTATATAATCCACATAATTTTAGAATCCATAGTATTATTTTCATAGACATAATGAAAAAACAAATTAATTTTTTCAGATAAAAGAAGTATTTTCATAAAAAATGTAATTTTTCTGCCTTTTAAGGGTGAACCCTTTTTAAATCTAATATTTGATACTTTTATATATTAAATTTGACAAAAAAAACTTCTTCTATAGATTAGGGACATAATAATAGAGTTTCAATAAGTTTTTGGTGTTTTTTGATAACTTTTATATTTGGGTGAATAGTGAAAAATACTATATTTTAACTGAAAACAACTTTTTTAATCCAAATAATTTATACTGTTCAATTATACATTTTAATGGTTTGGAAGTATAAATAGATTATATTTTTACCATTTAATCCAATTTTATTCATTGGAAATAATTTCACATTGAAATTAAACATAAACAAGTATCAATCTTTTGTTAGTTATTAATTCCTATAAACAAGCTTTTTGGTTTTGAAAACTGTAATTAATTTTAAATTTATAAATGAAACTTATATGTTTTGAATATGGTATAATACACTGAATTTTTGAATTTAGAATACCAAAATTAGATTAGGGTTATATTTTGGTATTTTTCTAAACACTTTCAATTTTTGATTAATAGTGGAAAACACCGAGTTGTTGGTTAAAACCAAATTTTTATTTAAATATTTATTTATTATATTTAAATTTATTTTAGGACAAAATAGATACATAATACCATTATAATTTAAATTTAATTCATTAGAGTCAGGTTATAAATATTTTAGATATATAAAAATTTTATTGAACTTTTTTCCTTCTTTTATCCACCTCCTTGAAGTATTTACAAATTTCCATAAAAATTAATTTTACTTCATCTGTGAGTTGATTTTAAAAAATCAGAGTGACATGGTTGATATCTAAAAGTAAAATGTGGTTCAATAAGATGAATTATGTTTTTGTGAATAATAACTTTTTACTTTTATTTACCATGGTAAAATGTAAATTGTGTAATTAAGTGTAAAAATTGTATTATTATTATCCTAAAACATGTCGTAATTCTATTTGATAAGTATAATTTAACCAAAAAACAATCTTAGTAATGAAATATGAGATACTTTGTCTACTTTTATTATATTAGGACATTTATTTTTATTTAATTTAAAGAAGAGTTAAAAGAGTTAGAATCAAAGTTTAATAACTAAAACAATTTTAATATAGGGTTATACATAAGATAAATTCGACTATAAATATTAATTAGAAATATAAAAAGATTTCATACATTATGGTATTTTATTTATATTTTTTATACATTATATAATTTAATTTATGTATGACACATTGATGATGCAATAATTACCTAATTAATGGAATATTAAAATATTTGATATTATAAATATCCAAATAAATGTAATCTGAGACTTTTTATTAATTAAACTAATTTTATATGTTAATATGACATGTTAGGGTCAGTTAGATGAATTTGTTTCGATGTAATAATGATATTATGAATTTAGAAAAAACAAAATACCAAATATTGTAAAAATTGACATAAATGAGTTTTTAAAAAAAATATTATATTATTAATTGATATTCTATTCCTAAATATCTAAGGATCGTCCAAAATACTGTTATAATGATATTTGTTTCATTAATGAACCACTTGGGGTTCTTTTGGAAGTATATAGTATGTTTATTAACCATATAATATAAAAATACAAAGAGACGTGATAAATGTCAAAATATTTAACTAAGATTTATATCTAAACAATATAGTTAATATAGTGTCCCAAATTTTCCTAAAACCTATTGGATGAGTGTTTTTTGACCCAAATCCACCTTATCCTTTAAATAATTAATTTTGGATCCATTAGAAACCGAATATGATTTTATATATAAAATAATATTTCTAGATTTTCCTATGCTTCCCCTCACCCCTCTTATAAAAGGGCACTCCACCTTCCCTCAAATTATCACCTTAAACGACATTTGGCTCAACCAACCCCTACCAAAATACCCTATAAACTGTCCTCCCATCATCCTAGAAGACTTTTTCTAGTCATAAAGCCATCATAAGGAGCCCTTTTGATCCAATTAAAATGTAGAACCCGAAGAAGAGGTAAATATCTAATCACCACTTTTAAGTTCATGTCTTCTTCCAATTCCTCTTTCTTTATTGTTTCCATTCATAATAATAACTCTAGTACCTCTTATATACAGTGATGTTATTATAAATATGGTATAACAAAATTCATTTTTCTATCCATCCTATGAATAACATGTCACCATACGTGCGTACGTACGGCTTACCGTCTCCACGTCGCGGTGTAGTTGTTATTCAATACATTATTTTTTGGATGGGTATAATAATGATGTATAATTGATATAAATAATTAATATAACATGATTATGATTCCATATATATGATATTACATCCAATCATATGTGATTTAAATATCAAAATATTGATATTATCGCTCGTGCGTACGTACAGATTACCGCCTCCATGAATGCGATGAAATTCATTCCCCATAGTATCCATTCAAGACTAATTTTCATTAGATGAATAAAAATAATTTTAAAATAACTAATATCATTCTTAATATGAATAATATACATCCTATCCCTAACAAACATTACTGACGTAACAAATCATATAATGGAAAACAAATCATTTAACTCCCAAAATGACGATAATACTATAATATTATTATCAAATAAATATTAAAAGATCATATATAATATCATATTAATTTATATGATTCTTGTATAATTTAATAACAAATATTTCACCATTACGAAGGTGGTTAACCTACCCCTGACCAATTAAATGTACAAGGTAAGGCTTAATTTCACAATCCCTTTAGTATCCGAGGTTGTTTTTACATAAGTATCTACTGGGAGCTCTTTATCTTCCACATCCATGTTTCTTAAAAATGTATTCCGAAATTTTATTACTATTTACTAGAATATAGGTTCAATTCATTTATAACCTTGCTTGAGTTTTTTAAAAATGGTTTTAAGGGAATCATTTCATCATTTTCTAAACAAGGTACCTTATTCCCTTTTCGACAAAATTACGGTAAGAATGTTTTTTTAACTTATACGGTGGGTGTAGATATATTATACCATTATAAAAACATTGAAGCTTCCCGTACAAGCTCATAAGAATATTTTCAAATATAAATGTTTTATTTGATAATTACATGACTTTTAAATGAGTTCAAAATAAAATTGATATTTCACTAAAAAGGATTTGATTTTATCTATGTGAACATACATTGATGGGTTTTAAGTTTTTTTGAAGTTGATTTATTATGATACAAAACCTCAATATTTTATTTATGGTTTGGTGATATGTTTGACTATGGATGTGTAATTTCATACCATTCATTGTTTATGGATAATGTATTGACATTTCTTAAGCCAATTTTAATATGAATGTTTATTCTATGTTTAAACCTTTTCTTATGAGGAATTCATTGGACTCATTAAGTGATGGGTGGAGCCTGCTATAGCTCCTCGATGCATCAGTAGGTCTAATGAGACAAACTATTGTCTTGGTATAAGGCCTTGATAAAATCTTATTTTTAGTCTTGGAACAAGGCCTAGACTATGTGGTTATGAAAGTCTGGAATTATGTATTCCATCATTATGAATAATCCTATTGATATTCCATGTGATTATTTGACTAGTAGAATATCCATGTGATTAATTAAATGGATTTATTTTGATTTATATTTTCCATATTATGATGATGTTTATGTTGAAAATAATTTTGTTTTCGATTTATACGATGCCTTAAATGTTTATGCTTATTTAAGAAAGATTCTGTTATATTGGTTTCCTTATTTAGCATTTGAGCTCACCCCTTTCTGTGTTAATTAGTTTCCAGGATGCGAAGAAGTATATTATGAATGACATGCATGGATAGTCTATGGGATCTCAGTGTTGTCTATGGAAACAATGTTTTGGTAGTTTTCCATTTTATTATGTAATGTAAACCTTATGAACGTATCTAGTACTTCTAGGGCTACTAAACTAATCGGTTCATCGAGACTTGATATTTTGTTATCATGCCAATGATACGTAATAGTACACCGACTCTGGGCTTCTGGGGTCGGGGATTTACTGTTGATTTCATAGGATGTTTAGAAATATCCTGGGAAACTAAATTCAGATAAACTCAGATTAGAGCACATTACCCTAAGATAGATTTTGAGGATTAGTATAGAATGACATCCTAAAATTTTTGTAATGTAGAGATTTTGTGAGTTTTCCAATAAAATACATCCATGTCTATATACGAGCAGGTAGAGGTGGCTCTGGCACAAATGTACCTAGGGGTAAAACCCAAAAACACCTCTTTGAGCTAGACTCGAACGGGAACTGGTGCATGACAATCCCCCTTGATGCCCTCTTGCTTACGACACTCTAGGGGGATATTCTTAGGATAATTATCATTTTCATTACAAATCATTATGACGGATATATGAGAATATACCTCCTCAAAGAATTTATTTTTATGATTATTGATTATATCCATAAACACTTCAATTTATATTAGGTATTTTTCAAGTTTGGAAATATTGATTGCAATTAATAAACTGAACTTGTGTATTACATTGTATATAAATGGTGCCTAGTAGAAGGAATGTGAACTAAAGAAATACATATTATCCAAAGGGTAAGAAGGATCATATCTTTCATGGTATTAAGCCAAAATTTAGAAGGGAAATATTCTCCCATGTATTCTCAACATATGAAGAAATAGTTTCATGTGTTAATAAGATATGTAAAGAATTCATTGAGCCCTATGGCTTTGAAGGGAAGAAAGAGATGAAAAGTATAGAAGAGAGAAATATGGATAAAGGGAAGATGGAAAAGTAGGATTTTCCCATATGTGGTAAATGTGGAAATAATCACCTTGGTAAATTCTTGAAGGGAATGAGAGTTTGTTATATGTGTGGGGAAAATGTACACCAAGTACGTGATTGCATGTATAAGAAAAAAGTTTTAAATGTACAATGATTCATCTGCAAGGAGTTGGGAAACTACCCGAATCAATGTCCAAATCATTATATTATACCTCAAATGATTTTATGGGATAATAATAGTGTTATTATACTACCAAATATGAAGAGTAATGATTATATTTCTTACGTTGTTATTAAAGTATTGTGTCATTTGATTATTGTATTAATGATGTAAGTGTTATAAGAATAATAGAGTATAAAAGGATTTTACTACACTACTATTTCATTAAGGACTTGAGATTGTGTGCAACAAAGAATATTGACTAAATAGTAGATTAAAATTTTGGAAAATATACTGTTGAGAGAATGATAAACCATAATATGGTTCGGATACTGAGATAGTGATTTTGGAATAATACATGATTGATTTGGATAAATTATATTGGATATTTTTGACTACCTTGATACTGATTAATGGTTTGTATATTCCATCATTGTTGGTGTTTACAAAATTCATATATATAAGGATTATATACAGTATTCAATAAGGAATAAGGGAGCATGAATGTAATCAATAAGGTTTTATGGAAATTCAAGATGTTTCAATGTTTTAAAATAATATATGATGAAGGTGATCACATGTTATCATGTGGAAAAAAGGATCTTTATTGTGTTTACCTTCCTTATAAATTTTGGACTGTAATTTTGGAAAAAAGTATTTTGGATAAGTTTAGTTTGATATTATTTTAGTATTTCCATAAAAAGGACAACCCAGAGGTCGGGCGGCAACCCGTCGCATCCGGCAAGGCGGCGAGACTTGAACCCGCAACTGAAGGGCGATAAGGACGTATCACCTACCACTATCCCACGTGATGTCCTGGATTGAATAATGTAGTTTTTTAAATGGTCTGGTAGATTAATAATAAATTCATTTTTTTGGAACCCTATATGAATAGGATAAATAGAATAAATTGTTAGGTTTTATTATCTTTTAGAGTGAAAGATGAGTTTGTTGTAGAAATTAGTTAAAGGAGGGAACTCTACTTGTCATGTGTATATATATATATATTTGTTTTTTATTCTCTTATTATATGAAGAAATTAATTCTTAAATATTAGGTAAGGGATCTTAAAACTAAAAAGGTGTTATCATAATACCTTATGTTTTCTAAATCATCATAGATTGATGGATTTGAGGACCTCAATTCTACAATTTTTTGTGACTGATAAACTCAATCACTCTGTAAAAATATTTACTTTTTCCTCCAATTATGTGTCTATAATTTCCACCAATTTTCTCTTAATCGAGATCATTATTTGGTGGTGAATTTCTCATTCCCATTGTCCTCTTATTAAGACTAAATTTTATTAACCCAATTTCTGATGCGGGTTTTCCCACAAAGGTATTTTATATTTTTATACATTTATTTTTGATTAACTATTTCAAATTGTGAGGACACAATTTATTGTATGAGGGAGGAATGTAACACCCCAAGATTTCGTAGTACATTATTTTATCAAAATTAATCAATAACTTGCACTACACGCAACACTGTGTTCAAGCACACCACGACTTACCAAACTAGTCATTCAAAAAAGGTTATGAATACTATTAATTAAAATTTGAACATTATATAATCTTTATAATATTATAATCAATGTTATGAGTTTCTTAGATATAATGAAAAAACAAATTCATGTTTTTTAGATAAAAGAAGTAGTTTTTAAAAAAAATTAATTTTACCGCCTTTTAATGGTGAACCCTTATTAAATCCGACATTTGAATAATTTATATATTCAATTTTAAAAAATAAACTTCTTCATTATAATAGTGACATAATAATATAGTTTCAATAAAATTTTAGTGTTTTTCTGATTACTTTCAAATTTGGGTGAATAGTGAATATTACTAAATTTTAACTGAAAACAAATTTTTTAATACAAATAATAAATAGTGTTTAATTATACATTTTAATGGTTTGGATGTATAAATAGATAATATTTTTACCATTTAATCCAATGTTATTCATTGGAAAAAATTTCACTTTGATAGTGATCATAAACAAGTATAAATCTTAGGTTAGTTATTATTTCTCAAAAACACGCTTTTTGGTTTTAAGAATGGGAATTAATTTTAATTTAATAAATTAAACTTCTATGTTTTGAATTTGGTAAAATAGACTTAAATTTTGAATTAAGAAAGTCAAAATTATCTTAGGGTGAAATTTTGGTATTTTTCTGAAAACATTCAATTTTTGATGAATAGTGGAAAACACTGAGTTATTGACTAAAAATATAGTGACCCGACCCGGAGACCACTAACCGGAGCTCCGACCTGGTTCACCACAAGGCCTAATGCGCATTTCCTCAAACTCCAGAGGCTACTGACTAGCAGCAAGGACCTTCAGAGTGATGGTGGGGAAACTATGACCTCATTGGCGGAGTACACAATGGAAGTAATAGACATGCAATAGCGGAAGCATTCAATAACCAAAAATAATAAATTATGGAAGAATAAATCAACAATTTAGAGAACATATGTATAGATGGAATGATGAAAGATACAACTCTAGGAAAGAAGCCAAACAAATCACAATGCTGAAACACCATAGTACCAAAACATGTACAAAAGAAAAGTAAACAGCTCCTCAGCATCGCAAGCCAAAGCTTGGTCCTGTGCTCTCCTACTCCAAGATATCAAGTACCAGAAGTCGAAGGGCGCTTTCTCTTGTCTATTCTTGCAACAACATAGTCTGATTGGGACCAAAAGCATGTCCCAAACAGGGTGTGAGATAAAATCCTAGTAGGCAACCACCCAAAGATCTTTGCCTAATAATCAGTGAGTATATGGATGGTAAAAGTACACTGAGTAGTAAATAGAAACAACAAAGGAGAAGGGAGAAAATAGTAGTAGTAAAGAAAGATGATACACAACTGTAATAAAATCCACAACAAACAACAATAGTGAAGCAAATAACTAACAATCAAGAAAACCCTATGGGAAGTACCCGCAGTCATCCCCTCTCGTCCTATCCAAGAAGTACCACAACCCTCTGGGCAGTGCACTCAGCCTAACCCCTCTAGTTTGGTCATATTAAAATTATGAGACCCTCGGGGGAAGCTCACTCGGTCAATTCCCCTTATTTTCTAGGGTATTCAGGGACTCTCTGGGGAAGATCACGCGGTCTAACCCTCTTAGCACCATGGTCTAGAGACTCTCTGAGGAGGCTAAGTCAGTCAATTCCTCCTATAGCCTCAGGTATACCACAGACTCTCTGAGTAATATAACTCGATCAATTCCTCCTCTAGCTTGGGAAGGTTATTAAAGAGAGAAAAACAAGGTAAGACCCTCTGAGGAAGCACACTCGGTCTACCCTCCTATAGTCTATAGTAATCCAAGACTCTCTGGGAGCTCACTCGGTCCATCCCCTATAGTCTAATGACCAATTTTCTCTGAGGAGGCTCTCTCGGTCTACCCTCCTACAGTCAATAATGTCTAAGACTCATTGGAAATCTCACTCCATCTATCCCTCATAGTTTATAGCACCAGGTTCTCTCAGTCATGTTCCGATTTGTGCATAATAATGCTATAAGGCCAAAATAAACCTATAGAGCTACTTGGCTAACCAAAGTACACCTATAGAGCTAATTTTCTATCAGTATACAGGGCAGTAAGCATGTCATGAATGTCACTCCAACCAATAATCACAAGGCATGGAAATAGGTGTAATATCCAAAGGAAAACGAAACACGAAGGTCGTAAACAGAACAAATCATGGAAAAAACATCCAAGCACAACAAAATATCCCATAACATGATTAATTTACCTCTACAAAAGCATACCAGCTAGCCAGGAAAACAACAAGGATAGAAAGGTAAACCCCCAGTACCCCGTTCATAGGTATTGGTGTAATTTGAAAATAAAACACAAGGAATTTGAATGGTAAGCCACAAACCACCTACCTCGATCCTAGGAGATCGATATACTTGAACCACGATGACTGATTCTCCCTTGAACTTTGTAGATCTGAGAAAATTTCCAAAATGCTCAATCCACGATAACATGAGAAAGAGGAAGAATCAAGGAATGAAGCTCAATAAGAAGGAAGAAATCATTGCTGCAATTCCAACGCCATCGATGGCGGTCGAATCGGCCAACAGATGGAGGCTCGTAAATCCAGAGAAGTTTCGTTGTCGTATTGTGTCTCTCGATCGAACCAGACCTAGAAGAAGACATTTTTGGCGATCGGGCGCGACCCTGGTCTGATTACGGAAAAAAAGAAAGTACATGGCGTTTACTTTTATAGTACATGGCGGGTAATAGGTAATTCTGTACACCACCAAAATCGGCCTCCACGTCACCCCTACACACCGTGTCTGTGGCCCGGACATGGCCGGTACATGGCTTCGAGCGAGAAAAGAGTACACAGCGTGTACTCAGAAAGTACACGGCGTGCACTTCAAAAATTACCAGAAACATTATTTTTTTTAGAGACTCCAGAAAAAGGGAAGACATACCTCAAACGACGATCTGGTTTCTTACAAATTTCCCCCCTCAAACAAATTCATCCCTGAATTTCCCTAATGAGGCGTGAAAGAAGAAACCCTGAACAGCTCTGGCCATAGTGATCGTACATCAGCCTCCCTTTCCCAGGTCTCGTTCTTCACTCGTCTGTGCTGCCATAACACCCATACTAGAGGAACATACCACCCATGGAGAACCATCATACAACGATCGATAATCCGGATAGGATGCTCCTCGAACGACGCATCCGCTTCGAGCTCAATTTCCTCATGTTGGAAGACTTGAGATGGGTCTGAAATGTAATGTCAGAGCTGAGAGATATGGAAGACTTCATGCATAGCCTGATACTTCTAAGGTAGCTGAAATAGATAGGTAACTATACCAACTGTCTCCAAAACAACAAATTACCCGACGTACTGTGGTGAAAGCTTCCCCTGTCTCTGAATCCTCTTGTGTCCCAACCTTGGTGTGACATGCAGGAAAACCTAATCCCCAACCTCGAACTCCAAAGGTCGTCACTACTGACCAGCATAATACTTCATTCAAGACTGTGTTGTAGCCATCCTCTTACGAAACAACTCTATCTGCTTAGAGGACTCCTGAACAAGATGAGGTCCCAGCAAAACTGCCACTCCTGCCTCCAGCAAGCATAAGGGTGATCAGCATGGCCTACCGTATAGAGCCTCAAATGTTGCCATCTGAATGGTCTCCTAAAATCTGTTGTGTAGGAAAACTCCAAAAGAGGAATATGCTTCTCCCAAGAACTGCCAAAGTCTATAATGCAAGCTCGAAGTATATCCTCAAGCATCTGGATCGTGTGCTCGGACTGGCCATCAGTCTGGGGATGGTATGCTGTACTCAAAAACACATGTGTACCCAAGGCCTTCTGATGTCCCTTCCAAAAACGAGAAGTAAAAAGTACATCCCTGTCTAAAACAATGGAGTGTGGAACTCCATGTAAACATACAATCTCTCGGATGTAAAACCGTCTCAGATCATCAACACTGAAGGTACCCTTGATCGTCAAGAAGTGAGAAACCTTCGTAAGCCTATAGATGACAACCCAAACAAGATCGCTCCCCTGAGTCGACCTCAGCAACCCAGTCACGAAGTCTATCGTGACATCATTCCACTTCCACCCGGCAATGGGTAACTGCTGTAAAATCCCTACTGGTCGATGATGCTATTCTTTCACCTTTTGACACGTAGAACATCTCATGAAAAAACCTGCAACATCTTTCTTAATACCGGGCCACCAGTACTGGAGGTGTAGATCACAATACATCTTGGTGATGCCAGGATGAACTGCCCAAAATTAGGAATGAAAATCCCGCATCAGCTCCTCGCGTATGTCTGCTGGCACCCATACACGTCCCTAGAAACGCAAGATCTCATACCCGCCCACTGTCCATACAGGAAGAGGGTCCCCTAATGACACACTCCCTTTCAGGAATAAGGCCTCCGAATCTGATAGTTTCCTTATCCATATTAGATCAAGAAGTGTAGAGGTAACATCTAAAGAAGATAGGACAATCTGTCCCTGCCTGTCGTGCACTTCCAAGTGAATCTGAGAGAATAGAGCCATAAGCTGCCACACACTGCTGGCCTCCTGATCTACTTGAATATGGGTACTTCTTCCCAACGCATATGCCACAGCGTTTCCCTATCCCAGCCTACATGCAATCTCAATGTTGAAAGACTGATGATACTCGACCCACTTGCACTATCTCATATTCAGATCACGCTGAGTGAAGATATACTTGAGACTCTTATGGTCGTTGAAAACCACAATGTGATCTCCCAGAAGGTAGTGTCTCCAACAACGCAAGGCCTGAACCACATCCACCAACTCCAGATCATGCGTAAGGTAATTCCTCTCATGTGGCCTCAACTGCCGAGACCCGTAAGCAATGAACACATCTCCTTGCATAAGCACACCTCCCAACCCGACACCCAAGGCATCAAAGTAAACAGTGTAGCCTTTTCCTGGCTCTGGAAAGACTAGTATCGATGCTGACGTCAACCTCCCCTTCAGCTCCTGAAAGGCTGACTCACAGAGATATGACCATAAAAACTTTTCCCCTTCTTGGTCAGACCTCTTAACGGTGCTGTTAAGAGAAAGAATTCCTGTATGAAATGTTGGTAGTATCCAGCCATCCCTATAAAACTCTGCACCTCAAAGAAGTTCTTCGGCTGATCCCATGAAACCACAGCTCTCACTTTCCCTGGGTCCACTGAAACTCCTGTCTCGGAGATAACGTGACCCAAGAAGTGAATCTGATCCATCCAGAAGTGGCACTTCGAGAGATTAGCATAAAACCAGAGCTATCTCATTGTACTTAGAATGATCTGATGATGTGTGGAATGGTCGTGTCGACTATGAGAGTACACGTAGATATCCTCCACGAATACCAAGACGAAGGAGTCCAAATACGGTTGGAACATTTGGTTCATCAGTTCCAGGAAAACTTTCGGCACGTTCGTGAGACCGATAGACATGACTGTATACTCGTATAGACCATACTTGCTCCTGAAGGATGTCAGAGGTATATCTGATGGTCTAACTCGCAACTGATGATAACCAGACGTCAAGTCGATCTTCGAGAAAACCTGATCTCCTCCATGCTAATCAAAGAGGTCATCAATCCTCGGCAAGGGATATCGGTTCTTTCCAGTCAACTGGTTCAGCTTCTGATTATCCACACAAAGCCAAAGGGTGTCGTCTTCCTTTTTCGCAAACAGGACAGGAGAACCCCAAGGAGAAGTATGGGGTCGGATGAATCCCTTTGCCCGCAACTCCTCCAACTGCTTCTTGAGCTTCGGAAATTCAGGTGTAGCTATCCTATAAGGAGGAATGGACACTGGTTCTACTCCTGGCACGAGCTCAATCGAGAAATCTACCTCACGCTCTGGACCAAAACTTGAAAATTCCTCTCGAAAGTCATCCTAGAAACGATCCACCAATGGGGGATAGTCTAACTCTGAAGTCCCCTGGTCATCCAGACAAAGATCGACAATCTGGCCTGTAACTTCACCTAGCCCATGATGCTCTGGTCCAGCTCTACCCGCCAGGAAATCCCACTCGCCTCTATGAAGAAAAGATCCACCCTCTGGTGATACTAAGCTCACCCTACGGTGATTTCAGTCGATGACTACCTGGAAAGGAAACAACCAGTCCATCCTGAGAATGGAGTCATAACTATACATCTCTTGGACATAGAGGCCCCATAAGAAGTGACACCCTATAACCTAAATAGGGCACTCTCTGCACTGACGTACACTAGATGTCCTCATTCTCAATGGCGTGTCAAGATTCAACAAGTCGGCAGACGAAAATATACAGAGCCCAAGTCTCTCCACAACCACAACATAGATAATGCTATAGGAAGAAACAATATCAAAAAGAGATAAAGATAAAACTGAGGCTATTGAGATCATACCTCGAACTGTAGAGGGGCCGGGATCCTTCTATTGATAGGTCTGCACCCCGACGAATGACTAGCCTGCACCGCGACCCTACGCCCTTGGCTAACCGCTCCGATCTAATCAACTCTACTGTCGCTGATGACCCGGTGACTGACCACCACGGCTGCGACCTCCACCTCGGCTCGAACGGCCGGAATAACTCCAGTTCCCGGACTGGTGGGAAACTGGTGAAGCATCTCTCGAACATGGGGTCATAGAGGAACACCTACCACCAGCTGAAGGTGAGAGTATCTGAAAAAAATGATGAAGATGGTCCATCTTGGCACATATCAGAACACCGTCAGATCTCTCTGGCACTAGGGCCTGGTATGCCCACTCCTACCGCACTGGTAGCATAAAACCTGGCTCCCAGAATATGCACCCCGTGAACCCCAATCTCCTCGAGATGAATCTCTACGACGCTTCCTACTGTCCGTAGGAGGAACACGAGCTCTGGATGACGAACCTCCTTGGATCACTGCTCCAGAAACCCTCAGATTGCACTCAGTAATCAGCGCCTGATTGAAGTTGGAGGATATCATAGTAAACTACAAGATATTCACCTGGGAGCAAATCTATTTCCTGAGACCGTCCTCAAACTTCCTAGAATGGAAAAACTCATCACCTTCTGGGATCGCTGTGAAATGTTGCAGCTCAGTAAAATGGGATGAGTACTCCATGACAGAAAGAGTACCCTACTGTAGACACATAAAATCCCAGGCTCGATCGGCCCTCAGGGTCTCCGGATAGAAGTAGTCCTAGAAGGTGCATCGAAACTCATCCCATGACATAACATGTTGACTCCCTGACAATGAGATCACCTCCCACCACCTCTTGGAGGTGTCCCAGAGCATATAAGTAGCCAGCTTTACCCTTTTTTCTGGAGGTATCTCTAGGTGCTCGAAGATAGTCCGGGTGGCCTCAAACCACGAATCTATAGTCTAGGGTCCTCCATACCCTGAGAATTTAGGAGGATGTTTCTGCTGAAAACCCCTGGTCAACTCAGCCATCGACGGGGCAGGAGGTGGCACTCCCTGAGAAGTCTGTAACCTCCTCAAGAAGTCGTCCGTGAACTGCGTATCGGCGCCAGAGACGGGTATAACAGCTAGTGCCAAGGCTGGCACAGTTGGAGGATATGTAGGAGGATCCAAAGGAGGTCCCTGATCGGCAATATCTGGTGTCTGATCACCGTCTGGAAACTAACATACAACTGGAGGATGTCTCGAAGGTGTTACTCTAAAAGATCAAAAGCACACCAAAGATCAGAATTAACAAGGACCGAAAACACAGGAGTACAAAACAGGAACAAGGAAAAGAAACATTAATGTTTTATGAAACATGACTACACAGAATGTATAAAAACTACACGGCATGTCCGTTAAAACCATTAACATGGGCGTGTACCCCTGCCCGATAGGTCGTGTAACACCCCAACTACATGGCGCTTTTTCCACACACACGGCGTGTACTTGAACTCCAAACCCCTGCCTCAGTCTCCTTACACGGCTAACCCACACGGTCCGAACTAACCCTAGACTACACGACATGTTCCCTAGAGACACGGCATATACTAGACACAGTCTCAGTGGCCCATTTGTTAGTTACACAGACATCTACATGACTGAACCATACATGGCGTGTTCCGAACAAACACGTCATGTATATGTGAATTTAACACTGACCCTTGTTGTTCGCAACACGGCCTAGTACATAGGAAAAGACTAAATGGTGTGCTCTTAACCAACACTGCGTGTTCTACTCTGCTTCCCCGTCCCGTGTTGTCAGTGACACAGCCGGGTACATGGATAGAAACTACACGGCGGGTACCTACCGTACACAGTGTGTTCCTAAAGGTATTTATACAATGGTGTGTCCCTACTCACACGGTCAGTGACACGGTCTAAAAACTAAATGACATGTAGTCAGAAAGTACACGTTGTTTATTCTATGTTTTTATGGTCTGTAGCTCAGAAACTACACAAAAGGCTAGAAACACTGAAAACAACGCAAAGAGGTTCCAAATTACGATCCGTGAGGGCCCATACTCCCCGCGAATCAAAGCTTGGAATCTCTAATTATCGTATACATGAGAAAACAAGGTCATAATCCACCAACATTTGATTCAAGAGGGCCTATAACACCTCAAGACTAAAAATTTGGCGTTCATTCAAGAAATGTACAAAAAAATCAATTTCTCTATCACAATAGCAAGGATTCTATCTAGAATCTATCACAACAGCATGCATAATATAAACAGAGTTTATCACAACAATATGAAATTGCTAATTCACCCTAGATGGCATGAAAAGAATGCATGGAATATGATTTATAACAAGTGCCTATATGATGCTTGAGATGGCATACCCTCATCTCCTCGGGTTGCGATAGAAATAGAACCTTAATATCAAAACAATAACAACATGAAGCATGTGAATCGCTCTAGGTGAAATCATATTATCCGTAAAATCTCAAAAACATAAAACTGCAATAAACGAGGTTGTATGGATTTTCCATGTACACGGGTTAGCTACTCCTGGGAAGAGCTTATTACCATGTACCGAATCCATCCTATCCCTGGATAATGTCTCCAAACAGTAAAGCAAGGGAAAATAACCCCTCTGATACCACTTTATAACGTCCCACCTGGATACCACTAGTCGGAGCTCCGAGCCGGTTCACCACAAGGCCTCAATCGTGTTTCCCCAAATGCCAGAGGCTTCCAAGTAGCAGCGAGGGAATTGTGTGTGATAGTGGGGAAAATATGCCCTCATTTGCAGAGTAAACAGTGGATGTAATAGACATGAAATAGCGGAAGCAGTCAATAACCAAAAATAATAAAGATCGGAAGACTAAATCAAAAAAATGGAGAATATATGTATATATGGAATGATGCAAGATACATCTCCAGGAAAACAGCCAAACAAATCACAACGCTGAAACACCACAGTACCAAAACAAGTACAAAATAAAAGTAAACAGCTCCTCAGCATCGCAAGCCAACACTTGGTACCATGCTCTCATGCTCCAAGAAATCAATTACCAGAAGTCGAAGGGTTCTTGCCCTTGTCTATACCTACAACAACGTAGTCTTCTTGGTCCCAAAAGCATGGCCCAAACAGGGTGTGAGATAAAATACTAGTAGAAAACCACTCGTAGATCTGGGCCTAACAGTCAGTGAGTATATGGCAGGTAAAAGTACACTAAGCAGTAAACAACAATAGCAAAGCAGTAGGGAGCAAACCGTAGCAGTAAAGAAGGATGATACACAATAGTAATCAAATCCACAACCAACAACAGTATTGAAGAAAGCATCTAACAAGCAAGAAAATCCTATGGAAAGTACCCGCAATCATACCCTCTGGTCCTATCCAATAAGTACCACAACCCTATGGGAAGTCCACTCAGCCTAACCCCTCTGGTTTGGTCATATGAAAATTATGAGACCCTCTGAGGAAGCTCACTCGGTCAATTACCCTTATAGTCTAGGGTAGTCAGGGACTCTCTGACGAAGATCACGTGGTCTAACCCTGTTAGGCCAAAGTTCTGGAGACTCTATGAGGAAGCTAACTCGGTCAATTCCTCCTATAGCCTCATATATACCACATACTCTCTGAGAAATCTCACTCGGTCAATTCCTCCTCTAGCTTGGGATGGTTTTTAAAGAGAAAACAAACAAGGTAAGACCCTCGGAGGAAGCGCACTAAGTCTACCCTCCTGTATTCTATAAGAATCCAAGACTCTCTGGGAGCTCACTTGGTCCATCCCTTGTAGTATAATGTCTATGACTCTCTGAGGAAGCTCTCTCGGTCTACCCTCATTTAGTCTATAATGTATAAGACTAATTTGGAAGCTCACTCGGTCTATCCCTCATAGTCTATAGCAACAGGTTCTCTCAGTCCCATGTCGGTAAGTGAATAATAATGTTATAAGGAAAAAGTACACCTATAGAGCTACTTGGATAACCAAATTAAACCTATAGAGCTACTTTGCTAATAGTCTACAGGCTAGCAAGAATTTCATGAATTTCACTCCAACCAATAATCAAAAAAGCATGGAAATAGGTGTAACATCCAATGGAAAACGAAACCCAAAGGTCGTAAAAAACAAAGCATGGGAAATACATCAAAGAAGAACAAAATATCCCCTAAAATGATTAATTTACCTCTACTCAAGAATTCCAGCAAGTTCGGAAAACAACAAGTGATGAAAGGTAAACACCCAATACCCCTTTCATAGGTATTGGTGGAATTTTCACATAAAACTAAAGGAATTTGAACGTTAAGGCACAAACCACCTACCTTGATCCTAGGATATCGATATACTTGAACCAGGATGACTGATTATCCCTCGAACATCGTAGATCTGAGAAAACGTCCAAAACTCTCAAACCACGATAACTTGAGAAAGATGAAGAATCAAGGAATGAAACTCAAGAAGGAAGAACTCACCGCGGTGGTTCAAACTCAATTGATGGCGGTCAAATCGGCCAACAGATGGAGGCTTGGGAATTTGGAGATGTTTTGCAATTGTTCGATGTCTCTCAGTAAAACCAAAGCTAGAAGAATACGTTTATGGTGATCGGGCGCGACCCCGGTCCGATTAATGAATAAAAGAAAGTTCACGGTGTGTACTTTTAGAGTACATGGCATGTACTATGTCTTTCCAAACTCCACCAAAATCAGCCTCCATGTCACCCCTACCCACCGTGTGTGTGGCGCGGACACGACCAATACACGACATCCAGTGGGAAAGGAGTTCCCGATGTGTACTCAGAATGTACACAATGTGTACTTCAAAACTTTCAAGAAACATTATTTTTTTCAAAAACTCCAGAAAAATGGAAGATAGACCTGAAACGAAGATCTGGGTTATTACAAAAATAGATATTTTATTTAAATAATCATTCATTATAATTAAATTTAAATTTGATCAAAATTGATAGATAATACAAATAAAAGTTTACTGTAATTCATTGGGGTCAAATTATAACAATTTTAGATATATAAAAATTTTATTGAACTTTTTACCGTCTTTTACCCACCTCCTAGGAGTATTTACAAATTCACATAAAACATAATTTTACCACTTCTGTGAGTTGATGTTAAAAAATCTGAGAGACATGGTTGATATCAGCACATAAAATGTGGTTCAATAAGATGAAAATATTTTTTTTGGTGAATAGTAACTTTTTTAATTTTATTTACCACGGTTAAAATTAAATACATTAATTAAGTGTAAAAATGATATTATTATTAACATAAAACATATCCTAATTCTCTTGGATAATTATAATCCACAAGAAAACAACCTTAGCAGTGAAATATGAACCTCTTTGGTCCACTTGGATTAGATTAGGACATCTATTATTATTTAATTTAAAGAAGAGTTAAAAGAGTTAAAATCAATGTTTAATAAATAAAACATTTTTAATATAGGGTTATACAGAAGAAAAATTCGACTATAAATATTCATTATAAATCTAAAAATATTTCCTACATAATGGTATTTTATTTTATTTTATAGACATTAAATAATTTAATTTATGTTTGACACAATGATGATATTGTAATTACTTAATTAATGAAAGATTAAAATATTTGATATTATAAATATCAAAATAAATTTAATTTGAGACATTTTATGAATTAAAAAGATTTTATAGGTTAATATGACATTTTTGGGTTGGTTAGACGAATATTTCTCTAAGTAATAACGCTGTTATGAATTTAGCAAAAACAAAATACTAAATATTGTTAAAATTGACATAAAAGAGTTTTTAAAAAAAATATTTTATTATTAATTGGTATCATATTCATAAATATCTAAGGTTCAGCCAAAAGAATTATATTATTATAAGTGTATAATAAATGAACCACTTCTGGTTCGTTAGGATTATATAGTATGTTTATTAACCATATAATATAAAAATACAAAGAGACAAGATAAATGTCAAACTATTTAACAAATAGTCAAATCTAAATGATAAAGTTAACATAGTGACAAAAATCTGTATAAAACATATTCATTGAGTGGATTTAGACCCATCGTCTCTTTAGCTTTTAAATAATTTATTTTGGAGCCATTAGAAACTGAAAATGATTTAATTATAAAATAATATTTCTAGCTTTTCTTAAGGTTCCCCTGACGCCTCTTATAAAAGGGAACTCCCCCATCCCTCAAATTCACATCTGAAAAGCCATTTGGCTGTGAAAAAACCTACCCAAATACCCTCTCAACTATCTTACCTTCATCGTAGATTCCTTTAATTAGTCAGAAAGCCATCCTAGGAGCGCTTTGGATCAAATCAAAAGGAAGAACCTGAAGAGGAGGTAAATATTTATTCACCTCTTTCAAGATCCTTTCTTCTTCCAATTCCACTTTCGTTGTTGTTTCCATTATAATATAATAAATTTAGTATCTTCTATATACTTTGATATTATTATAAATATGGTACAACCAAATTAATTATTCTTTAAATCCTATGAATAAAATGTCACCATACGTTCGTACGTACGACTTACCGTCTCCACATCGTGGTGTAGTTATTATTCAATACATTATAAATTGGATGGGTATAATAATGATGTATAATTGATATAAGTAATGAATATAAAATGATTATATTTCTGTATATATGATATACCATCCATTAATGTAGGATTTTAATATCAAAATATTGATAGTATCGCTCGTGCGTACGTACGGATTACCGTCTCCATGAACGCAATGAGATTCATTCCCCATCGTATCCATTCAAGTATAATTTTCATTAGATGATTAAAATTATTTTATTAAGACTTAATATCATTTTTAATTTTAATAATATACATTCTATCAATAAAAAACATTACTTACCTAACAAATCATATAATGGAAAATGAATCAGTTAACACCCGAAACGGTGATAATACTAAGATATTATTAATAAAGCAATGTTTAAAGATCATATATGATATCATATAAATGTATATTATTCCTGTATAATTTAATAACAATTATTTCACCATTATACAAGAGTTTAAGCTACCCTCGACCAAAGAAAAATTACAAGGTAAGGGTTAATTTCACAATCTCTTTATTATCCGAGGTAGTTTTTATGTAATTATCTACAGGGACCTCTTTATCATCCACATCCATGTTTCTTAAAACATTATTCCAAAACATTTTTTATATTTACTAATCTATGGGTTAAATAAATTTATACATGTTCTTGACTTTTTATAAAATTGTTTGAATGGAATCTTTCTGTCATTTTTTCAAACAAGGTACCTTATAACCATTTCGACAAAATTAAGGTAAGAATGTTTTTTAACTTATACGGTAGGTGCAGATATATTATGCTATTATAACAACGTCAAATCTTCCCTTACAAGCTCATAATATCTATTTTTCAAATATAAATGTTTTCTTTTATAATTACGTGACTTTTAAATGATTTCAAAATTGAAAGTGATATTTCATTGAAAAGGTTATGATTGCATCTATGTCAACATCCTTCTATGGATTTTATGTTTGTTTGAAGTTGATTTATTTTGATACAAACCATCCATATTTATTGACGGTTTTGTGATATTTTTGACTGTGGATGTGTTATTTCATACCATTCATGGTTTATGGATAATTTATTGACATTTCCTGTGCAAATTTTAATACGAATGTTTATGTTATGATTAAACCATTTCATATGAAAAATTCATTAGACTTACTAAGTGAAGAGTGTAGCCCACTATAGCTCATCTATTAATCTTTGGGTCTAATTAGACTAACTATTGTCCTGGCACAAGGCCTTGCAAAAATGTTATTTTTAGTCTTGGCACAAGGCCTTGACTTTGTGGTTATGAAATTCTGGCATTATGCATTACATCACTATGAAAGTGGCTATTGATATTTAATGTGATTATTCGACCCATAGAATATCAATGAGGGTAAGTAAATATCATTATTTTGATTTATATTTTCCAAATTATGATGCAGTTTATGTTGAAAAGGTTTTTGTTTTAGTTTTATACATTTCCTTAAATGTTTATGTTTATTTAAGAATGTTGCTGCTAAACTGTTATCCTTACTGAGAATCTGAGCTCACCCATTTCTATGTTTTATTTTTCCCAAGACGCGAAGATGTAAATTATGACTGACCATCAGGGATAGTCTATGGGATCTCAATGTTTTCTATGGAAACAATGTTTTTGTAGTTTTCCATTTTATGATGTAATGTCAAACCTTATGAATGTATATAGTACTTCCAAGGCTACTAAACTAACCGGTCTTTTGAGACATGATCTTTTTTGATCATGCCAATGATGTTGGGTCGGAGAAAACGGGGAAAAGATGGCAAGAGGGGGGGTGAATTGCCTTTTAAAAAATAGATTAACAAATTAAAATCAAAGTTGAAATGCAGCGGAAATAAATAAGGCAAGACACAAGAAATTGATAACGGAGTTCGGCCAAAAACCCGGCCTACGTCTCCGCTCCCAACTCAACCATTGAGAGATTCCTACCGCTTGCTTTTCAATGGTTTTAGCAAGAAACCCACTAGGCTTTGAGGTAGCACTAGAACCTATTACAGCTTGCTTTTGGTGGTTAAGCAAGAACCCACTTGCTTTCAATGGAATAGCAAGAACCCACTAGCCTTTTTAACGGGTGAAGGCTAGCTCACCGGTGACACAAGCCTTTTAAAAGGAAAGGCTTGAAGAAACCTCTTCACACCTTAATGGTGATGTGAAACCCAAAAGAAAGAGGGATGAAGAAAGAGTTTGGGGTTTGTAGGCACAAACCCAAATTTAAAGCTCAAAATAAATAAACAAGAAAAACCGTATTGGAGGAAGACTTGGGCGCCAATTGGATGATGGAGTTGATGTAGCGTGCTCTCCCAAGCTTCTTGAGGTGCTCCTTGGATGTGGAAATTGGTTGGAGCACTTGAGGATCCTTGAAGGTGGAGCGCCGGAGGTACGCCAAATGTTCAACAATATGTCCGAGCGCTTGGTATGTGATCCAATTTGTGTCCGGGGCTTCCTTGGCCTTTATTTATAGGCATGGAACCCTTGGGGAGTCTTCGGAGCCGTTGGAGAGGCTTAAAGAGCCGTTGGAGGCCAAATGGGGGTTGACTGGTCAAAGCCAACGGCTAGTTTGACTGGGCCACCGGCTGGCCGGTACAGATCCATCGGCTGGCCGGTGCCTTGGCAGAGGAGAGGAGATTTGGTCCAGGCTCTACCGGTCGACCGGTGGAGGAGCCACCGGCTGGCCGGTGGCAAGACAGTAGCAAATACTATTTGGGCTGGGTGCCACAGGTCGACCGGTGACAGAGCCACCGGTCGACCGGTGGAACCTGGCAGTGGGCAATCCCTCTGCCAGTTCCACCGGCTGGCCGGTGCTATCACACCGGTTGGCCGGTGGACTGAATTTCAGTCCATTTATTGTCCATTCTTGGGCCAATCCTTTGGCAATCTTTTGCCTATCATCCACAACACTTAAAAACAAAGTTAAACATATATGAAAGTGATTGTGATCATGAAAATCAAATAGTGTGGGGTACAACAATCTCCCCCTATTTTGATGATCACAATCACTTATCAAAGCAATGTAAAAACTTAAATGAAAGGCATGCCTAAATGATAAATTGAAAATAAATACTAAGCATGAGAGAAAAGATTCTCCCCCAATCAATCAAGAAATTTCTCCCCCTTTGTGATTATCAAAATAGAATGGGGCATAAAACTTGATTGAGGGAATGGGTTTGAAAAACTAGATGGAGATTTTTAAACCAAATGAAATTTGAAATTTGATTTGAAAGTTTTGAAATAAAAAATTTGAAAAACAGTTTGAATTGAAAGTTTTGAATCAAAATAAAATTTTGAATACCCAAGAAAAACTTAAAAGATCCTAACTCCCCCTAAATAAAAACAATAAATCACCGGGGAGAGGGATTTTGAAAAGAGATGATTTTAGGCCCGGAGAGACTCGCTAGAAGGGAATTTTCAATCCAAATTTGTTTCATGGCGGGTCTTCTCCTATAAAATTCGTCCGAATAAAAAATCGATTTGGGCCTACCATACCGGGCGTTTTTGCAATTACATTCATATATCATGTGCCCGGGTTTTTTGCAATAGTTACAAAATTTGTAAGCGGAGCTCCCCCTTACAAAAACAGTGGGTGCATGGGAGGAGGAGGCTTGGTTGGTATAGCCAAGTCCTTGAGTGGTCCTAGAAATTCGTTGGGAACCTAGGAGATTGTTCAAATTTTGTTCCCCTTGGGTGAACTTAGCTAGGGTCTCCCTTAGGTCTTTGATGGTTGATTCCATGGAATCAACATTTGGGAAATTTTGGATTTTGAGGGACATCTCTTCCTTCTCTTTGAGAAGTTGTTCTTTTTCGGAGGAGAGTTTTTTGAAAGACTTTTTTAAAGCAACAAATTTTGACGATAATTCATGAAAACCTTTTTCTAATTGGTCTCTAGCATGTGAGAGTTCTTCATAGGATAGATGATTTAAAGAATTGGAATTTGAAGAACAAGAGGAGGAGTCGGATGATGTTACCTCATGGAATGCCATTAGGCATTTTGTACCTAGGTCGCTCGAGGAGGAGGAGGAGGAGGATGAGGTGTCACTCCATGTCGCCTTGAGGACCTTCTTCTTTCCTTTTTCCTTGGCCCGTTTCTTGTTGAGTGGGAAATCGGGCTTGTAATACCCTTTTTGGCCGCACCCGTAGCATTTTACCTTGGGTTCCGATCTTTTGTCGGGTTCTTGCTTTCGCGCCTTGTGAGATTTCTTCTTCTTCTTGTGCTTCTTCATAAAATTGTGCATTTGGCGGGCGAGATTCTCCATTTCCGAGTCGCCGCTTGATGATGAGGAAGATGAGGAAGGAGATGAGGAAGAAGATGAGGAGGAGCTTACTTCCTTTTGTACCTTGAGGGCGATGTTCTTTGGTGTCTTGATTGATGTGCCCTCCTTTTGAGCTTGCCTCCTCATCGTGATCTCATAAGTCATGAGAGATCCGATGAGCTCCTCTACCGGCATATTTTTGACGTCCTTAGCATCTTGGATCGCCGTCACCTTTGGTGCCCATGAGCTCGGAAGGACCCATAAGATCTTCTTGACCATCGTCTCGGCTGAAACATCATCACCAAGAGATTTCCTTCCATTGCACACGTCAGTAAAGCGAGTAAACATATTGGAAATAGACTCATTTGGATGCATTGAAAATGACTCAAAATCTTGCCTATACATATCCAATCTAGTGTCTTTGACTTTGTTAGTGCCCTCATGAGTTACTTCTAAAAGTTTCCAAATTTCATGTGAGGAGGTGCAAGTAGACACTCGATTGAATTCATTTCGGTCTAGGCCGCAATGGAGAGCGTTCATGGCTTTGCCATCAAGCTCAAAGTTTCTAATATCGGCGGGGGTCCATTTGGATTCATCGGGGGAGGAGAGAGTGTAACCTTGCATGACAATTTTATAAATGGGATATCCTATGCTTCTAAGAAAAGTAGTCATGCGGGTTTTCCAATAATTATAGTCGGTCCCATCAAAAAATGGGTTCTTGCTATTCCATTGAAAGCAAGTTGGTTCTTGCTTAACCACCAAAAGCAAGCTGTAATAGGTTCTAGTGCTACCTCAAAGCCTAGTGGGTTTCTTTCTAAAACCATTGAAAATCAAGCGGTAGGAATCTCTCAACGGTTGAGTTGGGAGCGGAGACGTAGGCCGGGTTTTTGGCCGAACTCCGTTATCAATTTCTTGTGTCTTGCCTTATTTATTTCCGCTGCATTTCAACTTTGATTTTAATTTGTTAATCTTTTTTTTAAAAGGCAATTCACCCCCCTCTTGCCATCTTTTCCCCGTTTTCTCCGACCCAACAAATGATACATAATAGAGCACTGACTCAAGGCATTTGGGGTTAGGGTGTTACAGTTGGTCTTGGAGTAAGTTTAAAAATAACCTTGAAAACTAGATTTAGATAAACTCTGATTAGATAACATTACCTTAAGATAGACATTGAGTATTAGTATATAATAACTTTCTAGAATTTTTGTAATTTAGAGATTTTGTGAGTTTTAAAATCAAATACATCAATTTCTAGATATGAGAAGGTAGAGGCAGCTCTAGCATTGATATACCTATGGGTAAAACCTGAAAACACCACTTTGAGCTAGAATCGAACTGGAACTGGTGCACGAAAATGGGCCTTTCTGCACAATTGGTTATGAAACTCCCGGGGGATATGATTAGGATAATTCTCATTTTAATTAAAAATGATGAGGAAGGATTTACGAGTATATAACTCCTCATAGAAATTTTCTTATCATTATGGATTATATCCATAAACTGTTCAATTTACGTTAGGTATTTTACATGTTTGGAATTAGTAATTGTAATTCATAAACTAACCTAGTGTATTCCATTGTGTAGAAATGGTGCCCAATAGAATGAATGAGAACTCCATCAATACGTATGATCCAAAGGGAAAGAAGGAAAATATATTTCACTGTATTAATAAAACATTTAGAAGGGAAATAGTCTACCTTCTATTCTCAACATATGAATAAATAGTATCATGTGTTAATAATATTAGTAAATAATTCTATGAGTCTTATGTATTTGAAGGGAATCAAGAGAAGAAAAGGATGGAAGAGGGAAATATTGATAAAGGGAAGAGGGAAAAGAAGGATTTTCCCATATTTGATAACTATGGAAGGAATCACCTTGGTAAATTCTTGAAGGGAATGAGAGTTTTTTATAAGTGTAGAGAAAAAGGTCACCATGTTCTTGATTGAAAGTGTAAGAAAAAAGTTTCAAATGTACAATGCTTCATATTCAAGGAGTTGGGAAACTACATGAATTAATGTCCAAATCATCAGAGTATACCCCAAATTCTGCTATTGGATAATAATAATGTTATGATACTACATAAGATGAAGAGTTATGATTAGATTTATTATATTTTTTTAATGTGTTGTGTCATTTGAGTATTGTATTAATGATGTACATGTTATACGAATTATAGATTAGATAAGGATTGTACTATAATACTATTTCATTAAGGACTTGAGATTGTGTTGAACCAAGAAATGTGACTTAATAGTAGGTTAAATTTTTGTAAAATATATGGCTGAGAGAAAGATAAACCATAATATGGTTCTAATACTGAGATAGTGATTTTGGAATAATACATGATTGATTTGGATAAATTATATTGGATATTCTTGACTAACTTGAAAATTATTAATGGTTTGTATATTCCACCATTGTTGGAGTTTAAAACATTTTTGGATAGAAGGATTATATCACGTATTCAATAAGGAATAAGGGAGCATGAATGAAATCAATAAGGTTTATTGATAATTCATGATGTTGTAGTTTTTTAACAGAATACATGATGTAGGAGTTCCCATCTTCTTACGTGGAAAAAATGATCTTCATTGTGTTTAACTTCCTTATAAATTTTGGACTGTGAGTTTGGATAAAAGTATTTTGGATAAGTCTAGTTTGAGATTATTTATGGATTTCCATAAAAAGGACAACTCGGAGGTCGAGCGACAACATGTCGCATCTGGAAAGGCCATGAAACTTAAACCCGCAACTGAAGGGAGACAAGGATTTATCACCTACCACTATCCCACATGATGTCCTGGATTAAATAATGTAGTTTTCATAAAAAGTATAGTTGATGAATTATAAATTCATTTTTTTGGAACCCTATACGAAAATAATAAATAGAATATTTTTTTATGTTCAACTATCTTTTAGTGTGAAAAATGAGTTTGTGGTAGAAATTAGTTAAATGAGGGAACTATGATGGATCGGATCCCTCGGCCCAGCAATATTGTCCGCTCTGGCCCAGTTGCTATCCCAGGCCTCACGGCTTTAAAACGCGTTGCTGAGGGGAAGGTAGGCACGGGAATTTCAAGCACCCACCAATCTCCCTCCACAACCGATGTGGGATTGGTTACCGGGGCACAGGCGCCAACAATCCTGGCGGGGGCCCAACAATCCTGGGCCCAGGACACAACATCCCCCCCCAAGCCCACACCGGTCCCGAGACCAACCACCCTCTGATACCAATTGATGGATCGGATCCCTCCGCCCAGCAATATTGTCCGCTCTGGCCCAGTTGCTATCCCAGGCCTCACGGCTTTAAAACGCGTTGCTGAGGGGAAGGTAGGCACGGGAATTTCAAGCACCCACCAATCTCCCTCCACAACCGATGTGGGATTGGTTACCGGGGCACAGGCGCCAACAATCCTGGCGGGGGCCCAACAATCCTGGGCCCAGGACACAACAAACTATACTTGTCAGATATGTATATATATATATATGTTTCTTCTTCTCTTATTCTATGAAGAAATTAAATCTTAAACTTTAGGTAAGGGATCTTAAAACTAAAAAGGTGTTATCATAATACCTTAGGTTTTTTAAATCATCATAGATTTATGGCTTTGAGGCCCTCAATTATACAATTGTTTGTGAATGATGACCTCAATCACTCTATATAAATATTTACATTTTTTCTCCAATTACATGACTCTAATTTCCACCAATGTTCTCCTAATCAAGATCATACTTCGGTGGTGAATTTTTCATTCCCCTTTTCCTCTTATTAAGACTACATTTTATTATCCTAATTTAATATGTGGGTTTTCCCACAAAGGTATTTTATATTCTCATAATTTAATTTTTGAATAACAATTTAAAATTGTGAGGACGTAATTTATTGAATAAGAGAAGAATGTAACACCCCAAGATTTCATAGTACATTATTTCTTCAAAGTAATTCAATAACATTCACTACACGCAACACTGAGTTCAATCCCACCACGACTTACCAAACTAGCCATTCAAAAGAGGTTATGAATATTATTAACTAAAATTTGAACTTTATATAAACCATATAATTTTAGAATACATATTATGAGTTTCATAGATATAATTGAAAAAATTAATTTTTTTAGATAAAAGAAGTAATTTTTTTAAAAATGCCATTTTACCGCCTTTTAATGGAGAACCCTTTTTAAATCCAATTTTTTAATCTTTTATATATTAAATTTGACAAAATAAACTTTTTCTTTAGATTCAGGAAATAATAATTTAGTTTCATTAAATTTTTGGTGTTTTTCTAATCACTTTCATATTTGTGTGAATAGTGAAAAATACTATATTTTAACTGAAATGAAATTTTTTAATCAAAATAATTTGAAGTGTTAAATTATACATTATAATGGTTTTTATGTATAAATAGATTATATTTTTACCATTTAATCCAATGTTATTCATTGGAAATAATTTCACTTTGAAATTGAACATAAACATGAATAAATCTTTTATTAGTTATTATTTTTTTAAAACCCACTTTTTGGTTTTGACAACATGAATTAATTTTAAATTAAAAAATGAAACTTATAGGTTTTGAATTTTGTAAAATAGACTTATTTTTTAATTCAAAATATCAAAATTATATTAGAGTGAAATTTTG
This sequence comes from Viscum album, assembly GCA_963277665.1. NCBI lineage: Eukaryota > Viridiplantae > Streptophyta > Magnoliopsida > Santalales > Viscaceae > Viscum > Viscum album. The sequence continues at coordinate 933,144,332 of OY728121.1, forward strand.
GTATTTTTATGAAAACTTTTAATTTTTGATGAATAGTGGAAAACAGTGAGTTGTTGGTTAAAACCAACTTTTTATTTAAATAATTATTTATTCCATTTAAATATATTTTAGGTCAAAATAGATACATAGTACCTATATATGTTCAATGTAATTCATTGTTGTTATTTTATAATAAAATAAGATATATAAAAATTTTATTGAACTTTTTACCGTATTTTATCCACCTCCTAGGATTATTTACAACATAATTTTACCTCTTCAGTGAGTTGAATTTCGAAACTCTGAGAGACACGGTTGATATCAGTAATTAAAATGTTGTCCAATAATAATAAAATAATTTTTTTGTTAATAGTATCATTTTACTTTTAATTACCATGGTTAAATGTAAATAGGGTAATTAAGGGTAAAACTGATATTATTATTACCCTGACACATGTCCTAATTCTCATGGATAAGTATAATTCAACAAAAAACAACCTTTGGAATGAAATATGAACCTATTTGGTCCAATTGGATTAGATTATGATATTTATTATTATTTAAATTAAAGAACAGTTAAATAATTTGAAATCAATGGTTAATAACTAAAACACTTTTAGTATAGGGTAATACATAAGACAAATTTGATAAAAAATATTCATTAGAGAGATAATAATATTTCCTACATTATGGTATTTTATTTATATTTTTTATAAATTTAATAATTTAATTAATGTATAACACAATGATGATGCAATAATTACATAATTAGTGAAATATTAAAATATTCATCATTATAAATATCCAAATAAATGTAATTTGAGACATTTTATGAATTAATCTAATTTTATAGTTTCATATCACATGTTAGGGTTGGTTAGTTGAATTTAGTTTGAATTAATAATGATTTTGTGAATTTATAAAAAACAAAATCCCAAATAATGTCAAAATTGACATTAAAAAGTTTTAAAACAAATATTCTATTATTAATTGATATTATATTTCTAAATATCTACGGATAGGCCAAAAACATATATAATGATAGTTTTATAATTAATTAACCACTTGGGGTTCACTTGGAAGTATATAGTATGTTTATTAACCATATTATATAAAAATAAATAGAGACATGATAAATGTCAAACTATTTAACTAAGAGTTATATCTAAAAGATAAAGTTAATATATTGATCATAACTTGTCTAAAACCTATTGGATGAGTGGTTTTGACCCATACTCACATTAGACTTTAAATGATTCATTTTGGATCAATTAGAATCCGAAAATGATATTATTACAAAATAATATTTCAAGCTTTTCCTAAGGTGCCTCTCACTCATCTTATAAATGGGCACTCCCCCTTCCCTCAAAACCACACCTTCAAAGCCATTTGTCTCTGCTAAAACCTATCCAAATACCCTCCAAAAGTTACTCGTTTCATCCTAGAGGCCTTCCTTTTCTCATAAAGCCATTCTATGGATCCCTTTCGATCAAATCAAAAGGAAGATCCCGAAAGAGGTAAATATTTCATCATCACTTTCAAGTTCTTGTCTTCTTCCACTTCCTCTTTCTTTTTTGTTTCCATTATAAAATAATAACTCCAGTATCTTCTACTTATTTTGATGTTATTATAAATATGGTACAACAAAATTCATTATTATATCAATCATATGAATAACATGTCACCATACGTGCGTAGGTATGGTTTACCGTCTCCACGTTGTGGTGTAGTTGTCATTCAATAAATTATAATTTGGATGGGTATAATAATGATGTATAATTGATTTAAATAATGAATATAACATGATTATGATTATGTATATATTATATACCATCCAATTATATATGATTTTATTATCAAAATATTGATATTATCGCTCGTGCGTATGTACAGATTACCATCTCCACGAACGCGATGAGATTAATTCCCCACCGTATCCATTCAGGACTATTTTTCATTAGATGATTAAAAATAATTATTAAAGACTTAATATATTTCTGAATATGAATAAGATACATCCTATCCATAACAGACATTACTTATGTAACAAATCATATAAAGGAAATCAAATCATTTAACACATAAAACGACGATAATACTAAGATATTATTAACAAAGAAATGTTTAAAGATCTTATATGATATCATATTAATGTATATGATTCTTGTATAATTTAATAAAAATTATTTCACCATTATACAGGTAGTTTAACTACCCTGCACGAAGGAAAAGTACAAGGTAACGGTTAATTTCACAATCTCATTATTATCCGAGATTCTTTTTAGGTAAGTATCTGTCGGGACCTCTTTATCATCCACATCCATGTTTCTTGAAAATTTATTCCAAAACATTTTTACTATTTACTAGAATATGGGTTAAAGTCATTTATACCCTTGCTTTACTTCTTATAAAATGGTTTTAAGAGAATATTTTTGTCATTTTCCGAACAAGGTACCTTATGACCATTACGAAAAAATTAAGGTAAGAATGTTTTTTTAACTTATACGGCGGGTGAAGATATATTACACCGTTATAACAATGTCAAATCTTCCCTTATAAGAACATAAGAATATTTTCAAATATAAATTTTTTCTTTTATAATTACGTGACTTTTAAATGATTTCAAAATAGAAAGAGATATTTCTCGGAAAAGGTTTTGATTTTATCTCTGTCTACATCCTTTGATGGATTTTATGTTTTTTTGAAGTTGATTTATTATGATACAAAAATTCCATATTGTATTGATGGTTTTGTGATATGTTGGACTGTGGATGTGTTATTTCATACCATTCATGGTCTATGTATAATGTATTTACATTTGTTATACCAATTTTTATAAGAATGAATATGTTATGTTTAATCCTTTTCATATGGGATATTCATTGGACTTAGTAAGTGATGGGTGGTGCTCGTTATAGCTCCTAGATGAATCGGCACGTCTCATGAGACAAACTAGTGTCTTGGAACAAGGCCTTTACAAAATCTAATTTGTAGTCTTGGCACAAGGCATTTACTTTATGGTTATGAAAGTATAACATTATTCATTCCAATATTATGAAAGTGGCTATTGATATTGAATGTGATTATTTGACTAGTAGAATATCCATGTGACTAAGTAAATGGAATTATTTTGATTTATATATTCAATACTATGATGATGTTTATGTTGAAAAGGATTTTGTTTTAGTTTTTTAAATTTACTTAATTGTTTATTCTTATTTAAGAAAGATTATACTATATTATTATCCTTACTGATCATCTGAGCTCACCCCTTTCTATGTTTTATTTTCCAATAATGCGAAGAAATATATTATAACTGACCTAGAGGGATGGTCTTTGAGATCTTCATCTTGAATATGGAAACAATTTTATTGTAGTTTTCCATTTTATGATGTAATGTAAACCTTATGAATGTATCTAGTACTTCCAATGCTACTAAACTAATCTGTCTTTCGAGACTTGATCTTCTGCGATCCTGACAATGATACGTAATAATGCACCGACTCTGGGATTTTGGGGTCGAGGCATTACAGTCTCAGCGCAAAAAATCCAACTTATAAATACCCCCATCAGTTTATTCATATCTTCCTCTCAATTCTAACTCTCTCTCCTTGAACTCTATTTTTAGAGTGGAAATTTGTGTGAGTTAGTTTTTTTTTCCGAAAAAATATGTGAAGGTGTCTACATCAATAGAAGATCTTGTTTAAAGGTATTTATAATTTATTTAATTTAGTATTGATTTCAATTTTTTGATGTTAATTTTAATTATTTCTGATTAGTTGTTATTAAATTAGATTTAAATTGTTTCATTATCAGTATTTATTTGTAATAAAAAGATGATATTATTTGTACTAATTTTTAATAATTAATAATTAATGGGGATAATATCTAGTAAATAGGAACAATTTATAATCATTAGTAATAATTAGTTATAAATAAGATTAATTTGTAATAAATAGTAATAAATATTAATAAATAGTAATAAATAGTAATAAATAATAATAAATATTAATAAATAGGAATAATTAGCAATAAATAGTAATAAATAGAAATAAATAACAATAAATATCAATAAATAGGAATAAATAGAAATAAATAGAAATAAATAGCAATAATTAGAAATAAATAGAAATAAATAGCAATAATTAGAAATAAATAGCAATAAATAGGAATATTTATTAATAAATATTAATAAATAGGAATAATTAGTAATAAGTAGGAATACTTAGTAATAAATAGGAATAATTAGAGGTGATCGCCATCATCAGATTGTTGTTAGTATTATTTTTTTCAGTTTGAAAATTAACTGCCTATAATATTTTCACAATATTAATTTCAAATTGGAATTGAAGGAGTCATATGAGGCTGCTACCTCTCACACACAGGATGGGAGTCAAGATGAGGCGACTGACCAAACCAGTTCCAACCATTTCGATGAGGCGGCATGGATTCAAGCAGCATCGTATGGATTTGAGAAGGTCCGAGTAGTTGGTATCAGCTCTCATGTGACTTCTGGTACTTATTATGGTACTACGGTGATGTTGGCCTTCATCTCGAGAGGAGCTCGTGGAGAGGCATCATATTTTTCCTCACAATATCAGGAGTAGATTCAACGTTAATCTGATCATAAGGAAAGTTTTCAGAAGCAACATGAAGAGGTACGTCAGCAGCAGCAGCAACAGCAACATCACAATGAGGAGATGAGTCGATGGCAGTACCAGCAGCACGAGAATATGGAGTACATGCGTCGTCTGACACATAGTTTATTGATGGAGTTTCCTCCACCATCTCCTATAGCTTCTCCACCTCCTCCAGAAGACAACCCCCAATGATTTTTTATGTTATAACATTTGAATTCATGATTTGTTTTAATATGAACTATTTAATGTTTCAATCTTTTAAATTTGTGTGAATATTTCATAATTTTTTTTCCTTTTAATATTTTATTAATTTTTATTACAATTATAGTTTTTAATTTATGTTTATTTTATAAATATTAATAATAAAATTTTATGAGTTTTTTATATTTTTTGTGAATATTGAGAATTTTAATATTATTTTAATTATTTTAATAATATTCATATTTTTTTTTCATTAATAATAATTTTATTAAATATATTTTTTTAGTATTATATTTTTTAATGTTTTTTATTTTACAAATAATATTAATAATATTTTTTTTATAATTTTTTTATATTTTTTAGAATATTGAGATCTTTTATATTTTTTTTTATTTTTATAATATGAATATTATTTTTTCATTATTTATAATTTTAAAAAATATATTTTTTTATTTTGGAAATTATTTATGACTTGACCTGTTGCGATGGGATCCCATCACAAATAGTAGAAATATATATTTTTAAATAATATTTTCAACGTAACCAAGGGCTCATCGCAAAAAATTTATTTATATATAATGTACATAATCAGTGTGTTATTTGCGATGCCATTTTCTACAATGTGCTATTTTCGGCGGGACCCCGTCGTTGATGCTTATTTCCGATGGGATCCCTTCGAAACGATCCCATTTAAAATAGCACAAATTCCTATAGTTTTATTGAGTGAAATGTATTGCTGCGCTCAAAGGATTATATATTTCTCAAAGCCAGCATATTGTGTTGCGTGAAAAAATAGTGTGCATAGGACAAATTTAATGTATAATGCACATTCACATGAATGACATATATTTATTGAACAAAGATAGATCTAAGATTGTGCAAGTGATCTGTGTGCATAGAGTTTTTGAGATGGAAATCAAACATTAATGAACCTCCGTGCATTGAGTATAAAATATTAGACAATATGTGAAAAACAATATTTGAGTATAGTGTTAGGTGCTTCTACAAGTTAATATTGTATGTTATGTTTTTCATGAAATAAAAATGTAAATTCATAATCAATATCATTGAGACAAGTTCACATGGCCATGCATTGTATTAAATACATGCACAATGTTTGAAAAAGTGCACATGGAATATTTGATGTTTAATCAGTGTTCAATGGTTTGAGTGTTAAGTTGGGAAAAAAATTGTATCAAAGTTTCATAATATTTCTGCATTTGAGATTTTTGTGGTTATTGAGGCAGGGTCTTCAGCAGAAGAAAAAATAACCAAAGCAGTATAGTACTGAGATAGCTGATTATATTCAGTGAAAAAATAATATTTGAGAAATTCCAGCATCTGTACAATGTTATGACTCAAGAGAAAGCATTATATTCTATGTTAACCTACAAAGTTTTGAAATACCTTCAGTTGATCATTCTGATATTAAAGTAATTTGAATTGGTTGTATTATCTTCTACAATTAAGGATATTATACTGAACCGACTAGCATATAGTGTTGTTGGTCACATTCAGTGGTAGTCATTTTTTCAGTTGAAGTGAGAAAGTATAGAATTAGTTTATTCTTAGTGGCTCGAAAATGAATATTTGATTTTTGTTGCAGTGAAAACTTATAGTCCTTGTGATATTTCTCATTGTTTTAGTGTTGTGTTTGTTGTACTGTAGTGGGATACCAGTATAAAGAACACGAGTGGGATGTTAGTATAATTTGGTTAAAGGTCCATACCATCCCACAACAGTTTCACGGGGATACCTGACCAGCCCACTTGTAATTGTTGATTGATTCTTAATAGAGAATATGAGTCTCGGATCATCCTAAACACAACAATGATCTATTCACCCACTTCAGGGGTGATCCTTGTAAAAAATGTGTGATGTGATTCATTTACTTTATGTCTTTCATGTGGAATAATTGTGTTTATTTACCATAAAATCCATTTACTTTAATAACTACCGAGGATCGATTTATAAAGGGGTTATTGAAAAGAAAATAAAATTGGTAAAAACATGCGTACAATGATTCACCCCCCCTTCAGTGTACCTTCATGATCCACTAGACAATTTTAGATGTTCACAAGAGACTCATGAATGATCTATTTGATGTTTATAACATAATGCTAACATCAATGTTCAAATAGTTTCAAATGAATCCAAGGGACATGGACAACTATAACATGCTGCCTCATCTTTGAGAGGTCTGTGAGGAGAGACTGAAACAAGAAATCATTGAGATTATGGTCAAAATGATCAAATATAGATTGGCAGATGGACTTCAAGTTTCTCCTCATATACTCAGTATGATGAAGTACATTGAACAACTGGAATAATTGGGATTTTTTCAATTCATCCCATTCACTCATTCTTACCACCCAATTTTTCCAGTTTTTTGAGAGTTATCAAATGAATAGTTCATAGAAACCTCTTTGATGTATTTTGGGATAGATTCACCAAGATGATGTGAATTTAAATAATTTTAATTATTTAATTATTAATGAGAACAATAATAATGAAAATGTGAAAATTATAGTTGAAAGTATACAACCAATGGCACCTTCACAACATCTTTCTGAGATACCAATTATAAAGAGACATAGAGAGAGAGAGCATTAAATTGGAGGCTACTTATTTCACATGTGGCTAGATAGGTCCTTGGAAGAGAAACTGTAATGAATTAAAGAATTAAGATTGAGATTCTACATCACGTATATTCATCAATAAATACACTATTTAATATATACTCCTTGGGTATTAAATATAATATGTCCTTACATATTAATTATAAAATAAAAAAACCAAGGAAGTAAATAAATATTAATAAAAGTCAAGGGTTTTTTTCTCAAAGTGGTCGAGAAAGGATAATACATAAAATTTCAGTTATAAGAAGACAATTTTATTACTGAGTGAATGGTTCTTATAAAACTACAATTGTGTCTTGAATGCTGTCATAATATTTATAGAATAATTGTTGTTTGTGGTGTTTTATACACAAAAACAACAGTTAAGTAATAGAATATTCATTGGAAATACATGATGAAAATAAAATATATAACATAGATATACCTAGTTTTTGAAAGATAATTCTTGGTCTATTAAAACTAATTTGTTATCAAGGATATAATCAGTATGGTTTTTAGAATCTATAGAGTTAAAGACCATGGGAGTTATCAAAAAATTTACTTAACTACTCATAGAAAATGAAACATTTATAAAAAATTGTATCTCATAAAGCTTTCAAAATTAGTTCAGTAAGAGAGTGTGAACTATTCCATGGTTAATCTAGAGAATATTTTAAATACTTTATTAGATTCCCTTTAAAGTATCAAGGAATATAAAACCCAAGTATGAAATATGAATGGTTATGGGTATATGAGTTGCTTCAATCATGTGAATTGATGAATATCTTGACCAAACGTTCATCAGTCATAGAAATGTAGTGTGGATTTATTCTTAATCTCAAATTTTCTTATACACATCAAAATTATGATCTTTAAAATTTGTATCAATGATGAGTCTGATGTGAAATAAATTTTCAATAAACTGTAGTTTGGGGTAATTCGTAAATACACATTCCCTTATACACCTCAAAGTGATGATATAAGTAAAATGAGAAGTGATGTTAAGACTCATATAAACTTTAGAAACATCCATTTTTTTAAGACAAGTTTCACAAATAGAGGCATTATCCCATATCCATATTCCCACTATTCTAACAAATAGATATCCTATGAGTTATTGAAGGATATAAATTCATTATGTCATATCAATATATGTTTAGATGCATAGAGTTTGTAAATGATAAGTTTATAAAAATACTTTCATCATGAAAAACACATTGTGCATTTAATGTAATTATCATAGGTCCCTAAGGATATTCTAGAAATCAATGAGATCAAAAAATTATAGTTAAGTGATAAGATATGTTTCTATAAAAGGGTTCACATAACTACTTTAGGTAGTTGGATAATTATTGAATGGGTTTATGTTAAGGATGAAGATACACAACTAGTTGGCATAGAAAAAGGTTCCATAAGAGTTTATGGTATAGTAATTTTCCTGAGACACATACTTCAAACGAAGAATTAATCCATTGTGGTGGTTTTATATTAACCATGCACTACTATATAACTGGTTTTGTCTAGATAATTGGTTTTAACAATGCTATCTAATAGAACTGTTAAAAACCACCTTTCCCTGTGATAAAAAATTAATGCTAATGGGATCCCTTTAACATTTCTTCTAAAAATTCAATCATAAAGCGGAGATTTTATTGGTGCTAGAAAAACACCACTTAAAATGGTGGAAGGCCTTTATCAGTGATTTTTTAGAAGCCCAGATTAAGACCCCCCATGGTTAGCACTTTTTACTAGCACTGATAAATGATATATTTCAAAAAAATTAAAATAATATATTAATATATAAATATATTTATATTGACATAAATATAATATATATATTTTTAAATATTTTTTATATAAGACTAAATAGGATTTTGTACTTAATATTTACGATATTTAGTTAAAATGGATTATAACTCTAAAAAATACGTACAAACCCAAAAAACCTGAATGATAATAACTCTATAAAACCTTAAAACCCATAAAAACATTATGAAACTCTAAAATCATTGAAATGACCATAGATTTTGATCCATGAGTCTATTTTAGCTCCACAACTAGTCAAATAGAGGCTTATTAAACAAGATAAAACTACATGAGATTAAAATTCTGTGATAATCAATCGAATTAAATATATTATAATTTTAATAGAGTCAGAAATCGAGCTTGAACATCAAACAACCATAACTTTTGATTCAGGTGTTTTTTTGGGATCCACCACATATTAAATCGAATCCTCTGATGATCTGTATGTTATGGAAGGACAATGAAGAGATCATAGAGCTCATAAAATTTTTTAAACTGATATAATGGCTCGAAAGGTCTCTAAAATAGGGTTTTTAGTCATTGTACCGCGATTCGTTAAAACATAAAAAACTATAACTCATGATCCAGGTGTCTGTTTGACCAATAACATATATAAAATCAAATATTTTGAATATATCTTTACTTATGTAATCCACAAGAACAACTGATCTCCTTTATCGAGTAAAAAACTATGCTTATAGTTTCTATACCCCAATTTTTTCACATTCGATGGCCTTTCAAACTGCCATAAAATTTTCACCAGGTGTCTATTTGGAATATAACACATATAAGATTGAATATTTCATTGGGATTTTTGTCTAGATGACACATGAGGTCCGCTGATGACCTCTTTGGAAGCCAAAAGGCCCATAAGTCATCCAAAATTGAATTTTTAGCCTATGTATCATATTTTTTTAACATTCAATGGATTTTATGCCACATCTAATGCGGAGTTTATTCCCTTCCTTAGTGGGGACGAGATTTAATCTTAGGTATTACATTCATATCGATACTATAGATTTGAAAATTTATAATTTTTTATAATTTACTGTTATTTATAATCAAATATATAACAATATATACATATTTTTTATATATTCACAAATAAAAATTTAATTTTATAAACAAACAATTAAACTCATTTAAATATAAAAAATATTTCGGATTATATAAACCTTATCTAAATAAAACTAATATCCTTTTAAAAAATATAAATAAAAAATATATATATATAAATATATATAAACATAAACATATATGTAAACAAATATATAAATATATGGATAAAAAATATAATGAAATATATATAAATATATAGATATATCATAAAATTTAAAACAAAACCTTATAAGGGAGTGGAAAAGGAATTGGTGTATAAGTAGGAGGTTTCAGGTTCGAAACTCATTGGAGGTTAGGGCACATGATGGGGGCAGGATTATCCAAAATGCTGATAAAGCAGTGTGGGAAGTACTAATGGGGGGGGGGGGGGAGTGCTGATAGGGGGGGGGATATTTTTTACACTTTATTAGTGGGTCCATTATCATCGCATTTTTTAACATTGTTAAAGGAGACCTTTAACATCTCTAAAAAAGTGGTGATAAAAGTGGCCTTTGATAACACTAAAAAAAGTGCTGATAATGGCACCCATTGTTAGTGACTTTTATGAGTATTATTAAACCTAACCCTTTAGCATCGATTACATTATCAGTGATTCTGTACCACTGATAAATCTCTTTTACTAGTACTATTAAAGGTATGATTTGTAGTAGTGGTGATGGCTGGTACATTATTCATTATGAATATTGGATCCTACAATGATGTGGTAAATGGAAACCAACTGTCATTTAAAACAATATATGAATTCATGAAATGGATTACATGTACCACAATAAAGTCTATATTTTGGAAATTTCTTCAATTATTTTATTGTAACTAGTGGGTGTTATCCCAACTAGGATAAGCACACTAAGAAGAGGGAGTGAATCAGGGTATTAATGATTAAAACAAATTCCCTACAGATCTTATTTTTTCTAAAAAACCTCTATCCTCTATCTTTCATGTAACAAATAATAAGTGGAATTTAACACATCCATAGAAAAAAAAAATTTACATGGTTCAACTTCATTGGGCTATGTCCATGGATCATAAAAAGGTAACATACAAATGTATAAAATCCATTAAAGCACACTACTATTATGTTTGAATTAGACACATTTTCTCTTTTGGTTTACAACCATTCATAATTTAAAATCTCAATACTTTCCCTTTGCTAAAGTGAAGTCAAAAATCTTCTAGTAGATATTTCTATTTAACTAAAACACCTTAGAATATTTTCACACATATATTAGAGTTCCATGAAGATTCATTATTACCCAGAAGATGAAATTTGATTCACCATGTAGTGGTTGGTTTAAAAATATTCATTTTGTTAAATTTTCTATTCAACTATGAACTTTTTTAAACCCTGCACAAAATCATGAGAAATGGATAATCACTCTGATGTTAAATTTTTATCAGAATATCATTCACATTTGAGGTAATCACAAAAAATCATGAGAAATGGATCTTTAGCGTTTGTGGAGGAAAATATGAAAGTATTTTGGGAACGTGATGTTTAATGCAATCATTCTATCATCGTGTGGTTACACCCTCTTCGAAACTCCAATCCGTGGAAGCTTGAGAATCAAAAGTTGCACCTTCATAAGGTCTGGAAATTTAATGGCTGACATAGAGTATCACATGGTATGTGATTGTTTCATATAATATTTCTTTCAATGGAGATGATATTAAGGGCTTGGGGTTACAGTTTCATATTGTGAAATCCAGGAACCTTGAGACTATGGGACTACGATCCATGGTTTGACCCAGTTCAATTGAGGAATTATACAACCCAGTCCTAGATCAAGATCATTGTCCTTAATTGGATCTTTTGGAAACCCAAAATCTTTGGGAATGTTTCATCTGTAGTGGTAACAACCATTTAAATTCATAAGGTGATTTAGGTTGTTTGTTTGGGGCATTTTGCATGAGTTCTTGTTGAGATTGATCATTTCTCACCATTGATTGAATCAATTTATCTTGTTGCTGATGAATTTAAATTTGATTTATCTATTGAATATGAAACACTTCCCTCTTTCTATCACAATTTTTATTGTATTGGTCAAGATCAGGAGTAATGCCATAAGGGTATGTAGTGTTTTTTCTACAAGAAGGCTGGTCATTTAGTTGAGAATTGTAAATTTATGTTACCTTCTATGGATGTTGGGGCTAAGGAAGATGGGAAGTGCATATTGAGAGGTGATTCCAAAGGTGGGTCCATTGGTTGGGATAAGACTCTTCTTGATAATGAAGGATCATATGTTATGTAGGTTTCTAAGCCTTCCTACAAGGAGAATATTTGAATGAATGCTGAGGATTATGCCATAATGGTGGTATTGGGTTCTAGTTTGCAGTTTGGGGAAAATTCAAGACCTTCTGGAAAAGGGGATGAGCATGAATTGAAGGATGATATGGAATCAGATCCTTCACGATCAATGGAATTTTCTTATAATGCATCTATTCAAGAAATAGATTAGGTGTTCCAAACAGAATTCCTTCTTGAAGGTTTTCAGGATGATCCTACAAATGATTTATGTAAGTATGATTTTGAGATTGATAACATCTTCAAAGGGAATCACCAAGGTAATAATTTTAACATTTTCCAATTGTAGTTGTAGGAAAAGGAAACCAATGCATTGAATTCAAAATCTGATGCATGCTATGTCCATGTTTCAGTGGGGGATGATCCATCCCCAGGTTTACTTACACCTATTCAGGATGCTGCATGTCTAGAAAGTGGCACTCCTCGCAACACTGAGAGATAGGAACTACACTCTTTGGTTGCTCTTCCAACTTCCTCTGAAGTGGAAGACATGTCATTAGTCTTGATACAGACAAAGGATACAAGTATTTATTTACTACCATTAAGGCCTTCTGATATTTTAACTGTCCAGGGGACCTCTGGTTTGATAAGACATATTTAGGCTATGGTAGGTCCAGAATAGTCTGAATTAGTGGACACCAAGGTTTCCTCCCCAAGTATGATTACTTCAGGCAAATAATCTCTCAAAGTAAAATATGGTAATTATATACCTAGCTCTTCCAGTGGGGATGCAGTTGTGAAGAAGGCTGGGTGTGATACTGTGCCCAATTTCTTTCCCATGCTGGACTCAATCATCAATCCTGATTTTTATTCCTTTTATCTTGATAGACTTGAGAAAAAGGCTGTAAATAATCGTCGAGGGATATTAGAGTGCTCACAACCCATTTCTTTTTAAGGTGGTAATAGATTTCCCTCCTATCTTGTGTAGGTTCAGATTGTGGATCTCTTGGTGGGTCTATCCTCTGGGGGTCCTTTTGTTGGGTATGATACATCTCATTACTCAGGATACCGGACCAACATGCAATGATGTGATCAAAATTGAGGATGGTGGGAAAACCACTGAACTTATTAGTGAGAAAGATCTAGATATGGCTAATCAAGATGGTGATTGGCAAACTGGAAAGTAATGGAGAAGAGGTAGAAATCCGTGAGTCCATGGGGGTGGTTGTGGAAGAGGTGTTCATTCGTGGAGAACATCATTGTGATACATATAATGGAGTTGTGATGGAGAAATGTTTGTCCCTCTTATGCTACTCTTCCATTTCTATGTTATACTATTATTAGTTTTTAAATAATTTATCATTGGATGATGGGTTTCCACCCTTGGTCTCCATTATTCCTGGTAGCAAGGAAGATCGATGATGGGTTTCACATGGAAACATTGGTTAATTAATTTTATCATGGAAGAATCCTAAACTCATATTTTCTTATACACATAAATTTCATAAAGTACATAAAAGTATCATAAATGTAAAGACTCATATACCGTGTAAGTGAATACAATAATCTTATCTCTTCTTTCAATGATTATGTGATTTTTATTGTGCTCATTGATTATGGATATTGAACATGTGCGGTTTCCCACTTTTCCTTAATAGTGATTTTGAAATAAAAAAATTAATTTTAAGGCATATACAACTGTAATTAAAAATTGATATCATATGAGTTATAATATAATATAAATACATTATTCCATAATAAAATCTGTTTAGATTTAATGGTTTTGTTAAGGCAATGTTAATAAATAAACATGATTTAATATAAACACAATGATAATCAAAATTAATTATCCTAAAGATCCTTATCTTTATTAAAGAAATCTATGAGATAGAGAAGTTATAGTCAAGTGACAGACTATATTTCAATAAAAAGGTGAACATCTATATTTGAGATATTAGTAGCAAGAATAACGTGTGTTAAGTCAATGATAAAAATGTTCAACTTGTTGTAATAGAAATAAATTCTATAAGAGATTGAATAAAAATAATTTATCATATACATATACTTCATAGGAAGAATGAAACCATACTGGAGGTTTTATATTCACTATTGTTGCGACTTGGGTTTTTGGCCCTGTCAGACTTTGTAATTTTTCTATGAATAATTCCAGACATAGGTGTGAAGACGGTGTGCGATTCCGAGGCCCAGTGTGCCTGGAATTAATTTTATAAAAATATTAAGTAATTTTTTTACTATGCACGTGGTGGGGGTGTGATATCTCCTAAACAGTTGCTCAAAACGTGAATCTGATGGCACAGTTGCGTCCGGAATGTGCCGTTTACAATAGGCGGGGTGTAAACCTTGCGGGCGCGGGGCTGCGGTGAGAAACGCCACCAGGGGCGTTTTCGTAAATAAGTATCGAAGTTAGTGTGCGAGCGTCGGCTCGAATAACTTCTGAAGGAGTCTCGGATGTAATATCTGAGGCCACTATTGCGTTCAGAATGGCGCGTTTACCCTAGGGGTGACCTTACTTTTGTTCGCATCAGGCGTCGGGTCCGAGGCGGGTTTGGCGCTGGCGGGCGGCTGATAAAAATATCAGCGCCCCCCTATCGTTCCTCTCGATGTTCTTTGCCGTTCTTCACCGTCGCTTCGCCGAATCGAGCAAACGAAGAACCCACGAGCTCAGAATTCGATGGCGAACATTCCAGGAGAGCGCATCAGAAGCTCTGGAGCTCGGATCTAAGGCAGAACGTCTGCATTTCACCCGCGAGGTAGGCGGATTTGAGTTTTGACCCCCGATCCCGTTTTTTCTGTCTTTTTCTGCAAATTGAAGCTATAGCAGTGTAGATCGGGTCCAAAGGGTCTTGTAGATGCCTCCGGATTGTAAAACAGACCACCAGGGTGTCCCTGGCGCTCCGCGGGAAGGTCTGCCGGCGCGGCAACGGCGTGGCGGAGAGCCGCCGGCCAGGGCGGGCACGCGGCGGCGGCCGGTCCCGGCCGCTTTTTGATATACGGGGGTCTTTATACCCCTGTATTTTGCAATCCGGGAGCCGGATTCATGCACCGTTTGCGGAGACGCGACCCCTGACGACGAGATGAACCATCCGATGTGAGTTCGAGGGTTTAAAGGTTCGGGATCGTGGCCCGGGAGCTAGAAACTTCGTATAAAATAATATTATATTATTATTTTACGACTTCGGGTCGTTGTAACTTCTTACCCAGAGCGTCCGATTTATGTGCCATCAGTGTCATTGAGACCCTGATGGTACGACAGACTTTTTGAGATGGTTTCGGGTGTTGGAACCGAGTACGAGGTGCGGGGTCCACGAGGCCGTGTTTTGGCGTTTGCGAAGAAACGTACCTTCTGCACCAGGAGTCCGATTTTGGCGGATTATTAGTCGATCCTTTGTGTTTTTCTGAGAGTATTGCAATGGTTCTATCTGTTTGATGTGTTTCAGGATCCAGGCGTGGGCCCCACCCGAGCTGGCATTAGTGAATAGTACATTTTTCACCGGGTGTCCGTTTCGGACGAGCGAGTAGTCGATTCAGCTTGTTTTTTCGGTGGGATCGCCATGGTATGGTCTGCTCGATGGGTTTCGGGATCTGTGTGTGGGCCCCACACGAGATAGCTACGGTGAATAGTGCCTTTTTCACCGGTGCTCTGTTTCGGGTGTGTAAACAGCCTATCCTGCGTGTTTTTCCACGTGGAACGCGATGGTGGCCTCGGTTTTGGCATAGGGGGTGCGTAGTGTGGTGTTGTGGCGGGTCGCTCGGGTTAGCGATGTTTGAACCGGCTGTGGTTGAGGGTTATCCCTTGGATCGTTCCTACGAGGGTTCGTGTGGCATCACAACCTTTGAATGGGTTTGTGATCCTCTCGATGGGATGTTTAAACTGTTAGAGTTGTGGCATCCCTCCGGTGGGCCCGGAGCGGGAACCTCTATCATCATTACCCTAGATCTGGTTCTTGGAATCACTATGACCGTTTATTCATGGGAGGTGATCCCCTATCTAGCATGTTAACCCCGTAGGGTTTGTGGAATCATCGGGAATATGATCCCCTATGCGGTGGGACGTGCACAGTAGGGTTGTGGCATCGTCGGGTTTACGATCCCCTTCTCAGCAAGAGGTGTATAGTAGGTTTGCAGTATCGTTGGTTATGTGATCCCCTACTTAGCGCATGGTTTTGGTAGGGTTGCGGTATTGTTGGTTATATGATCCCTTACTTTGCGCGTGGTTTCGGTAGGGTTGTGGCATCGTCGGTTCGATCGCCTACATCGCGAGTTATACCAGATAGGGTTCTGGTATCGTCGTGACCCCCTTTATATGGGTGACGATCCTCTATCTGAGTGATGTGCCTCTATCGAGCGCCAGATCGGGTTGTGGTATGCTCCAGTGGATCCTGGGTGTGATTCCCTATCTGTGAGAACTACGTATGCCAGATCGGGTCGTGGTATCCCCCAGCGGACCCTGGGAGTGATCCCCTATCTGTGAGCTATGTATACCGGAGTGGGTCTTGGTATACCCTAGTGGACCCTAGCGGAGATCCCCTATCCGAGGAGTTTGGTGGTTATGTTGATTCAGTGATGTTTCCTCAGTGATGTTATCCGACGAGCGTGGTCTCTCGGGTGAGCGTCTGAGATGTTTGTTTGGGACCTGATGGAGTGTATCTCTCCGATGTGTGTCATCTAGTATTACAGTGTTCGTATGGTGTACTCTCCTGGTTGGGGGAAGTTGCTGGTGATGAGGTCGGTACGTCTTGTGGCTTTGTTGCGTGAGCTGTGTATATATGGATTGTTCAAGGTGTATGTATAGGCATAAACCTGAGCTGAGTTGACTAGTTATGTTTAGCCGAGGATGGTCACGAGACGAAGTTTCTCTCTCGTCTGGGTTCCCTCTGGCTAGGATGAGTGGACTTTTGCCTTTCAGTTGCTCTCTTTGGTTTGGGGTTTTTGGGGTGCCTACTGAGTATGTTTATACTCACCCCTGCACGGGCTTTTCCCACACATGTTTGTGTCTTGTGCAGAATACAGGCCTTTCGACGGAGTCCCAGGAGGACCCGGAGCAGGCGGAGCTTAGTGAGCGAGTTTCTCCGAGGTGTTTACCAGAGCTGTGCCGAGGGAGCTTTCCAGCGGGTGTTTGTGGCAGCATTCCCCTTCTTTAGAGTAGGTTGGACATGCTTTTTAGTTTTCTTTTGGTGGGACCTGTTTTGCTTTTTGTACTTTTATTGTTTCACTCTGGTTTGGGATAGATTTTATGCATGCATTTACTTTTTAGTTTCTATATCTCTGCACTGTTGCATGGAGGTGTTTGTGGGTGTGTGTGTATAGGTACCTTAGGTTAATGCCTTCCATGTGTGTGATAGCCTACTCGGCGTTGGTCCCCAGCCCCTGGCCTATTGGAGGCAGGCTTGGTGAGTCGCGGCTCGAGCCCCGTTGGGTTGGGTCGTGACAAAGTGGTATCAGAGGAGGTTCCACCTTTGGGATCTCAGAGTGTAGCTGGTCTAGCTGTGAGCTTGGTTCGGGGTGCATAGCGGCAGTGTTAGGATGTTTCGAGTTCGGCTTTCAGGCTAGAGAATTTAGTGTTGGTGCGGTGGCCGACGTATCCTTACACCAGGACTCCGATAACCTGCCTTTCGACTCGGGACATTCGTACACTGGTCGTGGGGACATAATGGTACATGCATCATATAGGACTAAGTTTTTGGGTTTTCCTTGTCCTTCTTGAGTCAGCTCTCCAGATATACTCTTTGAATGTGGTGTGTCTTGAATGTATTTCTGGATGCCTCCACAATGACAGCCAGCAAGGGTTCCGCACTGGGATTGTGGTGATGATCTGCCCCGTGCAGAGGCTGTGGAGCAGGGTGCGGGTTCTGAGGTTGCACCTCCAGGTGGTCTGCCGGTTGAGCCACCACCTATCGAGCAGCTGATTGTGCCGGCGGTGCAGGACGAGGTTTCCCGCTGGCTGAGTGCACTACATGAGTTCCAGAGGCAGCGACCTCTAAGGTTTCAAGGTGATCCAGACCCCAGGCATCTGATGACAGGCTTGAGGCAGTCACCCGAGTTTTCTACCTAGTGAGGACACATCCAGATCAGATAGTGGTCCTAGAGGTGAGCCTTCTTCATGGTTCGACCGGGTGATGGTGTAGTTTGGTGACGTAGTCCCATGACGAGGAGACGCTCATGTGGGCATATCTTGAGCGGCTCTCAGGGAGGAGTTCTATCCGGTGACGCTGAGGTCAGTGCGGATTCAGGAGCTTCTACATCTTCGATAGGATGGCATGACCGTGTCGAAGTACACATTGTGGTTTATAGACCTGTCGTGCTACTCCCTGGATATGGTTCGAGACCCGTTCTTTAGGGCTCAGACCTTCGAGAAGGGCTTACGCAGGGACATCCGAGTAGGTGTGGTTTCCTTGTGCCTGCCCACCTATGCTGGAGCGCTAGAGCAATCGTTGGTGGTGGAGCGTTTTCTGGCTAAGCAGATTCCCCCTCTTAGTGCTGGGCACACGAGAGCTGAGACATCGTCAGTCGGATTGGCATCTGGTAGCTGACGACATACTCAGGGTTCAGGACGTTGTCGACGTTTCAGGAGGCGACCCCAGGATGGAGGATCTGAGACTGATGGCTCAAAGGGCTCGTAGGCCAGTTTTGGTCAGCCACCAGAGAGGCAGTGTTACGCTTACGACAGTCGGGGTCATCTTGCTAGAGATTGTCCGACCCGACGTGCTGCTGAAAGGGAGCCGGTCGATGGACCTTCTTGGGAGAGGAAGCGTCTCGGGCAAGGAGTTCTTCAGGGCGGCGGACTTGGTGGGGGAGCTGGTGCAGTAGGAGGCTGTTGTATGCAGTTCTAGATGCCACCAACCCCACCCCCAGGTGGTCCACGCCAAGCTCAGGGAGCTGGTGGCCGAGGGTGAGGACAGCTGTATGCCCTGGAGGCAGTCAACCCAAAGGCACCGCGGATGGATAGAGGTACGCCTTGTGTCTTTTCTACTTACTGCAGTAGTTTTTCAGAAACTGTTTAGCAGTAATCATTCCTTTTGTTGCTTGCTCGAGTTTTGTTCAGGGCGTTGGTAAGACCCTGTGTTGGAGTTGTTCCGCTTGCTTCGAATGCGTGAGGAAGAGGGATCCTTCCACCACCAAGACGCGTTTTTGTGACACGATTAAAACCGTGCGGGCGAGTCAGTGCTGCCCAATGCGGATAGTATTGAGGTGTGGTGCATGAGTCCCTCTGACTTATGTGTTCGGGCATGGGTGTTTGTTGGTGATCTCGCTGGTGTGTGAGACCCAGTTGAGAGTCTAGTCGCTTCCCTTGAGCTTAGGACTTTTCGGGGACGAAAATTTCTAAGGGGGGAGGATGTAGCGACTCTGGTTTTTGGCCCTTTCAGACTTTGGAATTTTTCTATGAATAATTCCAGAGATAGGGGCGAAGACGGCGTGCGATTCTGAGGCCCGGTGTGCCCGGAATTAATTTTATAAAAATAGTAAGTATTTTTTTAGACTATGCACATGGTGGGGGTGTGATATCTCCTAAACGGTAGCTCAAAATGAGAATCTGATGGCACAGTTGCGTCCGGAATGTGCCGTTTACCATAGGCGATGTGTAAACTTTGCGGGTGCGGGGCTGCGGTGGGAAACGCCACCAGCGGCGTTTTCGTAAATAAGTATCGAAGTTAGTGTGTGAGCGTCAGCTCGAATAACTTCTGAAGGAGTCTCAGATGGAAAATCTGAGTCCGCTATTGTGTTCAGAATGGCGCGTTTACCCTAGGGGTGACCTTACTTTTGTTCGCATCGGGCGTCGGGTCAGAGGCGGGTTTGGCGCTGGTGGGAGGATGATATAAATATCAGCGCCCCCCCCCCCCTTTATCGTTCCTCTCGATGTTCATTGTAGTTCATCGCCGCCGCTCCGCCGAATCGAGCAAACGAAGCGCCCACGAGCTCGGAATTCGACGGTGAACGTTCTAGGAGCGTGCATCAGAAGCTCTGGATCGCGGATCTAAGGCAGAATGTCGGCATTTCGCCCGCGAGGTAGGCGGATTTGAGTTTTAACCCCCGTTCCCATTTTTTCTGCCATTTTCTGCAAATTGAAGTTGTAGCAGTGTAGATCGGGTCCCGAGGGTCGTGTAGATGCCTCCGGATCGTAAAAACAGACCGCCGGGGTGTCCACGGCGCTCCGTGGAAGGTCTGCCGGTGCGGCAACGGCGTGGCGGAGAGCTGCCGGCCAGGGTGGGCCGGCGGCGGCGTCCGGTCCCAGCCGACCGAACCGGCCGGTCGAGTCCGGTCCGGCCGCTTTTTGATATACGAGGGTCTTTAAACCTTGTATTTTGCAATCCGGGAGCCAGATTCATGCACCTTTTGCAGCGACGCGACCCTGACGACGAGACGAACCATCCGATGTGAGTTCGAGGGTTTAAAGCTTCGGGATCGTGGCCCGGGAGCTAGAAACTTCGTATAAAATAATATTATTTTATTATTTCACGACTTCGGGTCGTTGTATGTTCTTACCCGGAGCATCCGATTGAGGTGCCATCAGTGTCGTTGAGACCCTGATGGTACGGCGGACATTTTGAGATGGTTTCGGGTGTTGGAACCGAGTATGAGGTGCGGGGCCCACGAGGCCGTGTTTTGGCGTTTGCGGAGAAACGTACCCTTTGCACCAGGATTCTGATTTTGGTGGATGATTAGTCGATACTGTGTGTTTTTCGGAGAGGATTTCAATGGTGCTATCCGTTCGATGTGTTTCAGGATCCAAGCGTGGGCCCCACCCGAGCTGGCATCAGTGAATAGTATCATTTTCACCGGGTGTCCGTTTCGGACGAGCGAGTAGTCGATTCTGCTTGTTTTTTCGACGGGATCGCCATGGTATGGTCTTCTCGATGGGTTTCAGGATCTGTGTGTGGGCCCCGCATGAGATAGCTAAGGTGAATAGTGCCTTTTTCACCGGTGCTCTGTTTCGGTTGAGTAAACAGCCTATCCTGCGTGTTTTTCTGCGTGGAACGCGATGTTGGCCTTGGTTTTGGCCTAGGAGGTGTGCAGTGTGGCGTTGTGGCGGGTCGCTCGGGTTAGCGATGTTTGAACCAGCTGTGGTTGAGGGTTCTCCCTTGGTTCGTTCCTACGAGGGTTCGTGTGGCATCACAACCTTTGTATGGGTTTGTGATCCTCTCAATGGGATGTTTAAACTGTTAGAGTTGTGGAATCCCTCCGGTGGGCCCGGAGCGGGATCCTCTATCATCTTTACCCAAGATCCGGTTCTTGGAATCTTTGTGACCGTTTATTCATGGGAGGTGATCCTCTATCTAGCAGGTTAACCCCGTAGGGTTTTTGGAATCATCGGGAATATGATCCCCTATGCGGTGGGACATGCACAGTAGGGTTGTGTCATCGTCGGGTTTACGATCCCATGCTCAGCATGAGGTGTATAGTAGGGTTGTGGTATCGTTGGTTATGTGATCCCCTACTTAGCTCATGGTTTTGGTAGGGTTGCGGTATTGTTGGTTATATGATCCTCTACTTTGCGCACGGTTTTGGTAGGGTTGTGGCATCATCGGTTCGATCGCCTACATCGCGAGTTATACCAGATAGGGTTCTGGTATCGTCGTGACCCCCTTTATATGGGCGATGATCCTCTATCTGAGTGATGTGCTTCTGTCGAGCACCAGATCGGGTTGTGGTATCCCCCAGCGGATCCGGGGTGTGATCCCCTATCTGTGAAAACTACGTATGCCAGATCGGGTCGTGGTATCCCCCAGCGGACCCTGGGAGTGAACCCCTATCGATGAGCTACGTATACCTGAGTGGGTCTTGGTATCCCCTAGTGGACCCTAGCGGCGATCCCCTATCCGAGGAGTTTGGTGGTTATGTTGATTCAGTGATGTTTCCTCAGTGATGTTATCCGACGAGCGTGGTCTCTTGGGTGAGCGTCTGAGATGTTTGTTTGGGACCTGATGGAGTGTATCTCTCGGATGAGTGTCATCTAGTATGACTGTGTTCGTATGGTGTACTCTCCTGGTTGGGGGCAGTTGCTGGTGATGAGGTCATTACGTCTTATGGCTTTATGGCGTGAGCTGTGTATATCTGGATTGTTCAACGTGTATGTATAGGCATACACCTGAGCTGAGTTGACTAGTTATGTTTAGCCGAGGATGGTCACGAGTTGAAGTTTCTCTCCCGTCTAGGTTCCCTCTGGCTGGGATGAGCGGACTGTTGCCTTTCAGTTGCTCTCTTTGGTTTGGGGTTTTTGGGGTGCCTACTGAGTATGTTTATACTCACCCCTGCACGGGCTTTTCCTGCACATGTTGGTGTCTTGTGCAGACCACAGGCCTTTCGACGGGGTCCCAGGAGGACCCGGAGCAGGCGGAGCTTAGTGAGCGAGTTTCTCCGAGGTGTTTACCAGAGCTGTGCCGAGGGAGCTTTCCAGCGGGTGTTTGTGGCAGCATTCCCCTTCTTTAGAGTAGGTTGGGCATGCTTTGTAGTTTTCTTTTGGTGGGACCTGTTTTTCCCTTTGTACTTTTATTGTTGCACTCTGGTTTGGG
Organism: Viscum album; assembly: GCA_963277665.1. Classification (NCBI taxonomy): domain Eukaryota; kingdom Viridiplantae; phylum Streptophyta; class Magnoliopsida; order Santalales; family Viscaceae; genus Viscum; species Viscum album. Next base: position 933,167,466 of record OY728121.1, read on the forward strand.
ATAGATTGTATGCATGCATTTACTTTTTAGTTTCTATATCTCTGCACTGTTGCATGGAGGTGTTTGTGGGTGCGTGTGTATAGGTACCTTAGGTTAATGCCTTCCATGTGTGTGATAGCCTACCCGACGCTGGTCGCCAGCCCCTGGCCTATTGGAGGCGGGCTTGGGGAGTCGCGGCTCGAGCCCCGTTGGGTTGGGTCATGACAGAGTGGTATCAGAGGAGCTTCCACCTTTGGGATCTGAGATTGTAGCTGGTCTAGCTGTGAGCTTGGATCGGGTTGCATAGCGGCAGTGTTAGGATGTTTCGAGTTTGGCTTTCAGGCTAGAGAATCCAGTGTTGGTGCAGCGGCCGACGTATCCATACACCAGGACTCTGATAACCTGCCTTTCGACTCGGGACATTCATACAATGGTTGCGGGGACATAATGGTACATGCATCATATAGGACTGGGTTTTTTGGGTTTTCCTTGTCCTTCTTGAGTCAGCTCTCCAGATATACTCTTTGACTATGGTGTGTCTTGAATGTATTTCTGGATGCCTCCACGATGACAGCCAGCAAGGGTTCCGCAGTGGGATTATGGTGATGATCTTCACCGTGCAGAGGCTGTGGAGCAGGGTGCAGGTTCTGAGGTTGCACCTCTAGGTGGTCTGCCTGTTGAGCCGCCACCTATCGAGCAGCTGATTGTGCCGGCGGTGCAGGACGAGGTTGCAGGCAGGCTGAGTGCACTGCATGAGTTCCAGAGGCAGTGACCTCTAAGGTTTCGGGGTGATCCAGACCCCCAGGCAGCTGATGAATGGCTTGAGGCAGTCACCCGAGTTTTCTGCCTAGTGAGGACACATCCAGATCAGATAGTGGTCCTAACGGCGAGCCTTCTTCATGGTTCGACCGGGTGACGGTGTAGTTTGGTGATGCAGTCCCATGACGAGGAGACGCTCATGTGGGCAGAGCTTGAGCGGCTCTCAGGGAGGAGTTCTATCCGGTGACGCTGAGGTTAGTGCGGATTCAGGAGCTTCTGCAGCTTCGACAGGATGGCATGACCATGTCGGAGTACTCAGTGAGGTTTACAGACCTGTCGTGCTACTCCCTTGATATGGTTCGAGACCCGTTCTTTAGGGCTCAGACCTTCGAGCAGGGCTTACGCAGGGACATCCGAGTAGGTGTGGTTTCCTTGTGCCTACCCACCGATGCTGGAGCGCTAGGGCAGGTGTTAGTGGTGGAGTGTTTTCTGGGTGAGCAAATTCCCCCTCTTAGTGCTGGGAACTCGAGAGCTGAGACATCGTCAGTCGGATCGGCATCTGGTAGCTGATGACAGACTAATGGGTCAGGATGTGGTCGACGTTTCAGGAGGCGACCCCAGGATGGAGGATCTGAGACTCATGGCTCAAAGGGCTCGTAGGCCAGTTTTGGTCAGCCACCAGAGAGGCAGTGTTACGCTTGCGACGGTCGGGGACATCTTGCTAGAGATTGTCCGACCCGAAGTAATGCTGAGAGGGAGCCGGTCGATGGACCTCCTTGGCAGAGGAAGCATCTTGGGCAAGGAGGTCTTCAGGGCGGCGGACTTGGTGGGGGAGCTGGTGCAGCAGGAGGCGGTTGTAGGCAGTACCAGTTGCCACCACCCCCACCCCCAGGTGGTCCGCGCCAAGCTCAGGGAGCCGGTGGCCGAGGGTGAGGACAGCTGCATGCCCTAGAGGTAGTCGACCCAGAGGCATCGTGGATGGATAGAGGTACGCCTTGTGTCTTTTCTACTTACTACAGTAGTTTTTCAGAAACTGTTAGGAGTACCCTTTCCTTTTTTTGCTTGCTCGAGTTTTGTTCAGGGCGTTGGTAAGACCCTGTGTTGGAGTTGTTCCGCTTGCTTCGAATGCATGAGGAAGAGGGATCCTTCCCCCACTGAGACGCGTTTTTGTGACGCGATTAAAACCGTGCGGGCGAGTCAGTGATGCCCAATGCAGATAGTATTGAGGTGTGGTGCATGAGTCCTTCTGACTTATGTGTTCGGGCAGGGATGTTTGTTGGTATGCTCGCTGGTGTGTGAGACCCAGTTGAGAGTCTAGTCTCTTCCCTTGAGCTTATGACTTTTCGGGGACGAAAATTTATAAGGGGGGGAGGATGTAGAGACTCGAGTTTTCGGCCCTTTCAGACTTTGGAATTTTTCTATAAATAATTCCAGAGATAGGGGCGAAGACGGCGTGCGATTCTGAGGCCCGGTGTGCCCGGAATTAATTTTATAAAAATAGTAAGTATTTTTTATACCATGTACATGGTGGGGGTGTGATATCTCCTAAACGGTAGCTCAGAACAAGAATCTGATGGCACAGTTGCGTCTGTAACATGCCGTTTACCCTAGGCGGGGTGTAAACATTGCGGGCGCGGGCCTGCGGTGAGAAACGCCACCAGGGGCGTTTTTGTAAATAAGTAGCGATGTTAGTGTTCAAGCGTCGGCTCGAATAACTTCTGAACGGAGTCTCGGATGGAAAATCTGAGTCCTCTATTGCGTTTAGAATGGCGCGTTTACCCTAGGGGTGACCTTACTTTTGTTCGCATTGGGCGTCGGGTCCGAGGCGGGTTTGGCGCCGGCGGGCGGCTGATATAAATATCAGCGCCCCCGCCCTTTATCGTTCCTCTCGATGTTCTTCGCCATTCTTCACCGCCGCTCCGACAAATCGAGCAAACGAAGCGCCCACGAGCTCGGAATTCGACAGCGAACGTTCCAGGAGCGCGCAGCGGAAGCTCTGGAGCGCAGATCTAAGGCAGAACGTCGGTGTTTCGCCCGCAAGATAGGCGGATTTGAGTATTAACCCCCCGATCCCGTTTTTGCTGCGTTTTTCTGCAAATTGAAGCTGTAGCAGTGTAGACCGGGTCCTGAGGGTCATGTAGACGCCTCCGGATCGTAAAACGGACCACCGGGGTGGCCCCGGCGGTCTGCGGAAGGCGTGCCGGCGGCGGCGGCCGATCCTGCCTCTTTTTGTTATACGGGGGTCTTTAAACCCCCATATTTTGCAATCTGGGAGCCGGATTTGCGCGCCGTTTGTGGAGACGCAACCCTGATGATGAGGCGAACCATCCGGTGTGAGTTTGAGGGTTTAATTGTTCGGGATCGTGGCCCAGGCGCTAGAAACGTCGTATAAAATAATATTATTTTATTATTTTATGACTTCGGGCCGTTGTAACTTCTACCCGGAGCGTCCAATTGGCGTGCCGTCAGTGGCGTTGACACCCTGATGGTATGACAGACTTTTTGAGATGGATTACGGGTGTTGGAACTGAGTACGGGGTGTGGTCCCCATGAGGCCGTGTTTTGGCGTTTGCGGAGAAACGCAGCTTTCACACCAGGAGTCCGATTTTGGCGGATGATTAGTCGATCCTGTGTGTTTTTCCAAGAGGATCACAATGGTGCAATCCATTCGATGTATTTCGGGATCCAGGCATGGGCCCCACCCGAGCTGGCTTCGGTGAATAGTACCTTTTTCACTGGGTGTTCGTTTCGGACGAGCGAGTGGTCGATTCCGCTTATTTTTCCGAGGGGATCACCATGGTATGGTCCACTCGATGGGTTTTGGGATCGGTGTGTGGGTCCCGCATGAGCTAGCTACGGTGAATAGTTCCTTTTTCACCGGTGCTCCGTTTCGGGTGAGTAAACAGCCTATCCTGCGTGTTTTTCTGCGTGGAACGTGATGGTGGCCTCGGTTTTGGCCTAGAAGGTGTGTAGTGTGGCATTGTGGCGGGTCGCTCGGGTTAGCGTCGTTTGGAACAGCAGTGGTTGAGGGTTCTCCTTTGGTTCGTTCCTACGAGGGTTTGGGTGGCATCACAAAGTTCGTATTGGTCTGTGATCCTCTTGATGGGATGTTTAAACTATTAGAGTTGTGTCATCCCTCTGGTGGGCCCGGAGCAGGATCCTCTAGCATCATTACCCTAGATCGGTTTCTTGGTATCTTTGTGACCATTTATTCACGGGCGGCGATCCCCTATCTAGTAGGTTAACCCCGTAGGGTTTGTGGCATCATTGGGAATATGATCACCTACGTGGTGGGTCGTGCACAGTAGGGTTGAGGCATCATTGGGTTTACGATCCCCTTCTCTGCATGAGGTGTATAGTAGGGTTGCAGTATCATTGGTTATGTGATCCCCTACTTAGCGCATGGTTTTGGTAGGGTTTCGGTATCATTGGTTATACGATCCCCTACTTAGCACGTGTTTTTGGTAGGGTTGTGGCATCATCGGTTTGATCCCCTACATCGCAAGTTATACCAGATTGGGTTCCAGTATCGTCGTGACCAACTTTATATGGGCGACGATCCTCTATCTGAGTGATGTGCTTCTGCCGAGCGCCAGATCGGGTTGTGGTATCCCCTAGAAGATCCTGGGTGTGATCCCCTATCTGTGAGAACTACGTATGCCAGATCGGGTCGTGGTATCCCCCAGCGGACCCTAGGTGTGATCCCCTATCTGTGAGCTACGTATACCGGAGTGGGTCTTGGTATCCCCTAGAAGACCCTAGAGGCGATCCCTAATCCGAAGAGTTTAGTGGTTATGTTGTTTCAGCGATGTTTCCTCAGTGATGTTATCCAACGAGCATGGTCTCTCGGGTGAGCGTCTGAGATGTTTTTATGGGACCCGATAGATTGTATCTCTCGGATGAGTGTTATCTGGTATGATAGTGTTCGTGTGGTGTACTCTCCTGGTTGGGGGCAGTTGCTGGTGATGAGGTCGGTACCTCTTGCGGCTTTGTGGCGTGAGCTGTGTATATCTGGATTGTTCAAGATGTATGTATGGGCATACACCTGAGCTGAGATGACTAGTTGTGTTTAGCCGGTGATGGTCACGAGATGGAGTTTCTCTCTCATCTGGGTTCCTTCTTGCTTGGATGAGCGGACTGTTTCCTTTTAGTTTCTCTCTTTGGTTTTGGGTTTTTGGGGTGCCTACTGAGTATGTTTATACTCACCCCTGCACGGGCTTTTCCCGCACATGTTTGTGTCTTGTGCAGACCACAGGCCTTTCGACGGAGTCCCAGGAGGACCCGGAGCAGGCAGAGCTTAGTGATCGAGTTGCTCCGGGGTGTTTACCGGAGCTGTGCCGAGGGAGCCTTCCGGCGGGTGTTTGTGGCAGTGTTCCCCTTCTTCAGAGCAGTTTGGACACACTTTTTAGTTTTCTTTTGGTGGGCCCTGTTTTCCCTTTGAACTTTTGCTATTGCACTCTGGATTGGGATAGATTGTATGCATGCATTTACTTTTCAGTTTCTATATCTCTGTACTGTTGCATGGAGGTGTTTGTGGGTGTGTGTGTACAGGTACCTTAGGCTAATGCCTCCCATGTGTGTGATAGCCTACTTGGCACTGGTCGCCAGCCCCTGGCCTATTGGAGGCGGGCTTGGGGAGTCGCGGGTCGAGCCCCGTTGGGTCGGGTTATGACAACTATGATGGGTGATATGTTATTTATTGTGAATAATAGATACTAAAATGAATAAGGTAAAGGAAATTTGATTTGATTGACAAGTTAATAAGATGTTATGAAATGGTTTCCGAGTACCAAAACCAAGTATATATTTTGGTTGTTTTTAAAATTGATGTAAATTCATTGGTGTGTATTTAACAGAGCCTATACACGGGTGATATAATCATGGTATTAATAAGTATCTTTTGGATATAACAAGTCATCATACCTATATCCATTAGGATTATACATTTAATATCCACTTTATAGGATCATTCTATTTGGAATTGAATTTGAAGTCTATCTTTTCTTGAAAATTATATATATGATACAACCAGATTGATTTGGTGACACTATAGAATTCCAATATGGTCTACAAGATACTAAAATATAGTTTTGGAATTAATTAAGAAATAATATCATATAATATTTATTTGGAATAAATTTTTGACATGTTTCTACTAGAGGTTAGTGGGTGTGGGAACGTTTTCTATGTAATATATGTTGAATGCATATATAAATCCGTTGTTTAGTCTTATATTTAGTTATTATTAAAATGGAAGTAACTCTCTAAAGATTGACTAAAATTAGTAGCCTATGTTTTTGGGAACAAGATCAGATAAGGTAGATCCAATGGGTTTCTTTGACTAACTCAAAGGTTAGATGATAATAAGGTATTAAAAAATACAAGTTGGAATAATTTTATAGAGATTTGTTACTAATTTATCATGAAATAAATCTCTTCAAGGGGACATGTATGAGTCATCATATGAGATTAAATTGTTGAGTATAATTCTACATGCTTTTAAAAAGGATGTATCACCTATGATAAGTTATGTTAAAAAGATTATATTTCCAATATATACTTTTTGGTTGATAAATATCTGTAAAATTTAAGAGATCTCTACAAGAAGCAGTCAGATATATCCAATTGTACTTGAAAAATTACAATGGATATATACCTAATACCTGGAGAGTATGGGACATCAGTAATAAGGGGACACAATATAGTCTTCCTTTAGAACAATATGATATAACAACATATCCAGAATAAATTAATTATAAAGATAATATAATTTAATCTATTGGTATCAATATTTACAAATACGGAATGTGTTGCATCTTCGGATGAAATTGATGAATCTGTGGAAAATATGAAATGATTTGTTCTAGTTCTTAGAATCAAACCTGGTAATTAATGATATATCATAATATAAATTATGATAATCCTACTATTTGTACTAGCTAAGATTTCATGTGTTTTTAGTGTAAAAAAGGAATATACTCACCGATATCATCTCTTGAGGAGACATACTCAAGGAGGTGAAGTAATAGACAATATGATTTCCATGAAATAAAGACGTGGTAGGCCCAGCCACTAAAGATATTTCTCTCTAAAAGAATTATCTTTTTTTATGATAGCTATCAAGGATTATTATCACGTTTTATATTGAGAAAGTTGGAGGGTTATTAAAGGGTATTTTCTAGACCAGACTTGAATAGTAGTTTTCGATTCTCATATACTGTATATAGTGAGTTATGAATTAGGTATACTTACCATAATAGTGTTGATATTTTTTATTCCACTATTTATATAGTAATATACATAGATTATTGGTCATATGAAAAGGTTATAAAATTTCCCATGCTATAATGAGAACTTATAAATACCATGATATTAATCATAATCTTATGTAATATGGTCTAGAAACATTATAATGATATGAAATAAATGATGCATGACCATCTTGTGCTGAGGGATCATAATTATGGAGACTTCTTCTCATGATGTTCTCACTTAGTAATCTCAAGTAGATGATATCATGAGTACTGAACCCTAAATAGGAACACCAAATTTTTAGGTGTATTTCTTAGTTCTTATCTATAGACACATGTAATGGTCACTTAGAGTGAGATTATTATCAAGGTATACTATTTAATTAATTCCTTTGATAAAAAATTAAAACCATGGAATTATGTTATGGATAGGTAGCTTCCGTTAGGTGAATAAATAGTTGTATAACATTGATTGAATATTCATGAAAGAATTTGTTTCTTCTGATAGGAAGGGACATCTCAGGCCTAGTTGATCAGGATTGTAGTACATTGACAAAATACATTTCCTAATTTGAACATGGTATGACCATCCAGTATGATAAAAAACAATAAAGAAAGATATCATGATGACATGAAGTGTGCATTCGAAATTATGGAACATCAAAATACAAAGATATTATATTACCTGAAATATTTTCATATGAGGTATTTATTAATATGAATATTATTTATCTCGATATGGGACTTGATTGGTTACTAGACTGCCCTCTTAGTCGGTAAATAATTTTTAGTGCTATCAAGATAAGGGCCTAGATGGTCACACACAATTTATATTTATAATCTTGTCATATTCTATTTAACTAGATATTAGGACATAGAGGGACCTATGGTGGTGGAAGAATAATGTTTGGGTCTAAACAATCACATTAAAATAAATAAATTCATTATTATTCATATTTCGAATAATATATATTTAATTTATTTACTTATTCCATTCATAGGATATTTAGTGAATATTATGATTTTTTGAATGAATATTAAATATTTATCATTCATTGTTCTTTAAATATTTATAGGGGATAAAAAATTTGAGCCAATGACTCATCACATATCACATAATATTATTTTAATGTTACAAATTTGTGATAATTTAATTATGACATTTAAAACACACTTACAAGGTTATAAGTATCATTCCAAGTGTTAAATAAAGGGATAAAATAGATTAAGTGCAATTTTAATAAGTTTTAACCTAACTACAAATGTCACAATAAGACCAAATTCAAAAGACTATTCATCCCAGATAAATTCAAAGGTTATATCACAGATCTCTCAAGTTCTAGAGAGTGAGATAGATGTTTGGGAAACTTGATCCAATTTCTCCCACATGGATTGAAGTGTAAACCATCTCATGATAATGTAGAAGTTTATAGAACCTTTTATTCTATATGATATAACCCATAGATCAAATATTGATGATCTAGTAAGCCTCTCTAATGTATGTGGATAATCATTAAGTATACAACATTGTTTCTATAAAGTGACAATCTTTGATGATTAGAGTAGCACATGTCAAACTGAAATCTTAATAAGTAACATTTGGATTTTATTTTATGTTTAAAATAAATTACATGAGATCCTCATATTGTAACTATCATTCATTTAGATTGGAGATGACATTAACATGTAAAACACTACATAAAAATTATAAATTATGGATTTTTCAAGATTCTGCAGCATGCTCTATTCCAAAAATTGGTATCAGAGCTAGTGTGTATATTATTATTTGAATTAAAATGAATACTTTATTATATTAGGAGCCTGTATTATGGTCTCATATCCTCAATAAACAATCCTATCTGATATTACATGGATGAGATAAGGCTATCTGAAGATCAAAAGATGGATAGTAAGGTTGGTTTATGAATAATATTTTTTTTTGTTAATTTAGCCCTGGTTGTATCGATGGTTGGAAGTGGCTATGTACATGTGTCCTAGGTACTTCATCCTTTTCCTGGTGCCAAGAACAATATTTTTTAAGATAGTTATTTAGTTCCACATGCTCATGGATGTTTAAAAAAAAATAAACAATGGTATTTATGAATATGCATTGGTTTACTTAGAAATAGAAAAAAGGGTCTAAGTAAGAAAAGGGGGATGTTGTATACAGTTTTAAAAAAATTTATAGATGAGGGTGTAGTGTTAAAGGTTGGTTAATTTTTAAAAAAAATTAACATAGGGAGGTAATAATTCCTCTCTCCTCCAAAGCCTTAAGCCATGTGACCATCCCCACCGGCCAGCAATGTTTCCCTCACCAATTGGCTCCCACCATGCTACCATACCAACAGAATAACTTCCACTACACAACTAGACCCATTGAATGCCTCCTCCACTCTCTTCCAATACTTATCTTGAACCACTGGCAACCTGCTGCCACTTGTCCAGACCCACCAACCAACCCCCTGACCTCCCTCCCTTTATTTCCCCATGAAAATGTACATGTGGTATCACCACTAGGTGATCAAGTGTCCCATTGTGGTTGGCGTGAAATAGGCTTGGTTGGGTGGGGCCCTTCTGGATCCACCTGACCCTATACTGGCCTAAATATTCCTCGGAACAGCTTTTTTGGGGGTTTCCAGGCTAACCAGGGGTCTGAAAAAATTAACAAAATATCAAAAAAAGTTATTTTTTTAATAAAATTAAATTAAATTTCATAAAATGTGACATATATTAATTGAATAAATTTTAAAATAAATTATTTTAATTCATATTAATTTCCTTGATACAAAATTATAGCATATTTTTTTTATGCATTTAATCTTTAATGCATTTAATTTTTGTGTTGAATGATCATGAGGAGTGATCGACCAATATATCGAATCATTTTATTTATATAACAAATTCTTTTAATCAATGTTGTTAATATTTAATTAATTTAATAAGTATTCTATGCGTCGTAAGTCTTCCTCATTATATGTATAAGAGAATACATGTACATGGGGAAATATTTCATATAATATATGCATTCTGGAGATCTCCTCACCTACTATTGAGTATTTATGTATTGTGTTGAGGAAGAATAATGATATGGACCAAGAAAATTTAATGTGAAGATCCAGAAAAGATACAAATACATTGAACTGGGGTGTGCACTATGACATGTGTTAGATATGATATAAGTATTTACCTCTAGGGTCTTGATTGATCCATTTACGCTCAATGGTTCAACTAATAATATACTCTCATGATGAATCATTTATTTTTTTTATTTTGGAATGGATTATTATTATTTTTTAAATGTGAATATTTATATGATAACATAGAATATTAAATTAGCATTCATAGATAATAGAAATTTATACTTGATTAATTTTTCTATTTAATGAATTGTCATGTTATAAGTGTGATCACATAGTATATGCATATATAGAAGAAAATTATTTCATTCATCAAAAAATAAAAATAAAAACATTGAAAATTATATTTATTCGTAACACCTTCCATCGGTGATATTTAAATAGAACAGGTTGTATGAGGTGCTAATCTACCCTAGTTGATGGTGCATCCTACTACTAGGTAGTTCTTATGATAATGAGGGGTTGACATAATTAATTTTTTAGTAAATAAATATCCATAGATGTATTGTTACCACTTTAGTGCTGAAGTGATGAGTAAATAGAATTTATGATTCCTAGAAGTTAGGTATTCACTCAATAGTTCAAGGAGCAACGAGTCAATGTGGTATGCCAATCAAACACCTACATTGAAACTCTCGGAGTAGTGGAATAAACATATATTAGACTATAAGTAGAGGTTTTAGGGATTTTTTCCCTAAGAATACTCAAGTGAGTTGGTATACTGAATCTATTAGAGTGGGATACTAGGGTTTTATAAAATAATGGGTGACATTTAATAGTTTAATCAGAAATTTTTAATTAGAAATCAAGATAGATGTATTATTCTGATTGAGTTTATATTTTTCTGAAATTGATGTAATAAAATAGACACACTATGATCCCTATAAGAAAAAGAACATTTCATCACCAGTATAAATTTCTAAGAGTGGTATAACCGATTGGGAATGGTACTATAGTGTGAATGGAAATTATATGTGTTAGAGTCCCTACTCCTTGATTTTCATCCTCAATAAGAATGTGAGGATGTGAAAGATGTTATCAGGAGACTCATGAATTTCACATTTTATGTTTATATTATAATTATAACATCAATTTCCAAATTATTTCAAAATAAACAAGATAAAATGGATAGTTATACTATGTTGTCTCATATCCAATTAGTCTTCAAGGAGAAGGTGAAGCGAGAAGTAATTGATATTTTGTTCAAAATGATCATTTATAGATTAACATATGGAATTCAAATTGTTCCTTGTATACTTTGGATGATGAAGTGCATTGAATAGATGGATGAATTTTGATTAAAGTAAAATCATGAATATTACATTAAACTCATTTTTTCATCATTACCACCCAGTTTCTCTAGTTTCAGTGAGATTTATCAAATAAACAGATTAGAGAAACCAAATTGATATCTTTTGGGACAGGTTCAAAATAAATCATAATTTTAAAATTTTAAAATAATTAATTCTTAAGGAGAACAATAAAAAATAACTAGTGATATGGGAAATTTTACGTACTCTCTAAAAGAAACCATTACAATTTCTATCCAAGAAACTGAATATAAAGAGGTAGAGCACTGAAGAACATGATAATTCTTTCACATATGGATCAATAGGCCATTCAAAGAGAAACTATAAAGAATAAAATAATATGAAATAATGATATTCTACATCTAGTATATTCATAATTAAATGTCATGTTTCATTTATACTCCAAAGGATTTAGATACTATATTTTCTTTATATATTAGTTTCTCAATACAATAACCAAGGATTTGAAGAAACATTACTAAAAGTCAAGGTAATTTCTCAAAGAGGTTGAGAAAGGATGATACCTTCAATAGTGGTGGGTAGCATATTATTTTATTTCTGAGAGGAAGGTTCTTATAAAAATATAAATATGTGTTGAATGCTATACCAAAATTTTGGGAATGAATGTTTTTTGTGGTGATTTTTAAACAAAAAATATTTACGTATCACATGAATCGTTGGAAATAATTAATGAATATAAAATTTAAGACACAAATATACCTATTTGTGGAAGATAATTATTTTTCTATTAAAACTATATAGTTAAAAGAAAATACCAAATATTTTTTTAGAATCTTTGGAGTTCAATACCATAGGAATTATTGACACATTTACTTAACTATTGTTTGAAAAAGAAACATTGAAAAAAAATTGTTAGCCACAAAGATGTCATAACTATTTCATCTAGAGAGCATGAACTATTCCATGTTTGTACTAGAGGGAAAATTATATACATAAAAATATTCCATTAAAGTTATTAAGTAATATAGAATTGATGTATAGAATATTAATAGTTAAGGAGAGAGTATTTTCATCAAGCCTGTGTTTTGAAGAATATTTTGACCAATTATACATCGATCATGAAAATATAGAGTGGATTCATTTTTAAACACACGTTTACTTATACACATAAAAGTTATTATGTAAGTAAGGAGGATCAATGATGACCCGAACATTAAAACATTGGTCAATAAAATGTAGTGTGGAATAATTATTAAAGTCACACTACCTTAAACCACATTAGAGTCGTGATGGTTGTAAAAGGAGCATCAATGTTGAGACTCATATACATTTTATACACTTCAATTATTTTCTTTGAAATTATTTTAAAATAGTGGATTTATCCCATAACCATATGTCAACTATAATTTAAAATGGATTATATATGATTTATAATATGATAGAAATACTTTATGTCATAATAACATGCATTTACATGAAAAGTGGTTATTTAGGATAGTTTTAATAACAAACTTTCGTTAAGAAAAACTCTATCTAGTACTAAATTAATTTTCTTTAAATTCCATATTGATAGTATAAAAATACAAGATATAGAAAATATATAGTTAAGTGATAGACTATATTTCTATAAATGGGTTCACATCATTATTTTAGATAGTGGGAGCACGATTGACTTCGGTTAAGTCAAGGATGATGTAGCACATCTAGTTGGAATTAAAATACGTTCAACAAGATCTTATAGAATACAAATATTATAGATTCACATACTTCATAGTAATAATGAAAACATAGTGGTGGTTTTATATTCATCATGGTAGGTGATAAATTATTAAATGTGAATAATAGTAACTATAAGGAAGCAGTAAATAGAAATAAACTATGATTTAAAAGTTTATATGAATTCAAAAAATATATTTAATGTATAAAAAGAAAATATGTATTTTGGATGTTTCTTAAATTGATGTAAATCCATTTATGGGTAGTCAAAAGAGACTATACATGTGTTATACTAGTGGATATCCAATAATACTTGATTTGTTTCACCTATTAATTAGTACTAAATCTATTAGAATTATACTTTTCATAGTTTCTTTAAATTATCATTTTATATAGAAATGGATGTCATGTTCACCTTTCATGAATAGTGTCTACAAGATACAACGAGAAATATTTGTCGGGACCATTGATTGCTAATAAGGGGTGTTTGTGCATAAAATCCAGTTTTGGGTTGATGTAAGTAAAAATATCATTCAATATTCATTTGGAATATATTTTGGCCATGTGTCTACAGTAGGGTAGTGGGAGCTCCCCAATTTTCCAAGAAAAATATGTTGATTACATATGGAAATTAATTGATTATAATTATAGTTAGTTAGTACTAGAATTAAATTAACTCTCAAAAGAACGAAATAATGTAGAAACCTAAGTTCTACTGAAGTAGATATACTGAGGTTTATCTAATGGGTTTATTAGATAAAGTTAAAGATCACATGCTAACTGGGTATTGAAAAATAAAATTTGGAACAATTCAAGATATTTTTTTTCCAATGTCTCATGATATAAATAACACGAAGAATACATATATAACACATAAGAGGTGATTAATGTGGTCAGTCAAATTCCACATGGTTTAGTAATGGCTCTGTCACCCATTCCATGCTATCTACAATATGTTATATTTCTTGAAAATACGTTATGGTCAGTGAATATTAGTAAAATTCAGGATTCATTTATAGGAATCAGTGACATCTATCCAATTTTACTTGAGAACGTATAAGGTACATGTACACAGTACGTTGAGAGGAGGGGAAACTATTAATAATGGGATACACACTAGTCTCACTATTGTTAAAAGTTTTATAATACTAGAGTCAGAATATGATAATTAGAAAGAAATCTCATTCAATCTAGTGGTACCCATATCTACCAATACCAAGCGTGTTCTAGATTATCAGGCCATTGAAGAAGAATTGAAATATATGAAAGTATTTGTTCTATCTCTTTGAATCTCACATAGTATGTATAGTTTTATCAAAATATATATTAAGTTAGTCATACTATTAGTACTATCCAACATGTCATGTTTTGATATTGGAAAACAAGAATATATTCAGGGATATCATCTTTTGATAAGTCTTACTCGATGAGGTGATGTTGATGATATCAATTTATCTATGCAGTAGAGATGTGACAGGCCCGAATACTAAATACATAACTCATTAGAAGCAATATATTATCATGTGAGAGATAACAAGGATTGTGATAAAGTTAGATCTAGAGAAAGTAGGGATGTTATTAAAGTGGGTTGTTAGACTAAACTTGAATAATACTTTTTGATTACCAAATTAGGTTTACAATGAGTAATGCATGATGTAAATTTACCATAATGGAATTGACATTTCAGAATCCACTATTTACAAGGTAATATATTTAAATTATTTATCATATAAAAAGGTTACATATGTTCCCATGAAAAAACGAGGACCTATATATAATATGATAATCAATTTAAAACTCTTTCATATGGTCTAGAAAAACCATACTGATAGGACACAGATAATGTGTGACTATCATGTGTTGAAGGCTCATAAGCATTGAGACTTATTTTAATGATTTTAACACTTGAGGATCTCATGTAGATGAGATTAGGAGGAATGACCCTTTAATAGGAGCTCTATATATCTCATGTGTCATTGTTAGTTCTATTAGTAAACATGTGTAATGGTCTCTAAACATGAGATTATTGTTAGTGTGTAATATTTGATTCTGTTCATTGATGAAAGATGAAAACCTTGGAATTTATATAATGGTGAGGTGTATTATCTTGGGTGCATCATTGGTGTTATTCCATTTATTTAATAAATAAGATATAATTTCATTCATTCAATAGGAAGTGATATCTCATTTACAGTTGATTAGGATGGTCGTACATCTTCGAAATCCATGGCTATGGTAGAATAAGTTAAGTCTGCATAGTATGTTCAATAAACAATAAGGTAAGAAAGAACGATGATAGGAAGTGTGGAAGCTGCTTTATGTGATATCATGAGACAAAGAGATTATAATAAATCATGTGAGTTCATAATAGGTTGTCATTTCGATGAGTATTCCTTAACATCATAGGGCCCTTGGTAGATTGGTAGACTCTATTCCTAGATTGTGAATATAATTGACTAATATGAAGACAATGGCCTAAATGCTCAAACAGAAAGAGTATACAAAATATTTAGCAATGATTCTGAATTAGATATTAGGAAATAGTGGAACCTTCAGTGAGGCCTGGGTAATGTCTGAATTTAAATTATGTTATGAGAATAAATAAATTAAATATTATTAACATTCAGAATAATATATATTTAATTTATTTACAAATTATATTCATGATTTATTTAGTGAATATTAAGAAAAATATTTTTTGATAGAATATTTAATATTTAATATGCGAGGATCATTAAATAATTACATAGAATAAAAAATTTGATTTAATGACTGATTTATTATCATGTAACATTATTTTAAATTTATATGTTTCTGATAATTTACATATGAAATTTATGACATGTTATCAAGGTTATAAGAATTATTTTGGGTATTAAATAAAGGGTTAACTTATTAAAGAGATAAAGTGAAATTTTATTTTGATTTTACGTAACAATAATTTCCATAATAATCCAATGATCATTTAGACATTAACAATGCCTTCAATTCTATTTGCAAGAACCCATATATCAAGGATTAATAGACAAGAATGGTATTGTAATGTGTGTGGATGATCAAGAGGGATCTCAATTTGGTTCCTTTTAGTGATGATCTTCAATGATGAGCATAACATGTTTCCCATCAAAATTATAAGAGGTACCATTTCAATTTAATTTTCTGCTTAAATTAAATTATGCAGGGTTTTTTTGTGACTCAGTTGTGTTTATGCTAGTGATGAAATTATAATGTTGGTAAGATCATTAAATTATTAAATTTATTATTTTTTGTCTCTAATTTCACATAGGTTTCTAAAAATATTTATTAAATTGAGCATTTATTTGTTTAAGCCAATTAAAATTAAGATTTCATTAATTTAATATCATGAATTTTTATGGTCCCATAACAGAAGATAAAGATCCAATATGATATATAATGGTTGAGATATGAACATACAAAAATATAATGGTGGATTTTTGGGTTGTTTTATGAAGAATTTGTTTTTAATTTTTCTTGGGTTTTTTCCATCGTTGGTAGTGGTTAAGTTCGTGTGCCCTGGTATTCCGACCATTTTCCAGTGGCATGAATAATTTATTTTCTAGTTTTTATTTAATTCCATCTAATTATGTATGTTTTTTTAAAATCACACATCCCTATACATATAAGATTTATATAAATTAAAATGGACAAAAATGGGGGGATAATTTGGGAAAGGGTGATGTTGCACACTAGTTGGAAAAAAAGATATAGGGGAGTGGACAGTCCTGTAGAATGGAGTTGTTTAAAAATAAATTAACCTAGGGTAGAAGTGATGGCACCACCCCCACTACCTACCATTTTGTGACCATCATTTACAGCCTGTAATTCCTCCAACCTCCAACAACTCATGTTTCTCAGCCATACCTACCACTAGCCTCTTTTCACTTAGCTAGACCCATCGACAACATCTTCCACTGACTCCTGGTACCTTACTAGACTGTAAAGACCCTTAAATTTCAAGGGATATTTTTTGTCAAAATTTTATTTGGGATTTTATGGTTATGTAGTTTCTGAAGACACCGGATTTCGAGGCCTAGTGTGCCCGGAATCAATTTCTGAAGTTTAGCTCGGGTACGTTCAGTGAACGAACGAGCTTGTTTTCCTAACTTTTGAACTGGTGATCGGAATCGAAATCCGAGGGGACCGACGAAACTGCAGTTCCATTAATCGTTTAGGAACAACTTTTGTGGAGTTGTGTTTGCTCGGGTGAGGTTATTAAATAAATGGCCTAACTGAAGAACGAAATAAAAATTTGTGTAACAATTTTTTATTTCTTTTCTAAGTGGCTATAACCTATTCCTGGAAGTTGGAATGGGACCCACTACATCCTAAATCCACTTGGTAGGATATTAGTGGAGTGGGACCCACATGGGCCCCAACCCTTCAATTCCATTAAACCACCCACTTGCAATTTATTTCGTAACACACCCGCTCCCCTGCTTTAATGTCATGTTAACTCAAGCAGTTTTTCTTCCACATTAAATACTTTCCAATAAATGCCTAATTGATTGGACAACGCGCGATAATTAATTTGGTAAATTCATTTTGAATTTCATATTAATGTTGACACGTATGTGTGTGAATAATATAAAGACAAGTTCTTATTTTATTATGTTGGATTCATTGTGTGGAATCAAGGAGAGAACTCTTGCGGTCTTGAAGAACTTCGTCTTCCTCGCAATGAACGCCGATGCTTCAACGAAGAACGCCGTACCATCTTTGCACCTTCTTCCCGTGTCGAAGAAAGTGAGATGCCGCATCTTTCACAGGGTGTGCACCGACGACATATAAAGCCTCTTTCCATGACACCGTCTTACGCGACGCCGTTTCTCCGCGACTATCCTCGTTTGACGACTTCATCCAGGTAGAGGGTTTTCGTTTATAGTGTTTATGTTAATTATACCCTCGTGTGTGTCTATTTAATTATAGTGTGTTTGTATAATTTTTTTGAAATAAATTATACCCTCGTCAATGATTAAAAGCATGTGTTTAAATGATTTCCAATTGATAACACCTAATGTGGAGGGTACGGGCCGAACGAACACAGCCCAACAACCCTCTGCAGCTTATTTATTGGTGTGTGGATCGACGAGCGACAAATAAGCATTCCAAAAAGGCTTTTTGGACCCTACACAGTAATCTTCGTGTCTCGGGAGGACCACTGGCAAAGACGGCAGGCAGAATGGACCACCGGAGCGTGCTCGATGGTCTGCGGAAAGTGGAAGCGGCACGCTTCCCCGGTGCGGCTGTGCCGGCGACCAACTGCGGTGGAGCGCCACTAGAAAAAGCCGTCGCGGCTGACCTGCGGTGGACCGGAACGACTTTGTCGTTCCGGGTTTAGGGAAGGAGGCGTGACATTAAAGCTGCGCCGTTTGGTCAACCGGAGGGGAACATCACTCCCCCGGCGTCCGCTCAGCCAGCGGGCTCCCATGCCAGACTGGCCGCTCCGGGCCGGGCCGGACCTGTTCCAGGGGGTCTTGGGTCTGGTGGGTCCGGGCCCAAAACCCCATAAAACTGGACAGGTTTGTTTAAATGCCTGTAACATGGGCTACAGACCTCCGATCGACGCACCGTCAGTTGCGATGCGATCCTTGGATCGAGACGGTCGTTTCGGTATATTGCACTCATGGTTTCAGAAAACTCTGTATACGGCCCGGTTGGTTCGAATACGAAACCAACCAGGCCCTCAGAGCGGAAACGCATATAACCTGAGCTCGAGACATCCGATTGACGTGTTGTCGACTTTGTTGGATTAATATTAGTGAGATGGACTTTTTGGCTAACTCTGATCAAGGTTTGTATGCAGTTGGAGTATGTCCAAGTTGGATTGTACCCAAAATGCAATCGGGCCCCTAGAACGGAAAAGACGATAACTTTCAGACCGGACGTCTGTTTGACGAAACGTTAGCGGTGTTGGTGATAATGTTGAGAAACGGTCCCTATTGGTATACCCTATGTGGGTTCGGGGTACAGTTGAGATATGGTCGGGTTGGTTTGTACATGAAACCAACCGGGCCCCTAGGACGAAAAGGCTAATAACTCACAGACCGAGTGTCTGATTGACGTGCCGTCTGTTGCGTTGACACCCCTACGATGAGGCGGTCCTTTGAGATACTTATTTGTGGGAATTTGTGATACATTAACTCTAGTATACGTGAAAATTGATGTATCGACCTCTTGGATCGTGGAGCGGACCCTCCCGGAAAGAGCATGCTGTGTGTGGAAACCCTAGAGCTGGCTGAGACTTGACGACTGCTGATCGATCGACTCAGAGTGTTTTGATAGCCCAGTGGGGAACACTTGGTTGTAGCGGTAGACCCACGGCAGAGGAGTACTTGGTTGTAGCGGTAGACCCGCGGTACTCAACAGAAGGATTACCTCTGTATGCTATGAGGGGGAGCGCTTGGTTGTAGCGGCAGACCCATGGTGGGAAGCACTTGGTTGTAGCAGTAGGCCCACAGTACTCGACAGGTGGAGTACTAAAGCAGTCCAAGGTTAGTGGGAATCGCTTGGTTGTAGCGGCAGGCCCACTATACTAGAAATAGGGGGAGTTCCCCAGCAGCTATGGGTTCGACTGTGAAGACTTTCATACTGGAATCCTCTGTGGGTTCAACGAAAAAGACAACCATACGGGAATCCACTGTGGGTTCGGCGGTGATGACTACAGTACTTGTATCCGACGTGGGTCTGACTGTATTGACCTCTGTTGTAGTATCCTACGTGGGTCCGATAGTATTGACCTCTGTTATAGTATCCTATGTGGGCCCAAAAGTTTAGCTGGTCTAGTATCCAACGAGGGTCCCAGCATAGATGAATAAGTGGGTACATCTGATCATCTCTAACACCTTACGAAGGAGTATACCTGTGTGAGCTGAGTCATGACATTCAATCATTATCTTCTATATGATTGACTTGCTTTCCTATGTGGATTGGGTTGTCTTATCCTATGTGGATTGGTTGTGCTAACCAATGGGGACTTGATAGAACTTGGGCTCAAATGATGGAGTCGAACTGGAATTTATGACTTAGGTATATGTATGGGAATAAACCAACGTAGTGTTAGTTGTTACTTTGTGATTGTATCTTTCATTGTGGATTATCCTTTCTGGATTGTTTGAGACCTTCGGAGGTCTCGGGGGCCCTACTGAGTAGCATATACTCACCCCTGCACGCGATATGCCTGCACTACGTTCTGTTGGATGCAGACGACAAACAACGCTGATCGTGGTTGAGGCTTGTGGAGCAAGTTGGTACCTGGAGATGGACCATTGGGCGGGATGTACACAGAGTGGATGGATAGACCCGTGGAGCTGAGGAGACTATCTGTACCCACTCTTCAGGTGGGACTTCCAGTGGATGGCTTGACATTGCTGCTTAATTTTCAGTTGTTGTACTTCCTTTCCAGTTGTACTTTACTTTCAGTTTGGGTTTGTATTCTGGCCCATTTACTTTCCGCACTTACTATTGTACACATTTTTAGTTATTGTTTACTTCTGCTTTCTTACTATGTGGTGTTTACATTATAAAGGCAATGCATTCCCATTTTTTCAGGATTTACACCTTTATTATAGTCGCTGTTCCCTTGCCTATTAGAGGTGGGCTAGGGGTACTCACGACACGGGTCCTGAGGACGGATCGTGACAAATTGGTATCATAGGAGTTTAGTTCTACCACAGAACTCAGGACTCTAATCTTTCTTCTATGTGAAGCAATAGTATTATGGGTATTGAGTGTGGTTATCAGTCCAGGGAGTCCAGTGTTGGTGCGGCGTCCAACGTATCCGTACACCAGGACCATGTCTTCTGATATCCGACTCAGTGCACGTAAACACTGATTTCATGTGTGTTTCAAAATTTTTCTTTGTGATTAATTTGTGTTATCTCATCAGGTATATTATTTTGACCATGGCACACCTGTATTTTTCCAGGATGGCCCCACGAGGGCAGCCAGCTAGGATTCCAAGCTTTGTGCGAGAAGACATCCCACCGAGCGACGAGGCCTCGGTGTAGGGCCCTTTTTCATTGGAGCCTTCGGAGGTACCACTACCTGATGAGCCACCGATGCCACCAACCCCAGCCACTGAGAGTGCACGTCGCCTTAGTGCACTTCAGGAGTTCCAGTGTCAGAGACCTCCCAGGTTCTGCTGGGAGATGGACCCTCAGGCAGCCGAGGATTGGCTGGAGGCTATAGTTTGAGTTTTCAGTTTAGTGGGGACACCAGCTGACCTCATGGTGATCTTTATAGCAAGCCCCCAGCACGCGGAATCTGGAAGATGGTGGAGCTTGATGCTCCAGGTGCACTATGAGGCATCCCTTATGAGGGAAGAATTCGAGGTCTTGTTCTGGGAAGAGTTTGTACTAGCCACCCTTCGAGCAGTGCACATACAAGAGCTACTTCATCTTCAGCAGGGTAGCATGACAGTGGCGCATTATTCAGTGTGGTTCACCGATCTCTCGCGATACTATATAGAAATGGTATGAGACCCGTTCATCAGGGACCAAACCTTCAAGCAGGGGATCAGGCGAGAGATTAGAGCTTTAGTTTTTTCTCACAGCATCCCAACCCAGATAGGGGTGTTGGAGCGAGCCCTCTTAGTGGAGAGTTTCCTTGCTGAGATGTCTCCAGCAGCAGGATCCACCACTAGCCAGCATACAGCAGGGTCCTCTACAGTGGGTAGTAGACAGATGACGTAGAGGTCCAAGAGGACCAGAACTATAGGTGATCGACCGCATGACCAATGATCGTGTGTGCGAGGCACCCGGGGTGGAGAACAACTTACCAGGAGCGAACATTGTTACTCCTGCGGAGGGGTTGGTCTCATGGCTTGTGACTGTCCGACCCTCCATACAGATGACCAATAGATAAATGAAGGACCTCCCAGGCAGAGGCAGAGTATCGATCGGGGCGGATTGCAGGGAGCAGGAGACCGAGGTCGGGGAGATGGCCATGCAGCTACAGGTGGACGACGCTTCGAGGTGTTGCCACCACCACCACCAGGAGGTCCACCCTGACCATAGGGAACATGTGGAAAAGGGAGAGCTCAGCTTCAGGCAGCTAAGGAATTAGTCTATGGAGCTCTGGGAGCTTGCAGACATAAGCGAAACTAGGTCTAGGCATGGAGGCCTTTGTTGTTGGTGCTTCTAGCTTTTTTTGTTGATGTTGTGGTTGTATGTGTATTTGTACTTTGAGCTTCAGTAATAAAAGACACCTTTCTTGTGGAGTTTAATTTCCTTTCCTCTCTTTATGTTGTTTCTAAGATGTTCCGGTTTAAAAACTATTGACTTGAACCTCAATTTTGAGATACCTACTGGTGGAGACCCAGTAACTACACACATATGCCGATAGTGTGAATCAACCCTTGGAGGGGAGAGTAACGTTTGGATCTATTTGTAGTAGCATCAAGGCCTTAAGATGTCATCCTTGGTATAGATTAGTATCATCTATGTCAGGATTGACTGTATTAGGAAAAGAATATGGTTCATCCTGGGGATGAGACCAGATTTCTCTTATCGGCAAAGAAGAAATATCAGCAGCTCTTGTAAGACCAGAGAGGGTCCAGGTCATCCAAGAGTGGATGAGGATAGCTAAAGGCCGACACAAGTATTATGCCTATTAGAGGAGAACACCACTAATGTTCGGGGATAATGACCACATTTTCTTATGGGTCTCACCTCGATGTGGTATTCAGAGATTTGGCTGGGGCGACAACTTATCTTCACTCATCCTCATACCCTTCTTGGTCTTCAACAGGGTAGGCGATATGGTTTACTGCTTGACCCATCAACCTCAGTTGATCCAGGTGAATGACGACTTCCACGTATCTCAACTGAGGATATATGTGCTTGACCTGACGCATATCATTGTCCACGGGGTGCTGGACGTTGGCGATGTGGTGACTTTTGCGGAGGATTGAGTGGATATCGAGGATCGATAGGAGCGAGTCCTACGTGGATAGTCGATTCCTCTAAAATGCATCTTGTGGCAGCACGAGAACCTCTATGAGAGCACATGGGACCGGGAGGCTTAGTTGCGTGCTCGGTACCTCCTTTTGTTTCCCTAGTTTGTGTTATAGATTTACAGGGATGTAAAGCCCTGAGTTGGGGGTAATTTAAAGACCCGTAAATTTCAAGGGATCTTTTTTCTAAATATTCTTTCTGATTTTACAGTTACACAGTTTCTGATGGCACGAGATTCCGAGGCCCATTGTGCCTAGAACCAATTTCTGAAGATTAGCTCGGGTACGTTCAGTGAACGAACGAGCGAGTTTGCCTAACTATTGAACTGGTGCTTAGAATCGAAATCCAAGGGCACCGATGAAACTGCAGTGTCGGTAATCGCTTATGAACACATTTTTTGGAGTTGCGTTTGCTCGGGTGAGGTTATTAAAAAAATGGTCTAACTGAAGAACGAAATAAAAATTTCTGTATCAATTTTTTATTTGTTTTCTAAGTAGCTATAAACTATGCATGGAAGTTGGAATAGAACCCACTACATCCTATCTCAACATGGTAGAATATTAGTGAAGTGGGTCCCACATGAGCCCCACCCCTTCAATTTCATTAAACCACCCTCTTACAATTTATTTCGTAAGTCACCCGCTCCCCTATTTTAATGTCATGTCAACTCAATTAGTTTTTCTTCCACATTAAATACCTGCCAATAAAATACCTAATTAATTAGACAATGTCTATTAATTAATTTGGTATATTCATTTTGAATTTCAAATTAATGCTGACACATATGTGTGTGAATAAAAATAAAACAAGGTCTTATTTTATCATGGTGGATTCGTTGTGCGGAATCATGGAGAGAACTCTCGCGGTCTTGAAGAACTTCTTCTTCCCCGCAAAGAACGCTGATGCTTCAACGAAGAAAGCCATATCATATTTTCACCTTCTTCCTACGTCGAAGAAAGCGAGATGTCGCATCTTTCACCGGGCATGCACCAACGACGTACAAAGCATCTTTCTGCGACGCCGTCTTCTGCGACGCCGTTTCTTCGTGACGATCCTCATTCGATGACTTCTTCCAGGTATGGGGTTTTAGTTTATAGTGTTTGTGTGAATTATACCCTCGTGCGTGGGTATTTAATCACAGGGTGTTTGTATAATTATTTTAAAATAAATTATACCCTCGTCAATGATTAAAATCATGTGTTTAAATGATTTCCAATTGATAACACCTAACGCGGAGGGCACTGGCCAAACGAACACGGCCCGACAACCCTCCACAGCTTGTTTATCGGTGTGCGGATCGACGGGTAACGGCGAAGAGGTCCGAAAAGGCATTCTGAACCATTCGCAGTAATCTACAAGTCCTCGGAGGACCGCTGGAGAAGACAGCAGGCAAAACGGACCACAGGAGCGCGTCCGGTGGTCCGGGGAAAGCGGCAGCGGCGCACCGCCCCTACGCGGCGGCGCCCCGCTGGAAAAAGTCATCGTGGCTGAGCAACGGCGGAACAGAATGAAATTTTCGTTCCGGGTTTAGGGAAGGAGGCACATAATTAAAGTCTCGGCGTTCGGTCAACTGGGGGGGAACAACACTCCCCCCGTGTCCGCTCAGCCAGCAGGCTCCCAGGCCAGGCAGGCCGCTCTGGGCCAGTCTGCCCACGCTGGGCAAGGCAGGGCCGCCTGCCAGGCTGACCACTGGGTGAGGCCGAACCTGACCTGGGTCGGGTCGACCCGGTTCGGGCCGACCTGGGGGGTATTTGGCCGGGTCGGTCCGGGCCCAAAATGCCCTAAAATCGGACAGGTTCGTTTAAATTCCCGTAACACGGTCTACGGACCTCGGATCGATGCACCGTAAGTTGCAATGAAATCCTTAGATCAAGACAGTCATTTAGGTATATTACACTCAAGGTTTCAGAGAACTTTGGGTACAGTCGGGTTGGTTCAAATACGAAACCAACCGGGCCCTCGGAGCGGAAACGCTTATAACCTAAGCTCCGGACGTCCGATTGACGTGCCGTCGACTTTGTTGGATTACTCTTAGTGAGATAGATATTTTGGCTTACTATGCTCGAGGATTGAATGCAGTTGGAGTATAGAGGGTTGGATAGTAACCAAAATCCAATCGGGCCCCTGGAACGGAAAATCCAATAACTTTCAGATGGGACGTCCGTTTGACGAACCATCATCATCGTTGGTGATCACATTGAGAAACAGTCCCTATGGGTATGCCCTATGTGGGTTTGGGGTACAGTTGATATACGGTCGGGTTGGTTCATACACGAAACCAACCGGGCCCCTGGGACAAAAATGTTAATAACTCATAGACGGGGCGTCCGATTGATGCACTGTCTGCTGTGTTGAGACCACTATTATGAGGCGGTCCTTTGAGTGACTTCTTTGTGGGACTTTGAGATACATCAAATCTGGTCTACGTGATAGTTTATGTATCGAAATATTGGCTCGTGGAGTGGACCCTCCCGGAACAAGCGTGCTGTGTGTGGAAACCCTAGAGCTGGCTGAGACTTGACCACAGTTGATCGATCGACTCGGAGTGTTTCCATAGCCCAGTGGGGAGCGCTTGGTTGTAAGGGCAGACCCATGGTGGAGGAGCACTTGGTTGTAGTGGCAGACCCGCGATACTCAACAGATGGAGTACCTCTGTAGGCTATGAAGGGGAGCAGTTGGTTGTAGCAGCAGACCCATGGTGGGAAGCGCTTGGTTATAGCACATGCCCACAGTACTCGACAGGTGGAGTACTACAGCAGTCCAAGGTTAGAGGGATGTGCTTGGTTGTAGCGGCAGGCCCACTGTACTTGATAGAGGGGGAGTTCCCCAGCAGCTATGGGTTCGATGGTGAATACTTTCGTACTGGAATCCTTCGTGGGTTCGACGACGATGACAACCGTACGAGAATCCTCCGTGGGTTCGACAGTGATGACTATAGTACACATATCATACGTGGGTCCAACATAATTGACCTCTGTTGTAGTATCCTACGTGGGTCTGACAGTATTGTCCTCTGTTGTAGTATCCTACGTGGTTCTGACAGTATTGACCTCTGTTGTAGTATCCTACGTGGTTCCGACAGCTTAGCTAGTCTAGAATCCTCCGTGGGTCCCAGCTTAGATAAACAGTGGCTACATCTGATCATCTCTATATCCTTTCGAAGAAGTATACCTATGTGAGATGAGTCTTGACATTAAATCATTATCTTCGATATTATTAACTTGCTTTCCTACGTGGATTGTGTTGTGTTATCCTGTGTGGATTAGTTGTGATAACCTGTGTGGACTTGATCGAACTTGGGATCAGATGTTGGTGCTGAACTGGAATTGATGACTTATGTATATGTTTTGGCATAAACCTTGGTAGTGTTGGTTGTTACATCGTGATTGTATCATTCCTTTGTGGATTATCCTTTGTGGATTCTAGGAGACCTTCAGGGGTCTCAGGGTCCCTACTAAGTAGCGTATACTCACCCCTGCACGAGATATGCCCCCACTACGTTGTGTTGGATATAGAAGACGGACAACACTGATCGTGGTTGAGGCTTGTGGAGCAAGTCAGTACCTGGAGGTGGACCACTGGGCGGGGCATACACGGAGCAGATGGCTGGACCCATGGAGCTCAGGAGACTATCTGTACCCACCCTTCAGGTGGAACTTCCCGTGGACGGCTCGACGTTGCTGCTTACTTTTCAGTTACTGTACTTACTTTCTAGTTGTACTTTACTTTCAGTTTGAGTTTGTATCCTGGACCATTTATTTTCCGAACTTACTATTGTACCCATTTTTACTTAGTGTTTACTTCTCCTTGCTTACTTTGTGGTGTTTGATTACTTTATAAAGGCAATGCCTTCCCCTTTTTGTCGGGATTTACGCCTTGGTGCTAGTCGCCATCCCCTGGCATATGGGAGGTGGGGTTGGGGTAGTCACAGCACGGGTCCCGAGGATGGGTCGTGACATAGCCCTATTGGAATCCTCCTCCACCAGACCTTTATACTCAACTAGACCAGCTGAATGCCTCCCTCCACTCATCCAGACCAATTGTCTAACCCATTGGCCAACTACCCTATCTTTTCCCATAGATGGATGCATGGGGTATCATCACTGGTTATCCTAGAAACCCAACATGGTAAAATCATCCCATACTGAGCTAGATTGATCTCTATACGGTCCCCCCAGTTCTATTCGGGGTTGAAAATGGTCTGGAACCCATTTTATTGTGTATTTGGGCCAATCAAGGGTCCAAATTATTTTTATAAAATTTTAAAATTATGTACATTTTTTTGGGAGTAAAATCTTATTTAATTTTTTTACTATTATATATATATATATTAATTGAATAAAAATTAGAAAAATCTATTTTATTTTATATTAATTTCCCTTGAAACAAATTTAATGTTAACTTTATTATTAAAACATTTAATTTCACTTTTGATTAATCATGAGGGGTGAGCGGAAAATTTATGTTTGGATTCTAATTTTGTAATTTCTACATGTCATCAATTTATTTAATAATTAATTAATTTAATATGTGTCTGTGCATCATATATCCCCAAAATTAGATTTATAAGTGCACACATGTCCATGAGAGCTATATTTCAGGTGCATTATGCATTTTTAAGAACACCTTGCCACTTTGTGAGTATTTATATATTATAAAAATGAATAAAATACATGTAATGAAAAGCTATCATGTGAAATTCCAAATATGACATAAATAAAATGGATGAGAATGTGAACTACGATGTGATTCATATATGACTTAGATATTTCAACCTAGGGTCACAATTGATCCATTTATAATCAATGGATTAACTAGTAATATATGCTCTTGAATAGTAATTTCTTTTATTTATTTATGAATGGTTTTTTATTATTATATTGTTAATGTCTATGTTTAAATGATCCTGTAGAATAATAAAAAATCATTAAGAGATAAAAATAATTTAATCATGATGAATTTTTCTATTTAATAGACTTTTATTCTGTTAGTGTGATCGCATAATATGTATAAATCTAATTGAGAATTATTTATTTATTCTAGAAATAATATCAAGGAAAATCAATATTATATTATTTTTTAATGATTTGTATCATTTAAATTTAACTAAAACTAGGTGTACATAGTGCTGATCATCCTTAGTAAAGCGTTCCTCTTACTATTGGGGAGTACATATTAGAATGATGGGTTGACTTAACTGAAGTTGGTAGAAATTTTTTTTCACTAACTAGATTATTTCGGCTTTATAAGTCAAGTATTGAGTAAATCGAGGCCATGATCCCTAAAACCTTGGAATTAACTCAATATTTGTAGTAGACATGAGTTTATATAGTTGGCCAGTCAAAAACCTACTTTAAAACTCTCCATGTTGGGGCATATAAATAACTTGGACTATGAAGTGATTTTGTAGGAATACATTACATTAGAATATTCAAGTGAGTGTGTATCTATAATCTATTTATGAGAGATACCAGGGTTTAAAAAAATTGTGGGAAAAAATTTATGATTTAGTTAGTAATATCTAATTGGTAATCTATAATAAATTACTAATCTTCTTATATTTATTTTTTTTTGTAGAAAATGGAAATTAATACAAAATAAAAAATGTAATCCATATTGGGATGAGAACATGTCATCAGACGCAGAAATTTACAATTGTGGTTGAGTCACATGTTCATAATACAATAGTATAAAAGGAAATTTTACGCGATGTAGTCCCCATAACCTATTCATTGACCATAGGAATCAAGTGAGGATGGTAAAGATGATTAATGGATAATAATTAATAACACATTTGATGTTTATTTCATATTTATAACATCAATTTACAAATATTTTCATAGTCAATATGATGTTATGGATGCTTATACCATGTTGTATCATAAATGAGATGTCTATGAAGAGAAATTGAATTGAGAAATCAAGGAAATTATGATCATTCTGATTATGTATATATTGAAATATGGAACTGAATCTAGTCCTCATGTACTTAGTATGATTAAGTACATTTAATGAATATATGAATAAATATTCAAGTTGAATCATGAACATTTACTTCATCTCATTTTCTCATCCTTACCACCTAGGTTTTCTATTTTCTTTTAATTTTATCAAATAAATAGTTCAGAGAAACCACTTCTTTGACAAACCATATCTATAATACAATTTCATTCATGAATTATAATGTTACAGGAAAAAAATACAATCCAAAAATATCATGAATCCTAGTGTACTTTGTAAATTAGAAACATATCAAATCAACTTGATACATTAATGAAACAAAATTATTGAAGATTTCTTTAATATTCTCTTAAAAATTAATTCCTCCTTTAAAAGTGCGTAGGATAGCCTAGGGATATACATAAGAAAACTGGAGAGCTATAAATCCCAATAATTGGATAAAATCATATAATAGGGTAAACTATTATATGTGATCCAAGAGGCATATAAAGGTAACGTAAGAGGGGTGAGAACCATCATCTTCAATAAAAATGCATGATATAAAAATATTGTATTAAGGCTACATGGGAATTTGGTGAAAACAGTAAACATGACATAATAAAAATAGTTCTTGTATAAACCCAAGTCAATCATAAAAATGTGATAATGTCCTTCAATGGGTTAGGTTTACTCCCAAATTTCATACAAGATGTTTTATAAGACTAATACATTACCCAATGTAGTGGAGCGTTATTTGGGTGCACCCATAATTATCAGATCATGTACATTCACACATGTGCCAGATGAATTAAAAAAATAAATATGAATTTAATAAATTTTAATTCTATGATCACGATGTGTGGGTAATATAAATGTAATTCCCTAAAAAATAAAGGGCAGGTACATCATGGTCAATACTCTTAACTGGAATTCAGGATTGATATTCATAAAAAAATGTTTGGCATGGAAAATTCATAAGATAATTCCAATAGCATAATTTTAATTCATAAAGGTTAATTATATTTAAATAGTAATATCAAAACATTAAAATCATAATGGAAGAAATAGGGGGAGTGAAATTATATCCCAACATGAAAAATTGGAAAAAGGGGCACAATATAAAGGAGGTGCTTGAATAAAGAGGATAAGGAGAGTATCTATTGCCATGAGGGGGTGTTTCCAAAAAATTATTATAGGAGATTATTAAGTGTTTAGGGGATCCTTGAGAGGAATCTATTGAAGAATTGGAAGAGTAATTTTATGATGATAGTTTTTTAGTGAAGATAAATTGGAGGTTGGGTGGGTTTATATAATGAATGAGAGGATTTTTTTTATTAATTTCCAAACATAAGTTTTGGACTCTATATGATAAATTAATCAAAACCACAATCGTCACATTGTTTCTATGAAATTGAATAGATTTTAAATATTTTAAATGTTTAATAATTAATCTCATTATAATAATACCATTGGTGATGTGGAAGTGAGTCATGTATATAATTAATTGATTTTAATACGTGAAAATATATTATAGGCTTTTGTGGATTCATTAAGGGTTTATAAAATAAATAAAATAACCTAAAAGCACATTATTATAAATGGGAATTATAAATTTTCTCATGTATACATTTTATGGAAAATATTACATCATTTTTGGGTCATTAGGATATCCTAATACATGTTGTATATCTATATCATATTTAAATTGGACCTAAAAATTTCATTGTCTCCAAATATAATGAAAAAATAACATTTGGATACTTTTAAAATAGCTTTTTGAAAAATAATATTTATTTATTTAAAATAATTCTTTATGTATTGAAATTTACACTTTTAAATAAAAATCTACATTTATCGTAAAATACTTGTTTTTTTGACAATGACATATTTCTGACACATATAAAAATTATTTTTTACGTCCAAAATTTTTATTATAATTTTTATTTAATAAAAATTATTTATTATCAGTTTTTTTCTTAAAATATCATTTATTTTAAAAATTCCTGAATTCATTAAAATATAGTGTCTTTATTGAAACAACACATTTCACAAAAATAATTTTTTTTCACAATATAATAATTTAATTTTCATCAAACTCATTATTTAATAATTTAAAATGTAATATTAAACATATTTAAATATAATAATTATTTTATTAAATTTAATTATATAAATTCTTACTGGTTGGGTCTATATAAATAGCCCTTTATAACACTAGTTAATTCTCTAAGGGTAAGGTGTGTGATGGTGATATTTTCATGGGGCGGTTTTGTGAACATGGTTTGATACATGGTCTCAACGGGCATGAACTTATCCCGTAAATGGTATCTTTCCTGCTTTAGTTATTGAATCTCATCATGGGATTGACCAAGGGAAAATCCTAGTGGGGATATATCCCTCAAAATCTCTAATAAATGTACTTAATATGGTACAATTTTACTGGTTGAGGAAATTACTCCATTCATCCATATCAATTTGAATTTATTAGAATCCTTAATATATAAAAGCCATATGATCACTAGTGAATGACTATATTACAAAATATTATTATTTTTTATAAGTTTTTAAATTTTACAAACCATATATCAATCCAAAATATCCAATTTAGTGCATGATTTTTTTCTATAAATTTATTACTTGAGGAGGTATTTAATCATTGAAAAACAAAATTTCATATATAAAACATGAGGTCAATACAACATTGATATATTTTTAGACATGTTCACCATGAAGATGAGAATTCAATAAATGTTAAATAATTAATTCTTAAAGAGAATAATAAGAAAAGAATGTTGAAAATTCCATCTAAAAGTACACTGCCAAAGGATCCTTCAAAAAATCTTTCAAAAAAGTAAATGATAAAGAGGTAGAACACATAAAAGGAGGCTATTTTCTTCACATGTGGCAAGATAGGCCCCTAGAAGAGAAACTATAATGAATTGAAGAAGAAGTAAGAACTAGATTATACTTTATTTACATTCATCATTAAATTTAATGTTTAATTTATAATCCTTGTATATTAGATTCAATATTTCCTTACCTATTAGTTTCCAAATACCGGATCCAATGAAGTAAATAAACAATAAACAACATCATGGTGGGTTCTTAAAGGGGATGAGAAATGATGACACCTACAATAGTGGTGTGAAGAACATGATTTTATTTCTAAGTGAATGTTTATTTTAAAACTATATTTATGTATTGAAATCTACTAGAACATTTATGTAATGAATATTTTTTGTGGTGCTTCATACAAAACAAATAGTTAAGTGATATGTGAATAATTGGAAATACATAATGAATATAAAATGTAAGACTCTGATATACGTAGCTCTGGTAAGATAATTATTTATCTAGTAAAACTAATTCGTTTTCAAGGATATAACATCTATGGATTTTAGACTCTTAGGATTAAATGATGATATGTATAATTAAAATATTTACTTAACTAGTTTTGGAAATAAAACCCTTTAGAAATAAAGATATTCCCCACAAATTTCAGAATTATTTTCATTAGAGATCATGAACTATTTCAATGTTATGCTGGATGTAAACTTTTATAATTTATAATATTCCTTTAAAGGTATTAAGGAATCAAGACGTGAATTTTAGAACATGTATTGGTAAGTAAATATGAGTTTTTTGGGGCTTCTATGCTGAATAATATCATGTTTAAGCATTCATAAATTTGTAAAATGTAAAGTGAGTTATTCATAAACTCATATTTCCTCTTACACATCAAAGTTATGGTATTAGTAATGTGGATAGATGGTGCGTCTGACATGATATCATTGGTGAATAAAATGTAGAATGGGGAAAATCCAAAATTCACATTCACTTACACATTAGAGACATGATGTAACAAAAAGGATCATTAAGGTTATGACTCATATACATTGTAGACACTTCCATTGTTTTTCAAGATATACATCTCAAATAGTAGCATTACCCCTAACCATATTTCAACTATAATGAAATATTGTTATCGTATGTGATGTTTTATGAAATCAGTCCATTATTTCAAAATAATATGTGCTTAGATGAAAAGAGTTTGATAAGGATATGTTTATAAAAAACATGTATAAAGAACAAACAATTATAATTTAAATTAATTATTATAAAGTTCCCTAATTTTATTACATAAATCCATGAGTTTTAAAAAATATAGTCATGTGATTGAAAATATTTCAATTAAATGGTGAACATATCTATTTTCAATAGTGGGAGAAATATTTACATTGGTTTAGTCATGGATGAATATGCGCAACTAGATAGTATTAAAATAAGTTCCATAAGGTATTTTGGAAATGAAAAACACCAAAAACGCATATTTCAAATGAATAATGAATCCATAATGGTGTTTTAATATTCCCCGTGATGGGTGAGACATAATTCATTGTGAATAATGGATATTGTAAGTAAAAATTAAATGGGAATAAGCAATTATTGAAAAGTTTATATGAATTCAATAAATGAATTCCATACACTAAAATCAACTAAGTATTTTGGTTGTTTCATCAATTGATGTAAAGACATTGTTTGTTATTCAAGAGATACTATTCATGGGTGATACATGTGTGGTATTAATAAGGGTTGATTAGTTATAGAAAGTCATCATGCCAAAATACAATATAATTCTACTTTTCATAGATCATTTTTAGGGTCATTTTATTTAGAATTCGCTATCATGTCCACCTTTCTTATAAGGTGTATATATGATATAACAAAAAATATTTTGTTAGACCATATAATTTTATTAAGGTGATAATGTTAAAAAACCTAGTTTTGGATTTAATTAAGCAACATGATCTAAGAATATTAATCTAGAATGATTTTTTCCCACCTGTATAATAGTTGTTGGTGGGAGCACCACTATTTTCCAATTAAAATTTGTGGATAACATATAGAAAATTGTTGTTTAATGATATAGTAATTTAATACTATAGTGAATGTAACTCATTAAATATTGAATTAATATTGAAACCTAAGTTATAGGGAATTATATCTACTAAGGTAAATCTAATGAGTTTCGAAGACAAATTTGAAATACATATGCTGAAAATATATTGAAAAATACATGTTTGAAAAAAGTGAGAGAGAATTGTTACTAATGTCCTAGTATGTAAATATCTCCACGAAGACAAGTATGAGACATTGGAGGAGATTAAATTGGTGAGTAGAATTAAATATGGTTCTGCTCTGGATATATTATATATTTCATTCTGTGTACTTGATATGATATTTCCATCATATACTTTTTGTTAAGTGAATATCAGAAAAATTTAGTAGAATTTCACTAGAAGTAGTCAGAACTATCCAAATCCACTTGAGAAAGTATAGTGTTATGTTCCTTATAAATGGAGATGAGGGGAAAATAGTAATAATGGGAAACAAACTTCTAATCATATAGTTAAATATTATACTATATCTTAGTCACAATATGATAATGATAAAGAGAATCTCATTCAAGCCAGCGGAATCCATATCAATAAATATCGAGTACATTGTGGATTTTGATTCAACTGAAGAAGGTATGCACAATATAAAATTCTAGGAGTTTTATACAATGAGGCAATGTTGTAGATAATATAGTGGAAACACAATAGAGGAGTGAAATTCCCAACAACTAAAGATGAAACTCACCAAAATAATGATGTAATCATGTGAGAAATAAAAAATATTGATTAAAAGTATGGTCTAGTGAAAGTGGGTGTGTTGTTAATGTGAGTGCACTGGAACCAAGAAAAATAGTACTTTTTTTACCATATCATGTATACAGTGATTTATGCATGTTGTACACTTACCATAGTAGTGTTGATATTTTTTCATCCACTATTTACATGGAAATTTTTATAGATTATTTATCATATCAAAAGGTTATACTAGTCCCCAGGATATAATGAGAACATGGAGATACCAAGATTTTAATATTAAAAATATTTTCTATAGTCTAAAAAATCATACTTACATGACATAGATGATGTGTGATAATCAGGTTTTGGAGGCTCATATGCATTGAGGAATTTTCTCATGAATTTCACACTTGGTGATCTCGAGTAGTTGAGATCATGAGAAAAAACATTCTAAAAGGATCACCACATGTTTTAGTTGTATTTTATAGTTTATATATATGAACTTGTGTAATTATCTCATGACTAGATTTTGTTATCAGTGTGTACCATTTTATTATGTAATTTTTTAGATGAAAACAATGAAATTTATGTCAGAGTGAGGTATCTTGGATTGGTTGTATCATTGGTGGTATGACATTGATTTAACAATAAAGATAATTATTTTGTTTTATGAAAGGAATTGATATATCAGTCCTCGATGAACCAGAATGAGGAACATTCCCCAAATCCATGACCCAGGTATAATAAGGTAAGTATTTTCAATAAGTTCACTGAAAAATTTAGAAAAACAGTATGAGGTAATGTAGTGTGCATCCTCCATTGTGAGATATCTTGAAAAATATAGATTATATTACATGATGTGAGTTCATAGGAGGTTGGTGTTTCTATGACTATTCCTTATACCCTTAGGGGCCTTGATGGGGTTTTAGACTATGGTCCAAGAATGTGAATAGTATTAACTACTATTAGGATAAAGTCCCAGAGGGTAACCAAAAAATTGTATTCCAAACCTTGACCAATTCTAGTGAATTGGGGATTAAGACATGGTAGGTCCCGTGGTAGGGGTTGGGAAATTTCGGAGTTTAAACAATCACCTGAGAATAAATAAATGAATATTATTCATATTTTTAAATATATATTGAATTTATTGAATTATTAAATTTCTATGTTATTTAGTAAAAATTAAGAGAAATATTTGGCGAATGAATATTAACCATTTAATATTCAAGGTTTATTACATATTTATGTGGGGGAAAAGATTTGTGTTAATGACTCATATATTACTACATAAAATAATTTTAATGTTACATGTTTATGATAAATTTTTTATTACATTTTCTATTCATTTTCAAGGATAGAATTATTTTTTGGTGTTAAATGAATTGTTGACTTACTAAAGATCTCAAGTGAAATTTTTATAAGTTTTAACCAATTAATAATTTCTATAATAATCCTCAATTAATGGGACTATTCATTCCAAATAATTTTAGATGTTCTATTACCCCCCTCTATGGTTGTAGATGGAGAGAGATGGATGTTTGGGAATCTCAATCCATTTTCTCCCACACAGATCAAAGAGTAAATGATCTTATGGTCATTTGGAAATTGATTGTGGCTTCCATTATCTTTCCTACCACTTGTATCTTGAATATATATGATTGAAAAAGATTCTAGAATACATTTGGATGATCTATAGGGATCTGACTAGAGTTCCTTTGGAATACAATTTTTGGTGATGAGGGAAATGTGTTTCCAATCGAAACGAAAAAAGGAACTATTACAAGTTAATTTTGCGCTTAAACTCTATTAAATGATATTCTCATATTTTAATATTGATCTATTTATGTAGGAGAGGATGTTACAACATTCGTGAAAACAATAAAATTTTTAACTCTCACTTTTTTGGTCTTCCATTATGTGCCTAGTTCCAATAATTGGATTCTAAGTGAGTGCATATTTATTTAATCCAATTAAAATTAAATTTGAATTAAATTATAAGAGGTTATAGTTAGGGTCCCGATGATGTATAAGATAATACAATTTTATATTGGATGGTCGAGATATTTTCATACAAAGATTGAATGATGGATTATAGGGCTGTTTTTTGAAGATAATTTTTTTAATGTTTCCAGAGTTATGTCAGTAATTAGTTATATTAATTATGGGTGTCCTTGTTACTCCAAAGACTTACAAGTTCCAAAAACAGTTTTTTATTGTAGGGATTTAAATCCACATTCTTGTGGAAGTTTAAAAAAATCAATAGCCTATATGAATAATCAATTGATAAGTTAAAATAGGACCAAAATAAGAGGGTTAAGTGGGAATAGGGAGCAGATTCAGTAGAGTTAAAAAAGGTATAGGGGATGGAAAGTGCTCTAGGATGGTGATGTTTTAAAAAGGAATATTTTTTTAACTTAGGGTAATGTGAGTCAACCCCTTCCTCTACCTCCAACCATGTGAACATCCCCACTAACAATCAATGTCACCCCCTCCACTAGCTCCCACCAAACAACCAGACCGGTTGGCATCCACCTCCCACTCAGAAAAACCCAGCAATCACCTCACACCACTCTTATTAACTTATTTACTAACACACAAACCACCATCCCTCTATTTCATCATGCATTAATGCACGACTTATCACTATTGGCCGACCCACTGGTTCAACAGGGTAGGCCCATCCAATTAAAATTGGGTAGGCCTTTCCCTTTTTTCCTAAACCTATCTAGGCCCATAAATGTCATGGAACCCATTTTAGGGGGTTTATAGGCCACTAGAGGGTCCATAAAAATTTAAAAAAATTCAAAATTAATTTAATTATTGTTGGAATAAAATTTAAATTAATATGGGACCATACGACATATATTAACTGAATTTAAGTTGGAACGATTTATTTTAATTTAATTATTTTCAATCTATGTAAACTTTTCAAAAATTTAATTTTTTACACATTTAATTTATAACATATTTATCTTTTTTTAATTAATCATAAATAGTGATCATCCAATGTATTTCATGATTTTATATTTGTAATTTCTGTATTCCATCAATTTTTATAGTAATTAATTAATGTAATAGGCATTTTATCCCTCATTTATTCCTCAATATATGTATACTGGTATACATATCCACAATAATTTTATTGCATGTGCATTACATATTCCCAAGATCCCCTCACCAGTGTATGAGTGTATATGTATTATGAGGAAGAAAAATGAAGATGTAGACATTGTGGATGTTTTATGAAGTTCCAATAAAGATATAAATACATTTATGGGATGTTTTTTCTGTAACATGTGTCATATATGTCTTAGGTGTTTACCCCTAGGGTCATTGTTGATCTATTTAGTCAAAATCGACCAACTAATAATATAATTTCAGATTCAGTAATATATTTTTATTTATTTATGCATGGTTTATTATTATTTTATAAATATTCATACTTATGCGATCATATAAAATAATAAATGATAATTCATATACAATAGAAATTTAGATGTGGTGAATTTTTCTATTTAATGAATTTTCATGTTGTGAGTGGAATCACATAGAACATTCATATCTAATATAAAATGATTTCATTCACCATGAAATAATAATAAAAAATCACAATGTTATATTATGTTGTAATCTAATCCATCACTTAAATTTGAATATAACTAGGTGTATATGGTACCCATCAACCATATTCATGTGTGCCTCCTAAAAATGGAGTGTTATTATGAGAACAATGGGTTGACATAAATAATGTTGGTAGTAGATAAGTATCCATATCTCGATTATTTCCATTTTAGAGTAAAATTGAAGGGTAAATAAAGGTTATGATTCATAGAAGCTAAGAAATAACCCAAAAGTTCAAGGATACAAGAGTCAATGTGGTTGGATAGTTAAATTCCTATATTGAAAGTATCCGAGTAGTGGTGTTGCCATAGATTGGACTATGAGGAGTGGTTTGGGAGATCATTTCCATTAGAGTACTCAAGTGAGTGGGTATTCCAAGTCTATTAGTGAAGGCTAATAAGGTTTGATAAAATAGTGGGATACATTTTATGATTCCATCAGTAAATTTTACTTTGTACTGAAGATAAAAGTTAAATTATTCTTGTGTTTATTTCTAATGTAAATGGAATTTAATACCACAAAGACATTAAAATCAATATTAGAAAAAGAATATATTATCACAAAATTTTTTTTAGTGGTACAGGTGCTTGTTCATAATACTAAAGTATGAAATGAAATGATATGTGATGGAGTTCCCCCTACCGGATTAGCCACCCGAGGAAGAATGTGAGAATGATAAAGATGCTTACCAGAGACTTATGAATGATGAATTTTTTGATAATATTATTATTCTAACATCAATCACCATAGATTTGAAAATAAAACCTCATGACATGTATGAATATACCATGTTGTCACATATATGAGAATTCTATGAGGAGAAGGTGAATCAATAAATCAATGATGTAATGACAAAAATAATCATATATATTTTGGAATATATAACTCAGTCTAATCCTTAGGTACTTAAAATGTTAAATTACATTGAATTTCTTAAATAATGATGATTCAATTCGAATCATGAACTATTAGTTAATCTATTTATCTCATACTTACCACCTATATTCTCCAGTTTCATTGAGAGTTTTCAAATGAATATTTTCGCGAATGCAGTTCGATATATTTTTGGATAGCTTCACTTAAAATATGAGAATTTAAATAATGTAAAGTATTTAATTATTAAGGTGAAAAATAATAAAGATAAAGAGAAAATTTCAATTAAAAGTACACCACAAAAGTCACCTTTAGAACTTCATTTTAAGAGACCAAATATGAAGAAAGATATCATAGTACAATAGGTTATTTTCTTCGTATGTGGTGAGACATGTC
The DNA here is from genome assembly GCA_963277665.1 of Viscum album. Lineage (NCBI taxonomy): Eukaryota > Viridiplantae > Streptophyta > Magnoliopsida > Santalales > Viscaceae > Viscum > Viscum album. The sequence goes on from OY728121.1 coordinate 933,207,016, forward strand.
CCTAAAATAGAAACCGTAATTAATTGATGAAGAATAACGTATGATATTCTACATCCAGAATACTCATCATTAAATGAATATTTTTATTTAAGCTCTTTAGGTATTAGATAAAATATGTATTTATATATTAGTTTCTAAATAGAGGAATGAAGGAAGTCATGAAACAATATATAATGTCATGGTGTCTTCCCAAAGCAGATGAGAAAGGATGATACATACAATACCTATTAGAAATGAATTCTTTTAATTCCTAGTGAATAGTTCATGAAAAACTATAATTCAGTGTTGAATTCTACTTGAAAAATTATGGAATAAATTTTGGTTGTGGTGTTTCATACACAACCAATAGTTATGTAATACATGAATCATCAAAAATACATGTTGAATAAAAATTTACTTCTTCGATATACCCAATTGTGGAATGATATTTTTTTTTCTAGTAAAACATTGTAGTTTTAAAGGATATAAAAAGTATAGTTTTTATAATTTTTAGAGTTATATACATTAGGTATTGTCGACACAATTTCTTAACTAGTCTTAAAAAAATACACCTTTTGAAATTATGGTATGGTGATAATCTTTTAGAATTAGGACTCATGGAGACCATGAACTATTAAAAGGATAATCTAGAGGTAAAATTATATAAATCATAATATTACATTCAATATATTAAGGAATATATATGTAATGTGTAGAATATTAATTGTTATAGAGATATGAGTTACATTAGGCCTCCATGATAACAATACAAGAAAATGACTATTTTGTTGAAGTTTAAAAAAACAACAGCTAAATCATCTGTCAGCATTCAATACGCAACTGTTTACTTGATTTAGTAATAGTTTATGGAAACCATCATTGTGGAAAAATTTCATATTGGTTATCTTTTTTTTATCGGTGGTTTTCCTTTTGGAAATGTATTTTGTTTTTTATGGTGGTACAAACCCCCATGAAAAAATAAGATTCAATGGGAAAACCACCCCAAAAACCAAGAAAAACACTGCAAAATAATAACGGAATATGAAAACTATTTACTGGAATTTATGACCACCTCAACAAAAACATTATTTTTGCCACGAAAACTGCCCCTAAAACAAGTATAACCGCCGCAAAATAATAAAGGAATATGAAAACTATTCAGCGGATGTTAAAACTACCACTGTGTTATTTTCTGTATTGGTGGTTTTAACCATCGTGAATAGCAAAATACAAATATATTAGTGGTGGTTTTAACCACTGCTAAATTTAGATTTACAAAAAAGGAGCTGATTCTCCAGCCCCAGTATCAGTGCCCTGAAAAGAAAAACCATTCCAATTTCACATGCACATTCTTCCCACATCAAAAATAATACTTGAAGGCCAACATTTTCATATTAATCACATAATAGATACTTTAATAATAATTTTAGTATGATGTGGATACATAAAATATATTCCAAGTACATTAAGTGTCACTTTTTGATATAGTGGTTTCACAATCAGGGATAACAGTTGATCTCGCGTATATTGTTGTATTTGTGTATTTTTTATAACTGATGAATGTAATTAATAGTTGATGTTTTATTTGATTTTATTGGAATTAAAGGACATTCTTTTTTGAGATCTCTCACTTATCATTTTCAATGACCACTGTTACCAAGAAACGATTCATGTTTGATTGTACATACTAGTGTGAGGATGTTTCGATAGTGTTTAAGAAGTGGTAGTTGTCAGCTCTGATCCTAAGAATTCTTGAGTGTAACATTGTACATGTAGTGAAATGTGATGCATTTGGTTCTGGCTTATTATATCGTATGATGTAGATTGATAAATTATTCACTTTGGGTTTCATCATCTTTTTACCCTCCAGATGAAATTCTCTAATCCTTTATTTTTGTCTGTAGTTGTGGTCCATGAATTGAAATGACCACGAAAGATCTTCTTGGGAAAGATATTTGTTGGGTAATTTGGAAACTAGAGTGCATATAAATTCTGGTAGTGTCTGAGTTGATAGTTGAAGTGGTATGTTCACCAAGGGGCAACATATTTTACCTCATAGTTAGGGTAATTGTAATAGAAATCTACGGGTTGATAGTTGAAGTGGTGTATATCCCTTTATCCTCAGATGAATGAGAAGTCTGGAAGGATAATGCAAACCATATATGACATGTTTTATGATTGTATTATATATTTCAGCCACCAAATTCATCTTTTGGGGAGTTACAAAGTCTGGTAGTGTAAGACATTCAAGTGGTCAACATATATTTATAAATTCTACTATTATTAAAGTAGATAATAGCTCTACCTTAATTGGATAAAGACACTCAAGTGTTCAACATATATTTGGTACATACAACACTCGATAAATCAAGACATATATGGTATGTACCACACTCTATAAATCTAGACATAAAAGAAAACATCGGAAATCAATAAAATACAAAAAATGAAAAATGAGAAATCAATAAAATGCGAGGTCATGAAAATGTTTGGTTGATACTATGTTCCACACATGATACATATACAAATTGGCTGTTAGCATTTTTTCCCAACATATCAACAACAGAACTAATCACATTCTGATGATGACCACAGCTCATCACCCACTCCACCTCCATCTCTACTTCCTGGTACCACCTGTAAGAACAGTATATTAAAAATTAAATACTATTTTATATTTATATTTAAACATAAAACTAATAAATGTTTGAAAACTAAATGATTTTGAATTTTTGTGATTTACCTGCTCACCACCATTTGATGGAATACAATTGGGCTCCACGGCCAGCTGGCCTAAAATCTGGCCAAGTAATCTTGTTTCATCATTCGTAGGGACCCCATATGAATATAATGGGACAACTATCTTCTCTCCGGTCACATTCCATACATCTGAACTTTTTATATTTTCCTCTATATAGGCATTGTTTCCATATTTAATGAACAAATAGTTAGTATAAAAAATTGAAATAAATTTATTGATATTTAAATTTTTACCTATAACATTCACCCTCGAGAATCCCTCTGAATAAATAGATGTGGCGGGCAACTCCCCCAATGTTGAGGCTCTTGAAGCGGGAGGTGAGGACTGTGATTGATTGTGTAGGGGGCAAGCTGATGGTGGCTTAGAGTCTGTAGGGAGGGAGATAAGTGGATCATTATCTGTCGTAGAGGTCGTTTAAACAATATATTTCTTCCTCCTTGGAATTACATTCATTTAATCAAATAAAATTAGGATCAGAACATATATTTCAAAAATAATATGTAGAAAAAAAAATTAAACATGTTAACAGATAAACAATACTATAAAACAAAATATATATAACCACGGTAATTAATTATTTACCAAATTAAATAAGTGGTTTCTAAATAAATATTTAACTTTACATTCAATCCTTTTCTCCATCAATCATGTCGGTTTCCTACTCAATTCCTTCATCAACTTCATTTATCCTTTCTAGACTAATATTTTCAATACCATGATGGGTAAATAATTTCGATTCTTGTTATTGATGAGATTCAATTTCAAAGGTCAAATCTTCCACTTCATCACCCATATCATACAAATCTCTTTGTTTTACATGAAAAACTACACACCACCCTTCATCCACAACATCATTAATCTAATATACCATTTTTCTTGTAATTATTTGATACATGGATCATGCAATTCATGATCACCAACATCCATCTAGAGAGATAAGTTCACAGAAGTAAATTTCAATGAATCTCTATTAAAATCTTTGATAACATCGACCCAATTTATTTTGAATAAAACAACTAAAAAATTCCAATGGTTGTTTATTAAAATAATATCAGTCATATTTCCATAGTATCCCTATTCCAAAATGTAAATATACCACTATTCTGTGTTTTCGAACCCTCTTATCGATCAACTGTATGAAATCTAAAGCCATTCACATTATAGGCGTCGTACTTTTAACTTGTTTTAGAGGTCCTCATGCAAGAAATATAAAATATTATTACAACTTTACTAGTGTATCATTATTCATGATAAAAAAGAAATATACTTTATTAGAATTACAAAATATATTTTTCAAACTAATATTCATTTTTATTGAAATAGTTATGAACTTACAGGCCTTGCAAACCATTCTCTAAGCTCATTATTAACAAATTTCATTATATATTTATCGTTTTGAATTTGAACTCTCATTCGTATCTTTGTTTGTATCATCAACTCTTTAATAAGTGGATCTGCAATTTCACTATTTAGAATCATGTACCTATGTGCCTGTAATATTTCCATTTCTGTAAGTGTAATATTTGAGGTCCTCCCAACTAATTGGCCAATTTCAAGAAATAATTTTTATTTCCCATTTATTTGTGATCAGGTTTATGTGTCTTTAACACGTCCAATTTTATTAAATATTGTCTCATTATTATCCAAGTATATATAATAAAATGAAAGAAACTCCTTTTCCAAATATCCTTCAACAATAGAGCCTTCTGGTTGAACTTTATTTATCACGTATGATTTCCAATGGCCAATATATATGTGAAATATAATAAAAAAACATAATTATGAATTTAATTAAGTTCCAAAAATTATTTACATATCTGAAAAACATATAAATAATTTACCTCTCAATTCGATAAATCCATCAATAATGAATGGGGCCTCCTAATTTAGCTTCGTCAACCAATTTCATAGTTAAATGCATCAGGAATGTAAAGAATGATAGAGGAAATATCATATATATTGAAAAAAGTTTCAACAAAAACCTCTCCCGATGGTTTTCAAGCTCAAATGTATGTAGAGATTTCTCACATAGTTGTCTGAAAAATGTGCAGAATTGGAGTACAAAAAACAATAAATTTTTCAATTAATAATGTATGTATTTCCAATGGTAGTAACTACTGAAACAAGATATGTGAATAATGGATTTTCAATCCTTGTATATTACAGTTATCCAAGTCAACACACCTCAAGATGTTACTTGAATACACATAAGATACTTTCAAATGCTTTTAAATTCGAAGTGATTTCTCTTTATCCCAATTTTTCATTGAAAAAAATTGTTGGAGCATACTTTTCATTTTCATCTGGCCAGAGATCATATATTATGTTCATTAATTATAAGTCATTCCAAGCATTGAGTTGATCCATCACTTTCCATGATCATTAATCAATGTGAAGATCAAATTTTCACAGATATTCTTCTCAAAATGCATCAAATCATGATGATGCCGCAACAAATTAAATTTGCAATACAGAAGTTTGATGAATATATGTTTTTCTTCAATTGTTGCATTTTGATTTCACTTGATTATGCAATTCAAACCAATTTCATGATGTCATTCAAATGAAGAACCTTTCCAAATTATGTTTCAAAATTTCAATATTGTTTCAATATTTCAGGACTAGTTATGAAATTTTTAGGTTGTCTATGATCAATGAAACTATTAAATTTTGATCTTTTTAGCGAAGATATATGAGATGCATCGAGAAATATTCGATGGAATAGGAAGAAACATTTTCTACTGTGAGGTATCCATTTGGGATCAAAATAAATGATACAAATAGGAAAATCCAAACCTGTCTACGGGTTCTAAACAGGTAAAATTCCAAGTCCAGGAAAGTCACCAATGGTCCACATTAAAGCAGCATGCAATTTGAACATTTTTTAATAAGAAACCTCAAATGTCTCAATACCGTTGGTCCATAACTCCTATAATTCTTCAATTAAATACTGAAAGTATATGTCAATATCATTTCCAGACATTGTTTCTAGGAATAATCATCAAAATGGTAAAATAATATTGTTACATACACATCCATGGTGGCTGAATGTATGGGATCAAAACAATTGGCCAAATGCTATAACTGGTACTCAAAGTCCCAAATGGGTTGAATCCATCAGCTTCCAATCCCAATTGAACATTCCTAGGATGATTTGATAAATCTAGATGTAATGAATCAAATGTATTCCACAATTTTGATTCACATGGATGTTGCATTAACCCATCATTGTTATTATCTAAACAATGCAACTTCTTGTGTTCCGTAGTTTTCGATGACATGAATAATCATTACAATCGAGGATTTAAAGTAATGTAACGCAAAACCATTGTAGGTGTGTTCCTTTTATTCTTCTTCTTGGTAGTATACTGATTCATACTTCCAACATCACCCATTGACTTTCATCAAGAAGAATAATTTTTTTTCAATCCTGTATACTTGGATCCTCTCTCCATTAAAGCATACAATCATTGGGACATGCATGTATTTTTGTATAATTCAAACCAAGAAAGTTAACATCTTTTTTCACAACATAAAAAGACTCGGGGATGTTTACTTCAGGGAATACATCATGAAATAATTCTAATATTATAGACATTTCCATATTTTTAATTCCACAAAGACATTTGATATGGTACAACTTCAGATGGAAAGAATGTTTTGAATATTTGAAACATCCACTATAGAACAATTGATTTCCATAATCAACTAAACCCGAAAACTTATTTTCCTTAGTGAAGTTTTCTCTTACATTAGTCTCCAAATAATCAAGAGGAGGATCCACTGATATGTTCCAATCTTGATCTGGTTGTCCAAAAGCTTCAAAAACATCACTTGTCACGTTGCTATTTGAAGCACCCTCTTTTGGTTGTTCTGATATGGTTCTATGTGGATGGTGGTGTCTTGTAGTGCCGAATGCATTATTTATAAGATTTTTCATTTCATTTTACATTGTTGATAATGTTTGGAGGTCATTTTTTGGATTGACATTAGTGTTCAACCTTTCTGTAATGTTTGATTCTACATTCAAAATCTACCAGAAATATTGACCCGAGAATTGACTCAATATTAAATGATCATAAATTTCATCAATCTTCAACCATATTTTAAATTTTCAATTAGGACATTAACATATTATTCTACCTTCAATGGATCAATTGGAAATTTCAAAATCTAAAAACTCCTATATACCCTTAACATTCTGAGGTGTGTTCCTCCGTAATGTGATCCATCTTTTATACATGTATATCCCAATGTGCCTACACAATATTAAAAAAATTAAAACACATAACTATTAAAAAATAAGGAAAGTGATTCATAAATACTAGTTGAAAATATTTATAAATATGTTTAATAAGGTTTTCCTATATAAATATATATGGAAAATAATGAACCTACCCACTAGAAAACCAATGAATTAAAATTAAAAAGATCTGTAAAACAATATAACAATATCATAAGTTATTGGAACAATTTATAAATTAGAAGTATCCATGTAGGTGATTTCAACATTTCCCAATGACATTTCTTAAGTGACTCATAGAGCCAATATTTATCCAATTATTCCATGACTTCAAGGATATTTTAGATGACCCAAATGACTGTTTTTGTAAACCATGACTATCATATATATATATCACAACACACCTAACAGTAAACACAACTCCAAATTTTGAGCTAGTTATGTGGCTTATTGATTCCCTGAGAGGCTAGTTGAGAGCTAATTCTAGGACTCCCCACATGGACAGCCCCTCCTCCCTGGACATCCCACACCCCTCCCCCACCTAGATAACCCACCCCACCCCCTTGAACATCCCACCCAATAGAAATCCCGAACCCCTCCCCCACCTGGACAGCCCACCCCCACCCCCCGAAAGAACCCACCCCCTCCCAAGACAGCCCATACCCCCTCCCCACACCACTACAGGCCCCCCTACACCCCTTGACAACCCACCCCCATCTGGACAACCCCCCACCCCACCCCACCTCGACAGCCACCCACCTAGACAGCCCACCCCCACCCCCAACCTGGACTGCCCCCACCCCCAGCAGGAGAGCCCACCCACCCTCCATGGACAGCCCACACCTCCTCCCCCACTTGGATATTCAACCCCCACCCTTAGATATCCCACAACCCCTCCCCCACCTGGAAAAACCACCCTACCCCCTAGACTACCAACCCCCCAGATAGACCACACCCCTCCCCCACCTTGATAGCCCACCCCACCCCTGGACAACCCACCAACTCCCTGGAAAGCCCACACCCCCTCCCCCAGACCATTGCAACACCCCATACGCCCCTGGACAACCCACCCAACCACCTGGATAGCCCCCCACACCACCTGGACAACCCCCCACCTAGACAGCCACCACCCCACCTAGACAGCCCACCCCCATCCCCACCTCGACATCCCACCGTCCACCTACCCCCAACTGGATATCCCACCCCACCACCCCCACATTGAAAACCAACCCACTCCCAATTAGGCTGTCCACCCCCCTGGACAACCCACACGCCCCTCCCCCACCTGGACAGCCCGCCCCACCCCCAGGATAGCCATCCCCCTGGACAGTCCACACCCCCTTCCCCACATGAACAACCCATCGTGACCCCCCTTTACAGCCCACACCCCTCCTGGGATAGCCCACACTCCCACCCCCACACACCTGCAACCCCCTACCATCCCTATAGATCCCTCTCTCAGTTCCTTGTGTACCCATGCTTGAAATAATAGGAGACGAGTAATCAAACAAGTTACATGATTAATGAAACCACATAATATAAATCTAACCTCACCTCCAACACCCTTGCAATAAGAAACAACAAAAATTCCATCCATGTCATAAAAAACATCTAAAGAGAAGGGGGAATAATTTATGGTATTGCATACAATATAGGTAGTTCATTATGAATGTTACAAATGAGACTTAATAAAATAATTGGAATTCTAGGTCACTTTAATCCTCTTTGAAATCTCATTTCCAATAATTCATTAAAACTAACAATTTATATAATTTTTTGACATATGAAATGGTTAAATGTCTCTTAAATATACTCATACAATAGAATATCTAGTGATCAAAATATTTTGGGGTTTAAAATGAAATATGAAACCTAAATATATAATATTCCAAGAGAAAAATTAAATAAAAAACATGTCATTTGAGGATATATATGCATCTATCATGACCTATGAGATCACAATGAAGTTACCTGCTAATAAAAATTCCAAATAATTCAAAAATAAAATAATGTTTTATTTTAAAGAAATTAAGGATGAAACCTATAATTATGATGAAATGGCTCATCTATAATAGAATATGAACCTATTATAAAAAAATAAATAAATCATAAAATTGTTAAAATAAGGTGGATAATGATAGAGAAATACAGGTGAGGTTATTCCAATGAAAAGAAGGAACACATAAGGTCATAATTATATATGACTAACAAAAGGAACAGGGGGAAGAATAAAAAAATCAACAAAAACATCAATATTTCAACTAAGTGTGTGAGAAATTAAACCCTCATATAAATGGAATCAATGGAAAAATTTTCATAGTATCTCATGACTAAAATAAAGGATAGTCATGATGTAAAATATTACTCCAATTCATCTTCCACTAAAAATTCCTCCTCTACCACTTATTATTTATCAAATCACATATTCTATAATAATCTAAAATATGATTTTTGAAAACATTATGATGGTTTTTTCGAACTGAATTTAATATAGAAATATCATAAAATTACGTATAATCAATCCCTCAAAGATAAGTAAAAACTCGGAATCAAAAAAACTAAATTATCAAAAACAATGTTCCATCAAATTTGATAAATTAACAATGGAATATTTACTATATCAAAAAATATATTTTGAAATTCACCAAATTCTAAAAAAATAAAAAAAAATTGGGTTTACAATGTTGTGAAAAATATAATATTCATTGGGATTTTTAAAAAATTAATGTTCTTTAAAAAGAAAAACCATGTATTAATTGATCTAACAAAAAAAATTTATAATTACATACATAATATAGAGAATATTATTCATGAACATAATTAAAATAATGGTATCCAATGAACTAGATTTTTGGATTGAACTGTTATGGTGCAAGCATATTTTCTGAAAGTTCAATTTGATGGAGTGGAGGGGTTATAATCATATACTTACAACTGATGAAAATATCATGTGCATGTGTGTGAGTATGGACTCTTGGTGATATTTTTATAACTAGTGGATGGAATAAGAAGAAGAAGGGTGATAATAAGTGGGGGCAAGAAGGGTCGAGCAGTGCCATGGGTCATGACCTGCAGTGGGAAGGTGAGCTAGGACTTTTGAGGGTCAGCGGTGATGGGCAGAGATCTGCATTGAGGGGAAGTGAGCCTTGCTTAGGGGAGTCGAAGGGATTTGGGTTCACCGGGGGGGGGGGGGGGGTTGGAGAAGTGTCGACATTGAAAAAAAATGTTTAGCGGTGGTTTATTAAAAACTGCTGCCAAATTATTTATAAAAATTATAGTGGTGGTTTAGTAAAACACTACTCAAAACCCACCAAAAAATACTATAATTGTTGTTGTGTAATGAATATCTTGATAAATCCTTCATCAATCATGAGATCGTAGCATTGATTTATTCATAAACACAAATATTCATATAGACATCAATGTTTTGATGTTAGTGAGGAAGATTTATTATGATTATTATAAGAAAAACATAAGTAAAAAAATATAGCGTGGATTAATTTCTAGAAGAACATTACATTATTCTCAATATAGTCTAGATATATGAAAAATTAGAATCAATGTTATTACTCATATACATTTCAGACACTTCCATTACTTTTAAATACTTACTTTGAAAATAAGAGCGTTATCCAATAATCTTATTCTAATTGCAATTAAAAATGAATCTTATATAAGTTTTAGTATAGTATAAATCCATTATATCATAATAATATGTTTTTTGATGAAAAATATTTTTTGTGTTAAATTTATAAAAAATATTTAAATGAAATAAAAAAAATGTGAATCTAATATACTTATTATAACGTTCCAAAAGGGTATTTCAAAAAACCATGAGATATCATGTTTATAGTAAAGTGATATACTATATTTCTACAAAAGGGTTCACATATATATTTTAGATAATAGGAGAAGGATTTACTTGAGGTAAGTCAAGGATAAATATGCACGACTAGTTTGCATAGAAATAAGTTCCAAAACAGCTTGCGATAAAGGAATGTTCCAAAGACGCATACATCATAGTAATAATGAAATTACAGTGGTGGTTTTATATTCACCATGGAAAGTGATACATTATTCATTTTTAAAAATGGATCATATAAAGAATCAGTAAATAGAAACTAGTTATAATTAAAAAGTTTATACAATTCATGCAATAGATTCCATATACAAAATCGGGGATATATTTTTCTAGGTTATTCAATTGAAGTAATATCATTTGTGAGTATTCAAGAGATACTATACGTGGGTGATAAAAGTGTGGAACTAATAAGGCTTTATTGGTCAACTTTTTCCATGTTTTTACAGGAGTTTAGTTGGAGAACCATGGTTTTCTAAGAAAAATACATGGATAAAATATGGAAAATAACTGTTTAGTATTATAGTTAGTTAATATTATAATTTAAGTAACAATCCAATGATTGTATACACATCAAAACTTAAGTTTTATGGAATGATTTATACTAAGGTAGATCTAATGGGTTTCAAAGACAATTTCAAAGTACATATGGTGGCAGGGTATTGAAAAATAAATTTTGGAATAATTTGGGAGGGAATAGTTACTAATGTCTCATGGTATAAATCTCTCAAAGAAGACATGTGAGAGACATAGGAGGAGATTAAAGTGGCGAGTATAATTCCAAATTGTTTTTCAATTGATCTATCACATTTTCCATGCTATGTAATAGATATGATATTGGAAAAATATAACTTATTATAGCTTAATATCAATTAAATTTAGGCAAACTCCATATGAAGTAGTCAAAACTATCCATTTGTACTTGACAAAGTACACGGGATATATTCCTGTTACCTGGAAAAGAGGGTACACAATAAATAATGGGTTATAAGCTAGAATTACCTTATGTCAATATGATATAATATTGTAGTCATTATAAGTTAATGTGAATTATAATCTCAATCAATTTAGTGGTATCCATATCTATATATACCGAGTGTGTTGCAGCTTCAGATGCAACAAACGTGTAAAATATGAAATGAATTGTTGTTGTTCCCAAAATCACACAAAGAATGTAATGTTTTATCATAATATAAATTATGATGATACTATTATTGGTACTATCTAAGAAGATATATTCTCATATTGGAAAAAAGAAATATATATAGGGATATCATCTCTTTAGGAATCATACTCGTGGAGGAGAAGTTAAAGATAACATAGTATCCAAGTAATAGAGATGAGTAATAAAAAATGACTAAATTTATAAATCACTAGACGTATAATCTTATCAATTGAGATTTAAAAATAATTTTTAGGTAGTTGGAACTATTGAAAGTGGGAGAGTGGTTAAAGTGTGTGTCATTAAACCAACAATAAAAGGACTTTTCGATTACCATATCATGTATATAATGAGTTATGCATGATGTAAAGTTACCATAATAGTGTTTACATTAAAATATCAACTATTTAAATGATAATTTGCATAGATTATTTATCATATAAAAAGGTTTTAGAAGTTCCTAGGATTTAATGTGATCCTTGAGGTACCATTAAAGTAATCATAAACTTATATCATATAGTCCAAAAACATCATACCGATCAAAAAAAGATGATATGTGACCAACAAGTGGGAGGTTATCAAAACCGTTGGGACTTATTCTCCTAATATTAACACATGGTGATATTGAGAAGATCAGGTCATGAGTACTGGCTCACCATTTGGAGACCCACATGTTTCTGTTGTTATTGGTTTTTATTTTATGAAAACACTTGTAATGGTCTCATGAATTGATATTATTATAAGTGTATTATATTATATTATGTACTTTGATACAAAAAAACATATAATTTATGTTAGGGTTAGGTAACTTGTGTTGGGTGCTTCATTGGTGGTATGACATTGATTGAATAATCAAGAAAAGATTTTTTCACTTCTGATAGGATGGGATATCTCAAAAACAATTGATTTGGATGGTTGTTCCTTTTCAAAATCCATGGCCATGGTAGAATTAGAAAAATCGTTCCATTAATTTTAACATAATCAAAACAAAGAAAGGATAATGCCACAAAGTGTGCATCATGCTTAATGAGATATCATGGGACAAACAGATCATATTTCATGAAATGTGTTTATTAGATTTTTACATTACTACGACTATTCCTTATCTCCATAGGTACCTTGACGAGTTGATAGAATTAAATATTATTCTTTAAAATGTACTCACAACTATTGAGATAAGGGCCTGAGGGAGACACCCAATGTATGTTCAAAAGATTGATCAATTTTAGTTACTTAGAGATTTGGACATGTTGGGATCCATGGTGTGGGCCAAGTAAGTTCTAATATTAAATGATCACATGAGAATAAATAAATTCAATATTATTCATATTTTTAATAATATATATTGAATTTATCAACTTATTAAATTCACAATTTATTTTAAAAAAATCAAGAATTTTATTTTTCAAATGAATATTAAATATTAAATATTTGAGGTTATGTAAATACATTTGTGGGATAAATGATTCAATTTAAAGACTCTTATATTATGACATAGTATTATTTTAATGTTACAAGTGTTTGATAATTTAGTTATAATGTTTTCGACATATTTTCTAGGCTATAATTTTTATTTTGGGAGTTAAATGAAATATTAACATATTAAAGTTATTAAGTAAAAATTTAATATGTTTTTTCCTATATATAAATTTCATAATAAAACCAAATTAATTAGACTATTTATTACCATGAATTTGAGAGGTTCTCTCATCTCCCGCTCATGTTCTGGAGAGTTTCCGAGATTCTGGAATATTGATCCATTTTCTTCTACATGGATCGAAGTGTAAACGATACCGTGATCATTTAAAAATTGATAAAAACATTTATAATATATAATAGAAATCCATGATAAAATATTGATTATTAATAAGGATTCTAGAATATGTGTGGATGATCTAAATGGATCTGTCTTAAGTTCCTTAAACCAATGATCTTCAAAAATGTGTGCAATACATTTCTAATCGAAAATAAAAGGACAAACAATATCAATTTAATTTTGTACTTAAATTAAATTATGAGACATTATTATATTGTAAAAAGTTTCCTTTTATACAAGTATTGATGTTACAATGAGGATAAAACCATTAAAAATTTAAATCCCAAATTTTCAGGCATCCACTGCGTGCCTGATTCCCAAAATTGATATTAGACCAACCACATATTTTTTTACACCAATTAAAATTAAATTTTCATTAAATAAAAAGAGGTAATAATTATGACCCCATAACCATATACATTGATCCAATATTATATAATATGGATGAGATATATACATATTATTATCGAAATATGTCTCATTTGTCAGATTTATTGAGAACATTTTTTTGACTTTAACCCAGGATTTGTCGGTTGTGGGAAGTGACAAATTCCGAGTGTCCCAGGTACTCTAGCACCTAACTGGTTCCCTTAATAGTTTTTTTAGGAATTTACTTATCTCCACATGCAGGTGGAATTTTTTCTTAAAAAATAAGAATAATTTATGCATAATAATTAGATAACATAAAAATGGAAAAAAGGGGGAAAATGGGGAATGGGGGTTGGTGTGCACGAGTTGAAAAAAAATGTATTGGGGAGGGTGAAACGCTTGAGAATGATGATATATTAAAAAAAATAATCGTTTTCTAACTTATGGTGACAACAAAACCACCCCATTCAAGAAATCCTATTGTGTGTCCATCCCAGTCTCGCACTTTCATCATTCCCTCCCCTAGATTTAGTTTCTCAGCCAAATCTGTTGGCTAACCCGCCAAATTATCACCCTCTCTTACCCCATGAATATATTTCTAGGGTATCACTGATGGCCGACATGATGGCCCAATGGGATCAACATTACCTTGTTCGGGTCATTTCGACCACTAGGTGATACTCTTAACCCAATCGAAGCATAAAAATTCCCCAAAACACCATTTAGGGGTTTTTAGGCCACTCGAGGGTCCGAAAAAATTTGCAAGATTGCAAAATTAAGTTATAAGAGTTTATAAAAAATTAATTTAATTTTGTACCATGAAATATATATTAATTTATTTAAAATTATAACAATTTATTTTAATTTATATTAATTTACATAAAAAAAATCTACTAAAAATTAAATTTTTTATGCATTTAATTTACTTATAGACTGATCTAGAGTGCTGATCGTTCAATGCATCATAGGATATTATTCATTTAATTATCGCATGTTATCTATGTTTTTAGTAATTAATTAATTTATTAGGTGGTATGTGCATCTTATTTTACCCTTATTATTTGTATATGGTTTGACATTTCCAATAGAGATATATTTAATATGTTTTCTAATTATCATATACCCCCTTTTTTGTGTATGATTATTTATGTATTATGAAGAATGTGAGAAATGATGTGGACCGCACTGATGTAAAGAGAAGATCTAGCCAAGAGATAAATACATTGAACATAAGTGTGCACTATGACATGAATCATATATGAATCTGGTATTTAACCCAAGTTAATATGTTGATTAATTTACACTAAATGGAAAACTAGTAATATACACTCATTATGATTCATTTATTTTATTTATTTATACACCATTCATTATCATTATTTGATTTTTAATTTTTATGTGATCACATGGAATAACAAATGATCATCTATTGAAAATAGAAATCTCGATGTGATGATTTTTTCTATTTAATACATTTTCACCTTTTTGAGTGACATCACATAATATGTTCATATCTAATATAAAATTATTTCATTCATCAAGAAATAATAAATAGAACCCTATAATTTATGTTATGCCATAACACAATCTGTTGCTTAAATTTGAATAAAACTAGGATTATGAGGTGCTCATTTGGACTAGTTGAGAGTTCCTCTTACTATTGGGAGAGTTCTTATGAGAAAGATGGTTTGAAAAAACTATATATGTAATTAACTATGTTGTCATAGTTAGCTTATTTACACATTAAAGGTGAAGTTTTGGGTACATCACGGTTATGATTAATGGAAGATGGGAATTCCCTCGTCATTTTAAGGAGCCATGAGTCAATGTGGTTACCTAGTCAAATTCCAACAATGAAACTCTCTGAGTAATAGGGTATACATAGCTTTGATTATGAGGAGATGTTTTACATATCATTTCCCCTAAAATACTCATGTGATTCAGTATTCCAAATATGATTTTGAGGGTTAATTCGTACTCATAAAATAGTGGGATACATTTAATGATATAATCAATAATTTATAATGATTAATCAATATAAAAGATCTAATCATCTTGTGTTTATTTTTGTATATAATGGAATGTAAAACTACAAAAACACTGTGATCCATGTTGAACATGTAGTCACCATATTTTTTTTCCATGATTGGTATATTAGATTGGTCATAATACTAGAGTATGAAAGGATATTATATGTATTGGTGTCCCCACTACATGATAAACCTATTAATTAAGCAAGTGAAGATTAGAAATATTCCTATAGGAGACTCATGAATAATACATTTGATATTTATATCAAAATAATAACATTAATGTCCAAAGTGCTGGAAATGAAATATGAGGCAATGGATTTCTTTATGTTGTTATCTCATCTCTAAGAAGTCTCTGAGGATTAATTTATGTGAGAAATCAATAATATTATGATCAAACTAATCATGTATAGATTGAATTATGGATACCATGTTTTCCTCATATTCTTATGATGATGAATTACAATGAATGTCTAGAAGAATTAGTATTCATGTAAAATAAATAACATTGAGTTCATCTCATTCTCTCATCCCAACCACCAATTTTGTCTAGTTTATTTGAAATTTATCAAATGAACAGTCCGGAGAAACTACTTTAATGTCTTTTGGGTCAGCATCACCAAGAAGATAGAATTTGAATAATGATATATGTTTAATTCTTAAGGTGAAAAATAAGAAATAAAAGGAAAGAATGAAAATTAGAATAACACCAAAAAATTTAAATTCACAATTTATTTCTATGAAACCAAAAAAATAGGGAGGGAACAGAACATGAGGCTATTTTTTCACATGTTTCATGATATGTAACTTGAAGAGAAACAACAGTGAATTGAAGAAGATGCAAGCATTATCTTCTATATTAGGTATATTCATCCTTAAATATAATGTTTTATTAATACTCCTTCAGAAGTAGATACAATATTTCCTTACATATTAGTTTCCAAATATGAGAAAAAGGATGTCAAAAAACATTACTAAAATTAAAGGCGTGTTCTCATAGTGGACCAGAAAGAATGATACCTACACCAGTGGTTAGAAGCACTATATTTTATTACAATGTGAATGGTTCTTGTAAAAATATAATTTTGGGTTTAATGATATAAAAATATTGATGGAATGAATTTTTTATCTACTTTTTCATACAAAATAAATAGATAAGTAATATAAGAATCATTATTAATATAAGAGTCCTTAGTATTATATTATTAATACAAAATGTTAGACTCAGATATAACCATTTGTGGAATGATAATTCAATGTATAAGAAAACTAATTAGTTTTCTAGGTTATACCAAGTATATTTTGTAGACTCTTTATAGTTAAATATGTTCAGTATTATTAACCCATTTACATAACTTGTCTTAGGAAAATAATACATTAGAAATAATTTTACTCCATAATTATTTTAGAATTAATTTTTTTGTGATCGTTAAATATTCCAAGGATAAGATAGAGGTAAAATTATATAATTCATATGATCCCTTTAAAGTATTATGTAATATATAAGTGAATTATGTAATATACATGGTTAAGAAGATATGAGTTGTTTAAGGCCCATGTGCTAAGGAATATATTGACTAAGCATTCATCAATCATGAAAATGCATCGTGGATTTATTCCTAAACACACATTTCCATATACATGTCAAAGGAATTATTTTTTTGTGTAGGATAATTGATTAATATATCATTAAAACATTAGTAAATAAAAGGTATCATGGATTTATTCCAAAATAAACATTCCCTTATACAAATTAGAGTCATTATGCAAGTAAAAGGATCATTGAAGTTATGACTCATATACATTGCACGAACTTCCATTATTTTTCAATACATGCTTCAGAATTACTACAGTATGCCATAATAATATTTCAAATATAATGATATCTCTATATAATAAGGTTTATAGTATGATATAATCCCATTATGTCATAATATCATGAGTTTTGATATAAAGTGTTTGTTAATGCTAATTTTATTAACAAAATTGCCTAAAAAACACAATGTGCATCTAATGCAATTATCTTGAAGGTCCCTAAGGATAGATTGGTTATACCAATCCATAATTCCTAAATTCATTAGAATTATACTTACCATAACAACATTCAATAATCATTTTATTTGGAATTGAAAGATAAGTACCCCTTTAGAGGAAAATGACTATATGATACAACTAGAATGATCTACTAACACCATAGAATTCCAATAATGAAGACAAGTTACTAAAATATAGTTTTTTTGGAATAAAGTAATAAGATCAAAGCATATTCAGTTGGTACGAATTTTCTCTATGTGTCTATAGGATGTTGCTGGCCACATCACAGTTTTATAAGTAAAATATATTGATAAAATATGGAAAATAGTTATTTAGTCTTATAGTTAGATAAGACTAGAATGAAAGTAACTCTCTAAATATTGACTTAATGTATCAACCTATGTTTTAGGGAACAATATATACTAAGGTATATATAATGTGTTAATTTGAACAAGTCTATATACATATGTTGACAAGGTATTGGAAAATAATAGTGTGAAAAATTCAAGATAGAATTATTACTAATGTCACATGATAAAAATATCTACAAGAATACATATATGTTACTTAAGATAATATTAAAATGGTGAGTATAATTCCATTTACTTATTCAATTTATATATAACCTATTTTTTTATATTTACTTTAGATGATATTTCTAATATATATATTAAATTAGGAAAATATCAGTAAAATCTTATAGAACTGTACAATAAGTAGTCATATGTTTCCAAATTTACATGATAGATTACAAGGGATATGTACCTGGTACTTGAAGAGGAGGGGAATCTAGTTATAAGGGGACACAAATTAGATTTCATTTGAATTAATATGATCTAATATCAAATTGAGGCTAAGGTAATGAAAATGAGAATCAGATTTAATTAATTTATATTCATATCTACAAATTTTGAGTTTGTTAAATCATTAGAAGTAGTAGAAGAAGCATTGTAAAATATGAAACAATTTTTTCATGTTCTTTGAACCACCCAAAGAAAGTAATTATAAATTATGATAATTATAATGTCAGTACAAGCCAAGTTTTATAGTTTTAATAACGGAAAAATGAATATACTCTTGGATATCATCTATTGAGGAGTCTTAATCGAAGATGTTAAGTCACAAATAATAGATTAGCCATGTAGTTGAGACATGGTATCCCTAATTACTATTTAAACAACTTACAGGACTTATGATATTATCATGTGATTGAGAAAAATGTTTTTTTTCAAATTGAATCTAGTGAATGTGATAATATTGATAATGTGGGTTCATTAGAACCAACATAATCAATAATTTTTTATTACCATATCTTGTATACAAAGTGTTTTTAATGATATATACTTACCATAATAGTTATGATATTTATATGTACAATATTTATATATTAATGTTTACATATTATTTTTTGAATCAATATGTTATAGCTGTTCACAGGCTCTAATGAGAACCTAGAGTTATCTTGAAAGTAATCGTAAAATTAAATACTTTGGTCTAGAAATATCATATTTATAAGACATAAATTATGTGTGACTATAAGATGTTTTGGGATCATAAGAATTCATATTTCTTCTCAAAAAGACATCACTTGGTGATTTTGTGTAGATGAAATCATGGGGACAAACCTAACAATAGGAACACTACAAGTTTTTGGAGACATTGGTAGTTTATATCTGTGATCTCAGGTAATGGTCTCCTATCTTGATGTTATTATCAGTGTATACTTTTTTATTATTTAATTTGATATAAGATGAAAACAATTTAATATATTCATTGAGGGGTAGCTTGCATTGGTTGCATCATTGGTGATATTTAATCAATTGGATAATCAAACTAGAAAATTTCACATATGATAAGAAGTTGTATCTCAGAAGAATTTGATCTGGATGGTAGTACCTTGGAAAAAATCCATGACCATGGTAGAAGAAGGAAAGTCCATACAATACGACTATTCAATAATAATGAAAGTAAA
This sequence comes from Viscum album, assembly GCA_963277665.1. Classification (NCBI taxonomy): domain Eukaryota; kingdom Viridiplantae; phylum Streptophyta; class Magnoliopsida; order Santalales; family Viscaceae; genus Viscum; species Viscum album. Next base: position 933,227,241 of record OY728121.1, read on the forward strand.
GATGATGACATGAAGTGCACATCATTCTTTATAAGGTATCATAAAAAATAAGATTATATTATATGAAATTGTTTATCAGAGGTTTTCATTACTATAACTACTCCTTATCTCCATAGAGGACTTGATGGGTTAATAGAATCTTATTCTAGTCTATGAATAATATTCACTACTATCAAGAGAAGGGTGTATAGGGCCATGCAAAAATCCAATTGAAAATCGTATACAATTCTAGTAAATTGCAGATTAAGACCCTCTACCACCCATGGTGGGGTCGAGTGATGTCTGAGTTTAAATGATCACATGGGAATAAATAAAATCAATATTATTCATATTTGGAATAATATATATTTATTGTATTTATATATTATATTCACGAGTCATTTAATGAATATTAAGGAAAATATTTTTTAATGAAAATTAAATATTTAATATTCATAGATGGAAAAATATTTATGTGGGAGAAATGAGTCTATTTAAGGACTCATATATTATCACATAACATTATTTTAATGTTTTAACTATGTGTTAAATTAGTTGCGACGTTTTTGACATGTTTTCATGGTTATAAGTATTATTTTGCGTTTCAAATGATGGGTTAACTTATTAAAGGGAATATGATAAATTTTAATAAGATTAACTTGACTATCAATTACATAATAACCTCAAATTCATATTACTATTCATTCCGACTAATATGGGAGGTTCTATCACCTCCCTCTCATGTTCTAGAGAGAGATGAATGTTCAAGCATCTCAACTCAATTTTTCCCACCCAAATCAAATATTAAATGACCCCATAATCATTTCAGTATCCATAGTGCTATCAATTATCTATGCTAGAAAAAGAATATCAAAGATCGATGATTGAGAAAGCTTCTATAACACATCAGTATGATCTAGATAGATATGAATTTAGTTTATTTAAGATATGATCTCCGATGATGAATGTAACATGTTTTCAATCATAATAATAATAAAAATAATTTAAATTTAAATTTACATACAAATTAAATTATGGGATACCCTCATGTTCTAAATGGGTTATTTTTATAATGGTATGATGTTATTATGTTGATCAGATTATTAAAATTCAATATTCCTAGTTTTTTAGTCTTCTACTACATTCCTAGTCCAACAATTGGTATGAGAGTGAGTGTGTATTTGTTTTATCCAATTAACATTAAATTTTCTTTAAAATAAATGTGGGAATATTTACAGTATCATCATCATAGATGTAAATACAATATAATATAGAATAGAGGAGATATGTCCATTGGATGTTTGAAATATGGATCATCACACTTATATTTGAAGAACAATATTTTTTTTAAAATTTATCCTGGGTTTTTTCGGCAGCTAGAAATGGATAATTTTAGGTGTCTCTAGTACTCTAGCCGCTTTACAGAATAGTGTTTTTACTATAGAGATTTAATTAAAAATTCATATGGATGTTTTTTAAAATCTAAGAAATATATATATTGGATTTGGATAACCTAAAAATTTACAAAAAAAAATTGGACCATGAGGGGAAAGAGAGATGTTGCACATAAGTTGTAGAAAATGGTAAAGAGGCGGGGGAAACATTGGAGGATGGTAATGTTTAATTTTTTTAACATAGGGTGGCAAGGACACTACACCCTCCACCACCTCCCATCGTGGGGTCATCCCCACCAGACAATCACTTTAACCCCTCCACCAACATTTTCCACATAGACAGACCCACTTCTGGGCCATACCTATCATACCACCGCTATTTCCATGTGCATAAATTTGAATGGTATCCCTGTAGGATGATATGGTGGACCAAAACGGGTCATAGGACATTATCTGGTCCCAAAAAATGGCCAAAAACCCATTTATTGGGTTTCCAAGTTATCAAGGCCACAAAACAATTTATAAAAAATTCAAAACTAAGTTAAAAAAACCCAAAAAATCATAATTTATTTTAGTACCTCGAAATATTTATTAATTTAATTCAAATTAGAATGAAATATTTTAATTTATTTTAATTTCCCTCTACAAAAAATTGTTTTTAATTAAATTTTTATGCAATTAATTTTTTTGTCGATTGATTAGGAAATGTAACTGAGTGATGTATTTTTGGAGTTTATTTATGTAATTATAGCATTTTTCCAATATTTTTTGTAGTTAATTAATTTAATACATTGTATTTCCATCAAATGTCATCCTCATTATGGTTATAAGGGAATGTGTGTCCATAAGAGATGTAGTTCATGTACATTATGCATTCCCAAGATCCACTATCCATCATGTGAGTATTTATGTATTATGATGAACACATGTATAGATTTTGATCACTTATATGTCAATAACTTTTAGAAGAGACTTAAATATGTAGAACAGGGGTGTACACAATGACATGTGTTAGATATGACTAATGTATTAACCATTAGGGTGATGGTTGATCCATTTATTTTTATGGATCAATGGGCAATATACATTAATGTACAATCATTAATTTTATTTATTTATGCATGTTTTCTTATTATTTATAGAATGATTTCATTCATTGAGAAATAATAATAAAAATACTAAAAGTTATATTGAGTCGTAACACCTTCTACATAAAAATATGAATTAAACCAGGTGTATGAGGATATCGTAAACCATAGTTGAGGGTTCCTCCTCTTATTGGGGAGTTATTATAAGAATTAGGGGTTGACATAACTAAATCTAGTGGCATTGAAGTAGTCGTAGTTATATTGTTTTCACATCATAGGTAAACTGTTGACTAAATCATGTTTATGATTCCTAAGTTTGAATCTCACTCAAAAATTCAAGGATTAATGATTCAATTCTATTGGTTAGTGAAACAACTACCTTAAAACACTCTATATATTTGAAAAACCATATCTTGGACTATAATAAGTGGCTTCAAGTTTCTTTTTACTGGAATAATCTAGTGAGTGAGTATTCTGAATCAAGTAGTGAGAGCTTTTAGGATTTGATAAAATATTGGGAGACATTTAATGATTTAATTAGTAATGTATAACTAGTATTGAATATCAAAGTATTAAATTTATATTATTTAATTTTTTTAGAAAATTTAAATTAATACTTTAGAAACACTACACTGCAAATTGGAAAAATAAAATGTACTACCTGGAAAAAATATCCAAGAGTCATAAAAGCATTTGCATATAGTTCTATAATATGAAAGGAAGTTATTTGTGTTGTAGTACCAACTACCCTAGAAGCCTCCTCCAAAAGAAATTTAGGGTGATACAGATTCTTTTAGGACACTCGTGAATGATTCATTTCAAGTTTATATTATATTTGTAACCTTAATTTCTAAATAGTTCACTACTTGAAAATGGCTATATACCAACAGTTTTTCCAAAACCCTGGTTGTAGGTATAAAACAAGAGCCTATAGAAATTTTTATATCATAACTATGGGTATTTGTTTTTTAAAGATTTATAAACATGGTATTTCTTAAAACATGGAAATTGGGTAGTCTTTCAACACCAATGCACACTATTTTTTGTAAAACAGTGGGTATAAGGTTATTTTTTGAGGACCTATACACACAGTTTTCAAAAATAATGGGCATATGTTTCCCACATTATGGATTGAAAAAACATTCCTGGGATACAATTTTTTTCATGGCAACACCTATTCCCAAAGTTTTATACCTATGTCCACAGTTTATATAAATATATATAATTAAATATATATTTACAATCAAGTAAATGCAATAGGATTGTAGTTAGGCATTGGAAGAGAAAGGGGCGGTCTAGGGATTGAATCTCACGGTCACATATTTTGTCAAAGCTATACCCATGGTTTTACAAACCATGGGTATAGGTTAATGACAAGGTGGAGTGGACCTATACCCATGGATTCTAAAACCATGGGTATATCTCAAGGCTATACTGATGCCTCGGTTTCCCATAGTTTTGTGAAACCATGGTTATAGCCTATACCCACGGTTTCAAAATATGGGTATATGATAGTTTTTCAGTTGTATTTTCAAATGAAACATGGAGAAATGTTATCTCATATCTATGAAGTATATGGGGAGAATGTGATGCTATAAATCAATGATATAAGGATGAAAATGATCACAAATATATTGATATATGGAACTCAAGTTGGTCGGCACATACTTAGGACGATGAAATACATTTATTGACATAAAGAACTGGGATTTAAGTCGATTAAAGAACTTTTAGTTTATGTCATTATCTCATCCTTACTACAGAATTTCTCCTTTTTTGTTTATAGTTATCAAACAAACAGTTTTGAAAACAACTTTGATATATTTTTGAAAAGCATCACCAAGAATATGAGAAATTAAAGGTAGATAAATATTAAATTCTTATAGTGAACACTATGAATGAAAATTTGAAATGTATAATTTAAAGTATACCACTGAAGTAAACATCAAAATTTCTTCTTATGAATATAGATATAATGGGTGAGATCATTGAATAAGAGGTTATTTGTTTCACATGTGGCATTATATGTCCTAGAAAGAGAAACTACAATGAATTTAAGAAGAATAAAGAATGATCTTTGACTTCATGTATATTCATCATTGAATTTATTATTTCATTTAAGATCCATAATTATTAGATAAAACATGTCTTTACATTTTATTTCCTAAATAAAAAACCAAGGAAGGTATTATGCATTAATAAAAATCATGGTTTGTTCTCAAAGTAGGTGATAAAGGATAAAATCTACAATAATGTTAAGAAGATCATGAATTTATTTCCAAGGGAATGGTTCTTCTAAAAATATAATGGTGTGTTGAATACTAATAGAACATTTGTGTAATCAATAAAATTTTTGGTGTTAATACACAACAAATTTTTATGTTGTACATGAATCATTGGAAATACATGATGAATATAGAATTTATAATATAGATTTACCCAATTGTGGAAAGATAATTCTTTTTCTACTAAAACTAATTTATTTTCAAGGATATAATTAGTTTTGTATTTAGACTCTTCAGATTTAATAACTATGGTATTATTGAAACATTAACATAATAAATATTATAAAATGAAACAATTAGGGAAAATGGTAATCCATTATGATTTCAAAATTATTTTAGGGTGAGAAGTTGAACAATTAAATTATTAATCTAGAAGTAAAATTATGTACTTCATAAGATTCATTTAAATGTATTATGTAATATAATAGTGAAGTATTAAATATTAATGGTTAAGGAGATATGAGTATCTTTGTGCCTATGATCCAATGAATATCATTACCATGTAACATTAAATCAGGAAAATATAGATTTGATCAATTCTTAAACTCATATATCATTATGCACATCATTGGTAGGATGTTCGTAAAGAGGACTGATGATGAGTTTGATATGAAAACATTGTTCAGTAAGATGTAAGATAGAGTAATTCCAAAACACACGTTCCATTATACAGATCAATGTGATGATGTAAGTAAAAAGAGAATTAATGTTAACACTCATATACATTTCAAACACTTCTATTATTTTTTAATACATGTTTCAAAAAATGTGGCTTCATCCAATAACCATACACCAACTAACATATGAGTTATAATAAGATATTAATTCATTAATTCATTATAATTTTTGTTTAGCTGCAAACATTTTGTTATGGATAAGTATATAATAATCCAATAATCAATAAAAAAACAATGTGCTTCTAAGGTAATTATCCTAACTCCCGTAGGATATTATAGAAATCTATGAAACAGAAAAATTATTGTATAGTGATAGAATATGTTTCTATTAAATGATGAACATCTATTTTTGAGATAGTGGGAGAAATATTGACCTGGGTTAAGTCAAGGCTAAAGGTACACAAATTATTATCATAGAAATAAGTCCCAGAAGAGTTTATGGAAAGGGAATGTTCTAGAGACACATACTTCATATGATGAATGAAACCATAGTGGCGATTTTATATTCACTGTGGTGGTAGATACATTATTCTTTGTGAATAATGGATCCTACAAGGATGTAGTAAATATAGATTATCTATGATTTTCAAGTTAAAATGAATTATAGAAATATATTCCATATACCAAAATCAAGTCTATATTTTTAGAGTATCTTTAATTAGTGTAATGTCATTGGAGGGTGTTAGCCTAACATAGTTAAGTTAGAGTTAAATTATATATTTCATAATATTCCTTTAATATAGATAATGAATATATAAGTAAAGTGTAGAATATTTATGGTTAACAAGAAATGTCTTTCTTCGAGGCCATGTGTCAATAAATATCTTGACGAAACATTCATTGATCATGAAAACGTTGAGTGGATTTAATGTTAAACTAACATTTCTTTATACACATCTATGTCAGAATTCTATTAACGAGGATCAATGATGAGTTTGACATGAAGAATTTGGTTAATAAAATGTATTAAGGAGTAATTTGCAAATGAAAATTACCATATAAACATCATAGTCATGAAATAACTAAAAGGATCATCAATGTTAATACTCATATAAATTGCATACACTTTAATTATTTTTCAAAAAATGATTCACATACAGTTTCATTTTCACATAACCATATTCCAACTATAAATAAAAAAGGTTATCATATGAGTTATAATTTTATATAAATCCATTATGTCATAATAACACATCTTTAGAGGCATGCAATTTATTGAGGAAAAGATTATGAAAAAACTACATCATGAAAAAATGTGCATCTAACATAGTTTTCCTAAACATCCCTTATTATATTTTAGAAATAATTGGGACAGAAAATTCATGTCAAGTGATATACAATATTTGTATAAAAGGGTGCACATATGTATTTGAGATCATAGGTGCCAGCCATACTTAAATTATGTGAAGGATGAAGATGAAAAGAAATTCCACAAGATCTTGTGGAATAGATATGTTTCATAGACACATACTTCTTAAGAATAATGAAACCATATTTGTGGTTTTATATTCACCATAGAATATGATAAATTATTCATTACGACTAATGTATCCTATAAGTCATAATTAAAAAGAAATCAGTTGTGATTGGAAAGCTAATATGAATTCAAGAAATGGTTTCCATGTACCAAAATCATGTTTTTTATTTTGGTAGTTTCTTAAATTGATGTAAAGTATTTGCTGGGTATTCAAGGGAAACTACACATGGGTGACGCAAGAATAATACAAAAAATGCTCGATTTCTTATACCTAGCGGTCATTCCTATATCCATTAAAATTATAATTTTCATAGCTATATTATATGATCATTTCATTTGGTATTTACTGTAAATTATACCTTTCTTGGAATGTTTTAATATGATATGACTAGAAGGATTTGGTAACACCATATAGTGCCAATGTATTTTTTCAAGTTACATAAATATACTGTTGGATTGAAGTAAGAAAAAATATCATATAATATTCATTTAGAATGATTTTTCCATAATTCTACCAGATATTGGTGTGTGATCCAATATTTATAAAGTAAAATATGTTGACTACATATATAAAATAGTTGTTTAGTGTTATATTTAGTTAAGAATAGAATTAATGTAACTCTTTAAACAATGAATTAAAGTAGTAGCCAAAGAACTAGGTAATTGGATCTTCTGATGTAGATCCAATGAGTGTCTTAGACCTAGTAAAAGTACATATGATGGCAAGGCATTGAAAAATACATGTTGTAAAAAATTTATAAAATTTTTCACTAGTTTCCCATGACATCAATCTCTTCAACTTTAAATGTATAAGTTATAAAATGAGAATAATGTGGTGGGTATAATTCCATATGATTCTATAATAGATGTATAACCTATTGTATGTTATTTTTTAGATATGATATTTCCATCATATATTTTATGGTAGCTTAATATTAGTAAAATTTAGGAGAACTGCACAAGAAGCAGTAAGAACTATCCAAATGTGCTTGAAAATGTAAAAGGGATATATACCTGGTAATCAGAGAGGAAGGGAAAGTAGTAATTAGGAGACAAAAACATGTCTTCCATTAGATAATTAGGATCTAATATCATAGTTAGGATATGGTAATAATTAAGAGAAGATCATTCAATAATGTGGTATGTATATATATATAAATATAGAATGTGTTGTGGATTTTGATGCAGCTAAAGAATATTTTTAAAGTATGCAATGATTTGTTCCAATTCTTGGAATTAAAGATCATAAGTAATTTTTATCAAAATATAAATTATGATAATCCAACTATTGATAATAGAAAATATTTAATGTTCTATATGTAAAAAAAATATACTCATGGATATCATCTCTAGAGGAGTCTTAATAGATGAGGTAAAGTTGATGATAATAGAGTATTGATGCAATAGAGATGTAGAAGACGCAATATCTAAAGCCAAAACTCACATGAATAAGGATCTTATCATGTAATGGATAAAAATTATTTTTACCACGCTTTCTCTAGATAGGTAATAGGGTTGTTAATGTCGGTTCCCTAGACCTAACTTGAACAATACTTTTCAATTCACATATCATGTATACAGTGAGTAATGAATGATCTACACTTACCATAATAGTGTTGACATTTCCGCATCCAGTATTTACATGGAAACTACCATAGATTATTTATAATATCATAATTTTATAGCAGTTATGAAGCTATAATGAGAACCTATTGATACCATGATAATAAACATAAACTTATGTACTATAGTCCATAAAAATCGTACTAATTGGACACAAATGATGTGAGACCATCTAGTGCTTTTGGCTCTTAAGTACTGAGACTTCTTCCCACGAAGCTTTTATATGGTGATCTCATTTACATGATATCATAATAACTGAATTAACAATTGGAAGACCACATGTTTCAGGTGTCATTGGTAGTTCTTATCTATGAACACATGTAATGTTCTCCAAAAAATGAGATTCTTATCAGTGTTTATTATTTAATTATTTCCATTGATGCCAAACAAAACCATAGAATTTATATCGTGGTGAGGTAAATTTTATTGGGCGAATCATTGGTGATATGTCATTGATTGCATAATCAATATAGATTTTTTTCAAATCATACATAAAGGGACATTTCAAGCACATTATACTAAGATGGAAGTATCTTCACCAAATACATGGCCATAGTAGAAGAATGTATCTCCTTCTAGTAAGTTAATCAAACAATATAAAATGATTGGATGATGACACGGTGTGTGAATCTTGATTTATGAGATATCATGAGATAAATAGATTATACTACATTATCTGTGTTCATAGGAGGTTTTTTTCTAAAACTATTCCCTTTCTACTTAGGGGACATGATGGGTCTCTAGACTCTGGTCCTAATCTGTGAATAATTATCAAGGTTATCAAGATAAGGGCATAGTGTGAGACACACAAAGTGTATTTATAATCTTTTCAAATTCTATTAAATTGAATATTAGGAAAAGGTGGTCCCCATGGTGGGTGCTGGGTAATGTGTTGGTTTAAATGACCACATAAAATAGATATATTCATTATTATTCCTATATAAAATAATATATATTGAATTTATTTACTTATTATATTCACAAGTTATTTAGTTAATATTAAGAAAAATATTTTTCAAATTAATATTATGTATTTAATATTCTAGGTTCATTAAATATTTTCGATAGAAAATGAGTTGATTTAATGAATCATATATTATCAAATAACACTACTTTAATGTTAAAAGATTTTGGTAAGTTACGTATTACATTTTTGACATGTTTGAAAAGTTATAAGTATTATTTTGTAAGTTAAATGGTGGGTTATCTTATTAAATGTATTAAGTACAATTTTATTATGATTTACCCTAACTATAAATGTCTTAATACTTAAAAATTTGTGGGATTATTAATTCACACAAATTTGATAGGTTTGGTCACCTCCCTCTCACGCTATATGAGGAGAGATGAAAGTTTGATAATCTTGATCTAACTTTTCCCACATAGATTGATGATTCAAACATCCCACGATATTTTCGACATTGATTCCACATTCAATTCTCTATTCTAGGACACATAAATCATATATTCCTAATCCAAAAATCATCTAGAATGATTTTTTATGATATATAAGGATCTGAATTTATTTATTTGAGCGAAAATATCAAATGATAAGAGGAACACATTTCCAATTGAAATCAAAAGAGGTAAGATTTCAATATAATTTTGTGCTCAAATTATATTATGTGAGATACTTACTTTGTAACTGGGAAGTAATTATGTAGGTTTTGACCCTATTATGTTGATCGTAGTATTTAAATTTTAAATTCATTATTTTTCAGGCTTCTTCTGCACCCTCAGATCCAAAAATTAGTAATAGAGAGAATATGTAATAATTCAATCCAATTAAAATGAAATTTTGATTAAATTAGAATAATTAATCATTATCATTCCATCATTGTAGAAGGAAATAAAATATGATATCATATGGCTGGGATATGGCTATCCAACGATCGAAGGTTGGATTATTAGTTTTTTTATGAAGAACAAATTTATTATTTTAGTATGGGTTGTGTCGGCAGTTGGAAACAGATAAGCATGGGTTTTCATTGTACTCCCATCACTTTATGGTGGTCAGATCAATTTTTTCTAGTAGAGATTTAATTCCAAAATCACGTGGATGTTTTTAATTAAAAAAATTAATGGCCTATACATATAGTAATTGGTTAAAAAAAGGGATAAAAAGGGGTGACGTGTTGAAAGGGGGCTTCTACGTGCTGGATAAAAAAAGCATAGGATATAGTGAAGCAATGTCGGACAGTGATATTTAAGAAAATAAACTTTTTAACTTACGGTGGTAACTAAACTTTCCCCCTCCATCGATTACCACAATGCATCCAAACCTACCACCCAGTGACACCGTCCACCACCATCGGATCTCACTACTTGGATATACTCACTTACTGCCTCTGGATACTCGGTCGGACCCACCGGCTGCCAACTCCACCGACTACCACCATTATTCCAGATACACCAGCTACTTACAGCCACTTGTCTCGGACCATTGTTCGATCCACCGAATGTCGTCGATCTATTTCTCCATGAATATATGCACATGGTATTGATGCAGGATGATATAATGTCATAGTGGGGTTATCCCAATGTGGGATAGGCTGGGTTCGTCCCTTTCTAATCCTCATGGCCCTTTTAGTGCTCAAAAATAACCCCAAACCCCATTTAGGGTGTTTATCGACCATAGAGTGTTCGAAAAAATTTATAAAATTTCGAATTTAACATATTTGTTATCGAAATAAAATCTAATCATATTTGGTTTGATGTAACATATATTAATTGAATGAAAAATGTAAATAATTAATTTAATTATAACTAATTTCATCGATATAAATTTATCCCAAATATTATTTTTTTACGCATTTAATTTTTAATTCATTTAATTTTCATATCAAATGATCATGAATGAAGATTTTCCCATGAATCACTTCATTTTATTTATATAATTAAGACACATCATTAAAGTTTATTGTATTTAATTAATTTAATAGGTGGTTTTCATATTGTCTGTCTTTTTCATTGAATGTATAAGGGTCTACATGAACAAGAGATAAATATAGCATGTGGATTATGAATTCACTAGATCCTCTCACTTGCATTTGAGTATTTATGTATTATGATGAAGATGAATGAAGATGTAGACCATGAAAATTAATTTTGATGTTAATTAAAATATTTAAATACATTGAACGGGTGGTGCTCACAACAAAATGAATCTGATATGACTTAGGTATTTACCCCAATGGTCACAATTGATCCATTTTTTATGAATATATCAACTAATAATATACTCTGATGACCAGTCATTTGTTTTATTTATCTTTTCATGATTTATTATTATTTTTTGAATGTGAATGTTTATATATTCACATTGAATCATAAATTAGAATAATCAAATAATATAAATTTAGACATGATACATTTATATATGTAATGTATAATCATGTTGAGAGTGAAATAAAATAGTATTATCATATCTAATAGAATATGTTTTCATTCATTGGTAAATAATAAAAAAAACTAAATGTTATATTAATTCATAAACCCTTAAGTTGCATAAATTTCAAAAAAACCATGTGTACAAGGTGCTTGTTATCCCTAGTTGAGGGTGCATCCTACTATTGAGGAGTTCTTATGAGAATGATGGGTTGAATTTACTAATGTTTATTGGAAATAAGTATCCATAGTTAGCTTGTTTCCACTTTACTGGCGATGTGATGGGAAAATCAATGTTACAATTAATTGAAACATGGACTTAACTAAACAACTCAAGGTGCTATGATTCAATGTGATTAGCTTGTCCAACACCTACCTTGAAACTCCTTTAGTAGTGGAATGAACATAGCATAGACTATAATGATAGATTTTAGAGATCTTTTAAGCAATAATTTTAATTTGAGTGGGTATTACGAATCTAGTAGTGATGGGTATTATGGTTTGATAAAAAATGAGTTACATTTTTTATTCAATGATCACATCAAAGACCATCATAGTAGAAAAATTCCTTTACTGAAGTTTGTTCTCCCCATAATCTTACCCTGCCTATCTCATGCGATGTAAATCTTTACCCATTGAATTGAATGAAGATATAGGTATAACCCATCATATAACGAAAGCCATTTCTATGTGTGACACATGATCATAAAAATTTATCATATCATAACCGATGAAATGAAATGGACGTTGTAAAATTTTCTCATATTATAACCTATGTAAAAGAGACATGTTTCATAATCATTTCATCATAGCATAACCCATGAAAATATGTAGGTTTTATAATCATTTACTTCCTGTATAATCCATGAAATAGAAAAAGGTTTAATAAACATATTTTTATAAAAAATACACCATTAAGAGGAATAATATGATTGGTATAGATGGATCATATCCCCAATAGAAAATATGTAAAATCAACGGATGTTATTTTAGATTAGAAACAATTATGTAAGATCAATTAGAACATTACTTGAGGAAAATATTCTTAATGCTATGAAAAACACTTTATTTAATGTAAAACATTTTGAAATCCTTTTTCTTTGAAAATAACCTTGATAATATATAAATGATGACTCAAATAAATGATTTCCTATGACATCATAAATTTCTATTCACTTCGTACATCTAAAAATGAAGATTCCTTTCACATTTTCGGTAAAATCCTAATGGGAAATGTTTTTGTAAAATAACATGAATATAACCTTAATTTTTTTTATAAAAAATAAAACATGGGTAAAATTTTATTTTCTAAAAAATAAATTTCATAAATTTTTTTTGAGAAAATTGCTTTCCATGAAAACATATCTTCGACCGAAGAGATAAATAAAGGCTGATTTTATTGAAAAACAATTCATAATAATTTTAAGTACAAAAGAGTGGGAAAATGGTCCTATTACATGAAGAATTCATAAATAACCAGAGTATAATAAATTTCATGAGAATTATTGATAGGTGGATCATGATATTTAAACATTGGATACTTTATCATAAACAATCCCGATAAATGGTGACATTGTAACATATAATTTTTACCACTTTGGTAACATTGAATCATAATATCCAAGAAAGAATAAAATAAAATGATACTTAAAAAATCATGAGGAGGAATAAATTCACGATATTACATGTCAAAGGGGTTTTATGTACACCTCATGAAATAATATTGATGCATAACATAACATACGTCTCAAAGAAGGCAAATTGGGACAAAAATACCTTACCCTAAGACTTGAATTCAGTCATACACATTCAAACCTTCTATATAATATATTTTATGTTTATTATAAATATATTATGTTACCATATTCATATATATCATACCATATACTATTTTATTTTATCCTCTTATTACCCATTTATTAACAATTCCATGTTAATGTTATGTTTCGGGTAATAACCGCTTTGTTTTTTCTAAATGTTTTTATTCATCATATTTTTGGCCCCTTAATTTGATCATAGTTCCATAACCTACCAAATTATTACCGTGATATAGGTATCATATATATTTCTTATATATTTATTTATAGTAATCCATATGATTTATTGGTAGTAAATGAAATTCAATATTCTTGGAGATGGTAGGTCGTACCTACGCATTAATGTGCCTTTTAATTTTTATTGGTTTGAAATAAAGGAAAGTAAACGATATATATTAACATTATATAATCATGGTTATTTCATATATATCAAAAGTATTTATTAAACCCATTATTTATACTTTCCATTTAATTCATGAACGAATCACATCACTTTGCAAGGTGGTAGTCCACCGTGCACACGAATGATATTATTGTATTCCCAAAAAATAGAAGGCCTAAAGCTTTGTGTGGTATAAAAATTTTAAATTCATAATAACACCATAAATATAATATATATCATATATAAAAAATAAATACATCATTAAGTATTACAATAAGATGTGGTAATGGAGAAATGAAAGACATCAGTTCGTGAGATGGTAGTCCACCACACACACAATCTATGATTTTTTAACCCATTTGATGGAATTATAGATGGTTTGAGGTGATGAAATAAATGTAAAAATATCACAGTATATTGAATATACTAATTTTAATATATAATAATTATATAAAAATTAATTTAAGGTGGTGTAGGAAGAAAAAAATATAAAAGTTCTCGTTGATGAACATTACCTCTAATTTAGTTATTCTCCTTAGGTTTGTAAGAAAAGACTTCCTAGGAAGGATTTTAGTAAAATATAAATCTTCTAGGATGATTTGAGAGAATTTTAGAAGTTATTATTGTAGGTATTGGCCATACCAAAGAGTTTTTAAGGAGTATATAAGAGAATATAGGGATGCCCCTTTATAAGTGGGGGAGAGACACACTTAATATTTTTGAAAAGAAATTTGCGGTCCCTTGTTTTTCATTTTTAAAATTTTTTAAAAATGGATTATATTATAACCTCGAAAATTATAAGGAAAAAATATAGAATTAAAATATTTTTTTGACAAGATTATAGGTAAATTTGATCCTTATAGTTTTACTTTAACCATCAATAAACCTTTTTTATCTAAATCGTTGTAATTAATTTTCACTACATTCACTATTAATTTCTTCAATAATTAATTTAAAATTATTAGAAATTATAAATTACAGTGATTAAAAAAATTAATCCATTTTTCTTAATTAAATTCCAAAAAGTGGATGAAATTTAATTTAAAATTTATCCCACAGACATGAAGAGAAAGAATGTTTTTAAAGTAAAAAATGTTCAAAAGTTCAAAATGTTTATATATATAAATTCAATATGAAAAGTAATACAATTAAGTAAGTTGAATTAATAGATGAATAATTTAAATAATTAAACATGAAAACCACTTTCAAATTTAATTTAATATTATTGATAAATTCAATAAAAAAGAATTTTGGAATAAAAATTCAGTATTTTTCAGTATTCAAAAAAATGAAACTTTTCAGAAAAATCATTAAAATTCACAGTAAGATAAGTTTTTATTATAAATTAAAAATTGAAATCTATTTTAAAAAATTAAATTTCTAAAAGTGTTAAAAATTAATTTTATTATTGTTCACAGAAGACATAAAAAAATATTTTGTTGAAAAATAGTAATTTTGTAACATAAAATGACTATACTAAAAATTGTGTATTTTATTATTAATGTGTCTTCTATATCTAATACAATTATACATAATATTTTAAAACTAGTTATTTATATTCCTATAACTATGTTTAATGTATAGGTTATAAGACTCGCGTTTAAATAACTATGTTAACAAAATATCATGGTTTTGTTTAAACTTAGAGTTGTGTATAATGAATGATAAGAAAATGTTACATATAGTTAAATATTAAATTGGTTTTTTTTTTGTATAAAACCTGAAATAAATGATATTTAATTTATTCTTAAAATATAATTCATAAAAAACTCATGGTGTTACATTCTACCCCCTTAAAATGAATTTCTCTCTCGAAATTCCATACTATGATACAAAAAAATGTGGATAAATCTATCTTATCATATCCTAATGTTCCCATATAGCTTCTTCAAACTAGTGGTTCCCCAAAAAAAATCGGCAAGGTGAGTGGTCTTGTTTCATAAAACATTCTCACTATGGTCCAAAATTGCCATTGATTGTTCCTCATATGAAAGATCAAGCCCCAACGATATGACCTATGAATTCAGTACATGTGAAGGGTCAAATATGTACTACTTTAGGAGTGATACATAGATCACATCATGGACTTGAGATAGGTTCGGTGTATACACCATCTAATTGTTTAACATCTTTATATGATCTAGAATTTCAAAAGGACAAATATTCCAAGGGCTTAGTTTCCAATCTTAAATCTCATAAACTTATTCCACAAAGAAATTATTAGAGACCCATTATAAATAAATTAAAATTCATATTCACATAGATAATTATATAAATAAATTTTATTCCAAATTTTAGAATACTTTATCTATTTTTGAACAGATATTTCATTTTCTAAAATTTCTTCAACTAACTTGAGTCCCAATAAATTTCTTTCTCTAACTTCATTCCATAATGCTGGTGCTCATAAATGCTTTACCTAGAGGGATTCATAAAAAACCATCTAAATACTCAAGTGCAAGCTATTATTGTAACAAATCTAAACTAGAGGAATTTATTGAACCAAAACACCTTTTAAATCCAATTAATAAGATCTCAATATATCCTATTGGGTTTGAATTATTCTTTCAGACTAATCATCTATCTGTGGATGATATGTAGTGATGAAACTCAACACTATATCAAGAGATTACTAGAGACTTCTCAAGAACAATGAGGTATTCCTTAGATCCAAATCAGATACAATGGAATGTGGTACTCCATTATACATTACCACTTCCTTAATATATATCCTAAAAATATGATCTAGAGAGAATTTTTATCTCATAGCGATGTAGTGTGAGGACTTAGTAATTTGATCGACTATAACCCATATAGTATTGTCCCATTTAAGGGTTCTGAGCAGTCCAATAACCAAATACATGGAGATGTTTTCACATTTCCGTCCTATTAGGGATAATGGATTCAAAATACACTTAGAATTTTTCTTTCAGCCTAAACTTGTTGTAATATAAGAACTGAGATACAAACTATGTGATAACTTTCTTAATTCCATCCCACCGAAATTTTTATTTCAAATCCATATAAATATTCATACATCCATGATGAATATATATCGAAAAACTATGATATTCTTCTAAAAAATCAACCTTAAAATGTGGTTTGTATGGAACACGTACATTGTTCCTAAACCTTATCATTAAATCATGATCTTGGTTAAACTCAAGATCATTTCTATCATTCTTCTATAGCTCTGCATATTCCTTCTGTGTGTTTTTAATATTCACTTGGATAAATGGTTTGAAATTTAATTATGAAAGAAAATATTTCACCCTTCCAACAATATTTCCATATTCATCCTTTTCAAATATAAAATCGTTGGATCTTTAGTTATCCTCATCATGGATAAAAAAGAATGATCCTTTTAACTCAAAGTATTGTCCACCTTGTTCAATTTCCTAGAGTGGAAATGTATTGAGAATTCATAATATTTAATCATTTTAACCAGATTATTTGATGTATGTTAAACTCCTTCAATTTTAATATATACATTAATTTTTTTTGATCAGTATATATATCACACATTAACCCCAAAATACAATGCCTTCATATATTTAATATAAAAATGGCTGTTGATAACTCCCAAAAATGGGTTAGGTAATTTCTCTCAGGAATCTCTAATTTTCACATGGCATAAACTATAATAATGTTATTATACATAACAACACATCCAAATCCCTTATTTTATACATCACTATATATTTAAAACCCTTATCCATTATAGGGAAATGTAAGAATTAGTGCTTTTACTAATCATCTTTTCAGTTCCTTGAAAATTTCCTCACATTCATTTGTCTATAGAAACTTTGATCTCTTTCGAGCTAACTTGGTTAGAGGATTATATATTTATCATATATTCTCTGAAAACCATCGATATTATCTACCATTACCAATAGAACTATAGAACTCAGTTATATTGGTTGGCTTGGACCAACATTTAATAGCATCTGTCTTTGATGGATCCACATATATACCCTAACTTGAGATTATATTATTTAAAAATGAATCTTTTCTTAGCCAAAAATCACATATTGAAATTTTTTATTATATTTTATCCTTACATAGGTTATTTAGTATATTTCTCATGTAATATTCATGATCTTACTTTCACTTTGAATAGATAAGAATATAATACATAAATAGTACTAGGTATTGATCAATGTAATATTTGAAGACTCTATTCAATAAATCAATGAAGAAAACATGGGTATTAGTAAGACTGAAAGAAATCACTATATATTCACAACATCCCTTCATTGTAATTTTTTTGTCTTAGATATATCCTCCTTTTTGAACCACAATTGATGATATTTAGAATGAGGTTCAATCCTGGAAATTTATTAATCTCCATGTATTTGATCAAAATATTCATCAATATGGGGAGGATGATACATGTTCTTGATTGTGATATTGTTCTAAAACATATAATCAATGTAGCTTCGCATAGATCCATATTTCTTAAAAAAGGAACAGGGTCACCCCATGTTGACACACATGGCCAATTGAATCACCTGTCTAGGTTTTCCTATAGTTTATTATTCAATTCCTATAACTCATTTCTTTCCATTCTATAGGGAATTGTTGAAATTGGTGGGAAATCAGGTCTGATTTTTATTGAGAAATCAATTTCTTTTTTTAGTAAAATACTAGGAAATCATTCTTGAAAATCATCAAAAAATTCCATAAAATAGAAATATCATCAATGTCAAGTTTCTCCCTAATAATCTATTATAAACACCCCTTCTGAATAGGAATTAAGTCCCACAGGATTGATATAATATCTATAAAAAGTTATTAATTATAACCACATTAATATATGATCATTGATTGGTTTGGAATATAAAATGTGACTTACCTTCCTCAAGAATTGATGTGGGATTTATGATGATAAATCCAATCCATGACTAAGATAACATCAAATTATACCATAGGTATAATGAGAATATTTTTAGGAAGAACATTCCCACAAACAACAAGAATAGAGGAATCATATATTTGAGATTAAATAATTATACTATTATGGGGATTCACTACTAATAATAAATCTATTCATTTATGTGGAATCCTGATACCAATATTATTATTTTTAGATATTAAAGTGTGGTTAGATTTAGAGTTAAATAAGATATTAGAAATTTTAAAGTGGATGGTTAGTGTACCATTAACCACATCATTATTGAAAACCTCATAAAAACGATCACATGAGATTTCCCCTTTTCCATCAACATAAGAGGATTCTAAGATTAATCATCATCATTAATCCCTGGGTTTTCCACTGGTTAGCATAATTCTTATTCTCCTAACACATTATGCACTTAAGTGTGGGAGGTTCATTCTATGCATCGTTCTATCTATTTAAATTATTAACTATCTTCTTCCCATCACATCATCAACTAATTTTATGATATACTTCCAGTCCACAATTAAAACCATTAATAGTCCCCCTATGTTAATTTACTCCATGATTTTTCCAAAATATTTTGCATAAATGAAAACTAAACTTCTTCTCTCCATATTTCTTAGATTATCCTTTGATCTCTATCTTCCTTTTCTTGCTAAAACCATTAAATTCAAACGAAACACCAACTTCTATTTACAACTTTATAGAAAATTAAATAATTTCTTCATATATACTAAAGTATGTTATGTCTAATACCCTTATAATACTTGGTTTAAAGACACTATATAATCAACCATCCTTACATTTAGGTTGGATGATAATACCAGAAGTATACCTTACATGCCTTGTAAAATATTCCACATAGGCACAAACAAATTCATCATATATTTTTCTTCCACTAATGGAACTCATTATCCATTTTTTATAGATAATATGAGGAAATTAATTATTAAAAAATGTTTTTGAAGTCATTTAAATATGTTGAGTTAATTTCATCCTATTGCCTCTTATTTTTTATAAGAGTTTACAATTTATTCACTTCACATTCAAAATAGTAGACATCCAAAATGTATTTTTCATGTTATGAACACAAGAGAGTGAAACAAATCTTTATAGTGGTAATGATAAATTTCAAAGAAGCTAATCGATAAAGAGGACCCACTGAAATAAGGTGGACATTACCTCATGAAGGACTCAGTATAATTATGTTCCATCCGTTGTTTGTTTGGAAGTCCTGAATGATCCATAACTTGTGAAAGTTTTGTGACATAGGAACAATATTGGTCACTCACACTCCCAAATTTATTGTATGATCAGGAGGGAAATCATTTCATTTTCCATAACATTCATCATTAAAATGATTCATTTGGGTTTCATACAATGAATAAAACTGAAAATCATAGTGTAAGAGACAATAGTAATGACGTGGAACCACATAATCATAAAAAATTAATTATAGGACATCTAAATCATGAAAACTTATTTAATATATGAAATATTATATTTATCCAACAAAATTCATAGTAATAATCAATTTAATTCCTTCATGATGTTTCTTTTAGAGTTTTTTAATTTCTAAAGCATATACCTTAGGATAGTCAAAAACAGTGTAAAGAAAGAACCATTTTGATTCATGGGATTCTAATTGAGTCTTTCTAAATATAGTGTTTTCATGGTTCATACCCCTAGGTACAACTATGTTGTAGTCACATCCACTTGTAGTATCCATATAGAGATGTATTTCTATGAAACCACTTGCTCTGTCCTTTACCAAAATTCATAGATATTTTACTATACATTTAACCATCCTTATAATTATACATTGACATTTCCTTAGAAATATCAATAATTTTTTCACCTTATAGTTTCAAAAGGTCAAATAAACATACGTTATAATACTATATATAGTGGCCTAGGGATTACCAAACATAGATATTACATACCTTTTAATAAATATTCAATACATTACATAAACACAATCTTAATGAACAAAATATTTTAGTGCCTTTGGAAACTTGGAAACTAAACACTGGTCCATAAGCAAGATACATCATCGCCCACTATATTCTTCACAATGAGAATCATTTTTAGAAATATCATACATAATACATATCCTCATAAACTAGGATAATGATACATAGAAAGGGTTAGCTCAGATACTCTGTAAGTGTAAAAAAGCTAAATAGTTAAGCATAACATGAATATAAGGGTATGCGAACACGATTAGAAAATTTAATTATATAACCTTCATATCAAAGATCATAACCTCAATTCATGGAATAAATAATGATAGTTCATAATATGTGAATCATAAAGAAATCAAATAACACCATACATGGGAGAATAACATTTTCATACAACATAGATATTTTGGAAAACACACAATATTAGAATGTCATTTACAATGTAGTAAAGTCACACTATTAAGGCCATAATAGCGAAAAATGTACTTTACCGAACAAGGTTCACTCCCCATTCCAGTTATTTCTATCTAATGATATATTAATCTTCACCCAATGCATTGGAGGGAGATATAGGTCCTATCCTTCACATAACTAAATCCACATTTATGTCTTCCAAAATATCAATAAAAATAATCATATCATAACCCATTAAATGAAATGGGTATCATATAAATTTCCTCATATCATAATTGATGGAATGGTTACAAGTTTCATAATAATTTCATCATAACATAACACATTAAAAGAAGAAGGTTTCATAAGAATTTTCATATGATATAACCGATGAAGAGAAATAGGTTTCATAAACATCATGTCATCAAGAATTAAAAATTATGAGAAAGAATATGTTTGGGATCCTTAGATAATATGATCAGAAAGTCATAGATAAGACTAATATATTTCACCTTTTATGGATGATAATTTTGAAAGACCATTTTAGACATTTCTGTATGAAAATATGCTTCCCTTTTGACAAAATATTTTTAAGATTTAAATAATTTTGAAAACCTTTTTATTTTTAAATAACCTTTAAAAATTAAAATTTAATATCTAGATAAATTATTGATCATGAATTTATAAAATTACATTCATTTCATACATGTAAAAAAATATTTCTTTCACAATTTCTGCTAAGGTTAACTAAGATTTATTTTTTCAAAACAATAAGAATATTCCTTTGATTTTTTTTTTAAAAAACTAAAACATTGTAAAAAATTTATTTTTTATTAAAATCATAAGATACTTCTATTTTTTTTAAACATTATTAGAAAACATTGTTTTGAATGAAAACTGATTTCCCAATGTAGTGAAAAATAATGTTGTTTTTTCATAAAATCATTTTATTAATAATTTTAATATTAAAATAGTGGAAAATTGTTACTATTACTTGAATATAACATGAATATCTATATTTAAAGAAAACCCATAGTAATTATTGAAATATAAATCCCCATATTTAAATATTGGAGACTTAATCGTAAATAATATTGATAAATGGAGATATTTTAACCTATAATTTTTACCACTTTTGTAACATTGCATAATAATCCCCAAGAAGTAATAACATATAATGAATATTTAAAATATCACAAGGATGAATAAATTATATACATTACATGTCAAAGGTTTAATATTTACACCACATGAAATAATATAGGTCTATACCATAATGTGTAATGACTAAAATTTCTATGAATAAAATTCCAATTTTTGTTTTAATAAAATGTATTATGTTTATAGAAAAAACATGAAATTATTTTGTTTTATTATATTTAATTTGATATAAATTAATATTAAATATCATTACCAATGATAATATATATTTTGAACAGTGATCACATGTCTAGAATAAATATTGAGTTATAATAAATCCATTTATTATAAACAAAGGAAGTGATGGCCTCAAACAATAGGATCATACCCTATGAAGCCCATATATCAGAGATTATGAGGGAGATATAATTTATGGGCTTTTCTCTAGTCCAATCCAATGATGAGATCCAAATACATAAGCATGATCAAAACCATTTACAGTAGAAGATCTAGCTCATCGAGATCATGACCCATACAATGTTCATCGAATGACCCCATGAAATCCCCACCATAACACTAATTAATCTTAGGGTGTAAGCTGGTATATTAAAGAGATATGTATCAATACCCTAGAAATAGTAATATTTACATTATTTTTTATATAATAATGAATATATTTTCATTATATTTATGTTATTTTGAAAATGGTTTTTTATTTTTGATTCAATAAAGAAAATAATGTATTTTTGTTTAATAAAAAAAATTGAATAACTGAATTTATGAATTAATGGATTTGATAAATAAATATTATTTAATAAAACATTATCTCTAATTAACTTTTATTAAATATAAATTATCATATATATTTTATGAATTCAAAGATAATTTTTATAATGGTTCAAAAAATGTTATTATCAATAACCCATCATTTTCAAAAAAATGTCAGTTTTTGTTTTAAAAGATAAAATTCACACATTTAGAAAATTATTAATATAAAAGAAATATTATTTTGGAATCTAGACATCAAAATTATCTAATGGTTAATTTGTCAAAATTTTCTGTAACTTTTCAATTTTTTGGTAGAAATTAAATACCATCTAAATATCTAGTGTGTTTTATGACATAATAATGGCCCAATAGTAATGTAATAAATACTATAAAAGGTATCATTAGATAAATATATGTTTTTAATTTAGAATAATGTTATTTTATATTAATTTGATTTATTTTTTAAAGCCTTAATGAATCCTGAAAGGCTTATAATATATTTTGAGATTTTAAATTTTTTTATTTAGGAGTGTCAATCACCTAAACATAAATAAGTTAATTATTTTATTATCATCATAAATTATCCTTATAAAATAATTTAAAAGACTCCCGTTTGGATGAAATTATGGGGAAACCCCTGAGATGGTTTTTGGTTTGAATATTTTATTACGTACTGTCGAAAACCAAAATAATAAATAAATCCTCATATTTTCCTATATAAACCCACCCAGGATTCCATTTTTCTTCACTCCATCCCATTAAAGCATGAAAAAATAATCCAAATACTCCATATATCCCTCTAAAGTCACCTAGAATCTTTCATGAAGCCCCTCCCAAACCATTAGAGTCAAACACTCAAATAAGGGAACCTCATTCTTCACTCCCCTATTATATCAAGAAATCATTTTAAATGTTAGGTACTTTAATTTACATTATCATATATTTTGATATGTTATTACATATACCAATTACATTAAATTTTATTTATAAATTATGATATTTCCTATAACTCTCATTTATCTCTCATATTAACCTTTATGTACACCCATTACCATACCGGAATTTTGTAAGGGTTCTTTCCTTTCTCATATTTCTCTAGTTTCCATATAATGTTATGCGTACTATTTCCAATTAATTTTGTTGGTGAATGTATTTAAATTTCACTATTACTACCCTTTTCATTACTATATAATGAGAGACCCATATCTCTCTCATCAACAAATTTTATGAATTTCTATATGATGTCGTAATGCTGTCGAAATTGCACTGTGATTTTCCATGCCAAAATAATTGTGTAGTGAATTCCATACATATTTTTCTATTAATGGTATTTACCATTATAAACCTATACATATTTATTATAAACATAAATTTAGTAATTCCACATTCATTAAACGTAGAATAATTATTATTTTGAATGAATCCATGTTATATGATCTATTTGGAACACATAAGCATCAGAAGAAAATGATTATGAAGGGTGCTCCCTGATAGAAATCCAATTCATTAGGTAATGGTTAGTATCATGATATGTCATGTTGGGATAGTGGGTCACCTAATTCCGTTATGGGACATTGTTACGAAGATTTCTTGGTGGGTTTAGCCTTGACCCATGTTTATGATGCAATTTTTTCAGTTGTTACCACATTTACCATGCTATGATTATCATGCTATATCATGCCTTTTTAATCATGTTATTTTTATGCACCATTGATTTTTCTTATTGTCTGAATGTATTGTATTACTCTTTTTATTCCTTTTTTATTCGTTTACTAGGATTTATATCTCCCCCATTCTTATTTATGTCCTCAGGTTATCATATAAAATTTTATGTTTATTGGAATTTTATAATCATTTCAAAGATGTGTTCAATAATGTTATGTATCCCACGCTTTGAGTTGTTATGTAATGTACATAATTTCCTAAAACACTATAACTATATATATTTTTTGTTGTATTAAGTGGAAATTTATATAACAAATTATGTTTAAATTGGTAATAAAGATCATGGTTGATATAGTTGGTATCAATGTATTAGTTTAGCTATTTTTTGAATTCGAATTAAAAAACTCTAGTGAAAGAATTATGACTAGAAAAATCTAGAGAAATAATTAGGAATAAGAATAATTATAAGAAAACATACTTAATTTTGTATTATTATATAGTAAGTGGTTTATTAATAAAATATATCCTTATCCAGATACTATAAGTAGATGTGGTTATTCAATAGAAGTACCCAGTGGTAACAAATCTAACAAGATGTTATGAGCCAAAATCAGTGTAACCTGGTACACCAAAATGATCCTTAATGCATACCTGGTTTGATACTCTCATGGGATATTATTTTGTAAAATCAAAAGATCATTACGAACCATGTTAATGGGAAAAAGAAAAATTCAACAAATAATATATGTTAGGAAATATATAAAAATTTAATTTATAAGTTATGCATTTGTTTCCATTGGATTCCCCTTCATGTGTTTATTAGTTTTAAATAGTCATCCATTATTTTCCCTTTATTATAGCCAATGGATGGTAATAGGAGGAATCTGGTTAAGAACTGATGTGAAGTGCAATGTGATGACTACTCCAACAAGATTCCAAATCTGATAGGAGTGGGAATCGAAAAAAATTTCATGATACTCTCTCAACTAACTCATGTTTTGAATGGAATCTTGGATCAATAGGTGGTCCCAAACCCCCCTAAGAGAGAGCAACCTACAATCGAGAGATTCATGTGACAAAGGGATCCAACTTTTTATGGACCATCTGATCCCATAATCATAGAACTATGGATCAACTCCATTGAGAATATCTTCTTTATCCTTGAATGTTCCGAATAAGAGAATTGTTTTCTAGATGGTTATCGTATGGAGGGAGAATCTGATCCGTGGGGGACATTGATCAAGAATGTGAAACATGAAGAAGATATCATAACAATGGAGTAGAAGGAATTAAATTTTTTTATGATAAATATTTTTCCTTGAAATCTATGTCTTAAAATGTAAAGGTATTTCATTTCCGTCAAGCAAAAAAGATGTTAAATCTATTGGGGTGTGTGAGGAACACTTCAAAGACATTCACGATACTCCTCTAGTTTTTCATTAGCCCCATATTGCAAGGATTACCACTTCTTCAGTGTGATAAATCCAAGTGTATGAAAAGCCTTGGTGATCTATGACTTTGATAGCTATGAGGAAATTGTCCTATGTTCACTCAAAGTAAAAATGGAGATCATAGAATCCAAAGGGTATTATAGGGATGATAATTATAAAGTAGAGTTTAATTCTAGTGGTTTGATGGATAAATTAAATAGTGCTAATAAATTTCATCATCCCACTTGTCAATGTTGTGGAAAGGCGCACCCTAGAAATTGCCTATGGGGAACAAAGAAATGGTTTAATTCTGGAAGTGTATGGAACTTTTCCAATGATTTACAATAGGAGAAACCAATCAATGTATAATAAGAAAAAGAATACACTGGTCAACCCTCAATGCATTTTTCACTACTTCAATTACAAGGAATTGGGGCACTTTGGGAACTAGTTCTCTAATCTAATGGTTTTTTGAGGCAATCAACAACCTCCAAGGAAGAAAGGGTGAGATTTTTCCATAATTACCACAGATGTGAATCTCAAAAATGAATTTACGACATGTATTCTAGTTATTAATTTTGAAATAGTGAATATACGTTATCATTATATTTCTACGCGTTCTTTTATATCACAAAAGTTTAGTTGAACTAACAAAACACCACTATAAGGAATGAATGTAAAGATGTCAGTTAAAATAGAAATTGGGAAATTATTGAATCCCTAGTGTATAATTCCTCCCTTGTAAATGTTTTTGGGATGAGCTTCATGGAGAAAATTGTCATACCTTCTTTGGTGTAATTTTATATACCTCTATCCATGTATTGGATTTCCCTATATAGAGCCAATATAAATTCCCATGAGATGAAAATCACTCTCCATATGGAGAATTGACCACTGATTCTATTCAAGTTCAATGAGAAAGATGAATCTTCTATAGAACCATAATATCAAGGATGGATTATTTCCCAATGAGTAATCATATCTAGCTAAAATGATTGAATCTAAAGGAATGATCATACTCGAAGACATGCCTATTGTGAGTGAATACACTAATGTGATTCCTGAGGAATTTTCAGGCCTTCCACCTAGTTCAGAGGTAGAATTTTCAATTTAGATTATACGTAGACTCTTTCTAATATACAATAATCCATATAGTATAGATGTTTTAAAACTTGATGAATTAATGAAACAACTATTAGAGAATCTAGATAAATGATTCATATACCCAGGTTCTTCACTAGGGGGTGCGCCCGTCCACTTCATCAAGATGATGGATGGGTCAATGTACCTTTTCATTAATTATCATGAGCTAAAAATGATCAAGATAAAGAACAAGTATCTTTTTAGATGGATTTATGAATTTTGATATCCACTATGTGGATCACAATACATCTCTGAGGTGGATATTCAGTTGATATATTACCAAGGTAAGGTGAATAAGGACGATATCACAAAGTCTTGTTTTTGTTTGAGATATGGGCACTATGAGTACATATTTATTCTATTCAGATTCATTAATGCTCCAAAAATATTCATGGTCTTGATTAATAGATTCCTTAGAGATTATCTCGAAAAATCCATGGTAGTATTTATAGATGATATTTTTATATATTCGAAATCCAGGGAGGGCCCTGAGGATCATTTGTGCCCTATGATAAAGAGATTGTGAAAGGAGAGTCTCTATGAAAAATATATCAACTCTGATTTCTGGTTGAGGGAAGATTAATTCCTAGGGAATATTATCATAATAAATGAGATATTAGTGTATCTTTAATGAAAAAAACAATTTATGTATGTCTGAGGAAAAAATATATGAAAGATATTCAATGTTTCATTGGGTTAGCTGTATATTATCACTGATTTCTGAGACATTTATCATGATTGTAAAACCCTATTACCAAGCTAAGTGAAAAGGGAGTCAGAGTTTCAAGCATTGATGAATGTGAACAAATATTTTTGGAGTTTAAAAGGAGGAATATCTCTGCCGCTGTGCTCACACTACCCACTAGTGGGGAAAGTTTCTTAATTTTCCGAGATACTTTGAAGAAGGGATTGTGATATGTGTTGATTCAAAATGAAAAATCCATATACTATGCTTCATGGTAGTTGAATATTAGTGGGAAAAACAATCCCACACATGATCTGGAGTTAGAAGCGGTGATCCTCATTTTATAAATTCTATGGCATTATCTATTTGGAGAGATGTGTGAAGTATATAAACATTAAAAAGTTTTAAAAATATATTCACATTGAAATAGTTGAATATTCACCAACAAATATGGTTAGATCTCATCAAGGATTACAACTAGTCAATCCACTTCCATATTGGGAAAGAAAAAAAGTGTTGAATTATGTAAGTAGAAAGGATCCAACAAAACTATAATCAATAAGAATTGAGAAGGATTTGATCTTTTTAGTTTTAAATAGGATATACATGATAGTTATAAAAGAAGGAACATCATCAATCCATTCAAAATTTATATGTCAGAAATTAATTCTAGAAATGATAAATGAATCTCAAAAAGATGATGTCAGAATTTTGAATAAATTTGAATCTATAAGAAATGGGAAACCCTTAGAATTGAATGTTAATGAAGAAAGAATTGTTAGATTTTTTCCAAGACTATGTGTTCTATCAAATACTGAGTTAATGAAGGAAATATTGGGAGATACGCATAGTTAAACATTATCCATTAACCAAAGGAAAACAAAGATATATCAAGATATCTGAGAGAAATGTTGGTGGGATAACATGAATATGGAGATCTCTGATTATATGACAACGTTCTTGAAATGTCAGCAAGTAAACACTGAAAGGCATAAATCTAAGGGGATGATGTAACCATCACCAATGCCAACATGGAAATGGTAAAACGTCACCATGGACTTTGTCATTTGACTTATAATGATATTTGGGTTATTGTGGATCATATTAGGAAGACTAAATAATTAATTGTGATTTGATAGGATTTCTCACTATATCCACTAGTACAAATATTTATTAAAGAAGTATCAAGGCTTTATAGAGTACAAGAATTGATTATGTATGACCGCGAACCATGATTCACCACTATTTTTTCGAAAAATATCAACCATTATCTAAACACTAACATTAACATCAAATTATCTTATCACCCTAAAAATTATGGGCAATATAACAGGAATATTAAAATAATAGAGAACATGTCGAGAGTATGATCAAATTACATCAAAGGACGATGGAACCAATATCTCCCTCTAGATGATTTCTCTTACAACAACAGTTTTCACTCAAGCATCTAAATGGATCCCTATAATGCCCTTTATGTTAATAGGTGAAGAACACAAAAATTTTGGGTTGAATTTGTGGAATGAAAAATCATAATTCTTCAAATGGTTTAAGAAATATTTGAGATGTTTAAGACCATTATGCATCACATAAAAGCTGCTCAAAGTTGATAAAAGAGCTATTCTGACAATAATTGATGCGACCTAGAGTTTGATGTCAGGGAAATGGTATTTCTCCACACATCTCAATGGAAGAGAGTGGCGATAATTGGTAACAAGGGAAATCATATTCCAAGGTACATCGTCTCTTTTGAGATCCTTGATAGCATCAGAGTAGTGGCATATCGAATAGAACTCCCCCAAAACCGAGGTCATGTAAATGATGTATTATTTGTATCCTTCTTAAGAAATTACATACCAGACATAACACATGTACTAAATGAATTGGTGGTACCATTGTAGAATGACCTTTCCTATGAGGAGAAATCTGTGATGATCTTTGATCACAGAGAAAAGGTCCTAACAAATAAGACAATTCCCCTAGTCAAAGATTTCTGGAGAAACGAAAAGTTTGAAGAAGAAACATCTCAAACTAGAAGAAGTGATGAAGAAGAGTTACCCTCTTCATTTTTAAAGCGTGAAAATGAAATTTCAAGCGAAAATTTTCTTAATGGGGGGGGGATTGTAATGAATCGAACTAGTACGAATAAAATAATCCTTTTTTATTAATTAAATGTCCCATAGTTATAGAAAAAAAAAATAATTTATTTGGTTTTAATATATGAAATTGGATATAAATGACTACTATTTATCATTACTATTGATAATATATCCTTTGAATAATAATCACAAAACTAGTATAACTATAGGGTTTTAACAATTCCATTTGTCATAGAAAAAGGATGTGATGACATCAACCAGTAGGATCATACCATATGAATCAAATTTATCAGATCTTACAAGGAAGATATCATTTCTGTTATTTTGACTAGATGAATCCTATTTTGATATCCAACAAATTAATCATGAGATAAACTATTTATGGGAGATGTTCAAGCTCACCGAGATCACGACCCAAACGATGTTCACCAAAAAAACCCCCTGAAAGTCCCACCAATGAAAACCCTATTCCTAGAGTTTATGATAGTGTATTAAAGTGGTTTGTATCCAGAAACTAGAAATAGTAATATTTAAATAATTTTTCTGTTGAATATTTAATATATTTTCTTCCTATTATTATAACTTTATAAATGATTTTTTTGATTAAATAAATTAACAATTTTATTTTTGATGAATATTAAAATTCAATTAATGAATCTATGAATTAATGGATTTTTATAAATATTATCACTAAATAATATTTATTAAATATAAATCTTCATATAAGTTTTATGAAGTCAAATGTTATTTTTATAATGTTTAAAAAAATCATATTATCACAAACCCATCATTTTCAATAAATTCCGGTTTTTATTTTAAAAGTAAAAATTTATATACTTATAATATTATTTAGATAAAATGAATATTATTTTTCGAATCCTAATATTGGAATTTTCTAATTATGAATTTTTCTTAACTTTCTGAGACAGTCAAATTTATTGGTAAAAATTAAATACCATATAAATATAAGTTATGTTTTATGACATCATAATAAACCAATTGTTATGTAATAAATAATATAACAGATATCCTCAAACAAAAATATTTTTTACCATTAATATAATGTAATTTTATTTTTATTTGATTTATTTTATAAATAATTATTGAATCCTACAAGACTTATAATATATTATAATATCTTAATATAATTTTTTTGAGTGTGTGGCTCACCCCCACATTCGAAAGATACCAATTTTATTATCTTCGGCACATGGAATTATAAAATAATGTCAAACAATCCCATTTGGCACAATCCATTTAAAAAAAATCCTTTGATGGATTATGGTTTCGAATATTTTATTATGTAGTGTTAAAAAACAAAATAATAAAGAAATCCCCACTTTTCCTATAAAAACCCACCCATGATCCTATTTCTCTTCACTAAATTTCCCTAGATAATGAACACACTCATTCCTATTCTCCCTAGAGTCCTACAAGGTTTCCCCTGAGATTTCAAGAAGCCTCTCCCAAGCCTTTTGATTAACACACTCAAGTAGGGGAACACAATCCTCCACTCTCCTCTTTTATCAAGTACTCCTTTTACTTTTCTGTTTTTAAATTTCCCTTTAATTGTGTTTTGATTTGTTATTCCAGATCCGAATAACTGTAAATTTTATTTTTAAATTATTATGTCCCATGTCACTCTCATTTAACCCTCATACTAGCCTTTATGCTCACCTGTTACCTTGCATAAACTTTGTAATGGTTCTTCCCTTTCACATCATTCTTCATGTTTTTTTTATTTTGTTACAATTTCAATTTCCAATTTCATAAATAAGGGAATGTATTTAAATGTAACTATTACTATTCATTTAATTTATAAATTATTATATACATTTTCACTCTCATCATCCCATTTTAGGAATTTCTATATGAGGTCGTTATCCTGCTAAAATTGCACCACGATCTTCTATGCCAAAATAATTTTGTATTGAATATCATACCCAATTTTCTATCAAGTATATTCACCTTTTTGCACATATACATAATTATTGGAAAATTTAATGTATTTATTCCACATTAATTTATCTGAAAATAAAATTATGATGTTGAATGAATCCATGTTATATGATCTATGTAAAATACGTAAGCATGAGAAAGAAATGATTATGAAGTGTGTTCCCTAATAATGCTCTAATACATTTGGTAATGGTTAGTATCAAGATACATCATGTTGGGATAGGGGATTTACCTGATTACATTATGGAACTTCATACACCATGATGTATTAGTGGATTTACCCTTGGCATACGTTTATGATGTAGAGTTTTAAGTTGTATCCACATTTCCCATGTTATGATTATTATGCTATATAATACCTTATTATTCATTTTCTTTCTATGGTCCATTGATATGGCTATTTTCTTACATATATTTCCATAATAATGTTATTAAATCTCTATTATATTATTTGGATTTATATCTCACCCTTATATTAGGTATTTCCTCAACTTATACCATCCAGTTTTATGTTTGTTTGAATTTTATGACCAAATAAAAGAAGTGTTCAATAATGTTATATATATCATGTTTTATGTTGTTATGTAATATAAAAAATTTCCCAAATACACTAAAAATATTTATCTTTTGGTTTGTATTATGTTTTATTTTTTGTAATAAATCGTGATTAAATGTGTAATAAAGAGAGTGGTTGTTATATAACATATGAATCAAATAAGGAAAATTGAGACAAAAATAGATTACCTTAAGTCTTTACTTCCATCATAGTCATTCAAACATACATTATAATAAACATGAGGTAATAATTATTATATTATATAACCATATTCATATATATGATACCATGTATGTTTTAATTTTGTCCTTTAATTACCTGTTTGTTAACAATTCCATGTTAAAGACACCTTTCGAGTAATAAATGCCTTGTTTTTCATATATGTTTTTATTGGTCATATTTTGGATCCTTTATCATTGATGATTGTTATATTATCTAAAGAATGATAACAATGATATAAATATATTATATTTTAAGTATATATGTATTTACAGTAATCCGTAAAATTTAGTGATATGAAATGAAATATATTGTTCATGGAGATGGTAAGTTGTACGTACACTTGAACGTTGCTTTACATTTTCTTGTTGGGTTGAAAGAAAGAAAAGTAAATGATACATATTATCATTAATGAATTATACTTATGTAATATATATCAATTTTTTTAAACCCATCCTTTACAAATACTTTATAACACATGAACAAATCAAATCACTTTTTGTGATAGTAGTCAACCGTACAAATGAATGATGTTATCGTATTCCCAAAAAATGGAAACAATGAAGATGATTGTATGTTTTATAATAATAAAATTATCATAATAAATCAATAAATATCATAAATATAAAATATAAATACTAAATCCATCACTAATTCCAACTGTAAGAGGTGGTAATGGGAAATTTAATGACATCAGTTCATGAGACGGTAGTCTACCATACTCACAGTCGATGATTTCATAACTGATTTGATGGAAGTGGGGATGGTTTTAGGTATCTAAATTGACATTATAACAACTCAACAAGTAGAATATATTGAACTTATTATATAATCTTGATATATAATTAATATAAGGGGTGGATGGAGAAATAAAATAAAATTACATGTTAATGAACATTACCACTTTTTTGAGTATCCGCATTAGGTTTTCACAAATATTCTTCATAGGATGGATTAATTTGGAAAATAAATCTTCTAGGATGATTGGAGTGAATTTTGGAAGTTACTTGGCCTAGTATTGTCTAAACCAAATAATTTTTTATGTGTGGAGAAGAGAGGAGAGTGGGTGACATTTTACAAGTGGGGGAGAGGACACACTTGATATTTTTGAAGAGAAATAATTACTCCTTTTTATTCAATTTAAAAATCATAAAAAATGGTTCAAATTTAAACCTTATATATTATAAGTTTGAAATATGTCTGTTAAATATTTTTTAGAATTTTATAGGTATATTTGAGCCTTATGTTTATATTTTAACCCCTAGTAAACCAATTTCTACTTTATCTACGATGATTAATCTTTAATACATTCACAATTCATTTTGGTTAAAAAAATATGATGACATCATTAGAAATTAAAAATTAATCTGCGTAAAATATGGAATAAATTTTTCCAAATTCTATTCTTAGAAGTGTAATGAATTAATTTAAAATTAATCGCCATATGTGATAAGAAATTAGGTTTTCATGTGAAAATGTTCCAAAGATAACAATATTTTTATATCTAAAGTAAATATGAAAATTATTAAATTTATATAAATTGGATTAATATATTTATAATTTATCTAATTACACTTTAAAACCAATTTAAAATATAATTTATCTTTATTAATAAATTTAATGAAAAGGTAGTTTTCAATTAAAATTCAGTAGTGTTCACTATTCAAAAAATATTAATCTTGTCAAAAAAATCCAAAAAAAAATCCAATAGATATTTTTGAATTTATAAATTAGAAAATTGAGATTATTTTATGAAATTCATTTTCTACAATTGTCAAAAATTAATTTTATTATTGAACAAAAAATACATAAAAAACAGTATGTTGAAAGATAGTATTTTTGAAACAAACAAAAGACTTTAAAAAAAGTTATGTATTCTATTATTAATATGTTTTATTTTAATAAAAAAATTATAATTAATATTTAAAAATTAGTTATTACTATTCATATCACTATTTTAATTGCCCAGGATATAATAACCACATTTAAATAATTATATTAATATATCATGGTTTTGTTAATACACAGAGTTTTGTGTAATGAAGGCTTTGTTAGTGCAACGTATAGCACATTCATAACATGATTTTGTGTATAACAGAAGATATAAAATAAATATAACTTAATAAAAAATAATTCATAAAAAAATAAGGTGTATCAAAATATGCAATTTTATATTCTATTTCTTAGAATATAAACTAGTAAGTAATGTTTTATCATAATATAAATTGTGATAATCCTACTATTGGTACAAGATTTTTTTCAAGTTTTGATAGTGTACAATAGGAATATTCATTGGGATATCATCCCTTGAGAAGTCTTACTCACTGAGGTGAATTCATAGATAGTAGAGTGCCCATGAAATGAAGACATGGCAGGCCCAATGATTAATGCAACAAATAATCATAAGTATGACCTTATCATGTGAGAGATAATAAGGATTATTATAATGTTGGATCTACTGAAAGTGTGATTTTTGTTAAATTTGGTTCCCAAGAACCAACTTGAACTGTAGAACCCTCAGTTTCATTTTAGTAGCTATTTCATAATTTATTTTTGGTATGTAAAGCATTTGCCTGAATTTGGGAGGGTTTGGAGGACTTATGTAGGATTTAAAGTAACTAACACTTTCTTTTTTGGGGATTTTTTTGGTTGTGAACAGTCTGATCTTGGTTAATAAAAATCATAAAACACCTTCAAAAAACCACAAAATGGAAGAAAGTGGGATATTGGTTGGTGTAAAACATTCCCAAACCATGGATATAACTATGAGTAACCGTGAAAATTATAAGAGAGGGTAAACATGGTGGGTGAATGTTTTTTCTAACTATGTAGTATAACCATGAGAAGGGTGTTAGGAGGCAGTGGACAATGCATAGTTGGTGAATAGTTCCCATAAGTGTGTGAGAAAACAATACACATTTAATTTTTAGATCCAACAAAATGGACCGTAATAATATTTAACTTTAAAACATTTGGTTTTCATCTATTTTGACCCAATGTTTTTTTCCTCCTCCCAAAGGATGTGGAGACTTTACCCTTCAATTCAAGAGTGATCTGTTGGAAAATCTTGGTGCGTTGAAGACCAGATTGCTTGGTAAGTCTCCATTATTTAGTGGGTTTTCATAGATATTCTATTATTCTGTCACATAAATGACTACTTTTAAAGGTATTTTCCTTTCATTTCTATTATTTCCATATTTTTTGGGGGTTCCCCTGTATTTTTGGAGAAAGGGTGGTTTCATCATGATTTGGGCCAAACCGTGAGCCCATTTCTAGATTCAAAATTTTTTCTTTATTTTGTAACTCCTTCATTTATTAAAATTTTTCTCCCATTACTCTTACCAATTGGCCTCCCATGATCTATTCAACCATCCATACCTATTTGGACCCACTTTAAACGCATTATCATATAGGATTTGGGTGATTCAGTTAGGCATTGGGCCAATCCCATGAGCCCATTTCCTGCTTAATTGTTTATTTAATATATCATTCATTTATAATGTATATAGATTAATAAAACATCCAATCAAATACAAAACCCTATTATCACCTTCATTATATATTTTTCATCTTTGGATCTCATTTTCATCGTGTATTAGGGGGAAATTTCTCATGGTTTCTCAAATATTCTTGATTTGAGAAGGTAATTTTTTTCAGCCATAAATCATTCAATTTTCACTCTTTTCCCCCCATATCAGGCCCCAATTGATATTATAATCCTCATTAGATCCTCCCTATCAGTTTATGTTTCTTGGAGAATAAATGTTTTGTTGATTTAGGGAGATTTCATGAAGATCTCTCAAGTTAGAGGGGTTCCTTCCATCTTCCTCACATTTGCATAGTGTTTCATCCATTTTCATAGGGTTTCTTCCACAGAATCTTGATGTTACAATCATAAATCAATTAGGGCTTAAAAACAAGGGTTTTATCTTTTGTTTCTTGGTCTAATATTTTTGTTTTAGGTTTGATTTATCTCCCTTGTGTTGCGCCGGTGGTGCGAGTGAAATTCCGCACAAGGATTTTGTGTTGGGAAACATGTTGCTGGTGATTCCTTGTGTATGGACTCTAGGATTACTTAGAATTACTGGATTTATAATTTTTTTATGTACATATTCCTTGTTCATTGGTGAAAAACTATTTTTGGTTTCATTTGTAAAGAGAATGGTGCGAAAATGGCATTTTTTTTTGTGAAAATGTGTCTTTTTCAGGGATATCCCATGTCAGATCATTTGGGGTTATTTTCTAATTGATGAAATGCTTTTAATAAAAACAATTAGTGTTTTAAATTTGGTTTTGGTGAAATATGGGAATTAACATGGTATTCAAAGTGGCGGTTTCAATGGATTTTATGTGGAAAATAATGTTATATTTTGTGATGTTGTTTTATGGAAAATCTAAATGTTTTATTGAGTGGCATAAGTGGGGAAAAGCATGTTTAGAAATTATTATTAATATGAGTGATAAATAAAATTATTTTATGTGAAATTAGATTTTGATAACATGTGTAATTCATTTGAGCACAATGGATGAAACTCGGGTATCTAGGTGGGTGGATGTGTACAAGTATGCCAGTGATCCATAGTGGTTTTGTAAATGTTTCAATATTCAAGATGGACCTTGAATACACTTAAAAAATTATTGATGATTTTTGGGGACCACTAGGTTATGTTCATTTTCCCTAATAGTGGATCATTCAGAAGAATTAATATTACTATGGTTACTTTACACTGATATACGAGGTAAATGGGGCCCAAAACTAACTAATGCATAGGGGTGTTCCTGAGATTAGTGCTAATTGGATATTTTATATTTATCATTGACGTAGGGTGTGTTTTGATTAAAAAAGAATGTATCAAACATGTTATAATTAAATGTGTTTAATCTTTGAAATTTTCTCATTAAAATTTGTTTACATTTAGAAGTTTCATTCTTTAGAATTTATTGCCACTATTTCATGTTTATGAAAAACATGCATGCTTTTTATATTGTATTTCTTACTATATGGAATGATTTGGGTGTTATCATATTGGGATTATGATCACACCCTACTTAAACCCCGTCAGTGTGATTAGTCTTGATCATGTTTGACGCATGCAAAGACATGGCATTAGATGATGGCAGTTCGGGTGGCTAGTTGCTTCCCTTGGTGTGATGTTGTGGAGATGACTTCCCGGTGGTAACCCCATGTCATGTGGAGTCCCTTGGTATTTTTACTACTAATTTTATATATATTGGGACTTCTTGTTTCATGTTTAAACCTATGTTTTCAGTTTTGTATTCTATTAAAGGCATGTTGGGCGTAAAGTTTCAGATTTGGTTTATTGATTGTTTTTGGCTGTTAAATGATTCTAAAATCGAGTGAATAATTCCCAAACCAGTATAAATGACATTCAGTAACATGTTTCTACCCATGGGGATAGGGAAATCCCTTAGGGAATTTCCATGGTATGGTTTTGGTACCGATAATGATGGAGACCAGATTCTATTCGTTACAAAATGTTATCAGAGTCGGCAAATTTTTATGGGTTGTATTATTATTTTCGGATGAGTTGGGATAGATAGGGGCTAGGAATTTTAGGGCCCAATGTTTTGGTCATAAGTTTTATCCTTGGACCATGCCTCTCATGGAATTCCTTGGGTCACAGTGGGACATTTGGAATTGTTTGTTTGATTTCAATTCTAGGTGAGGTGTGTGGGCTTCAGACAAAACGTTGACATCGGGTGGGGGTGTAGAAGTTATTTAATTTATTATTGTAATGTTTTTGGATTGTTTATATTTGATTTTATCAATGATAATTTCAAAATTTATGAACTGTTTTTCGTTCTTGTTGCTGTGGTCTTTTGTAGAAAACATGCCTCCCTGGAATGTTCTCATGCACCCATGGGAGGAAGCTGGAGAGAGTTCTCCCTCACCTCTTGATCTGAGGTTGTGGTTCAGGATGTCAAAGCTCTGGGATAGTTAAAAATCTTATTATAGCTTGGTTTAGTGTATATTAGACCAGTCCTTGTATGATAAAGCATTGGGGTTTCTAAAATACAAGCCTCCTGCTTTCCGAGGTAGCACATAACCCCAGGAAGTGGAGGGTGACTCGAAAACATCGATAACGAGATTGAGTTCTTAGAAACACCTATGGAGACCAGGGTGAAGTGTTCCTATTTACTGTTAGAGGATACCAACCATAGGTTTTGGTAATTTATGCTTTAAGCTTTGAAGCACAGGCAGATGAGCTGGAAGGATTTCAAGGATATCATCAATGACCAGTATTGTCTTGATGTTTTGGAATATGATTAATCTGAGGAATTTATTTTTCTCATTCAGGGGGATACTTATGTGATGGATTATGCCACAAACTTTTTTGAGTTGGTCTTGTATGCTCTATAAATTGTCTATAATGAGAAGATGAAGGCCTAAAAGATCGAGTGGGGTCTACGGCTAGAGATATATTCCCAGGAATTTTTTTATGGTAATAACCTATGTATATGTGGTTGGTTGGGCATGTTTGGTAGAGATTGAATACAAGGGGATGGATGGTTTTTCTAGGATGATATCAGGTCTGGGAACTGATATCTCTTCTTAGAAGAAACATTAGCATGAGGAACAGGGAAATAAGGGGGTGGAAGCTCAGGTTAACCTTCCTGGAAGTTTTCTTCAGTGGATTTTGAAGCATGGTCCATTATGTGCACCCAGTGTGGGAGGACAAGGAACATCCAACTAGAATACACTGTTCCTCCAACTCATTATTATCAAGGTTGTGGTATGGAAAATTATAATGCTTTATCAGGATGAAACACCCACTCCAATGTGGGGACGAAACAGTGGGTATTATGGGAGTATCAGCTATGTCATATCCATCGAGTATATTGGGATATTGTTTTGGTTTCCATGGTAGAAGGGCTAGATCATCTTCTGGGAAGAGACAGTTCAGGGTAAGGGCACAGGTGAGCAGTCATTCTTAGTCAGAGACTAGGAATCATCATGCGGTGGATTAGGCACCAGCGAGATCAAAGGTGGGATCGTTGAATGTTCAAGGTACCGTTCTGATTGCCTCTTCTATAACTGCTAAATTTTTTGATACTGGTGCTTCTGTTTAATTAATCTATTCCTGTAATGTGAACATGCCTAATTTTCCAACTGAGAAATTTTCCATTGTGATGGAGATGGTGATACTCCTAGGAAAAAAGAAGGAACATGGTCTCATGTGCCCATCATGTTTGCTTTCTGTTTCCGGGTTTGAGATAGAGTGGGACCTTCTAGCATTAGATATAGATATTTATTATTTGATTCTTTGAATGGATTGGCTTGTTCAATTTCAAGCCCACATCAATTATTATAGATGGAGTGTGAGTTTCACAACACCTGATTGGAGTCTTCTGGTTTTTCTTGGAGAATCTGATCCTATGTCGGGTCATGTAGGACCTCCACTCCCAATGTAGGGGGATCTTATCTTCCAGTTATCATCGCACATAATTGAGGATGATGGTCATTCTCCTGAAGGTGGAATACCTCAAATAGTAGAAGAATTTCCAGAGGCATTCCAAGTTTATTTTTAAGCATTCCTCTATAGTGAGATGTGGATTTCTCGATTTATTTGGTTCTGGGAACACATAAAATCTCTCTTAACTAATATTCTTATGGCCCCCATCGAATTAAATTAATTAATGATTTAGATGGATGACTTAGATTCCATAGGATTCATTCACCCAAGTGTCTCTCATTGGGATGCTCTTGTACTCTTTGCGATGAAGGCCTACATGTCCCTCTAGTTTTGAAATGACTCTTGGAAGTTGAGTAAATTAACCATCAAGAAAAAATATCCACTGACTCGAATAGATGATTTTTTGAAAATTTTATGTTGGAAAAGTGGTTCTCAAAAATAGACTTGTGTTCGGGTTACCATGAACTCAGGTTGAAAGTGGTAGATATCCCATATACAGTCTTTAGAAGTAGGTACGACCACTTTGAGTATTTGGTCATGCCCTTTGTCTTGATCAATGATCTAGTGGTCATTATGGCAATTCTGAACATGGTGTTCCATCAGTATTTTATCACTTAATCATGGTGTTCGTGGATGACATCCTCATTTACTATGGATATGAGGAGGAATGAAATAATCATCCCTGGATCGTGTTGGGATCCTTACGGTATCACTGCCTCTTTGAAAATTTGTGCATGTTCACTTTCTGTACCAGGGAGGTGAAGATTATGGGGCATGTGATCTTAGAGCAGGGGGTCTTAGTGGACCCCGTGAAGATTAGTGTGGTTATTTCATGGAATCAGCTGAAGAAAAAGTTCTAGATCAATTGTTTCGTCATCCTGGACGGTTACTACAGGCGGTATATTCGGGATTTCTCTTAGCATGATTCTCTAAGGACCACGGTCATCATGAAGGGGCTGATGTTTGTATTGGGCCTAGAGTGTCAGTCATCCTTCTAAGAACATATGTGGTGGTTGAATACCTCCCTGTGCTGATTTTTATGGAGGCTAGTAATGGGTTTTTTGGTGTATTTTAATGCTTCAGGTATAGGACTTGGGCGTGTGGTTATGTAGGGTGATCAAATGGTGGAATATGGTTCCCGCCAACTCTGACCACACTAAAAGAATTACCTGACCCACGACTTGATGTTAGCACCCTTGATTCATGATTTAAAGACATAGTGTCCCTACCAATTTGGGGAAAATTTTATATTCTATTTTGATAAAAAAATTCATGGCCTATATCTTCTCATAGAAGGACCTCAATTTGAGGACGTTCCATTGGATAAAGTGTTTGTAGGGGTTTGAATTTGACCTTATTTATCCCCCAGTAAAGGGTAATGTGGCAATGGATGCATTGAGTAGAAATGAACCAGTGCAATCCTTGAGGTTGTCCAGTGATGAGTGGAATCTGATGGGGATCTTTTCTTAGATGCATGTGGAGAGCAAGGAGCACAGTGGTGGTCTGTTCTTGTCAAGCAATCAGTTGAATCCCTCTCTCTTGGTGTTGATTTAGAGAGAACATCCTAGTGATGGGATTTACAACAGTTGAGGCTATGTCCTCATTTTGGGAAGATGTATTTTTATAGGGCATTGACTCTTGAGGCCATCTTGTTCTTCAATGGACATTTATGCTGTTGACTTTGCGAAAGGTGGTGATACAGGATTGACACTAGTCTCAGTGGGATGTCCATCTGTGTACCCCCAAGATGTATTATGATGTGTGGAGACAGTTTTGGTGTCCAGGTATGATACAAGACATAGTTTATTTTGTTTCAAGATCCTACACATGTTAGTAGGTGAAAGAGGAGCACCAAATTCCCTCCTTTTTGATCCATACATTACCCATTCTTACCTGGAAGTGGGACATGGTGTCCGTGGACTTTATTATTTTCTTAATTTGTACACCTCTAGGTAATAATTCCATTTGGGTGGTGATTGATCATCTGACCAAATCATCCCATTTCATTCCAATCAAAGATACAATTAATTTGTATGAGTAGGGCCATTTGTATCTCCAAGAGGTGGTAAGGATTTAGGGTGTGCCATCAGTTGTTGTCTCAGATAGAGACCCCCATTTCACATCTCAGTTTTGGGAAGGCCATGAGGTCATAGATTAAGATAAGCACGAAAATACCATCCTCAATTGGATGGTCAGACAAAGAAAGAGAATTATATCCTAGAGGACAAGCTCTGTGCTTGTGTTCTAGACTTTGGAGGTTCGTGGGATAACCATTTGGGATTGATATAATTTTTCTATGATAATAGTTACCAATACTATATTCAAATAGATCTTTTTGAGGCTCTCTATGGTCCACCTTGTCAGCCCCCCAATGCTGGGATGAGGTAGGTGAGACTTCACTGTTGGGGATGATCCTTGTGCCAGATATTTCTGAGAATAACAAATTGACCAGGAAATGCGTTTTGACAGCTTAAAGTAATTATAAATCTTATGATGACCAGAGGTGTCGAGTCTTAGAGTTTTCTATGGGTGACATGGTATTCAAGAATGTGTCCCCTTCTCTCATCCATCATCGAATAGGAATTTAAGGGAAGCTAACGCCACAATATGTTGGTCGTTTTGAGATCACCGAGTGTATTGAAAGGTTGGAATACAAATTGGACTTCCCTTCTTAGTTGACTTTCATTCATGACATCTTACATGTCTCCTAGTTGAACAATTACAACCTGGATCCATCCCTTGTGTTGAATAGGAACGAACTAGTGACAAATCTCTATTTATTGGTGTTTCAGTGGACAATGTGAATTATGGACTCCCAATGAAATTTCTTCTAGGGAGTACAATTCCTCAAGTTTGAGTGCTCTAGAAGCATGGGACTGATGATCCTGAGAAATTGGCCCGAAAGTCTTGGGTTAAAGATAAGATTCAATTTCTCTTATCTGACCAGGCTTCAAGATGACTCTATGAGGGAGGATAGTTTTTATGGTGGGGATAATTGTCACATTAATGACATATTTTAATATAACTTTTCATTTAATTTCAATTCTTTCTATCTTTATGGGGTTTTCCCTTGTATTTTTGGAAAAGGGGTGGGGGGTTCCTCATGATTTTGGACAAACCCTGAGCTCATCTCCAAATTTAAAAACAAAATTAGTTTCTATTATAAATCAATTTTTTTTTTTCATTTTAACCAATTCCACTTCCCACATGGCCTCCCCTTTCCTATTCAAACCACCATGTCTATTTAGACTCCTTAAGAACTCATTATCAATACTTATTTTGATGATTTAGTTAGGAATTGGGCCAACCAATGAGCCCATTTCATTCTTATGAAATTAAATTCATTATTATCTCATTCATTTTTTTAAACAGTTATTCCACCTAACACTAGAGTAAAAAACCCTTGGCTCACCCCCATTTTCTATTTTCCCCCCTTGGATTTCATTTGTATCACGTATTAGGGAAAATTTTATCCAGGTTTCTCAAATCTTCTAGATTTGATAAGGTAATTTGTATCATCCATATATCATTAAATTTTCAACTTCCCCCCATTTTACTCCCCACTTAACCTCCCCAGCATAATTAGAGCTTCCCTATCATTTTTGATTGCTAGGAGATTCTACTTTTGGTGGATTTGGTGTGTTTTCTTCTAGATCTCTCATGTTTTTGTGTTTCCTTCCTTCCTCCTCTCGTTTTCTTAGGGTTTCTTCCATTTACTTAGAGATTCATCCATTTATTCTTGAATTTACTATTTTACAGCATGTAGGGATTAGAACCTGGGGTTTTATCTAGGGTTTATTGGTCTAATATATTGGTTTTAGGTTTGATTTAACACCCTTGTGGTGCATCGGTGGTGCGAGTGAATGTTAGCCCAAGGATTTTGTGTTTTGAAAATTGAGGTAGGTGATTTCATGTGAAAGAACTGTTTGATGATTTGGAATTTGATGATTTATTATTTTTTCATGTTAAAATTCCTTCTTAATTGCTATGAAAAGTATTTTTGGTGGTGTCTATTAAGCGAATGGTTCCAAAATAGAATATTTGAGTGAAAATGGTTGTTTTTCTTGGATATCCTATGTTTCATGATTTTTGGTTGTTTTCTGATTATTGGATAGGTTTTATTAAATTTTTTTAGAGATGAAAATTATGATTTGGTGAAATATGGGTATGAACATGGTGTTCAAAGTGGGGTTTTCATTGTATTTTATGTGAAAAGCATTGTTATATTTTTTTATGTTGTTTTA
Source organism: Viscum album (assembly GCA_963277665.1). Taxonomy (NCBI): domain Eukaryota; kingdom Viridiplantae; phylum Streptophyta; class Magnoliopsida; order Santalales; family Viscaceae; genus Viscum; species Viscum album. The sequence goes on from OY728121.1 coordinate 933,271,951, forward strand.
TGGAAATTTTAAATGATTTATTGAGTGATATATGTGCTATAAAGAATGTGTAGATATTGTTTTGAATGTGGGGGATCAGAACAAATGATTTTATGTTCAATTTTATTTTGGTATCCTTTTCAATTCGTTTGATCACAAATGGGGAAACCCAGGTATCTAAGTGGGAAGACATGTACAAGTATGCTAGTGATCTGGAATGGTTTTGTCCCAATTTAATTTAAAAAGTTGGATGATGACAACAATAAAAAACAATATTGATGATGTTTGTGGACCAAAAGGTTATGGGTATGTTCCCTACTAGTGGATATCACAGGAGAACATAAATTAATATGGTAACTTTACACCAAGATATAGGTGAATGGAGCCTGAAACTAACTTGTGCCTAGGTGTGTTCCGAACATTGGTGCTCATTAAATATTTTGTATTTATCATTGAATTAGGGTGTTTTTGGATGAAAAAATAAAGTAACATTCATGTTTTAATTAAATTTTTCCACTCATTGAAATTTCCCTTGGAAATTTTTTTACCTTTACAAGTTTCATTCTTCAGAATTTATTTCCACAATTTTTTGTTTATAAAAAACATGCAAGATTTTCAACTTATATTGCATACTATGTGGAATAATTTAGGTGGTATTCTATTTGGCATAGTATGACAACCTAATTACACCCCTTGGGTGTAAGTTGACTTGATCATGTTTGATGCAAGTAAGGGTAACGCCTTGGGTGATGGCAGTTTGGGTTGCTAGTTTCATCTCTTGGTGCAGGGTTGTGGAGACGGCTTGTGGGTGATATACCATTTTCATGTGGACTCCCTTGGGATGTTTTTATGCTAGTTTTCTATATCTTTGGACCTCTTGTTTCATTTTTATACCGATGGGTTCAGTTCTAGATTTTATTTCTGGGATGTTTGGAATAAATTTTACGATTGGATTTATTGAATTTTTTGGTTCTCAAATGATTCTAAACTCACGTAAATCATTCCCAAACCATAATACATAATTACCGAGAACTTGATCCAACCTATGGGGATAGGGAATACCCTTCGGCCCTTTTCATGGGCTAGGTTTGGGGATAGTAATAACAGAGACCATTTTTTTTTTCGTCACATATTCCCTCTCATTGATTCATAAATATGAAACATTGGGGATAAAACAATGATATTTGATGCTAATAATGATGGTATTTGGATGTTTTGATGTTATGTAATGAGATATAATTCCTATTTTTAGAGATTAAACTAGGTGTTGTTGATTATTTTATGTCTTTCTTCATTTTATTCATTATTTATAAGTTATGAAACTTCACTATTAACTCCACTTTCTAGAACTAGAAGTATTAGTTTCAAACTGATTCAATTTCTTGAAATTTACAAAGAAATTGTGGGGAATGTCATGGAAGAAACCCTCATTAGTGATTATTTCTGGATTTGGGGAAACTGATTATTGTGAAAAGTGATTTTTAAGGATTATAAAAGATGATTTGAAATATTACTTGGTTATGATTCATGGAATGGTTTAATTAAAATGATTTCAAAAAAAGTGATGTTTTATTAAAACGTATTGAAATTGTTGTTTTTTACAGGTTTTGGCATATATTCATTGGTGTGATTTCATGATTTCAACATGAATCAGAATAAGGGGAATGTATCATTTGGGGTAGAGGGGTTGTGACCCTAAATAAGGGGTGTGTTCTAGTATAGAACAAGGATATTGGAAACTTAATGAGGACATGGTGGAGGGATGAGAAACTGATCATGAGTATGGAATTTCCATTAAAGCATGCATATGTTTGTGTGTAAATCATAGGTTGGGTATTCCAAAAAGGAATGTGAAAATTTTTAAAGAGTTTTATAGTTACTTTCCTTGGAAAAAATATTTTTTATGGAAATCATTTTATACTACAACATAAATTATTTCAAATTGTTTTATTTAATTGTACTAAAATATTCTATATTAATGATGTGAGTAGGGAACTCATTTCTGGGAAACCTACTCACTTTCATTACTCACCCCTACTTTGGAACATTTGTGATTTTTCATATATCACTTATCAGGACATGATTATAAGAAATGTATCACATTTCTCTAGTGATGCATCAGGATACGTTGGGATGTATTTTGGAGTTGGAGCTTGGATCGTATTTGGGCTATGGATTTAGATTCTTTGGATTCTTTGGGGATGAGGGGTTTTTCATCTTCTTTTCATCTATGGTATAGTTTGGATTTGATATAAATTGGTATTAATTTTAGTTTAATTCTATTATTATCATCCAACATATATTGGTTTTGGCAATGTTATGATGGGTTGTGGTTGTTTTTATATTATAGGGGGAAATCATCCCCCAAATTCATTAAATCCATTAACATTTATTTCCTAACATTGGAATCTTTCGTATGTATCCCAAGGCCAGGTATCATTTTTGAAATAGTTTAAGATAATGAGGAGGGGTAGGATGTTACATGTGGTATCATTATTGAAAGGTACATCATTCCTTTTAGGGAAAATGGTACAGGTTTTTCCATAGTCGAGTTGAATTTTATATTGGTTTAATCCTTCAGGTGGGATGGTAGAATGCAGTAGGATTGTTGGAACATGAAATGTAGTGAATAATGAGGAATAACTAACCTATTTATGATGATCATCTAGTTACTAGGGAGTTTGGTTCATATGTTATTTAGAGACACTTATAGGTGTTGAAGTCTCATTACCATGGGTTTAGCCAATGAGAAGATAATGACATTCATTGGTAAAAATTACATCCCACTAGGAGTGATTATTTTATTTTGAGAAATGATTTATTATTTGGTGCTAAAATTAAGACATTTGAAAATTATTTTTTTTCCAATGTGAGATTATGAAAAAGTTATGATGGTGGTATTTGAAAAATGGTTTGATTTTCAAAAGCATGGTGGACAATTTGAAAATGAGTAGAAAAATGAAACTAAGGAATTTTGGAAATATTTGTTTTAATGGTTATGATATGGTAAATTTGAATTTTTTTTCTTTTAGTTACTATTTAGTGAGATTTATGGAATTTTTTGTGTTCATAGAGAATGAAACCCGATTTGAATAGTAGAAACCATCTAAATGTGGCTGCTAAGAACGCGCTTTCACCTGAGCCGAAGGTGAACCAACATCTAGTTCAAATAATTTCCCACAATTTTCAATATGTGGATAGAGGGAACTAAAGGGATGATCCAAGGCATGCTGATTTTTCCATTTAGTTCCAGAAGTAGAATCAATTTGTCTTTCAGGGAGATTCGGAAATAGTGAAGGTAGATGTGTTACTGAATTTGATGAATAAAGTCTACGATTTTTATAGAACAATAATAGTGATAAATGTCAATTTGGAAATTCATATACTAGAGGATATTTAATTTTATTAGTGGTATTTAGCTATTTAGGATAAATTAAACCATGTCATTACCAGGTATGATTTTGAATAATTGTTCAATAAACAATTCAGTCCTCCTACACCCTTGATTTCTAGAATGATAGAATTTTTCAGCTTGATATTAGTGAATCTCTTAATGAAAAATTATGAAGCTAAATTAATGAATTTATTGGTATTTTCACATGAATTATCTACTAGTTAATCCTTGAAGGGAAACATTTTGGAAGGACTAAGACAATAGATTCAGTTAAATATTTTAATGATTTGTATAAAATATTATACATAGATTGTCAATTGACTGATAGTTCCTGATTGGGACACATATAGAGCTATGGGTAGAGGAATAATATTGACTGTATATGAAATTGATGGAACTCTAATGTGGGGAACAAGTTAAAGATGTACACGTACTTCCAAGGTGGGAGTATGAATCAGAATAAAAGGGATGGATCGATGAATCTTCATCCAAGACCTTGGAAAAATCTTGATGTTTTTATTTTTGTTTATTAGACCACATGATGTATGAATGTATGGAACCACCTATATAATGACACAATTGTAATCATTTGTGGCATAATTAGTGTTATTTTCATAGATCTCAAAGGTCAAATGTCAGAGAAAATGTTCATGTTTCATCAATGTTGTATGCTTCGATGGGATAAGGGAATCAGAATACCTATCATTAGTAGAACCAAGCCAGTAATGGTGATTCTAGGAATACCACAACTCATTAGAACGAGAAGTATCAACATTGAAATAATGAAAAAAGTACATTGAGTAAGTAGCTAAATGGATATGATAATGTTATTGTGGATGATCAATATAGACCATTGATTATGGGAGGTATCATTATTTTAAATTCTACTCTTACGTATGATTTGTTTGATATGGGTGAATCCCATTTATTTATTTCTTCTTGTGTTGTTGATTTTTTGGGTTTAAATGTTGAGATGATAACTTCTATTTTAAAACATTAAACTCCTCTATGTAAATGATAATTTCATGATCTTTTCTATAAATCATATTCTATAACTGTTGATGGATCTGAGTTGATATGTGGTTTCTCAGTACTAGAGATTTATTTTTATAACATAATTATGTGTATGGATTGGTTGATAGTGTTCAAGGACCACATCGATTATTATATGAAAAAGGTCTGTTTTACAACTAATAATGTAATCAAGTTTCTCTTTAGATGAGAATGGAATGTAAAGACTAGTGGAATAAGCATGTTAGAACTAATAGTTTGATTTAAATCATATTAGTTGGAAAATTTAAATTTGGTAGTGCTGGATGTGAATTATACTAGCAGTTTTATAGTAATTAATGATCAATTTTCAGATGTTTCCCTTAAAAAAATTTCAAGGCTACCACAAAATAGAGTAGTAGAGTTTAAAAATGAACTCCTCCAAGGGACCAATCCTATTTCCATTCCATATTAATAGACGGAACTAACATAAATAATGGAATTGAAGTTTTAGTTGGAAGAGATAGAAAGTAAAGGGTTCATTCGACCTTGCACATATCAATAGGAAGCACCAATTTTATTTATCTAAATGGTGGATGGAACTCATTGGTTTTGTGTGGATTATTGTATGCCTAACCAATTTTTGATATATAATTGGTATCCACTTCCATGAATTTATGATTTATTCGATCAACTAGGGAGATCCTAGTGGTTCTCTAAAATTTAATTTCATTCAGGATATCACCAATTGTTTGTTTGGAAGGAGGATATTACAAAGACAATTTATAGTAGTAAATATTCTTATTTTGAGTACATAGTTATTCCTTTCTATATTATGAATACACAAATAGTCTTTATGAAATTAATGAATCTTATATTTCAAATATATCAATATTATTTCTTGGTGGTGTCTCTGGATGACACATTGGTGAATTCAAGGATAAGGGCGGAGCATGATAAACACTCGGAGACAGTATTGGAAATATTGATATATCATTATCTATATTAAAAATTATCAAAATGATATTTTTAGATACAATAGGTAAATTCCTTGGTGATGTTATATCTAAAATAGGTGCTTCTATGGATCCAAATAGATTGAGGCTTCCATATCATAGCAACCACCAATGAATGTCATTGGGATGTGATGTTTACTTGGTCTAGATAGTTTTTATCAAAATTTAGTTCATGAATTCTCCAGAATAAAATCACCAATAAAATATTTGAAAAGGAAAGGGGTTCCAAATCAATTGAATGATGAATGCCAAAAGTCTTTTCAGGAGCGTAGAGATCACCTAACATGTGCTATGATCTTGATACTTCCAGAATTAGGAAAATGGTACATGGTGTATTCTGTTGATTCGATATTAGTGTTGGGATGAATTCTCAGGCAGTGAGATCATGTTGTTACATATGGCAGAATACAGTTGCGGTTTCATGAGAAGAACTACCCAACACATGATTTGGAGTTAGATAACATAGTCCATGCATTGAATTCTTAGAATCATTGCCTATTTAGAGAGATAATAAAATTAATTGAAGATCATAAGAGCTTGAGAAATATTTTATATAATATGTATTTGAACCCGAGATAAAGAAGATGGGTGGAGTATCTATAAATTTCTGACTATGAATTAATATATACATAGGGTATTGGTAATTTAGGGTAAGATGCACTAAGAATGAATTTTGTATGATCAGTTTCAAAAAGAGGAATTTGAACAATGGCAGTTAATGTTAGTGATAGCCAACATGCACATTAAAAGTGAATACCAACATAGTATTATAGTTTTATTCTCAGTTTATTTTGTTCCTAATTTGGTTGGAACAAAGAAAAATACATAGACGTACAATTCAGATTGTGTTTTGATGAGTTAAAAACCCAATACTGTTGAGAAAATTGTGGGAAAGAGGTTGGATTAGAGTATTTTGTTTTGGACTTGTTGTTATAGGGTTGTAGATTTGGACTGTCAGGAACAAATTATTTATGCTTACCACTATCTGAGATGGGTTGTTGATCCTAGAATAAAAAATATGTATAATACATTGAACGAAATTATTTTGTGGGTTGGTAGGTATAATGAGGTGCATGATTTTGTTTCAATAATCTTATCTTGTCTACAGGTTAAAGAAGATAATTAGTCACTATCATGTATGTTACAGTCTTTACAAATTCCTATTTGGAAATGAGAGAAGATAGCTATGGATTTTGTAACAGGTCTCCGAAGAAAGTTTTGGAATCATGATTCTATATGGGTTTTCATGGATCATCTCACAACATTGGCCCATTTCAACCTTATTCATGATTCTCATTTAGTTGAAGATTTGTTTAAAATCGATATCCATGAAGTGGTAAAGATTCATGGAATATAGGCTTCAATATTTTCAGATAGAGATTCGAGGTTTTCATATCATTTCTAGAAATCCTTACAAAAATGAATAGGCAATTAGTTGATAAATAGTGTGGCATTTCATCCTTAGAAGGATGGAAAATCCAAAAGGATGAAATAAATGTAGGAAGAAATTCTGTGGGCCTATGAAATGGCTTTTAGTGGTTTATAGGAGGATAACACACCATTATGAGAGTTCTCATAAATGAAAAATTTTCACACCTTGATACACATGGAATATTTTAAAGCATTGTATTGGTCTAATTGTCATTTTCCACTTAGTTGGGTGTACAATAGTGAGACTTCATTTGTTGGCCTGAGCCTTGACTAAGAAACAATGAATAAAATTCAGTTGAGTAGAATGAGAATGGAGATGACTCAGTGCCATCAGAAATCATAAGCCAATCATTGTCTAAAACCATTCTCACAAGGGGTGAGTGATCATCTGCTCTTTAGAATCTCTCAAAGGATTTATAATCATCATTTTAGAAATCCTTGAAAGAAATCACTTTGATACATATGCCCTTTTATGATATTATATCTAGTTGGTAAGGTCGAATATTTGTTAGTTTTCCACCATAGATCAGTGGAGTGCATAATGTGTTTTCTATATCTTAATTAAAAAATTATAAACATGATTCTAACTATGTGATGTGATGGGATCTCATTAAACTAGAGATAAATGAATAATTTCTCTATATTCGTGTATAGATTTTGGATATAGAATATAAATTATTTCATGGGAAAATAATCAGTCTAGTGTGGGTTTTGTGGCATCTTGTTCAGATTTAGGAAGAAACATAGGAATGGGAGAATGAAATGTTTAAGAAATGACCTAAACTATTTTTGGAAAATGGTGGTTTTCTACTTTGTAAGGATGCAAAGGATAATGTTTGGAAGAATTTAGCACCCTTGGAATCATGTAAGTAACACCTTTCAAATTTATTTTATGTATTTAATGTTTTTGGGTGAGTTTGGGAAGGTTTGGAGGACTTTTGGAATGTATTGACGATTTTTATTGTGGTCCACGTTTTGTGAATACTTAGTAGTAACTATTACTCACCTCTAGGAAACCATGCAAGAGTTGACAGTGGGATCTGGGTTGGTACATGGTTAGGTGCACTATTTTACAAAACATTATGACCACCTAGGAGTAACCATAAAAATTGTAATAGAGGGAAAATCTATTTTATTAAAGTTTTTATAATCTTGTGGGCCAACCATGAAAATGGGGTTGGTTGGTAGAGGCTGGTACATGGTTAGGACATGATTTTTCTAACCGTGCATGACATCAATTCATGGTTAATTTTTAGATCCTAAAAAAGTTTATATCTCTTGGATTTACCCCTAAACCACTTTTTTCATCTATTTTGACCCTAACATTGTTTCTCTTACCCCCAACGGCTATATAGACTTTCCCCTTTGATCCAGGGGTAGCTTGTTGGAAAATATTTTTGAGTTGATGACTGAATTGTTTGGTAAGTCTCCATTTTATATCTTTTTTCTTAGATCATCTCTTATTTCCTCTCTTGGATTCATAGATCTGATTTGTTGGGGATGGATATATGATATTCGATACCAATCATGATGATATTTGGATGTGTTGATTTTAGGGAAAGATATCTAAGGTTATTTGGATATTCAACCTCATTTTGATAATGAGTTTTTCCCTCCTTCATTTGTTTAATAATTTATGATGTAGGTGGTTTAACTGGTGACTACTATCTCTAGAACTAGAACGATTAGTTTCATATTTATTTAAATATTCAAAATTAATTGAAAAATTATTGTGTAAAGAATGTTAGAAACACTCTTTAGTGATGGTTTGTGTAATATTATTGACAAAAAAGTGATTTATTTAATGATTTTAAAATTGATGCATTAAAATATGGCTTGGTTTTTGTTTATGGAATGATTTTATTGAATTATTTTCAATAAATGAGTTGTTTTATTGATATGTCTTCAAATGGTTGTTTTGGAATGGTTTTGGAATTCACAGGTTGTTGTGAGTTCATTCATTCAATATGACCATGAATAAGAGGCATGTATCGCTGGGGTACATGGGACAAAGCCTTAGATAATGGTCATGTGTCATTGGGGCACAAGGTGATTGGACACTTAGAAAATACTTAGTGGAGGGATTTGAAACCGTTATAGAGAATGGAACTATCACTGATTCTTGTACATTTGGGTATGAGTGTGAATTACGGGATGGGTATGACAAAAAGGAATGTGAAATATTTTAAATAATTATTTGGTTACTTTATTTGGAAAACTATTATGGATTGTTAATCATTTTTACATTCCGATATAAAATTGATAACGTTATTTTTATAACTGAGATAAAATGCTCTATACTAGTGTCAGGATTTGGGGAGTTATTTGGAAAAAACCTCCTGATTTCCATTACTCACCCCTACATTGGGACATTGTTTATTTTTTAGACATAACTTATCGAGAACCTAGTAATGGAAAAGAATGAAATTTCATTAGTGATGGATTGTGATACATTAGGCTTTGTTTTAGAGTTATATCGGGGACCATATCATGAGTTTTGGAGTTTGTTTCTTTGGGGTTTTTTAGCTTTGGGGTTTTTTCTTCCACTTTGGTACTCTATTATATTTTTGTTTGAATATTAGTGTTGGATTTGGTGTCCTAGAACCAAGTACATTGTACTTTATACATTAATAAATACCTTATAACATCTTGATTATTCATCTGCATGACGATGCATGTGATAATTTCCAAATGATAGCTGTTTCACTAAATGGTTATTGGAGATCCCTTCTATGATGAGAATCTGGAAGTTCCATAACACTGTTCTTGAATATATGTTCTATGGACGGATGATGTTATTTGAGGGACACAAATAATATAGGCCATTAGAGGAGAGGACTCATAAAACATGTAGGCACCTTTTCCTGGAGTTTTCCCTTTGTAATGTCTAGCAGGATATTATGAGAACGAGACCCTCAAGTAAGAAATTCACATCTCATAGTTTCCTTGGAAGTTCCTTTCTATGGATGTGTGTATTGGTCCTTAGAATTTAAAATTATTATTATTGGGTATTACAACTCGCTTGCTTATATGTATTGATGAAAACTGTGACGACACACTATTACCAGCGAGGTAGGATATGTTGGGTTCATCACGAATAATATAATATTAATATATAATTAGAGAAATAATTTTTCCCTTATGTTTCATAATGGAATTCAATATCTTAGGCCATTTGATGGAATTGATATAGCCTAAATAAATCCATGTCCATGGTTGGGAAAGGGAAAGTTCAATTCCAGGATGTCTGAAAAAGAATAATTGAACACACTGGTTGATGGAACCAGTATGGAACCCGCTTGATTTGAGATATCAAAACAAAGGTATTAAATTACATGATAATCATTCATAAGAGGTGACACATCATTTCTGTGTTAACATCTTTCTCTATGGATTCCTTGGCGTGTTGTTAGATGCGAACATTGGACTTTAGGCAGGCTACGCCTAATGCCACTGAGAAAGAGGCCTTGAGGGTCACACAATAAGTGTGTCTAAGTATCTCAGTTAAATACTAATTTAAAAAGTTGAATAAATATTTTCCATGATTTTTGTTTAATAATTATTCATGGATGTCTAATCACATTTATTTCTACAATAGATATTTGAGAAAATATATTGTGGGAAAAATAATATATTTATTAGCGAGTAATGCAGTGATATTTATTTGACAAATAAATAGCCATTATTCAAGGTCTTATAAATTGGGTGGAGGAAATAAATAATATGGAAAATAAAATTACACGCAATGTATATTAATATACACAACGTGTATTTTTTCTGGGAATTTTAGAGAAATTATATTATTCATTTAATTAAATAATATTAGGTGTAATTCGCTGGGTGAATGTCATGTAATATTAATAGTAAACTATTGTTATTAGACTTGGGGTATTATTAAGAATTAAATGAAATAAATACATGATTTTGTGTATTTAACTTATTTTATTATTATATGTAATTAAAATCCCAATTATATATTTCTCATTTTCCTAAACATTTTTTTGGTGTTGTTCACAATAGATCAAGAGAAACCTCTCAAGCCAAGAGATAATTATTTTATTCCAAGAACACTCTCAAGCTATGAGAGAGAGATCCTCCTTCACCGGATCATGGTGATCGAAGGAGGATATCAAATGCAAAGGCTCCTCTATGGTAGCACCCAGAGATTTCTTCGGTAACATCCAAAGATACACAAAGCAAATGTGGATCACCGCAAGAGGAATCCTACACTTTGATTCTACTATGCAATGACAGTACACATCAGATTGTGACCAGAATCATCAATGGGGAGAGAATTCCATCATGGTAATTCTTGTATTTTAATTAAATTAATTTTAACCAACATATTTTGATCCTCTATATGGTTCCAGGACAACCCTCTTTTATTCTGTTCTTTGTATTATTTTAAAGATCCTTCATTTTATTATCATGATGGATCTCCGATTAAACGTCTTTAATGACCAAAATTAAATTTGGTTACACCCCCAAATGTGCTTCCACTACTCCACGAACCTATAATTTGTATCAAAAGGGTCATATCATTGATTTTAATTATTTATTTTATCATTGATAATTTATGCATTTAATTATTTAGTTGTTTCAGTTCTAGTTAATCGTTCTCCAAATCTGAATATTGACATATATTTCTCCACTCTCTGGTTTCTCATTCACCATACAGAAATGACCTTTTATTTTTAATTTTTATTAATATAAAATACATGATATTATCTGGAGGTGCCAAACATTTTTTTGCCATAAAACACCAGAATACATTGCGTGTATTTGGCAGTATAAGTCGTGTTGTCTAAGTTCAATGAATCAGACTAGTCCGCAAAATTAGGCTGTGTGTTGGAGTATTTCTATGTCATAAATGACAATGTGTTTTGACCAAGAATATGTGGCACACGGTTTCTGGATTACACACAGTGTGGTCCACTGAATATGGTGTGTAGTCCCTTCAGGTTAGTTTTGGACCGTGTACGCCATACACGGCTTTCCGGACTGGAAACCATGTATCACGGATACTACATGGGGTGTGTTCCACTGAACATCTTGTGTACTCTGAAAATTTTCAAAGTACATCAACACAACATGTCCCCTGGTGTGCACTTTAGATGGATGGTGAACAAAAGTACACGCCATGTATTCGAAACTACACGCTGTGTAATCCTCCAAATTACCAGATTATTAAAATTTATTATTATATTATATGAACCCTTGAGATGTGTACAATAGTGTATGCGTAATGCTGTGGCACAACACTTGATAGGTGTTTTATATATATGCGTTTAATTTGACATCTGTGTAATGTTCATTTCTACTCATTGGGTAGTTATGAACCAGAATTTTCCGAGTTTAATCCAAGGTAGAAGTTACATACAAAGATAATTTTAAATGAATTTATTTGTTTAAAATTTTGATAGATCATAATCTATAGGACATTTATTATAAGGGTTTAAGATAAAATTATTTATTAATTAAAGCTAATTAATTAATTCATGTGTGATTTATCATAAACCAGAACAAATAAAGAATTAAATGCCTCTTTTATTTATGCATAATTATTAGGCAATGTATTGATGATCCTGAGATGGACCAAGACCTTCATATGTGAATGGATTCTTTTAAATAATTTATTTATATTTTTTTGGAATGTGAACCCTCTCCCCATTAATATTTAGGGCATGCGCACCCAAGTTTTATTTTATGTGAAATCCTGTTTTACCCCTAACCTATGTGTGAGATAAAGGCATATGTAATGGATGGAGCTCCCAAGCTAGTGGATGTGGCTCAATTTAAGAGCCATGGTGAAACCAAGGAGATACAATGGTGGGAAGGTGGAAAGCTGTAAACAAGAACCCAAAAGGTTCAAGGTGTTTCTCCCCTAGGTATTGGGTTAGTTTATCAACCACTAGATATATAAACCTATAGAATAAGATAATGATCATACCATTAATTTTATTTCTATGAGTATCATGGTTTATTTATTGTGGGTGTGTTTTCACGATCACACAATTAATAAATTAAACAAAGAATGCAATATGGAAGTAAAATAAAAACAACTTATGCATTAATATTATCCTATACATGGTTAATCACTTAATTATATCCCACATAATATAAAAAATAACGTAATAAAAGATAATAAAGTGTCAATTTACATATAAGGATAAAATCCCTCAAAGAAATATTAAGTCAATATAGCCTTCTAAAATCTTGTTTAGAATCGAACCATAGTTCAATGTGCATGACCAACCCTTGTAGGGGGGATTTAAATTACAGGAGATTTATAATTCAAGGTTTTCGGTTGACTTGACTTGGCTATCCTCAAGGATTGACTACCACAATAGGACTTGGTGTGACCAAGAGGCAAATGTTGAGAAAATAAAAATTAAATGGATTTTAGGATTGGGGTGTCCACTCAGCGGGCCTAGGAGCTACGAGTTATTACTATTGGCATTTGGGATGCCTAACTGAATTCCTTCAAGTTTCATGACCGACCCTAATTGGGGTAATGCGAAGGGATGTTTGGATCCATTCCATTAGAATATCCAGTCAAAAGAATATTCTGAAATCAATGGTGAGGGCTATTGGATTTCGATAAAATTTTGGGGGACTAATATATATTAATTTATTTATTTGTATCAGTTCTATCATAAAAAATTACTAATCCTTTTCCCATCAAAATTTTTAGAAATAGAAAAAAATGACTTCAAACATATCATTGAGAACCATACTTGAGAAAGAAAACCTTCTCACAGACACCAATTTCCGGGAATGGCCTCGGTGTTTGTGCATCATCCTTCACCAGGAGAGGAAATTGTATGCGATGGAATATCCCATTCCAGTTGCACCTAGAAAAGAGGCCAATGATGAGGAACTATCTCTCTATATGAAACATATGGATGATTTCACCGATGAACAATGTCTCATGATATCAGCCATGTCTAATATGTTATTGATGAAATAAGAAAACATGGATTCATATAGAATGGTGTGTCACCTTAAGGATCTTTATCAAGAGAAGGTGAGACAAGAGAGATATGATATCTCCAACACTTTGTTAACTACTAAGGATGGAGAGTTTTTCCTTGCTAGGACTCATGTAGTCAAGAATATTGGCAACATTGAACGCATGCACATCTTAGGGATTAATTTCCAGAATGAGTTGAGTAGAAGTCTCATCCCATTATCACCACCCAAGACCTTCTCTAGATTTATTGTCAACTACAACATGAGAAATAATTAGAAGAGTCTATCAGAGCTTCTGAATTAAATTCTCTTGGTTAATAAGGACATGGGGTTTGACAAAACTGCATTCCGTATGGTGAATAAGAAAAGGAAGGACAAGGAAAAGGGGCCAAGGACTTATAAACGGTCTGACACCCCCGAGCACCATCCCTCCAAGAAGGGGAAGATCTAGAGGCAGGGCATGGAATGAGAGGTGAAATGTTTTTCATGTGGCATGCACAACCACTTCAAGAGGAACTACACCCAGAAGCAAGGGGACGCTAAATTTGAATTCTTTATCGAGTTCAATCTTTCTATTTCTACACATTGTGTTTTAGATACACCTTATGGGGCTCACATCTGTATTTAAATGTAGGAAGAAAGTAAATTTAGATAGATTTACATAGGGGAGGTGGATCTTTGAGATGCCAATGGCGTGAGGCTAGCTATATTGGCCATTTTCGATTACCACCTATCATTTACACCAGGGTTGATTTTGGATTTACCTTACTTTTTTTATGTGCCTAGTGTTACCAAAAACATAATTTCGGTATTATGTTTGGATATGGATTGATTTATTTTCATGTTTGGAACTGAGGTTTGATTATTTATTAAGAAAAACATTTTTTATGGTATATAGAATTTAAATAATGGTTCTTATGAATTAAATTATTAAAACCATGTTTTGGCAATCGATAACGAAAGAAACTCACATGAATCATACATCACCCAGTTGTGGCATCATTGTCTCCGTTATATATATGAGAAGCTCTTGGGAAAGCTCTATTATGGCTACTATTTAAACTATAATGAGCTAAACCCACATGATGGATTTCATGATTGTTTTAAAGGTAAAACAACCAAACCACATTTCGGTGGACATGGTGAAAGGGCCACAGAGCTTCTAGGATTGGCGCACACCGATGTGTGTGTACTATTTCTAATAGAAGCTAGAGGTGGATATTCTTATATCGTCATATTTACTGATGATTTGAGTAGATATGGCTATGTATACTTAATGAGGTATAAGTCATAGTCCTTAGAAAAATTTATGGAATTAATGAATGAAGTAGAGAATCGTCCTGATAAGAAGATAAATAAACTTCGATTGGATCTAGGTGGAGAATATCCGAAACAAGAATTTTTCGACCTTCTACAGGATTCGAGGATTCTATATCAACTCACTCTTCCTTATACACCATAGTGGGGTGGTGTAAGTGAAAGGAGGAACCACAACTTGTTGGAAATAGTGAGGTTGATGATGAATAATACAGATCTTCCCTTATCCTTTTGCGGATACGCATTACAAACTGTAGAATTCACATTAAATTGAGTACCAACTAAAGCAGAAAATGGAATTCCATCCGAGTTATGGAATGGAAAGAAAAAAAAATTTCACACATGTGTATGGGGATTCTAGAAGATAGTTATGGTCTTCTCAAGAAACAAACTAGCACCATAGGGCACAAAGTGTGGTTTTATAGGATATCCCAAGGAAATGAAAGGATATTACCTATATAACCCTTCAGAGAAGATAATGACTATCATAAACCAAGACATCTTTCTTGATGGGGATAACATCTTTAAAAAGGATAGTGGGAGGATGATTGAGTTTGACTTAGTTGATGCTCAAGATACACAAGATTTGGTACAAGAATAAGTTCCACATGTCCTTGAGGAGGATGTTCCAGAAACCCAAGTACTATGTAGGAGCTCTAGAGAGGTAAGGGATCTAGATATATTTCGTTTCATAGTCATTGAGGATGGTAAATCATTATTGTTGGACAATGATGAACCTATATTCTTTAAGGATGTATTAGAAAGATGAAGAGCTATATGATGGCAAGAAGCTATGAATTCAATGATGGATTCCATGTATCAGAACAATGTTTGGGTTCTGGTTGATGAGCCAATTGATGTTATGCCTGCTGGATGAAAATGGGTATTCAAGAAAAAATTTAACATGGAAGGTGATGTTAGCACCTATAGAGTATGTCTACTGGATAAATAATTCAGACAAAATAAAGGAATTGACTATGATGAAACCATCTCGCCAGTTTCTATGTTTAAATTCATAAGAATCATACATTCCATAACAGCTTACCATGACTCCATGATTCGGAAGATGGGTGCTAAAACAACATTCTGTAATGGGAACCTTCAGGAATATTTCTATTCGACGCAACCAGAAGTGTTCATGACACCAGGTGAATCCAAATGGGTTTGAAAGTTGTAGGAATCCATTTATGGATTAATGCAAGCATCCAGGTCATGTAACATCTGATTTGATGGATCCATAAAGGAATTTTGTTTCATTAAGAATGAATGTGATCCATTTATTTATAAGCGGTTCAATGGGAATGTGGTCGTTATCCTAGAAGTATATTTTGACGATATATTTCTTATTTGAAATGATGTTCCAGTCTATCAATCAGTTAAGGAATGGTTGAACAAGTGTTTCTCCATGAAGGAGTTGGGTAAACCAGCCTAACTTCTAGGGATCAAGATCATTTTTCATAGATACAAGAGGATTATTGGACTAATTAAAGGTATATATATTGACCAGATTCTATAGAGATTTAGTATAGAACAATCCAAGAGGGGATTGGTTCCAGTGTCACATGGCCTACATCTTTATTAGAAAATGTGTCATCAGACACTATATGAGAAATATGAAATGAGTAATATCCCATAATCTTTGGCAATAGGATCCCTCGTGTATTCCATGTAATGTACCAGGCATGATGTTTCCTATGCACTGAGCAATGTAGGTATATATCAAGAAAATCCAGGAGAAAAACATTGGACTGATGTTATGACTATCTTGAAGTATCTATGAAGAACTACGAATATGTTCTTGGTGTACATGGGAGAAAAGGAGCTTTCCATCAGAGGGTATCCTGATGCTAGTTTTTAGACATATCACAATGATCTAATCTTGAAATCTGGATATGTTTTCTGTCTTAATGGTGGAACTGTGAGGTGGAAGAGTTCAAAGAAAATAGTTTTCGCTGACTCTACAATGGATTCTGAATATACAGTGGATTATGATGTGGCCATAGAATCCATGTGGATTCGTAACATTGTCTTGGAGCTTCATGTGGCTCCTAGAATTAAAGATCATATCACATTGTATTGTGATCAAACTACAGTAGTGTCTCTTCCAAAAGAACAAAGGTCACATCAACAGAAAAATCAAATTCTCTATAAGTATCACATCTTGAGGGATTTCTATCAAAGGGGTGAATTTGCAGTGAGCATAGTGTCCAAGGAAGAGAACATGGAAAACCCCATGAATAAATGCCTATCAAGCATAAGAATGAATATCATGTGAGAGCTGGAAGGTTAATGGTTTTTAGAAGTTGGCTCTAGTCCATGTAGGAGTTTGTTAGAGTTGGTGGCCAAGAACAAACTACTTTTTACTTTATTCATTAATAAATACCTTATCACCTCTTGATTATTCTTCTATGTGACAATGCATGTGATAATGTCTTAACGATAGCTGATTCACTAAAAGGTCATAGTGGATCCCTACTTGGATGAGAACCGGAAGAGCAATAACACTGTTCTTGAATATATGTTCTATAGATGGATGATGTTTCTTAAGGGACACAAATAATATATTCCATTAGGTGTGAGGACTCATAAAACATTGTGTCACCTTCTCATGGTGTTCTCCCTTGGTAATATCTAGGAGGATATTATGAGAATGAGACCCACCGGTAGGAAATCCACATTTCATAGTGTGATTGGATGTTCCTATCTGCAGATGTGTGTATCGGTCTTTAGGCATTAAGATTATTATTAATGGTTATTACAACTCAAGAACATAGATGTATTGAAGAAAACTATGACGACGCACTATTCGCAGTGAGGAAGGATATATTGGGTGCGTCACAATATATATAGAATTAATAGATAATTAGAGAAATGTATTTTCACTTCTATTCTATAAAAAAAGTATATATCTCAGTCCCTTTGATGAAATTGATATAGACTAAATAAATCCATGGCCCTGGTGAGGAATGGGAATGTTCAATTCTGGGAAGTTAAGGAATGAATAATAGAGCACATGGGTTGATGGAACCAGTATGAAACCCGCTAGATTCAAGATATCAAGACAAAGGGATAAGTTATATAGTAAGTGTTCATAGAAGGTGACACATCATTACGTCGTTAACTTCTTTCTCTAAGGGTTCCTATACGTGTTTCTAGATGCAAACCTTGGACATTAGGTAGGCTCTGCCTCATGCCACTGAGAAAGATACCTAGAAGGTCACACACAATGTGTCCCCAAGTATCACAGTTAAATATTAATTTAACAAGTTGAATAATGATTATTCCAGATTGTGGTTTAATAATTATTGAAGGATGTCTGTCACATTTATTTCATCACTAGTTATTAGAGAGAAAATATTGTGGGTGAAATTATATATTTATTAGCAAGAAATTTAGTGATGTTTGTTTGAGAAATAAATATCCATTATTCAGGGTCTAATAATTTTGGTGGATCAAATAAATAAAATGGAAAATAAAATTACACATCATGTATATTAATATACACACTGTGTATTTTTTCTGGGAATTTATGATAAATAATATTATTTATTTAATTAAATAATATTAGGTGTAATTTTTTAGGCACATGTCAAGTAATGATAATAGTGAACTTTTATTATTAGACATGGGGTATTACTAAGAAAATAATAAAAATAATAAATGCTTTCGGGTAATTTTTTCATTTTATATTTCTATGTAATTAAAATAAAAATTATATATTTCTCATTAGCCTGGACATTTTGGGGGTGTTGTGCACAAAGGATCTAGAAAAATCTCTCAAGCCAAGAGAGAATTATTTTCATTCAAGAACGCTCTCAAGCTAGGAGAGAAAGATCCCCCTCCACCGGATCAACGTGATTGAAGGCAGAAATCACTAGAAAATTCTCTTCCACCCTAGTAGCCAGAGATCCCTTACATGATATCAAGAGATACATGGAGCACAAGTGGATCACTACTAGTGGGATTCTATAGTTGGATTCTCTGACACAATGATGGTTCACATCAGATTGTGACTGGAACCATCAAGGGAGAGAGAATTCCATCAAGGTATTTCTTGGCTATAAATTAAATTAATTATAACCAACATATGATGATCCTCTATATGGTTCTGGGACTTCACTATTTTCTTTCGTTCTACTTTTTATTCTGAAATCCTGTACTTTATTATCATAACATATCTCAGATTAAATGTCATTAACAAAAAAAACTAATGTTTGTTACACCAACCAATGCGCTTCTGCTGCGCCAAGAACCTAAAATATGTTGGTATAACATTTAGTTGTAATATATTACTATCCAGAATCATATAATGATTTATGTTATGGTATAATGGGTTATGGTTGTTTTTATTTGAAAAGGAAAAAATATCCCCCCAATTGTATTGAAGGCCATGGAATTTATTTCCAGCCTTTGAAAACGTGGGGATGTAACCAAATACCAAGTAAACAATCCTTATAATCTCAAGCCAATGAAGAGCAAAATGATGTTACATGAAAAATTCATTTTGATTACATATCATGATTACAATGAGTTATGCCTGATGTATGCTCTCCCAAATAGTTTTGGAATTTCTATGTCCACTATTTACATGGTAATATCTATAAATTATTTATTATAAAAAAAGGTTATAGTAGTTACTAGTATATAATGAAGACTTATAGATTCAATGATCGGAATTTTAAACCCATGTACTATGGTCTAGAAATATCATACTAATAGAAAATAAATGTTGTGTGACAATAAGGTGTTGGGGATTCATAATCATTGAGAATTATTTTCCAAAATTACGACAATGGTGATCCTGAGTTGATGAGATAATGAGGACCAAAACTCCAATAAAAACTACATATTTCAGGTGTCATTGGTAGTTCCTATCTATGAAAACCTTTAATGGTCTCTTGTCTTGATATTATTATTAGTGTATAATATTTGATTATGTTCATTAATGTAAGACAAAAACCATGTAATTTATGTCATCATGAGGTATATTGTGTTGGGTGTGTCATTGGTGGTATTAAATTAATTGAGTAATCATGATAGAATTTATTTCATCCAATATGAAGTGATATATCATTCCTAGTTGATCAGGATAGTAATACCATCTCTAAATACAAGGCCATGGTAGAAGAAGGTATGTCCATCTAGTATGGTAAAAAAATAACACAGTAAGAAAGAATGATGATAAG
The DNA here is from genome assembly GCA_963277665.1 of Viscum album. Lineage (NCBI taxonomy): Eukaryota > Viridiplantae > Streptophyta > Magnoliopsida > Santalales > Viscaceae > Viscum > Viscum album. Next base: position 933,292,236 of record OY728121.1, read on the forward strand.
AAGTGTTAATATTATATTATTAGATATCATGATACAATGAGATCATATTAAACAAAATGTTTTTTTAGTAGGGTTTCATTACAATGAGTATTATTAAACTTCTTAGGGGACTTGATGGATCGTTGGACAATATTCTAGGTTTGTAAATGGTATCTACCACTATCGAGATAATGTCCTAAAGAGACACACACAAAGAGCATTCTGAAGTTTGAAAAATTATGGTGAATTGAATATTAGGACATGGTTGGACCAATGGTGGGGGAAATGTAATTTTTGAGTCTAAATGATCGCATGAGAATAAATATATTTAACAGTATTCATTTTTGGAAAAATATATATTTAATTTTTCTAATAATTATATTCATAAGTTATTTTTTGAGTAATATAATGAATATATTTCTATTCAATATTTAATATTTAATCTTCAAGGATCATTAATTATTTATTTAGGAGAAATAAGTCCAGTTAATGAATCACATGAAATTATGTAACATTAATTTAATTTTATAAGCATTTGATAATTTACATATGAGGTTTGTGATAGGTTTTCAATGTTATATGAATTATTTGGGGTGTGAAATGAAGAATTAACTGAAATTTTAAGAAGTTTTAACCTAACTATAAATTCCATAATGAGCCCAAATTTGTGGTACTATTCATTATTAGGAAGTTTTTGGTTCTCTCACATCCCTCCCAAGTTCAAGAGTGAGTGGCAACGGTTCGATCATGTCGATCCAATTTCACTAACCCAGATCAAAGGGTAAACGAACACACAATCATTTCGATTTCAACAGTTCTTTAAAATATCCATGAGAGGACATAAATATTGAAGATCAATGAAATATATATATGTTTTAATGCATCTAGATGATCTAGAGGGATCTAAATTTGGTTCCTTCATGCGATGATATTCTATGATGAGGACAACACATTTCTAATCGAAATGAAAAGAGGTAACATTTCAATTTAATTTTTTTGCATAAATTAAATTAAGTGAGGTTCGTGTATTATAACTGGGTGGTTTTTTATATTGGTTATGATTATATTATGTCGAAAAAAGCATTTATTTTTTAAAAATTATATTTTTTACTCTTCTACTACCCACCAGGTTCCAAAAAATGGTATCAAATAGAGCAAGTATTTGTTTAATCCATTTAAAATTGAATTTATATTAAATTGTAAAAGGGTATCGTTACATTACCATAATCAAAGAATATGATAAAATATGTTATCATATGGGCTAGATATGTCTGTATGATGTTAAAAAGTTTCATCATTGGGCTGTTTTAAAAAGAATAGTTTTTTTTATTTGTCTTGGGTTGTGTTTTCTGTTGAAAGCAACTAATTTCGAGTGTCTCTCGTACTCTACACACTTTCTGGTTTCCCAAATAGTTTTTTCCAATAGGGAATTATTTTCACACTAATGTGTATGTTTGTTTTTATAAAAATCACAGGCCTATACAAATAGGGTTTAGATAAAATTATAAAGTGAAAAAAGAGGGGGGGGGGGGGTCTGTGTAGGGAAACAAGGATACTGCACACATGTTAAAAAGAACTTTAGAGGGGAGGGGGTGGTGTTGTCGGATGGTGAGGTTTAAAAAAATATTCCTTTTTATCCTGGGGAAGAAAAATATATTGATAATATATTTAAAATAACTATTTAGTATTATAGTTAGTTAAGACTCTAATTTAAGTAACTATCCAAAGACTGAATATAAGTCACAACCAAATTTCTATTAAATTATGTCTAATAAGGTAGATATAGTGGGTTTAATAGACAAAGGAAAAGTACATATGGTGGAAGGGTATTGAAAAATAAATGTTGGAACAATTTGGGAGAGAATATATACTAATGTCTAATGGCATAAATCTCTCTCGAAGACATGTATAAGACATAGGAGGAGATTAAAGTGGAAAGTATAATTCCAAATGAATTTTAAATGGATCTATCACATATTCCATGCAATTTAATAGATATTATATTGAAAAAATATAATTTATTATAGCTAAATATCAGTAAAATTTAGGCGAACTGCATAGGATATTGTCAAAACTATCCAAGTGTATTTGATAAAGTACAAGGGATATATGCATGGTACCTCAAGAAGATTGTACACTATAGAAAATGGGTTATAAACTAGAAATACCTTTCATCAATATGATATAATATTGTTGTAATTCTATCTTAATGAGAATGATAATCTCATTCAATCCAGTGGTATTCATATCTATAAATACCGAGTGTGTTGCAGCTTCTGATGCAGAAAAATAAATAGTGTAAAATATGAAGTTATTTTTAATCATTCACAGAATCACACCTAGAAATTAATGTTTTATCATAAAATAAATTACGATAATACTATTATTGGAACTACCTAAGAAGATGTGTTTTGATAGTGGAAAAAATAAATATATATAGGGATATCATCTCTTGGGGAATCTTACTCTTGGAGGAGAAGTTGAAGATAACATAGTATCCACATAATAGAGATGTGTCTTGCAAAATGAATAAATTTATAACCCACTAGAAGAATAATATTATCATGTGAGATATAAAAAGAATTTTTAGGTAGTTTGATCTATTGAAAATGGGACAGTTATTAAAGTGGGTGTATTTGACACAAAAAGAAACAAACTTTTCAATTACCATATAATGTATCCAGTGTGTTATGAATGAAGTATTGTTACCATTATAATGTTGTTATTTCTACATCTACTATTTAAATGGTAATTTTCATAGATTATTTATCATACCAAAATGTTATAGAATTTCTCAGGATTTAATGAGAACCTAGAGATACCATTAAATTAATCTTAAAAATATATCCTGTGGTCCAAAAACATCATATTGATAACACACAGATGATGTGTGACCATTATGTGTGAGGGGATCATAACTATTTTGACTTTTTATCATAATATTAGAACATGGTGATCCAGAGTAGATCAGGTCATGGGTACTGACCCACCATTTGGAGAACCACATATTTCAGGTGTTATTGGATATTATTTTCTGTAAACACATGTAATGGTCTACTGAATTGAGATTATTATCAGTGTATTATATTTTATTATATAAATTGATTAAAAAAAACCATATCATTTATGTTGGGGTTAGGTAACAAGTTTTTGGTGTGTCGTTGGTGCTATGATAGTGATTGAATAATCAAGATAGATTTTTTCACTTCTGAAACGATGGTATATCTCAAGAAAAATTGATTTGGATGGTATTTCTTTTTCCAAATCCATGTCCATGGTAGAATAAGAAAAGTATTTAAATTAATTTTATCATAAATTGAACAATGAAAGGATGATGAAAAAATGTGTGCATAATACTTATTGAGATATCATGAGACAAAGATATCATATTTCATGGAATGTGTTTGTATGAGTTTTTCATTGCTATTAGTATTACTTATTTCCTAAGAGAAATTGATGGGTTGAAAGAATTAAATCATATTCTTTGAGTAGTACTCAATTCCACTGATATATGGGATTGAGGGACACAGAAAAAGAATGTCGAAAATATTTTTCAATTCTAGTTAATTATAGATTAGGAAACGGGAAAACCACAGTGGGGGACAATTAATTTCTAATATTAAATGTTCAAAAGAGAATAAATAAATTCAATATTATTAATATTTGGAATAATATATATTGAATTTATCTACTTATTGTATCCACAGGTATTTTAAAAAAACTATGAAATATATTTTTCAAATGAATATTTAATATTTAATATTTGAGGTTATTTAAATATTCATGGGGGATAAATGAGACAATTTAAAGATACTTATATTATCACATAGAATTATTTTAATTTTACAAGGGTTTTATAATTTAGTTATAATGTTTACAAAACATATTCTATGTTATAAGGTTTTTTGGGTGTTAAATGAAATATTAACATATTAAAGTTATTAAGTGAAATTATAATATGTTTTAATATAAATTTAAATGTAATAATAAAACAAAATTCATGATACTATTAATTCTAATGAATATGATAGGTTCTCTCATCTCTCACTGATGTTCTAGAGAGAGTGACAGAGATTATGGAATCTTGATCCAATTTCTCCTATGTGGATCAAAGTGTAAATGATACCGTGATCATTTAAAAACTGCAAAAACCTTTTATTAACCATGATAGCAATCCATGATCAAATATTTATGGTAGAGAATGATTGTAGAATGTGTTTGGATGATCTAAATGGATATAATTTTAGTTCCTTCAAGCAACAGTCTTCAAAAATAAGTGCAATGCATTTCTATTCGAAATATGAGGTCATTTAATTTCAATTTAATTATGTACTTAAATTATATTATGTGTGATTACTATTGTGTGAAAATTTTCTTTTTATACCAGTATTAATGATACTATGTTGATCAAAACTTTAAAATTTTAAATTCATGATTTTTAGGCTTCCACTGCATGCCCGATTCCAAAAATTGTTATTATAGCAAGAATGTATTTGTTTATTCCAAATAAAATTTAATGTTCAATAAATCAAAAGATGGAATAATTTTGATCCCATAACCATAGAAATTTATAATATTTGGTATCATATGGATGATATATATACATATAAATATCGAATGATGAATCATTGGGATGAATTATGAAGAAATTGTTTTTAATTCAACCCCAGTTGTGTCGATAGATGGATGCAACAAATACTTGGTGTCCCAAGTACTCTGGCCCCATACAGGTTCCCGTAACGGTTTTTTAGGAATTTATGTATTTCTACATGCATGTTGAAGTTTTGTTAAACATAAAATCCATATATGCATAATATTTACATAACATATGAAAAAATGATGGTAAGTGGGGAATGTGGGTTAGTGCGCACGAGTTGAGAAAAATATACTAGGGAGGGTGAAATGCCAGAGGATGATGATATTTTAAAAAATTATTAATTTTTAACTCAGAGAGATAAAAAATCCCCTCCATCCATGAAATATAATTGTGTGTCCATCCCGACCATCCAGTGATGTCGTTCCCTCCACCAGCTTCAGTTGCTCAGCAAAAACCATTGGTCGACCCACTGACTGCTCACCTTCTCTTACCACATGCATAGATTTTTTGGGTATCACTAATGGATAAACCGGTGGCCCAATGAGATCAAATTGACCATTTTCAGGTCTGTTTGACCACTAGCTTTTCTCCTAGACCTATCCAAGATTAAAAATGGACTAAAACACAATTTATGGGGTTTCCAGTACACCGAAGGGTCTGAATTTTTTTAAATATTAAAAAATTATGTTATAAGAGGTGAAAAAGAATTACATTTACTTTTGGACCATGAAATATATATTAATTGATTAAAAATAAGAATGAATTGTATTAATTCATATTAATTTACTTCAACAAAAATTTACTGAAAATTTAGTTTTTTTTCATTTAATTTACTTGTAGACTGATCTTGAGTGGTTATCATCCAATGTATGTTAGGATATTATTTATGTAATTATCACATGTTATCATTATTTTTAGTAATTAATTAATTTAATATGTGGTATATTCATTTTATTTCATCTTTATTATATGTATATGGTTTGAAATTTCCACTAGAGGTATATTTTATGTGTGTTATGAATTTCATAGATTCCCTTTCTTGTGTATGATTATTTATGTATTAAGAAGAATGTTAGAAATGATGTGGACCGCACTGATGTCAAAATATGTTCAAGATATGATATAATTACATTGAACGTGGGTGTGCACTATGACATGAATCATATATGAATTAATTATTCAACCCAGGGTTATCAGTTGATTAATTTACACTCAATGGATCAAAAAATAATATACACTCATTATGATTCATTTCGTTTAACTAATTATACATTTTTTATTATCATTTAGTGTTTTTTAATTTTTATTTGATCACATAGAATAATAAATGATCAATCATAGGAAATAGCAATATATATGTGATTAATTTTTCTATTTAATTATTTTTCAAGTTCTGAGTGAGATCAAATAGTATGTTTATATCTAATATAAAATGATTTCCTTCATAAAGAAATAATAATAAAATCCCTAAAATATATATTATGTCATAACACAGTATGATACGTAAATTTGAATAAAACTAGTTGTGTGAGGTGCTTATTAGCACTAGTTGAGTGTTCCTCCTACTTCCTGTGGAGTTCTTATGAGAATGATTGCATGAAAAAACTAAATATGGCATTAAATACGTTTTTATAGTTAGAATATTCACACATTAGAGGTGATGTGTTGAGTAAATCAACGTTACGATTCATGGAAGATGGGAATTCAATCATCAGTTTATGGAGCCATGAGTCAATGTGGATTCCTAGTAAAATTCCTACTATTAAACTCTCCAAGTAGTAGTGTATCCATATCTTGGATTAGGAGGATAAGTTTTAGGGATACCTTCCACTAAAATATTCAAGTGATTTGTTATTCTAAATATGATTTTGAGGGTTAATCAATCTTCATAAAATAGTGGGATAGATTTAATTATTTAATAAATATTATATAATAATTAATCAATATAAAGTTACTGATATTATAATTTTTAATTATGTAGATAATGTAATGTTAAACTACAAAAACTCTGTGATCAATATCAAACATGTCCTCACTTATTTTTTTTCCAAGAGTAGTACAGCTGATTGGGCATACTACTATAGTATGAAAAGGAAATTATATTTCCTGGTGTCAACACTAATTGATCAACATATTCATGAATAAAGTTAATATTAGAATTATTATTATAAGAGACTCATGAATAATGCATTTGATATTTAAATCAAAATAATAAAATTAATGTCCAAAGAGCAGGAAATGAAATATGAAGATATTGACTTCAATATGATGTTTTCTCATCTCTATAAAGTCTATGGGGATAAATTTAAGTGAGAAATAAATAATATTATGGTCAAACTAATCATGAATAGATTAAAATATGGAAAGTAGTTTTTTCCTCACTTTCTTAGGATGGTGAAGTACATTGAATGGATAGCAGAATCAGAATTCAAGTTTAATTAATAACTATGATTTCATCTCATTATCTCAACCCGACCATTAATTTTTTCTAGTTTATTAGAGAGTTATCTAATGAATAGTCTAGAGAAACCACTTTTATGTCTTTTAGGTCAGCATCACCAAGAATAATGAATTTTAACAAAGTTAAATATTTAATTGTTTTGGTGAAAAATAAACAATAAAAGGAAAGAATGAAAATTAGAATAACACCACAAAAGTTACATTCACAATTTTATTATAATATACCAATGATAAATATAGAAAGCCCTGAAAATGTGGCTATTTTCTTCACATGTGGAACAATAGGTAACCCGAAGAGAAACTACAGTGAATTGAAGAATATGAAAGCATGATCCTCTAGTGTAGTTATATTCATCCTTAAATTTAATGTTTCATCAATACTCTTTCGATAATAGATACAATATTTCCTAACATATTAGATTCTAGATATGAAAACAACAATGTCATGAAACATTACTAAAATTAAATATGTGTTTTGAAAGTGGTTTAGAAAGAATGATACCTACAACGATGGTAACAAGCACAAGATTTTATTACCAAGTGAATGGTTCTTTTAAAAATATAATTATGTGTTGAATGATACAAAAATATTGATGGAATGAATTTTTTTTCTGGTGTTTCATACTCAACAAGTATATAAGTAATATAAGAATCATTATTATTATAAGAATCATTAGTAATATATCATTAATATAAAATGTTAAACTCAGATATAACAAGTTGTAGAAAGATAATTCTATGTCTAATAAAACTAATTAGTTTTCCATGATATACCCAGTATATTTTTTAGACTCTTTAAAGTTAAATATGTCCAGTATTATTAACACACTGACATAACTAGTCTTAGGAAAATAATACCTTAGAAGTAAATGCAACCCATAAATCTTTTAGAATTATTTTAGTTAGAGATCATGAATCATTCCAAGGTTAATCTAGAGTTAATCATATATACATCATATGATCCCTTTAATTGTATTATGTAATATATAAGTGAATTATGTAATATACATAGTTATGGAGATATGTGTTTTTTGATGCCCATGTGCTAAGGAATATATTGACTATGCACTCATCGATCATGAAAATGCAGTGTGGATTTATTCTGAAATACACATTTCCATATACATATCAAATTCATGATGTTATTGTGGAGGATCAATGATTAATATTTCTTTAAAATAATATTAAATAATATTTATTATGAATTTATTCCTAAATTAAAATTCCATTATACACTTTAGAGTCAGGATGTATGTAAAAGGATCATTAATGTTAAGACTCATATACATTACAAGAACATCCATTGGTTTTCAATACATGATTCTAAATGCGTAGTGTTTGCCATAATAATATTCCAAATATAATTAAAACTCTATATAATATGTTTTATAGTATGATATGATCCCATTACGTCATAATATCATGATTTTATATAAAAAGTGTATGTTAAGGCTAATTTTAGTAACAAAATTGAATAAAAACACAATGTGCATATAATGTAATAATCTTGAAGGCACCTAAGGATATAAATGAAATAAATTCTTTATAATTGTCAAGTGATAGAATATATTTCTATAAAAGGGTGCACCACTATATTTGATATAGAAGAAGAAAGATTGAATTGTTTTAATTAAAGTTTGATGATGCAAAAATAGTTGACGTAGAAAAATATCTCGAGATGATCTTTTGGAAAAGGAATGTTCTAGAGACACATAATTCATAAGAACAAAGAAACTAATATGGTGGTTTTATTTTCATCTCAGTGGGTGATTAAATATTTATTGTGAATAATGGATCCTATAATGAAGGTATAAATGAAAATCAATTATGATTGAAAAGTTTATATGTACTCAGAAAATGGACTCCTCATACCATAATTATGCCTTTATTTTGTAATTTTATTCTATTAATGTAAATTATTTGGTGGGTATTAAAGAGAGACTATAATGGGTGATACAAGTATGTAAACAATAGGGATAGACTGGTTATACCAATATGTCATTTCTAAATTCACTATAATTATACTTACCCTAGATACTTTCTACAATAATTTTATTTGGAATTAGATGACAAGTAAACCTTAATTGGAAAATGACTCTAAGATATAATTATAAATGTTTGGTGACACCATAGATTTCTAATAATGAAATAATGTTACTAAAATATAGTTTTTTAATGAATAGAGTAATAAGATCAAAGAATATTAATTTTAAATGAATTTTTTTCCATGTGTCTATAAGAGGTTGTTGGCCACACCATTATTTTATAAGTTAAATATGATAATAATATATGGAAATTAGTTGTTTAGTTATATAGATAGATAAGACAAGAATGAATGTAACTCGATAAGTATTAAAATAATGTTTTAACCTATTTTTTAGATAACAATATCTATTAAGGTAAATATAATGGGTTTCTTTGAACAAGTCAAAGAAAATATGTTGACAAGGTATAAGCAAATAAATTTTGTAACAATTCAAGATAGAATTATTAATAATGTAACATGATAAAAATGTCTACAAGAATACATACATTTTACACATGATAATATTAACAGGGTGAGTATAATTCCATAAAATTATTCAATATATCTATCACCTATTTTTTGATATTTAGATAAAATGATATTTCTAAAATATACATTATATTAGGAAAATACTAGTAAAATTTTATTTAATTACACAATAATTAGTCATAACTATACAAATTTACTCGATAAATTATAAGGGATATGTACCGAGTACTTGCGGAGGAGGGGAAACTAGTAATAAGGGGACACAATTACTATTAATTTTTATTAATAAGATGTAATATAAAATTCTGGATATGTTAATGATAATGAGAAGCTCATTTAATTGAGTGATATTTGTATCTACCAATACCAAGTTTATTACATCTTCAGATGTAGAACAAGAAGCATTGTAAAATAAAAAACAATTTTTTAATGTTCGTTTAATCATACATAGAAAGTATATATAAATCATGATAATTATAATCATAGTACAAACCAATTTTTTAGTTTTTACAGTGGAAAAAGGAATATACTCATGGATATCGTCTTTTGAGGAGTCTTACTCCAAGAAGTTAAACCACAGATAATATAGTAGCCCTGTAGTAGAGACGTGGTATGCAAAATTACTAAAGAAATAACATACTAGAATTAATATATTATCATGTGAGTGCTAACAAGAATTTTAAGCAAATTGAATCTAGTGAAAGTGAGAATATTGATAAAGTGGGTTCATTAGACCCGACATAAACAATAATTTTTTATTTCTATATCAGGAATAAAATGAGTTATTAATGATGTATACATACCATAATCATGTTTATATTTCTATGTATAGTAGTTATATATTAATGTCTATATATTATTTTTTTGTATTAATAAGTTATATCTATTAACATTCTCTAATGAGAACCTAGAGATATCATTAATTTAATCTTAAAATTATATACTTTGGTTGAGGAATATCATACTTATGGGATATAAATGATGTGTGACCATCAGATGCTAGAGGGTCATAAGAATTCAAACTTTTTCTTAAAAAGTTCACACTTGGTGATTTTGAGTAGATGAAATCATGTTTTATGACTTGACAAAAGAAACAGCAGAAGTATTTTGTGACATTGGCATTTCATATATGTGATCATGTGTAATGGTCCCCTGACATGATGTTATTATCAGTGTATACAATTTAATTATTTAATTAGATATTATATGAAACAATTTATTTTATTCATTTTGGGTGTCACGACCCGACCTCGGGGCCCGTGCCGTGACTACCCCAAGCCCGCCTTCCATAGGCCAGGGGTTGGCGACTAGCACCAAGGCGTAAAATTCCGGTAAACAGGGAAGGCATTGCCTTTATAAGTAACAACCACCACAGAGTCAGCAAGCGGAAAGTAACTACAAAGTGCAGAAAAGTAAAGGGGGCCGGAATACAAGCCCAACTGAAAGTACAACTGAAAAAGTAAAGAACAGCAACGGAAGAAAAGACGGCGGCCTCGTGTCGTCCACTGGCAATCCCACCTGAAGGGTGGGTACAGATAGCCTCCAGGCTCCTCGGGTCCCGCGTCCGCTCCGAGCACGTCCCGTCCAGTGGTCCACCTCCAGGTACCGTCCTGCTCCACGCCCCAACCGTGATCAGCGCTGTCCGTCGTATGCATCCAACACAACAAGGTGCGGGCATAGCCCGTGCAGGGGTGAGTATAAGCTACTCAGTAAGGACCCCGAGACCCCCGAAAGTCTCCCGAAATCCACAAAGGATATAGCACAAAAGAAAGATGCAATCACGAAGTAACATCTGACTCGACTTAGGTATATGCCCATACATATACCCAAGTCCCCAATTCTAGCTCTGCTCACGAGCTCAAGAACAACTCAATCCACGCAGGAAAGCAAGACTCAAATCCACAAAGAGAGTAAACAGTAAATCCACAAAGGAAAGTTCAACACAATCCACAAAGGAGAGTAACATAAGATTCAGCTCAACCAGGTATACTTTTTCAGATGACGTCAAAGATGATCACTGATCCATCTAAGTCGTCGGACCCACGAAGGATCGATAGGTACTAACCCCCGCAAAAGACCCACATAGGATCGGGCTCACACAGAACCTGTAGGCAGTGGCTCACACAGAACCGGTAGTAAGGACCCACATAGGATCGGGCTCACACAGAACCTGTAGCACTGATCCACGTAGGATCGCTGAGTGCAGTAGTCGACGCAGTCCACTGAGGATCTCTGCACAGTCGTCGCCGCAGTCCACGAAAGATCTCTGCTCTGCCGTCGTCGCAGTCCACGGAGGATCTCTGCTCTGCCGTCGTCGCAGCCCACGGAGGATCTCTGCTCTGTCGTCGAAGTCACAGCCAGCGCTAGGGTTCCCGCACACAGCGAGCTCGTTTAGGAGGTCCGCTCCACGAGCCGAGAGGCTGATACATCAACTGACACGAAGTCCGAAGTTGATGTATCCAAAAGTTCCGTAACGACAACAGGATCTCTACGCAACAGACGGCGCGCCAATCAGACGCCCGGTCTGAGAGTTATTGGCATTTTCGTCCCAGGGGCCCGGTTGGTTTTTAGGGCAAAACCAACCCGACCGTACTCCGCCTGTGTCCGATCCTCGGGCGAATTATGCCAAAAGTTCTGTCTCACTTAGAGGAAACTACCACAGCTGACGGTACGTTGATCGGACGTCCGTGGCTCAAGTTATGAGCGTTTCCGCTCCGAGGGCCCGGTTAGTTTCGTGTACGAACCAACCCGGCCGAACCCAAAGTCTTCCGAAACCTTGAGTATAATATACCGAAACGACCGTCTCGTTCCAAGGATCGTGTAGCCGCTGACGGTTCGTCAATCGGAGGTCCTAGGCCCAAGATATGGGCAAAAGACCGAAGAGGGCCCGAAAACGGGGGTTCTGGGCCCGGGGCGACCCGGCCCGAACCCCCCCTAGGTCGGCCGAACCGGGTCGGCCCGACCCGGCCCGACCCGGCTGGGCCGGGTCCGGTCCGGCCTGGGCGTGGCCCGGCCGACCGGACCGGCCGGCTCGGCTTCGGCCGAGCGGCCGAAGAAACCGCCGCGGGTTTGACCCGTGGCTTGGAGGAACGCGGCCCGCGCGGGCCGCGTGCTGGGTGGCCGGACCGCGGACGTGGTCCGGCGGTTCGCCGCCGCCGCGGCTCGGCCGCGGCCGAATTTCCGGCGGCGCGCCGGGCGCCGGCGACCCGCGCCGCCGCCGCCTTCCGCGGGCCGCCGGAGTTGCTCCGGTGGCCCGTTTTGCCTCCCGTCTGCGCCGTTGCTCCTCCCGGGGGCCGATCTTCACTGCGGGATCAACGGATCGCCCTTGCCGCACGGTTCGTCGTCGTCCGCCAAATCCGCATAACAAAAGATTGGCGGAGGGTTTCCGGGTCTTGTTCGTTAGACCCGCACCCTCCGCGTTAGTCATAAACTCAACGGGAGGAAAAGAAAATAATCAAAAACAATTTTAAATAAATTAAAATTGTTCGGAGATCAGGTTCTTTATTTTAAAAGAATAAACACGGGAAAGAATCATCAAGAAAATAAACCCCTACCTTGTCGTCGTCGGACGTGAGGTCGTCGCGGAATCGCTCGTCGCGGAAGGAGGGGATCGTCGCGTCGTCGCGGAAGAGACGTTCGTCGCACCGCGGGAAAACGCCGCGCCGAAGATCACCGGATCTAGAACAAACGGATTTAATTAATTAAATCTGTTGTCATTGAAATTAAAAAGGGAGAATTAAACGATCCGATTCTCACCTTAGTTGCCAAACGAGGATCGGCCGCGGAAGAAGAGGCGTCGTCGAAGAACGTCGTGGGTAGAGCTCGTCGACGTCGCAGATCACGGTGTGCGTCGTCGAATTCCGGTCGCCGGCGTTCTTCGCGTTCTTCGCGTTCTTCGCGTTCTTCGCGTTCTTCACGTTCTTCGCGGGGAGGGTGGAGGTTTAGAGGATCTCGCACAACAGGAGGATCCTCCAAAATAGACAAGTTTGTCTATTTTATTATTTTGCCAACGAACGCAAACGCATAAGTAACGACCCATTAAATTCGTTGAATTAATTCAACGAATGAAACAACCCATTTAATTCACGAAATAAACCGCCCAATTAAATGGTCTGTTAAGAAATTAAAGAAAACGCGTCGGTTGACTTTTCAGTTACTTTGACGGGTTTTCGCGGGTGCGTTACTTAGCGAAAGAAACGGCGGGGCTCGTGCGGGCCCCACCTCACAAATATCCTAACAAGGGGTAGGATATTTCTGGATAGCACCCTATCCACTTTAACTCAGTTCAAGTGGCTTCCAAGTGACTTCCAAGCAGCTAAGTGAAATAAAATAAAGTTGTCGCACAAATTTTATTTTATTTCTGACTTAAAGCCCCAAAATTTAAAAACCACCTCTGAGCAAACGCAACACCGGAAGAGGCGTTTCTAAGCAAATACCTGCGCTGTGATTTCATCGGTGTCCTCAGAATTCGATTCCGGGCACCGGTTCAAAAGATAGAAAAACCCGCTCGTCCGTTCACTGAACGTACCCGAGCCAAACTTCGGAAATTGATTCCGGGCACACCGGGCCTCGGAATCAAGTGTCGTCTGAAGCTGCGCTCTTGTAAAATTCCAAAGAAAATTAAGAAAAAAAAAATTTCCTTGAAATTTGTGGGTCTTTACATTACTCCCACCTCAGGGCTTTACGCCCCTGTAAAGATACATCAAAAAACTAGGGGAACAAATGGGGGTACTGAGCACGCATCTGAGCCTCCCGCTCCCAAGTGCTCTCCAGGAGGTTCCCGTGCTACCATCTGACGCGCACAAGAGGAATCGACCACCCACGTAGGACCCGCTCCTGTCGATCCTCGATCTCCACTGGGACCTCCGCAAAAGTCGCCCCATCGTCCACGTCCAGCTCCCCAAAGTCGATGATGTGCGTCGTGTCGTGCACGTATCTCCTCAGTTGAGACACGTGGAAGACGTCGTGCACCCGGTGAAACTGAGGTGGTAGAGCCAGGCGATAAGCCACCCCTCCTACCCTGCTGAGGACCTGGAAAGGCCCGATAAAGCGTGGAGACAACCTGCCGCCTCGGCCAAATCTCCGTAAACCACGTCGTGGAGAGACACGCAAAAAGACGTGGTCGCCATCCTCGAACTCTAGTGGCCTCCGCCTCCTGTCAGCATATGACTTCTGCCGGCTCTGAGATGTCCTCATCCTCTCCTGGATGATCTGGACCTTCTCTGTCGTGGCTCGGACCATCTCTGGTCCCACGAGTGCTGACTCCCCAGGGTCTGTCTAGCACAACGGTGATCTGCAGGGTCTGTCGTACAGCGCCTCGTATGGTGCCATCCCGATGGTGGAGTGGTAGCTGTTGTTGTACGCGAACTCCACCAAGGGTAGGTGGTCCTCCCAGCTGCGACCAAAGTCGAGAACACATGCACGGAGCATATCCTCGAGTGTCTGTATGGTCCTCTCAGTCTGACCATCCGTCTGAGGGTGGAAGGCTGTGCTCAGATGGAGTCGTGTACCGAACGCCTCCTGCAACCCCTTCCAAAGCCGGGAAGTGAAACGAGCATCTCGATCGGAGACGATAGACGATGGCACACCGTGAAGCCGTACGATCTCCTGGACGTAAAGACGTCCCAAGCTCTCCACTGAGCCCTGCTATCTGATGGGTAAGAAGTGTGCCGACTTGGTGAGTCGGTCGACAATCACCCAAATGGAGTCGTGACCTCTGGAAGTGCGTGGAAGTCCAGTCACGAAGTCCATAGATATGCCGTCCCACTTCCACTCCGGGACCTCCAAGGGCTGTACCAAGCATGATGGTACCTGATGCTCTGCCTTCACCTACTGGCAGGTGAGGCATCGTGAAACGAACTCTGCCACAGCTTTCTTCATGCCCAGCCACCAGTTCTGTCGTCTGAGATCCTGGTACATCTTCACCACTCCGGGATGTACCGCCAAGGGAGAAGTGTGAAACTCTCTCAGCACCTCCTCTCGTAAAGCGACTGGTACGAAGGTACGTCCTCTGAAAAGGATGTCGTGCTTTGCTCCAAGGGAGAATCCATCAGGCGCCTGACATGAGGATATCAGTGCACGCCGGGTCTCACAGTCAGCGTCCCCACGCTGAGCCTCTCTGACCCGCTGTAGTAGTGGAGGGGAGACTGTGAGAGACTGAAGAAAGGCTGCTCCGTCTCTATCCACGAAGGATATCTGTAAGGAGGCTAGCTGCTCCGTCGCCTCCTCAAGTAGCTGAATGCCCGTCCTCCTGCTGAGGGCATCGGCTACCACATTCCCCTTCCCAGGAGTATAGAATATCACAAAGTCATAGTCCTGGAGGAACTCAAGCCATCTCCGCTGTCTCAGGTTCAGGTCCTTCTGAGAGAAGATATACCTGAGACTCTGGTGGTCAGAAAAGACTGTAAAGCGCTCGCCCATCAGATAGTGCCGCCAAGTCTTCAGAGCGAAGACCACTGCTGCAAACTCCAGGTCATGAGTGGCGTAGTTCTGCTCATGCGGCCTCAACTGACGTGATCCGTAGGCGATCACGGCCCGCTCCTGCATCAGGACGCACCCGAGTCCAGTCCCTGATGCATCGCAGTAAACTACGTATCCAACTCCCTCCTCAGGCAACCTCAAGATAGGTGCGCTGGTCAACCTCTGCCTCAGCTCCTGGAAGCTCTGCTGACATCTGTCTGACCACACGAAGGGTTTCCCCTTCTTCGTCAAAGCTGAGAGTGGTGCCGCAACTTTGAAGAAGTTCGGAACAAATCTCCGATAGTATCCGGCTAGCCCAAGAAGCTCCGCACCTCTGTCACGCTCTTGGGTGGCTCCCAAGCTAGCACTGCCTCGATCTTCGCGGGATCCACTGCAACTCCCGCCTCAGAGTTGACGTGCCCCATGAAATGGACCTCACGTAACCAGAACTGGCACTTTGAGAGCTTGCCATAAAGCTGGTGCTCTCGGAGTGTGTCTAGCACAACTCGCAGGTGGTAGGCATGCTCCTCCTCAGTCGTCGAGTATACCAAAATGTCGTCAATGAAGACCACGACAAATCGGTCGAGGTATGGCTGGAAGATCCTGTTCATGAGGCTCATGAACACTGCTGGAGCATTGGTTACGCCGAACGGCATAACCAAGAACTCATAATGGCCATACCGACACCTGAAGGCCGTCTTCTGCACGTCCTCGTCTCGAACTCTGAGCTGATGATAGCCTGACCGGAGGTCTATCTTCGAGAACCACCGCGCTCCCTTGAGCTGATCGAAGAGGTCATCAATCTGTGGCAGCGGATACTTGTTCCTCACTGTCACCTGGTTCAGGCGACGATAGTCGACACACAGTCGCAAGCTCCCGTCCGCCTTCTTGGCGAACAAAATTGGGGAAGCCCAGGGTGAAACACTGGGTCGGATAAACCCCTTGCTCTGCAAGTCCTCCAACTGTACCCGCAGCTCTCGAAGCTCGGCGGGGGCCATCCGATATGCTGGAGTAGATATCGGGGCTGTCCCGGGGTACAAGTCGATGTACAAGTCTACCTCTCTACGAGGAGGTAGCCCTGGAACGTCGTCGGGAAAGACGTCCACGTACTGGTCCACCACTGCAGGAAAAACTGGACTCCGCACATCCACTGCTCCTAGGATGAGGCTAGCCAACTGATGAGAGATGGGCTGCACTCTCCTCCGCGGAAGTCCATCCTGTGCTGCAAAGGTTCCCTTCTCGCCGGTGAAGGTAAACCTGCTCCCGTCGGTGCGAACACATCGCACCTTGCGCCTAAAAACAGTCGATCTGGGCATGAACCGTGGATAGCCAATCCATGCCCACGATGACGTCGTAAGGCCTCGACGCCGCTACAAGGAGATCCCAGCCGAAGCTCTCGCCTCCTAGAGTAAGCTCACACTGCCGGCACCAATGCGTAATCGTTGAGTCTGCTCCCGTAGGAGTCTCTAACCGTAAGGATCGAGCCAACGTCTCAGTCGGAATCTCCGAGCTCCGAACAAGGGCAGAGGCTATGAAAGAGTGACTCGCTCCTGTGTCTATAAGTACTGCAGCAAGGGTGGAATAGACACAGATCGTACCTCAAATCATCTCTGGCATGTCGGGGTCGTAGGCCTCCACTTCCTGGAGCTGGGCCTGTCCCTGCCCGCCAGCTCCCTGTGGTCGAGGTGGCCCTCCTGGTGGTGGTGGGGGTAGAGCCTGGAAGCGTCGCCCACCACCCGCTTCTCGGCCAGCTCCTCTGCCTCGTCCGCCTCCTCCCTGCGGACCGCCACGGTCGACCCTCTGCCTCTGCCTGGGTGGCTCCTCCATCGTCTGCTGCTCCTCTGGTCGGCGAGTCGGGCAGTCACGAGCCATGTGACCCTGCCCGCCGCAGGAGTAGCACAGCCTGCCTCTCGGAAGGCTGGCACTCCGTTGTGTGCCCCGCACTGCTGAGCCGGTGTCCTGAGGCCGTCTGCGTGGGGGTCTGGTCTGCCTGGACCCGAGAGTCATCCGTCGGCTACCTGCTGCCGAAGACTCAGCTACCTGCCGCCCTGCACTAGGTCTCCCCGCTGAAGAAGGCTCTGCCAGGAAGCTCTCGATCAGGAGGGCTCGCTCCAGCACTCCCGCCTGGTTCGGAATGCTGAGGGAGATCAGCGACGCCCGAATCTCCTGTCGCAAGCCCTGCTCGAATGTCCGGGCCCGGAAGAAGGGGTCCCGTACCATGTCAGTCGAGTAGCGAGATAGGTCAGTGAACCTCGCCGCGTACTGAGCGACCCTCATGCTGCCCTGGCGCAGCTGGAGAAGCTCCTGGATGCGCACCGCTCAGAGGGTGGCCGGGACGAACTCAGAGTGGAAGAGGCTCTCGAAGTCCGTCCAGAGCAAGGATGCCTCATCGTGAACCTGGAGCATCAAGCTCCACCATCGTCCTGCCGCCGCCTGCAGGAGGCTCGCTGCGAGAATCACCGTGAGATCCGCTGGTGTCCTCACTAGCCTAAAGATCCGTACCACCGCCTCTAGCCAGTCCTCGGCGGCCTGGGGGTCCGCCTCACCGCGAAACCTTGGCGGTCGCTGGCTCTAAAACTCATGCAGTACCCTGAGGCGACGTGCATCGTCAGCGTCTGGTACTGGTAGCATCGGTGGCTCAGTGGGTAAAGCTACCGCTGGTGCCACTGCTGGCAAAGGGCCCTGCACCGAGGCCTCGTCGCTCGGTGGGCTGCCGTCGCGCCCTACACTCGGAACCCTAGCTGGCTGTCGTCGCGGGGCCATCCTGAAAAGGAGAACAAGAGCACCACAGTCAGAACAGTATACCTGGTGAGCTGGCACAAGTAATCACAAGGAAAACTTGAGACTTTCATAAAGCAGATCAGTATACCCGGTGAGCTGACACAAGTAATCACAAGGAAAACTTGAAACACACACGCAATCAATGTTTTCATGCATTAAGTCGGAAATCAGGAGTCAGGGTCCTGGTGTACGGATACGTCGGTCGCCGCACCAACACTGGGCTCCCTGAACTGATAACCACACTCAATACACTAAACACTATTGCTTCTTATAGAAAGAAAAGACGATCAGAGTCTGCGGTAGAACCGACCGCCTCTGATACCAATTTGTCACGACCCGACCTCGGGGCCCGTGCCGTGACTACCCCAAGCCCGCCTTCCATAGGCCAGGGGTTGGCGACTAGCACCAAGGCGTAAAATCCCGGTAAACAGGGAAGGCATTGCCTTTATAAGTAACAACCACCACAGAGTCAGCAAGCGGAAAGTAACTACAAAGTGCAGAAAAGTAAAGGGGGCCGGAATACATGCCCAACTGAAAATACAACTGAAAAAGTAAAGAACAGCAACTGAAGAAAAGACGGCGGCCTCGTGTCGTCCACTGGCAATCCCACCTGAAGTGTGGGTACAGATAGCCTCCAGGATCCTCGGGTCCCGCGTCCGCTCCGAGCACGTCCCGTCCAGTGGTCCACCTCCAGGTACCGTCCTGCTCCACGCCCCAACCGTGATCAGCGCTGTCCGTCGTCTGCATCCAACACAACAAGGTGCGGGCATAGCCCGTGCAGGGGTGAGTATAAGCTACTCAGTAAGGACCCCGAGACCCCCGAAGGTCTCCCGAAATCCACAAAGGATATAGCACAAAAGAAAGATGCAATCACGAAGTAACATCTGACTCGACTTAGGTATATGCCCATACATATACCTAAGTCCCCAATTCTAGCTCTGCTCACGAGCTCAAGAACAACTCAATCCACGCAGGAAAGCAAGACTCAAATCCAAAAAGAGAGTAAACAGTAAATCCACAAAGGATAGTTCAACACAATCCACAAAGGAGAGTAACATAAGATTCAGCTCAACCAGGTATAATTTTTCAGATGACGTCAAAGATGATCACTGATCCATCTAAGTCGTCGGACACACGAAGGATCGATAGATACTAACCCCCGCAAAAGACCCACATAGGATCGGGCTCACACAGAACCTGTAGGCAGTGGCTCACACAGAACCGGTAGTAAGGACCCACATAGGATCGGGCTCACACAGAACCTGTAGCACTTATCCACGTAGGATCGCTGAGTGCAGTAGTCGACGCAGTCCACTGAGGATATCTGCACAGTCGTCGCCGCAGTCCACGAAGGATCTCTGCTCTGCCGTCGTCGCAGTCCACGGAGGATCTCTGCTCTGCCGTCGTCGCAGCCCACGGAGGATCTCTGCTCTGTCGTCGAAGTCACAGCCAGCGCTAGGGTTCCCGCACACAGCGAGCTCGTTTAGGAGGTCCGCTCCACGAGCCGAGAGGCTGATAGATCAAATGACACGAAGTCCGAAGTTGATGTATCCAAAAGTTCCGTAACGACAACAGGATCTCTACGCAACAGACGGCGCGTCAATCGGACGCCCGGTCTGAGAGTTATTGGTATTTTCGTCCTAGGGGCCCGGTTGGTTTTTAGGGCAAAACCAACCCGACCGTACTCCGCCTGTGTCCGATCCTCGGGCGAAGTATGCCAAAAGTTCCGTCCCACTTAGAGGAAACTACCACAGCTGACGGTACGTCGATCGGACGTCCGTGGCTCAAGTTATGAGCGTTTCCGCTCCGAGGGCCCGGTTGGTTTCGTGTACGAACCAACCCGGCCGAACCCAAAGTCTTCCGAAACCTTGAGTATAATATACCGAAACGACCGTATCGATCCAAGGATCGGGTAGCCGCTGATGGTTCGTCAATCGGAGGTCCTAGGCCCAAGATATGGGAAAAAGACCGAAGAGGGCCCAAAAACGGGGGTTCTGGGCCCGGGGCGACCCGGCCCGAACCCCCCCTGGGTCGGCCGAACCGGGTCGGCCAGACCCGGCCGACCGGACCGGCCGGCTCGGCTTCGGCCGAGCTTCCGAAAAAACCGCCGCGGGTTTGACCCGCGGCTTGGAGGAACGCGGCCCGCGCGGGCCGCGTGCTGGGTGGCCGGACCGTGGACGCGGTCCGGCGGTTCGCCGCCGCCGCGGCTCGGCCGCGGCGGAATTTCTGGTGGCGCGCCGGGCGCCGCCACCTCCGGTCGCCGCCGCCGCCTTCCGCGGGCCGCCGGAGTTGCTCCGGTGGCCCGTTTTGCCTCCCGTCTGCGCCGTTGCTCCTCCCGGGGGCCGATCTTCACTGCGGGATCAACGGATCTCCCTTGCCGCACGGTTCGTCGTCGTCCACCAAATCCGCATAACAAAAGATCGGCGGAGGGTTGTCGGGTCTTGTTCGTTAGACCCGCACCCTCCGCGTTAGTCATAAACTCAACGGGAGGAAAAGAAAATAATCAACAACAATTTTAAATAAATTAAAATTGTTCGGAGATCAGGTTCTTTATTTTAAAATAATGAACACGGGAAATAATCATCAAGAAAATAAACCCCTACCTTGTCGTCGTCGGACGTGAGGTCGTCGCGGAATCGCTCGTCGCGGAAGGAGGGGATCGTCGCGTCGTCGCGGAAGAGACGTTCGTCGCACCGCGGGAAAACGCCGCGCCGACGATCA
The DNA here is from genome assembly GCA_963277665.1 of Viscum album. Lineage (NCBI taxonomy): Eukaryota > Viridiplantae > Streptophyta > Magnoliopsida > Santalales > Viscaceae > Viscum > Viscum album. The sequence goes on from OY728121.1 coordinate 933,313,748, forward strand.
CCGGATCTAGAACAAACAGATTTAATTAATTAAATCCGCTGTCATTGAAATTAAAAAGGGAGAATTAAACGATCCGATTCTCACCTTAGTTGCCGAACGAGGATCGGCCGCGGAAGAAGAGGCGTCGCCGAAGAACGTCGCGGGTAGAGCTCGTAGACGTCGCAGATCACGGTGTGTGTCGTCGAATTCCGGTCGCCGGAGTTCTTCGCGTTCTTCGCGTTCTTCGCGTTCTTCGCATTCTTCGCGGGGAGGGTGGAGGTTTAGAGGATCTCGCACAACAGGAGGATCCTCCAAAATAGACAAGTTTGTCTATTTTATTATTTTTCCAACGAACGCAAACTCATAAGTAACGACCCATTAAATTCGTTGAATTAATTCAACGAATGAAACAACCCATTTAATTCACGAAATAAACCGCCCAATTAAATGGTCTGTTAAGAAATTAAAGAAAACGTGTCGGTTGACTTTTCAGTTACTTTGACGGGTTTTCGCGGGTGCGTTACTTAGCGAAAGAAACGGCGGGGCTCGTGCGGGCCCCACCTCACAAATATCCTAACAAGGGGTAGGATATTTCCGGATAGCACCCTAACCACTTTAACTCAGTTCAAGTAGCGTCCAAGTGACTTCCAAGCAGCTAAGTTAAATAAAATAAAGTTGTCGCACAAATTTTATTTTATTTCTGACTTAAAGCCCCAAAATTTAAAAACCACGTCTGAGAAAACGCAACTCCGGAAGAGGCGTTTCTAAGCAAATACCGGCACTGCGATTTCATCGGTGTCCTCAGAATTCGATTCCGGGCACCGGTTCAAAAGATAGAAAAACCCGCTCGTCCGTTCACTGAACGTACCCGAGCCAAACTTCAGAAATTGATTCCGGGCACACCGGGCCTCGGAATCAGGTGCCGTCTGAAGCTGCGCTCTTGTAAAATTCCAAAGAAAATTAAGAAAAAAAAATTTCCTTGAAATTTGCGGGTCTTTACAGTGGGGTACCTTGCATTGGGTGCATCATTGGTGATATGTAATCAATTGAATAATCAAGATTGAATTTTTCACTTATAAAAGGAAGTGATATCTCAGGTGCAGTTAATCTGGATGGTAGTACATTTGAAAAAATCAATGTCCACAGTAGAAGAAGTAAAGTCCATCCAATAAGGCCAATGAATAAAAATTAAAGTAATGAGGATTCCATGATGTTCACATCATTCCTTATTAGGTATCACAATAAAATAAGATTATATTATGTGAAAATGTTCATAGGAAGTTTTAATTACTATAACTATTCCTTCTCTCTTTAGGGTAATTGATGGGTTAACAGACTCTTATTCTATTCTATGATTAGTATTCACTACTATCATGATTAGGGCCTATAGGGTCATGCAAAAATCATATTCATAAGCATATTCAATTCTAGTAAATAGTAGATTATGACACTTTAGGCCCCATGGTGGGGTTGATTGATGTCATAGTTAAAATGATCACATGGGAATAAATAAAATCAATATTATTCATATTTGGAATAATATATATTTAATTTATTTACATATTGTATTCATGAGTTATTTAATGAATATTAAGGAAAATATTTTTTGAATAAATACTAAATATTTGTATTCATGGTTGGTAAAATATTTATGTGCGACAAATGAATCATGTAAGTACTCATATATTATAACATAACATTCTTATAATGTTATAACTATGTGTTAATTTACTTCTGACATCATTGACAAGTGTTCAAGGTTATAGTTATTATTTTGAGTTCCAAATGAAGTGTTAACCTATTAAAGGTCACAAGTTAAATTTTAATAAGTTTTAACCTGAATATAAATGTCATAATAACCTAAAATTCATATGACTATCAATTCCCACAAATTTGAGAGGTTCTCTAACCACTCTCTCATGTTCTAGAGAGAGATGAATGTTCAAGCATCTTGATTCAATATTTCCCACCTATATCAAAGAGTAAATGGCCCCATAATCATTTAAATATTGATAGTGCTATCAGTTATCTATGCTAGCAACAGATGATCAAAGATTGATGATTGAGTAAAATTTTAGAACTCATGAGGATGATCTAGAGGGATATGAATTTAGTTTCATTAAGAGATGATATCTGATGAAGAGTGTAATGTTTTTCCAATCGATATAATAAGAGGAACCATTTCAATTAAATTTCATGTTAAAATTTTATTATGTGATATCCCCATGTGGTAATTGTGCTATGATTATGTTGTTCTGATGTTATAATGTGGATCATATTATTAAATTTCTAAATTTCCAGTTTTTTAGGCTTCTGCTACATGCCTGGTTCCAACAGTTGGTATGAGAGTGAGCATGTATTTTTTTAATCCAATTAACATTAAATTTTCATAAAATTAAAAGAGGGAATCTTTATTGTCCCATCATTGTAGATGTAAATCCAATATAATTTAAAATAGAGTTGGTTTGTCCACTAGATGTTTGAAAGATGGATCGTCGCGATTTTTTTTGAAGAATACTATTTTTTTAATTTATCTTAGGTTCTTTTGGAAGTTAGAAAGGAAGAATTATAGGTGTATATATTACTCTATCCACTATCAAAAATAGTTTTTTTAATATAGTGATTTAATTAAATATTAATATGGATGGATTTTTTAAATCAAAGGCCTATATAGATTTTATCTGGATAACAAAAAAATTAAAAAAATGGGGCCAAGAGGGGAAATGGAGATGATGCACATTGGTTGGAGAAAAAGGTATTGAGGAGGGGGAAACATTAGATGATGATTATGTTTAATTGTTTTTAACTTAGGGTGTCAATGACACTGCCCCTCCACTGCCTCCCACAATTGGGCCACCCCCACCAGACAACGACTTTTCCCACACCACATTCTTTTTCATCTTATCCAAATCCACGAACCACATCCTACTACTTGGCCACACCTGTCATACCACATTTATTTCCATATAAATATATTAGATGGGTATCACTATAGGATTATATGGTGGTCCAACAAGGCCCGTACGACATTATCTGGTCCCAAAAATGGCACAAAACTCCATTTATAGGGTTTCCCAGCCATATGGGCCTTGAAAATATTTCTACAAATTTCAAAACTAAATTAAAAATATCAAATAATTTTTAATTTAATTTAGGACCATGATATATATATGAATTTAATTGAAATTTATATGAATTATTTTAATTGATATTAATTTCCATAAATAAAAATTTGTTTTAAATTTAATTTTTTATGCATATAATGTTTGTGTCGATTAATTAGGAATGGTAAATGACTAATGTATTTTTGTAGTTTATTTATGTAAGTATAGCATGTTGCCAATATATTTTTTAGTTAATTAATTTAATTTTTTGTATTTACGTAAAATTCCATCTTTGTTATATGTATAAGGGCTTGTGTGTCCATAATAGATGTAGTTCATGTACATTTATCATTCCTAAGACCCACTCTCCATCTTTAGAGTATTTATGTATAATTATAAACACATTTCTATATTTGGATCACACTAACATCAAGATAACTTCCATAAAAGGCTTAAATACAAAGAACGTGGGTGTACACTATGCCATGTGTTAAATACGACTTATGTATTTACCCATGGGGTGAGGGTTGATTAATTTATCTTTGATGTATCAACAGGTAATATATACCAATGAATAGTCATTAATTCTTTTTATTTATGCACAGTTTATTCTTATTTATAGAATTATTTCATTCATTTAGAAATAATAATAAAACCCTAAATGTTATATTGAGTCGTAACACCATCTATCACCTAAATTTGAATTAAACCAGGTGTATGTGGTTCTAGTATACCAAATTTTAGGGTTCATCCTCTAATTGAGGAGTTCATATAAGAATTATGGGTGGACATAACTAAATCATGCATCAATAAAGAATTCATAGTTAAATTATTTTCACTTTATATGGAATGTGTGTAGTAAATCATGGTTATGAATCCTAATTTGGAATCTCAAACAATAATTGTAGGATTAATGATTCAATTCTATTGGTCAGTCAATCAACTACTTTAAAATAGTCCAAGCAGTAGAAAAACCATATCTTGAACTATAAGAAGAGGAATCAACATTCTTTCCATTAGAATAATCAAAAGAGTGAGTATTCTGAATCAAGTAATGAGAGCTATTAGGATTCGATTAAATAACCAGAGACATTTAATGAATTCATCAGTAATGTCTAATTATTATTCAAGATAAAAGTAATAATTTTTACTTATTTATTTATTTAGAAAATTAAAATTAATACTATAGAAACACTATGCTCCTAATTGGACAAATAACATGTCCTACCTAGAAAAAATCTTCAAGAGTCATAAAAGCGCTTGAATATAGTTCCATGGTTTCAAAGGATGTTTTATGTAATGGAAAACCCACTACCTAAGAAGCCTCCTCAGAACAAAATTTAGGATGAGAAATATTGTTTTAGGAGACTCAATAATGATTCATTTCATGTTTATTGTACATTACTAACATTAATTTCCATATAGTTCACTACTAGAAAATGGCCATATACCCATTTTTTCTTTCTAAAACCATGGGTATAGGTATAGAATGGGAGCCTATAACAATGGTTATAGGAGAAATATCGGTATATATTGTTTTTCATGACCTATACCCATATTTTTTCCTAAACCGTGGATTTAGGGTTGTTTTTCAAGACCTATACCCACATTTTTTCAAAAACCACGGGTATAGGGTTGTTTTTTGAGGACCTATACCCACGATTTTCCAAAAAAATGGGTATAGGTTTCCCGCATTATAACAGGAAACAAATTTCACGGGATACAATTTTTTCCCCAAGAACACATATTCCCACATTTTTCTACCTATATCAACAGTTTATATAATTATATATTAGTAAATATATATTTACAAACCAGTAAGATAAATAGGATTATGGTTAGGTATTGGTAGATTAAAGGCGTGGTGTAGGGATCAAATATCAAAGTCACATATTTTGTCAAATCTATATGCATGGGTGTAAAAATTATGGTTATAGGTTAATGAAATGGTGGAGTGGACCTATACCCATGGTTTCCCAAATTGTTGGTATATATCAAGGATATATAGATTCCTCGATTTCCCATAGTTCCATGATACTGTGGTTATAGCCTATACCCACGATTTCAAAATGTGGGTATATAGTAGTTTTCTAGTAGTGGATTCAAATGAAACATATTGAAATGGATGAATATACCATGTCATCTCATCTCTAAGAAGAATGTCGGGATAACATGATGCTACAAGTCAATGATATTATGATCAAAATTATCACATGTATATTTATATATGGAACTCAAGTTGGTCCTCGCATACTTAGGATAATGAAACACATTGAAAGACTAAAAGAACTGGGATTTAGGTCAAGTAAGGAACTTTTAGTTTATCTCATTATCTCATCTTTACCAAATAATTTCTCCTATTTTTTTTGAGTTATCAAACAAATAGTTTTTAAAAAAACTTTTATATAATTTTGTGAAAACTCCACCCAGAATATGTGAAATTAAATAAATTTAAATATCCAATTCTTATAGTGAACACTAAGAATGATAAGTTTAAATGTATAATTGAATGTACACCACTGAAGTAAACATCACAATGACTTTTTAGGAATATATAGATTATATGGGAGGTCATTGAATATGAGGGTATTTGTTTCACATGTGGCATTATAGGTTCTTGAATGAGAAACTACCATTAATTTTAAAAGAATAAATAACTATCTTATACTTAAGTTATATTGAATATTGAATGTAATGTTTCATTTAAAATCCTTAGTTATTGAATAAAATATGTCTTTATATTTTATTTACTAAATTAAAAACCAAGTAAGGTAATAAACATTAATAATAATCAAGGTCTGTTCTAAAAGTTGGTGAGAAAGGATAAAACCATCAATAATGTTAAGACACACATGATTTTATTCCTAAGGGAATGGTTCTTGTAAAACTATAATGGTGTGTTGAATAATAGTAGAACACCTATTCCCATATTTTTCTACCTATATCAACAGTTTATATAATTATATATTAGTAAATATATATTTACAAACCAGTAAGCTAAATAGGATTTTGGTTAGGTATTGGTAGATTAAAGGCGTGGTGTAGGGATCAAATATCAAAGTCGCATATTTTATCAAATCTATACGCATGGGTTTAAAAATTATGGTTATAGGTTAATGAAATGGTTGAGTGGACCTATACCCGTGGTTTCCAAAACCGTGGGTATATGGTAGTTTTCTAGTAGTGGATTCAAATGAAACATAGAGAAATGGATGGATATACCATGTTATCTCATCTCTAATAAGAATGTCGGGATAACATGAAGCTACAAGTCAATGATATTATGATCAAAATTATCACTTGTATATTTTTATATGGAACTCAAGTTGGTCCTCACATACTTATGATGATGAAACACATTGATAGACTAAATGAACTGGGATTTAGGTCATGTAAAGAACATTTAGTTTATCTCGTTATCTCATCTTTACCACATAATTTCTCCTATTTTTTGAGTTATCAAACAAATAGTTTTTAAAAAAACTTGTATATAATTTTGTGAAAACTCCACCCAGAATATGTGAAATTAAATAAATTTAAATATTCAATACTTATAGTGAACACTAAGAATGATAAGTTGAAATGTATAATTGAATGTACACCACTGAAGGAAACTTCATAATGACTTTTTAGGAATATATATATAATATGGGAGATCATTTAATATGAGGGTATTTGTTTCACATGTGGCATTATAGGTGCTTGAATGAGAAAATAGCATGAATTTTAAAAGAATAAATAACTATCTTATACTTAAGGTATATTCAAAATTGAATGTAATGTTTCATTTAAAATCCTTATTTATTGAATAAAATATGTCTTTATATATGATTTACTAAATTTAAAACCAAGTAAGGTAATATACATTAATTAAAATCAAGGTATGTTATCAAAGTTGGTGAGAAAGGATAAAACCAAAAATAATGTTATGACACACATGATTTTATTGCCAAGGGAATGGTTCTTGTAAAACTATAATGGTGTGTTGAATAATAGTAGAACATATGTGGAATCAATTTTTTTTGGTGATTAATACACAAAAAATATTTAATTATTACAAAAATCATTGGAAATACATGAATAATATAAAATTTATAACTTAGATATACCCAATTGTGGAATGATAATTCTTTTTCGGGTAAAACTAATTTATTTAAAAGGATATAATTAGTATGGTTTTCAGAGTCTTTGGAGTTAATAGATATGGTATTATTGAAACATTAACTTAATATGTATTATAAAATGAAACCATTAGAAAAAATTGTAATCCATTAAGATTTCAAAATTAGTTTAGTTTGAGAGAATGAACTATTACATTATTAATCACGAGTTAAAATTATATATTTAATAAGAATTATTTATATTTTTTAATGAATATATAAGTGAAGTATGAAATATGAATTGTTATGGAGATATGAGTTGCTTTTTTCCAATGTTCTAGGAAATATCTTTACCATGTAATCATCAATCAGGAAAATATAGAGTGGATGTATTCTTAAACTCAAATTTTCTTATACACATCATTGTTATGATGTTCGCAAGGATGATTGATGATGAGTTTGATATGAAAATGATGGTTAGTAATATGTAACATGGAGTAATTCCTAAACACACATTCCCTTATACACATCAAAGTGATGATTTAAGTAAATGTAGAAATAATTTTATGAGTCATTTACATTAAAAAACATCTATTATCTTTTAAGAAATGTTTCAAAAAGAGAGTCATCATCCAATAACCATACACGAACTATCATATCATTTATAATAAGATATTAATTAATTATTTCATAATAATATGTGTCTATATGCAAATATTTTATTAAGGATAAGTTTACAAACATCAATTAATAAAGATAAAAACAATGTGAATCTAAGGTAATTATCCTAATTCCCTTAGGATATTACATAAATCTAAGAGACAGAAAAATTATTGTATAGTGATAGAATATGTTTTTATTAAATGAAGAATATATATTTTTGAGATAGTGGGAGAAATATTGACTTGGGTTAAGTCAAGGCTAATGATACATTACTTATTGTCATAGAAATATGTCCCACAAGAGTCAATGGAAAGGGAATGTTCAAGAGCCACATACTTCATATGAATAATGAAACCATAGTAGTGATTTTATATTCACTGTGGTGGCAGATATATTATTAATTGTGAGTAATGGATCCTACAATAATGTAATAATTATAAATCAGCTATGATTGTCATGTTTATATGAATTCTTGAAACAGATTCCATATACCAAAATCAATTATATTTTTTTAAAAGTATCTTCAATTAATGTAAAGTCATTGGTGTATCTTAATTAAGTTAAGTTAGAGGTAAAATTATATACTTCATAATATTCCCTTAATGAAAATAATGAATATAGAAGTGAAGTATATAATATGAATTGTTAAGGGGATATGTGTTTCATCGATCCCGTTTGTCAATTAATATCTGGACCAAACTTTCATCGATCAGGATAACGTTGAGTAGATTTAATCTTAAACTAACATTTATTTATACACATAAATGTTAGTATTCTAGTAAGGAGGCTCAATGTTTAGTTTTACATTAACACTTTGGTTAATAAAATGTATTATGTAGTAATTTTAAAATTAAAATTTCCTTATAAACATCATAGTCCTGAAATATGTAAAATGAGCATCAATTTTAATACACATATGAATTGTATACAGTTTAACTATTTTTCTAGACATGATCTACAAATAGAATCATTTTCACAAAACCATATTGCAAACATAATTAAAAATAGATATCATATGAGTTATAATTTGATATAAATCCATTATGTCATAATTACATGTGTTTAGATGCAAGGAAATTATTAATGAAAAGATTATAAAAAAACATAAATCAAGAAAAAATGGCATCTAATATAGTTATCCAAAAAATCCCTAAGTATATTTTAGAAATCATTGAGATGGAAAATTAAATTTAAGTGATATACTATATATTTATAAAAGGGTTCACATATGTATTTCATATATTAGTAGAAATCCTGACTTGGTTTAAGTAAAGGATGAAGGGGAAAAACTAGTTGCATAGAAAGAAATTCCACAAGAGTTTGTGGTAAATTAATGTTTCATAGACACATACTGCTTATGATGAATGAAACCATATTAGTGTTTTTTTATTCACCATTGAATATGATACATTATTCATTGTGACTAATTTATCATATATAGAATATGTAAAGTGAAATCAGCTGTGATTGACAAGCTAATATGTATTCATGAAATGGTTTCCATATACCAAAATCAAGTTTTTATTTTTGTAGTTTCATAAATTGATGTAAAGAATTTGGATGGTTTTCAAGAGAGACTACACATGGGTGACACAAGCATTATACAAAAAATTCATGATTACTTATACCTAGTCATCATTCATATATCCATTAAAATTATAATTTTCCTACCTATATTCTATGATCATTCAATTTGGTATTGACTATAAATTCTACCATTATTGGAAAGTTTCTATGTGATATAACCAAAAATATTTGGTAACACCATATAGTGATTATATGGTTTTCAAGTTACTGAAATATATTATTGTATTAATGTAGGAATTAATATCATATAATATTCATTTAGAATGATTTTTTCCATATTTATACATGATTTTGTTATGTGTTCCACTATTTATAAAGTACAAAATATTGATTAAATATATAAAATAGTTGTTCAGTGTTATATTTAGTTAAGAATAGAATTAATGTTACTCTTGAAACATTGACTTAATGTAGTAGCCCGAGATCTAGGAAATTGGATCTTCTAAGGTAGATCAAATGAGTGAATTATACATAGTAAATGTACATATGATGAAAAGGTATTGAAAAATACATGTTGTAAAATTTTTATAATGAATTTTCACTAGTTTCTCATGACATAAATCACCTCATTATGACATTTATAAGATATAAAATGAGAATAATGTGGTCTGTAAAATTTCATATTCTTCTGTAATAGATGTATCACCCATACTATGTTATTTATTAGATATGATATTTCAAACATATATTTTATGGTAGCTAAATTTTGGAAATTTTTTATAGAACTACACAAGAAGTAGTCAGAACTATCCAAATGTGCTTGAAAATGTACAAGGGATATATACCTTGTACTCAGAGCGGAAGGGAAACTAGTATTTAGGAGACAAAAGCATGTCTTCCATAAGATCATTATGATTTAATATCATATTCAGGATAGGGTATGGATTAAGAGAAGCTCATTCAATCAAGGGGTATGTATATCTATAAATAATGAATGTGTTGTGGCTTTTGATGTAGCAAAAGAATCCATTTAAAATATGCAATTATTTGTTCCAATTCATGGAATCAACCCTCATATGTAATTATTATCACAGTATAAATAATGAAAATCCTAATTTTGATAATAGACAATATTTAATGATTTGAATGTAATAAAAGGAATATAGCCAATCGTATCATCTCTAGAAGAGTCTTACTAGAGGAGATGAAGTTGAATATAATAGAGTATCGATGAAATAGAGATGTGGATGACCGAATGACTAAATACACATCACACTAGATTAATGATCATATCATGTAATAGATAAAAAGTATTGACATTAAGTTTTCTATAGTTAAAGTGGTAGGGTTGTTAAAGAGGGTTCCCTAGACCAAGCATGAACAATAATTTTCAATTCCCAAATCATGTATATTGTGATTAATTCATGACGCACACTTACAATAATAGTGTTGAAAATTTTACATCCACTATTTATATGGTAATTTCTATAGATTATTTATAATATCAAAAGGTTATAGAAGTTCTCAAGATATAATGAGAACCTATATATACCATGAAAATAAATATAAAATTATCTACTATGGTCTATGAAAATCATACTAATAGGACACAAATGATGTGTGACCATCTACTATTGGGGGATCATAAGTATTGAGACGTCTTCTCATGATGTTTTTATATGGTGACCTCATTTAGATGATATCACAAGGACAGAATGTAAAATAGGAACATCCCATGTTTTAGGTTTCATTGGAAGTTCTTATCTATGAACACACATAATATTCTCAAAAATAGAGATTATCATCAGTGTATACTGTTTAATTATTTCCATTGATTCCAATCAAAAAAATAGAAATTATATCATGGTGAGGTAAATTTTATTGGTAGAATCATTGGTGATATGAAATTTAATGAATAATCAATATTGAATTATTCAAATCTAATAGAAAGGGACATCTCAAGCCCATTTAATCACGATGGTAGTATCTCTACCAAATACATGGACTCATTAGAATTAGGTAACTCCTTTATATAATTTAAACAAAAAATATAGAAAGAATGGATGATGACATAGAGTGTGAATCATTCTTTATGTGATATCATGAGATAAATAGATTATATTACATGATGTGTGTTCAAAGGAGGTTGTGGTTTCTATAACTATTCCTTTTCTACTTAGGGGCTTTGATGGGTCTCTAGACTCCCGTCATAATCTGTGAATAATTTTCAATGTTACTAAGATAAAGGCATTGTGGGAGACACACAAATTGTTCCTAGAACCTTTTCATATTTTATTGAAATTCGGATTAGGATATGGTGTTCCACATAGTGGGTGTTGGGTAATTTGTTGGTTTAAATGATAACATGAAAATAGATACATTCAATATTATTCATATATAAAATAATATATATTGAATTTACATACTTATTCTATTCATGATTTATTTAGTGAATATTAAGAAAAATATTTTTCAAATGAATATTAAATATTTAATATTATAGGTTCATTAAATATTTATGGTGGAAAATAAGTTTATTTAATGAATCATATATGATCAAATAACATTATTTTAATGTTACAAGATTTTGGTAACTTAATTATTACATTTTTGACATGTTTGAATGGTTATAATTATTATTTTGTGTGTTAAATGTAGGGTTAACATATTAAATGGATTAATTACCATTTTATTATGTTTTATCCTAACTATAAATGTCTTAATATGTCCAAATTTTTGAGAATATTCATTCTAACAAATATTTTTAGGTTCTCTCACCTCCCTCTTATGTTATATAAATAGAGATGGAAGTTTGAGAATCAGGATATAACTTCTCCGAACAAGATTGAAGATTAAACCACCCTGCGATATTTTCGACATCAATTTCCCCATAAATTCTCCATTCTATTACCCATATATAAAATATTGATAATACCACAATCATCTAGAATCATTTTTTATGATATATAAGGATATGGATTTATTTATTTGAGTGAAAATCTCTAATGATGAGATGAACACATTTCCAATTGTAATCAAAAGAGTTGGCATTTTTATTTAATTTTGTTATTAAATTATATAATGTAAGATCATTTCTTCGTAAATATGATGTATTTATGTTGGTAATGACACTATTATGTTGATCATAGTATTAAAATTCGAAATTCATTATTTTTCATTCTTATTATTCACCCTCAGTTCCAATAATTGGTAACAGAGAAAATGTTTATTTATTTAATCCAATTAAAATATATTTTTAATTAAATTAGAAGAGGGAATCAGTATTATCCCTTAATTGTAGATGTAAATCCAATATGATATTATATGGATGAGATATGGCCATCCAAAGATCGATGTTTGGATCATTATGTTTTTTTTCTGAAGAACAACATTATTATTTCAGCATAGGTTGTATTGGAAGATGGTAGCAGCTATGAATGGTTTTCCATGGAACTCCAAACACTTTGTGGTGGTTAGAACACTTTTTTCGGTTTGGATTTAATTCCAAAATCCTATTGATTTTTTTAATAAAAAATACTAACGGACAATACAAATTGTAATTAGTTAACATAAAAAATGATAAAGGGGGTGAAGTGTAGAAAGCGGGCCACTACGAGCTTGTTAAAAAATTCACAGGAGATGGGGAAGAACTGTCAGATGGTGATGTTTAAGAGAAAATTATTTTTATCATATGGTGGTAGTTAAACTTTCCCCTCCATTGCTTACCCCCATGCATCCATCACTACCACCCAGGGGCAACACCCCCCACCATCGGCTCCCACTACTTGGATATACTCAATTACTGCCTCCCATTACTCAACTGGACCTGCCAGCTGCCAACTCCACTAAATACCACCACTATTACATATAATCTAGTTGTCTCAAGCCACTTATCCAGAACCATTGCTTGATCCACTGAATATCCTCCCTCTCTTTCCCCATGCGTAGAGGCACATGGTATTGCTTATGGATGATATACTGACCCAGTGGGGTTGGCCCAATGAGGGACATGATTGGTTGGGCCCTTTATAATCCTCATGGCCCTATCAAGGTTAAAAAATGACCCAAAATCCATTTTAGGGGGTTTCTTGGCCACTGAGTGTTTGAAAAAATTTACAGAATTTCAAAATTAACATATTTTTTATTGAAATATAATGTAATATAATTTGTTTTGATGTAACATATATTACATGAATTAAAATTATAAATAAATATTTTATTTATTACTAATTTTATTGCGAGAAATTTATCAAAAATTTTATTTTTTACACATTTAATTTTTAATTCATAGAATATGTATATAAAATGATCATGAACAATGATTGGCCCAAGCATATCTTCATTTTTTGTATTTAATTATCACACATCATTGATGTGTATTGTATTTAATTAATTTAATAGGTGTTTTACGTATCTTATGTCCTTTTCATTGAATGTATAATGGTCTACATGTACAAGTGATCTAAATAGAAAGTGAATTATGAATTCCTTATATCCTCCCGCTTGCGTGTGACTATTTATGTCTTATGATGAAGATGAATGAAGATTTAGACCACGAAAAGTTATGTTTATGTTAAAGATAATATTTAAATACATTTAGCTAGGTTGTTCACTACAAAAAAATCTAATACGACTTAGGTATTTACCCCTAGGGTCACAATTGATCCATTTTTATCAATATATCAACTAATAATATACTCTTATAACCAATCATTTATTTTATTTATTTGGGAATGATTTATTATTATTTTTTTAATTTACTTGTTTATATATTCACATTGAATAATAAATGAGCATAAATAGATAATATAAATATAGACATGATATATTTTTCAATTTAATGCATTATCAAGCTGTGAGTGCAGTCACATAGTATTATCATATATAATATAATATGATTTCATTCACTGGTAAATAATAATATAAACAATAACGGTTATATTAGTTCATAACCACTTACTTTACATAAATATTAAAAAAACAGTGTGTACAAGGTGCTTTTTAGCCCTAGTTGAGGGTGCCTCCTACTATTGAGGAATTATTATAACAATGATGGGTAAAATTTACTAAAATTTACAGGAAATAAGAATCCATAGTTATCTTGTTTCCACTTTAGTGGTGACGTGATGGGTAAATCAAGGTTACAATTCCTAGAATCTAGGACTTCACTAAAAATCTCTAGTATCAAAAAATCAATGCGATTGGCTTGTCCCACACCTACCTTTAATATCTCCTAGTATTGGCATAGACATAGCTTAGACCATGAGATTAGTTTTTAGAGATATTTTTCCTAATAATATTCATGTGAGTGGGTATTAAGAATCTATTAGGAAGATGTATTGTGGTTTGATAAAAGAATGAGATTCTTTTATTAGTCAAGGATCACTGTTGAGACCTTAATAGTCGAAACATTCCTTTAATAATGTTAGTTCACACCATAATCTAACTCTGCTAATCTCATGCGATGTAAATCTTTACTCACTGAATTGAATTAAGATATTTGTCTTAGCAATCATATAATGAAAACCATTTTTCTGTGTGACACTATATCCTAAAAATTTTTCATATCATAACCTCTGAAATAAAATGGGAATTGTAAAAATTTTCTCATATTATAACCTGTGGAATGGAGATAGGTTTCATAATCATTTTATCATAGCATAACCCATGAAAATAAGTAGGTTTTATATTCATTTCCTCTCATTATAACCCATGGAAGATAAACAGGTTTCATAAACATATTTTCATAAAAAATAAACCATTCAATGTAATAATATGAATGGTATCTCTGGATCATATCCCCAATAATGAATATGTAGAATCAGCAGATGTAATCTTAGATTTTTTTGAATGATCAATTAGAACATTTCTTGAAGAAAATATCCTTAATTATATGAAAATCATATTTTAAAATGTAAAATATTTTAAAAACCTTTTTCTATGAAAATTACCTTGAGAACATATAAACTAAGAATTGAATAAATGATTTCCCATGACATCAGAAATGTCCATTCATTCCATTCAAGTAAACACAATGATTACTTTCACATATTTGGTAAAATCCAAATGGGAAATGTTTCTGTAAAATGACATGAAGATAGACTTAATTATTTTTATAAAAATAAAAACATGGTAAAAATGTATTTTCTAAAAAATAATAATAGTGTAATAAACGTTTTTTATAAAACAAGTTTTTTTATAGAAAACATATCTCCAACCAAAGAGATAAATAAAGACATATTTTCTTGAAAATAAATCCTTAATATTTTTAAGTACCAAAGATGATAAAAACTGGTCCAATTACATGAATAATTCATAAATATCCAATGTATAATAAATTTCAGGAGAATTACAGATAGTTGGATCATGATATTTAAACATTGGATACTTAATCATAAATAATCCAAATAAATGGTGAGACTAAAACAAATAATTTTTACCACTTTGGTAATATTCAATCATAATATCCAAGAAGGAATAACATAAAAAAAACATAAAAAATCATGAGGATGAATAAATTCAAGATATTACATGTAAAATGTGTCGTATATACACCTCATGAAAAAATATCGATGCATAACATAACATAAATCTCAATGAAGGAAAACTGAGACAAATATACCATACCTTAAGTCTTTTATTCAGTCATAATCATCCAAACCTCCTATATAATAAATTTTATGTTTATTATAAATCTATTAAGGAACCATGTTGATATATATAATACCATATATTGTTTTATTTTATCCTCTTATTTCCCATTTATTATCATTTCCATGTTAATGTTATGTTTCGGGTAACAACCGCTTTGTTTATTGTATATGTTTCTATTTGTCATATTTTTGGTCCTATAAATTTGATCATGGTTCCACAACCTCTATATTAATTACCATGATATAGGTATCATATATATTTATTATATATTTATTTAGATTAATCCAAAAAATTTATTGATATCAAATGAAATATATTATTCTTGGTAATAGTAGGTCGTACGTTCGCATGAACGTAATTTTACATTATTTATTGTGTTGAAATAAAGGAAAGTAAAAGATATATATATATATTAACATTATATAATCAGGGTTATTATATATATATATCAAAAATTAGTATTAAACTCCTAATTAGTACAATCCATGTAATTCATGAATGAATCACATCACTTCTTAAGGCGGTAGTCCACCGTACAGATGAATTATGTTATTGTATTCCAAAAAAATGGAATGCCTGAAGCTGTGTGTGGTATAAAAAATTATATATTAATAATAACACCATAAATATAATATATATCATATGTAAACAATAAATACATCATTATGTCTTATGGTGATAGGTGGTAATAGAAAAATGAAAGACATCTATTTGTGAGACGGTAGTCCTCCAAACAAACAATTGGTGATTTTATAACCCATTTGATTGAAGTAGAGATGGTTTTAGGTGATTAAATTAATGTAAAAATATCTCAGTATATTGGAGATACAAATTGTATTATATAATAAATATATAAAAAATAATTTTAGGTGGTGTGGGAAGAATAATATATAAAAGTGCTCGTTGATGAACATTACCTCTAATTCAGGTATCCACCTTAGGATTTCAAGAAAAGCCTTCCAAGGATATATTTTAGTAAAAAATAAAGCTTCTAGGAAGATGCAACAAAAAATTAGAAGTGATTATTGTAGGAATTTTCCAAACCAAAGTGTTTTTATAGAGTTAATAAGAGGGGAGATGGGGTGGCCCTTTATAAGTGGGGAAGAGACACACTTCATATTTGGGAAAAGAAATATGTGGTCCCATGTTTATCAAATGTAAAATTGGAAAAAATTGACTATATTATAACCTAAAGAATTATATTGTCTAAATATGTCATGAAAATATTTTTTTGACATGTTTATCGTTATTTTTGAACCTTATCGTTTTAGTTTAACCCTTGATAAGCCCATTTTTACCTTAATTATGGTAATGTATTTTTATAGCATTCACTATTTATTATTTTCAATAATTAATTTGAAATTATCATAAATTATAAAGTAGGGTGATGAAAAAAAATCCATTTTTCTAAATTACATTCAACAAACTGGATGAAATTTAATTTAAAATTAATCTCACAGGCATGACGTGAAATGATGTTTTTAAAGTGAAAATGTTCAAAAGTTTACAAAGTTTATAAATTTAAATTAAATATGAAAAGTAATCAAATTAACTATGATTGATTAATTGATGTTTAATTTAAATAATTAAACATTAAACACTTTCAAATTTAATTTAATAGTACTAATAAATTAAATAAAAAGGCAGTTCTGAATTAAAGTTCAATATTTTTCACTATTTGTAAAAAATTAATCTTTTCAGAAAAAATCCTTATAATTCACACGAAGATAATTTCTCATTATAAATAAATAAATAAAGTTTATTTTTAAATATTATTTTTCTAAAAGTGTAAAAAATTAGTTTCCTAAAAGTGCCAAAAATTAATTTTATTATTATTCACAGAAGATATAAAACAATATTTTGTTTAAAAATAGTATTTTTGAAACATATAAAGACTATACCAAAAATTATGTATTTTAATATAAATATGTTTTATTTATATAAAACCATTAAACATAACCTTTTAAAATTACTTATTTATATTCATATAACTATGTCTAATGTATTGGTTATAAGAGTCACTTTTAAATAACTATGTTAGTAACATATCATGTTTATGTTAAAACTTAGAGTTGTGTTTAACTCATGTTAAGACAATGTGGCTTATAGTGAAATATTAAATTTGTTTTTTGTTTAAGACATGACATAACAGAAAATAAATTTATTCTTAAAAATTAATTCATAAAAAACTCGGGGTGTTACACTCTACCCCCTTAAAATGAATTTTTCCCTCGAAATTTCGTACTATGATACAAACAAAATAGGATAAATATATCTTATAATATACTAAAGTTCCCATATAGATTATTCAGACTAATGGTTCCACAAAATTTTTGGTTACTTGAGTGGTCATGTTTCATAGAACATTCTTACTATGGTCCATAATCCCATTGATTGTTCCTCATATGAGAGATCTTCCCCAACGGTATGACCTATGAATTCAGTACATGTCAAGTGTCAGGTATGTACATACCTAGGAGTGATAAATGGAACACATCAAGGACTTGGGATAGGTTCTTTGGATATACCATATAATATTCTAACATCTTGATATGATCAATAATTTCAAAGGGACCAATCTACCAAGGGATTAGTTTCCCATCACAAATCTCATAACATTATTTCATGATGAAATTATTAGGGACACCATATCAATAAAATTCAAATACTAGTTCACATTGGAAATTATAAACATAAATTGTATGGAAAATGTTAGATGAATTTATTTTTTTAACAGATTTTACATTTTATATAATTTATATAGGTAACTTGAGTCCCAATAGCTTTGTTTCTCCAACTTCATTCCATCATGTTGGTGCTCTGAAATTATTTCCCTAGAGGGCTTTAGAAGGATCCATCTAAATACCCATGTGAAATCTATTATTGTAAAAAATATAAACTAGAAGAAGTTTTTAATCCCATCCACCTTTGAAATCCTAAGAATAAGATCTCAATATATCCTATGGGGTTTTAATTGTTATTTTAGACTAACCATATATCTTCAGATGATACGTAGTGATAAAATTCAACGTAGTATCAAGAGATTACTTGAGACTTCTCTAGAACATTGAGATATACCTTAGATCCTAATCATATATAATGTAATGTGGTACAACATTAAACATTACCACTTTGTTAATGTATATTTAAAAAAATATGATCGAGAGATAATTTTTATCTGATACCGATGATGTGTGATGACATAGTAAGGTGATCAACTAAAACCCATATAGTATTATACCATTTATAAGTTTTGAGGAGTACGATGAATAAATCAATGGTGATGTTTTCACATTTCCATCCTATTATGGATAATAGATTCAATAAACCCTTAGAATTTTTTCTTTCAGCCTAAACATGTTTTAATACTAAGAACTAATACAGAAACTATGAGATAACTTTATTAATGTCATCCCACCAACACAAATTATATAAAATATATATAAATATTCATAATTCCCAAAAGAATATATAATGAATAAATATAAGATTCCTCGAAAAAACTCCAGCATTAAATGTGGTATGGATGGAACACGTACATGGTTCATAAACCATATCATTCAATCATGATGATGGATAATATAAAGAGAATTTCTAACCTTATTTTATAGCTCTGTGTCTTCCTTCTAGGTCTTTTTAATATTCACATGGATAAATGGTTAAACATTTAATTTTGAAAAAAAATATTTAACCATTCCATCAAGATTTACATAACCATCCTTTTAATATCTAAAAACATTGGATCGTTTGTGATCCCCATCATGGATAAGAAATCATGATCATTTTTACTCAAAGCATTTCCCACCATGTTCGGTTTCCTAGGGTGGTAATGTTCTAAGTATTCATAATATTTAATCAGTTTTAACCATATTAATTGGTGTAAATTAACCTCCTTATGTTTGAATATATACAGTAAATTTTTTTATTCATTGTATATATCACACAGTAACCCGTAAATACAATGACTTCATATCTTTAATATTAAAATTTTTGTAGATCACTCCCAATCATGAGTTAGGTAATTTTTTTCATGAATCACCAATTTTCATGTGTCATAAACTATATAAATGTTATTATACATAATAACACATTCCAATCCTTTTTTTGATGCCTCACTATATATTAAAAACCCTTATCTAGTATATGGAAATGTAAGCATAAGTGTGTTTACTAATAATCTTTTTAGTTACTTGAAATTTTCCTCACAATCATTGGTATAGAGTAACTTGGAACTCTTTTGTGTTAAGTTTGTTTGAGGATTATATAGTCATGAGATATTCTCCAAAAACCATCGATATTATCCAACTAAACCAATAGGACTGTAGACCTCAATTAGTGTGGATGTTCTGGACCTATATTCAATAGCCTCTATCTTTGATTGATCTATAGATGTACCATCGCTTGAGATTATATTATCTAAAAATGAAACTTTTCTTTTCCATAATTCACTCATTTAATTTTGTTCATATATTTTATCCTTACTTAGGTTCTTTAGTGTATTTATCAAGTGATATTTATGACCTAACTTTATATTTGAATAGATAAGAATATAATCTATAAAGACTACTAGGTATTGATCAATGTAACCTCTAAAGACTATATTCATTAAATCAATGAAGAAAAAATGGGTATTAGTAAGATTGAAGGAAATAACTATATTTTCATAGTTTCCATACCTTGTAAAAAATTATATCATGGATATATCCTCCTTCTTGACCCACAATTTTTGATATTTAGAATGAAGTTCAATCATGGAAATTTATTGATCTCCATGTAGTTGATCAAAAATTACATCAATATGGGGAGGATGATACTTGTTCTAGATTATGATATTGTTCAAATCCAGATAATCAATATAGAGTCCCAAAGATCCATCATTATTTTTGAAAAACGTAACGTGTTCACACCACGTTGACACCCTTGGACAAGTGAATCAATTTTATATTTTTTCCTAAAGTATCTTTTTGAATTCTTATAACTCATTTGGAACCATTCTATAGGGAGTTATTGAAATTGGTGTGACATCAGGTGTGATTTCAATTGAGAACTCAATTTAAATGTTTATTGAAATTTTAGGATCAAATTCTTGAAATTCTTAAAACATTTTGATAATTGAAGGAATGTCATCGATTTTAGGTTTCTCCATAATCATATATGATAAACACCCCTTCTAAATATGAATAAATCCCAAAAAATGGAATTAATCTCTATAGGAAGTTTTTAATTATCATCACATTGATAGAAGATCATTGATTGGATTGAAATATCAAACATAACTTCCCTTACTCGACAATTAATGTGGTATTTATAAAGATAAATCCAATCATTTCCAAAGATAACATCAAATTATAAAATTGGAAATATGAGAAAATTTTCAGGAATAACATTCCCACTAACATCTTGAATAGATGAATAATATATTTGAGATTAAATTACCATACTATTTTGGGGTTTCAAAAATAATTATATATCTATTAATTTATTTGGAATCTTGCTACCCTTAGAAATATTTTTAGATATTAAATAGTGGGTATATTTAGAATCAAATATGATATTTGGAGTTCTATAGTGGATGTATAGTGTACCATTAACCATGTCATTATTGAAAACCTCATAAAAAATGATAACATGAGATTTACCCTTTTCCATAAACTTAGGAGGTTTGTAACATCAATCATCATCATTAACCCCTGGGTTTGGCCACTAGTTAGAATAATTCCCATTCCCATAACACTTGAAGAACTTAAGTGTGGGAGGTTCATTTTATGTAGCTTTCTATCTATTTACATGATTAACTAAAATCTTCCAATCAGTCCGTCAATGAATTTACCAATGTACTTCCATTCCACACAAAAAACAATTAAGATTCCCCCTATGTGAATTTACTCCATGATTTTACCAAAACATTGATCAAAAATAAAAACTAGTCTTCTTCTCTCCCTGGTTCTTAGATTATCCTTTATGCTCTATCATCCTTTGCTTGTCAAAACCATGAGATTCATATAAACTCCAAACTCCATTTACACATTTTTTTAAAATTAAAAAATATATTCATAGATACTAAAGTCTCTTATGGACGACACCCTTAAAAGACTTGGTTTTATGCCACTAAAGAATCGATCAACCTTACCGTTAGGATGGATGATGATACCAAAATTATACTTCACAAGCCTTGTAAAAATATTCCACATGGGCGCAAAAAAATTCATCATATTTTTTCAATTAAACTAATGAAACTCATTGTCAATATTTTTATATAGAATATGAGGAATGTAATTATTAAAAAAAGATTTTAAACTCATTCAAATCCATAGATTCATTTTCAACCTGTTGCCTCATATTATTGATAAGAGTCTACCATTTATTCACTTCACCTTCCAAAAATTAGACATCAAAAATTTATTTTTTCATGTTTTGAGCACAAGATAGTGAAAAACTTCATTCTAGTGGTAATGATCAATTACAATGCCGCTAATGGATCATAATACCCACTGAAAGAAGGTGAAAATTACCTCATGAATGAATCTTTAGAATGATTTTCCCTCCTTTGTTTGGTAGTCCTGAATATTCCATATGTTGAGATTGTTTTGTGAGAATATGAAAAATATTTTTCATTCTCTCTACCAATGTTTTTGTACGATTAGGAGGGAAATCATTTCATTTTACATCACATTCATCATTAACATGATTCCTTTAGGATTCATACGTCGAATAAAACTATAAATCATAGGTTAAGAGACAATAATCATGACGTGGAACCACATAATCATAAAAAATCATTTATAGGATATAAATATCAATATAACTTATTTAATATATAAAATCTTATGTTTATCCAAGGTCATTCATAGTCATCTTCAATTTAAATCCATCCTAATTTTTCTTTAAGAGTTTGAAAATGTATAAAGCATATCCCTCAGGAGATTCAAAAATGTTGTACAGAAAGAACCATTTTCATTCACTAGATCCTTATCGAGTATATATAAATATATAGTTTTCATGGATGAGACCCCTAGGTATAACTATATTAGAGTCCCATCCACTTGTAGTATCCATATGGAGCTGTATTTCTAGAAAACCACTCATTCTGTCATTTAACAAAATCTCAGGATATTTTAATATAATTTAAACCACCCATAGACTTATCCATAGACATTTCCTTAGATATAATACTACGTTTTTCCCTTATGTGTTTCCAAAGGTCAACCAAACTTATGTTCTAATACCATATATAGTGGCCATAAGATTACCATACATAAAAATTATATGATTTTTGACAAATATTCAATACATTACATAAACACAATCCTAAGGAACATAATAGTTTATTTCCTTTGAGAATTGGAAACCTAAAAACAGGTCCTTAATCAAGACACATCATCTACCACTATTTTTTCATAACATGCATCCTTTTTAGACATATCATAAAAAATACATATCTTTATAAACTAGGAAAATAAAACATAGAAAGGGTTAGCATAGATACTCATTAAGGGTAAAAAAGGGAGATTAATAAGCATAACATGAATATATGGGTATGTGAACATCTTGATAAAAATTTAAATACATAACCTTCAAATAAAAGATCATAATATCCATTCATGGAATAAATATTGACAGTTCATACGATGTAGAAAAAAATAAAAGACTGATACATACGTGAATAACTTTAGCATACAACATGGATGGTTTTTCATACAAATAAGAATATAAATTGATCTCCATATTCATTAAGTCTCAATACTAAGACCATCATAGTGGACAATTTCCTTTACTAAACCAGGTTCACTCCCCATTCTAGTATTTCTTATCTCATTAGATATAAATCTTTACCCAATGCATTTAAGGGAGATATAGGTCTCATTATTCAAATAACTAAAAGCACATTTATGTGTTCTAAAATATCATAAACAATCATAATATCATAACCCCTTAAATCAAATGGGTATCATAAAAATTTTCTCTTATTAGATCAAATGGAATGGAAACATGTTTGATAATAATTTCATCATAGCATAACCCATTAAAAGAAGAAGGTTTCATAAGAATTTTCATGTGGAATAACCGTTGAAGAGAAACTGGTATCATAAACTTCATCTCGTAAATAATAAAACATTATGAGAATGAATATGAATGATATACTTCGAAAATATAACCAGTAAGTCATATGTATGACTAATATATTTCATCATATATTGAAAATAATTTTGAAAGATCATTTAAAACATTTATTTAAAAAACTATGATTTCATTTTGAAAAATTATTTTTTAAATGTAAATAATTTTGAAAAACATTTAATTTCTAAATATCCTTTAAAAATTACAAATTAATTTCCAAATCAATGATTGGTCATGAATATAAAAAATTACATTCATTTCATTAAATTAAAAACACGTATTTCATTCACATATTCAATTAAAGTGAAACAAGATGTTATTTTTAAAAACAATAGGAATATTCTGTTGAAAACATTTTGTAAAAAATTAAAACATGGTAAATATTTAGTTTTTAATAAAATCTTAAGATATTACTAATTTTTTTGTAATCATTATTATAAAACATGGTTTTGAAAGAAAAAATATTTCCCACTGAAGTGAGAAATAATGTTGGATTTTCATAAAATCATTTTCTTAATAATTTTAATTTGTAAAGATTGGAAATTGGAACCATTACTAGAATATGTCAAGAATATCTATATTTAAATACATTCAAGGAAATTATTGAAATAAAAATCCTCATATTTCAACATTGGAGACTTAATCATAAATAATCTTGATAAATGGTGATATTTTAACCTATAATTTTTACCACTTTTATAACATAGAATAATAATCCCCATTATGTAATAACATAAAATTAGAATTAAAATACCACGCGGATGAAAAAATTCAATACATTACATGTTAAAGGTTCTACATATACACCTCGTGAAATATTAAATGTGAATAACATAATGTGTAACGACCCAATTTTTTTTGTATAAAATTCCCTTATTTGTTTTAATAAAATGTCTTATGGTTATAGATAACACATGAACTTACTTTTATTTATTATATAAAATATAATATAAATGAATATTAATTATCATTACCAATGATAATATAAATTTTTACCAGAGATCACATGACATGAATAAATATAGAGTTCTAATAAATACTTTTATTACAGTAAAAGGATGTGATGGCCTCAAACAATAGGATCATACCCTCTGAAGCGCATTTATTAGAGATTACGAGGGAGATATCAATTATATGATTTTCTCTAGATAAATCCCAAGCTGAGAATCAACAACTTATGCATGATCAAAACCGTTTACAGGAGAAGTTCAAGCTCATCGAGATTATAACCCATTCCATGTTCGCCGACCGACCCCATGAAATCCCCAACATAGAACTCCTTAATCGTTTGGTGTAATTTATTGTATTAAAGGGATTGGTATCAATAACCTATAAATTGTAAAATTTACATTAGTTTTTATATAATAAAGAATTTATTTTTATCATATTATTGTTACTTTGAAAATGTTTTTTTATTCAATAAAGCAAATATTTTAGTTTTGGTTAATGTAATAATTAAATAAATGAATTTTTTAATTAATATATTTTTTTAAATAAATATTATTTTAATAAAATATTATCATAAAAAACTTTTATTAAATATAAATTATCATCTATTTTTTGTTAATTCAATTTTAATTTTTATAAGGGTTCAAAAAAATGTTATTATCAACAACACGCCATTTTAAATAAGTGTCAGTTTTTGTTTTAAAAGATAATATTCACATATTTAAAAAATTATTCATATAAAATGAATATTATTTTTGAATCTGGACATCAAAATTATCTTATGGTTATTTTTTCAATATTTTCTGAGTCATAAGATGTTTTTGGTAGAAATTAAATACGGTCTCAATATATCGTGTGTTTTATTACATAATAATGACCCAATAGTGATGTAATAAATACTATAAAATGAATAATTGGAGAAATGTATATTTTAACTTTAAAATAAATTAATTTTATGTTTATTTGATTTATTTTTTAAATCCTTAATGTATCGTAAAAGGCTTATAATATATTTTATGATTTTATATTCATTTCTTTTAGAGTGTGACATACCTCTACATTATTAAGTTAATTATTTAATTGTATTCATACATTGGCCTTATAAAATAATTTAAAAGACTCCATATTGGATGAAATTAAGGAAAACAACAATGGGATGGTTTCTGGTTTAAATATTTTATTATTTAGTGTCTAAAGGAAAAATAATAAATAAATCCTCATATTTTCCTATATACAACCACCAAATATTCCATTTATCTTATCCAAAACCCCATAAAGCATGAAAAACCTATTCCCTATACTCCATATATCCCTCCCAAGGAACTCCAAATTTTTAAAGATGCCCCTCTCAAGCCTTTGGAGTCACACACTCAAGTAAGGGAACCCCATCCTTTACTCTTTTCTTTTATCAAGCACTCATTTTAATGTTATGTATTTTAATTTCTGTTATCCGATACTAGGATAAGTTATTAAATATCCCCCATACATTAAAATTATTTTATAAATTATGATATTTCTTTTCACTCTCATTTATCCCTCCTATTAACCTTTATACACAGTCGTTACCATGCTGAAATTTTGTAAGGTTTATTTCCTTTCTCCTCTTTCTTCAAGTATCAATATTATGTTATGCCTTATATTTCAAATAAATTTGGTTGAGAAATGTATTTAAATCTCCATATTACTATCAATTTCAAGTTGAAATTATGATAGAACTTTCCCTCTCTCATCATCCTATTTTATGATTTTCTATATAATGTCGTAATGATGTTGAAGTTGCACTGTGATTTTCCATGCCAAAATAATTGTGTAGTGAATTCCATACCTAATTTTCAATTCAGGGTATGCACCATTTTGATCCTATAATTAGTTTTTTATATGCATATATGTAGTTATTCCAAACTCATTAATTATGGAATAAATTATGATGTTTAATGAATCCATGTTATATGATCTATTTGGACAACATAATCATGAGAATGAAATGATTATGAAGGGCACTCCCAGATAGCATTCCAATGCATTGTGTAATGGTTAGTATCATGATATGTCATGTTGGGATAGGGAGTTTACCTGATTCCTTTATGGGAAATTTTCCACCATGATGTATTGGAATGTTTATCCTTGACCCATGTTTATGATGCAATTTTTATGTTGTTGCCACATTTACCATGGTATGATTACCATGCTATATAATTCCTTATTAGTCATGTTCCTTTTATGCACCATTGATTTTACTATTGTCTAACATCTATTGTCTTACTGTTTTTATTCATTGTTTATTCACTTATTGGGATTTATATATCCTCTTTTCTTATGTATGTCCTCAGGTTATCCTATGCAGTTTTACGTCTGTTGGAATTATATGATCTTTTCAAAGATGTGTTCAATAATGTTATGTATACCATGATTTAGGTTGTTATGTTATGCCCCTAATTTCCCAAAACACACGACCTATTTATATTTTGGGTTGTATTTGGTGCATTTTTTGTAACAAATTATGTTTAAATTTTTAATAAAGAGCAAGGTTATTATAGTTGGTATCAAAGGATTAGTTTAGTTATTTTTGGGATTATGATTATAAAACACTAGTGAAAGAATTATTAATCTAAAAATAATGAGAATTAATTAGGAATAAGACTAAATATATGAAGCCATCCCTAAATTTTTATTAGTATAGATTAAGTGAATTATCATGAAAATATATACCTATCCGGATACTACAAGTAGATGCGGTTCTGGCATAGAAGTACCCAGTGGTAAAAAATCAGACAATATGTTCTGAGCCTAAATCAGTGTAATTCAGTACTAAAAAAGGGTCCTTAATGCGTACCTAGATTGATAATCTCGGGGGATATTCTTTGCTAAAATCATAAGCTCATTACGAACCATAATTAAGGGAACAAGAAAAATTCCAAGTAGAATTTATGTTTTGAAATAAATCGAATAATAATTGATAAGTTATCAATTTATTTTCATTGGATTCGCCTTAATGTGTTTATTAGTTTTAAATACTCATCCATTTCTTTCCCATTATTCTACCCAATGTACAGTAATAGGAGGAATCAGGTTAACAAACAATTTCAAGGGAAATTTGATGACTACCCCAACGAGATGCCGAATCTGATGGGAGTAGGAATAGAAAAAATGGACATGATACTCTCTCAAAAAACTCATGTTTTTAATAGAATCCTAGATCAAGATGTGGGCCCAAAACCCCATAATATAGAACAATATACAATCAAGAAATTCATGTGAAAAGGACTCATACTTTTAACAGATCTTCTGATCCATTAAACATGGAACTATAAATCAAATCCATTATTATATCTTCTCTATCCTTCAAAGTTTTTAATAATAGATGGTTCTTTAATATGGTTATCATATGGAGGGAGAATCTGATTTGTGGTCGACATTGATCATGAATGTGAAGCTTGAGTAAAATATTTAAACTGTGGAGTGGAAGGAATTCAGAAAAAATAAATTGATAAATTTTTTACATGCACTATACGTCTTAAAATGAAAAGGGATTTCCATTCCCTCAAGAAAAAGTATGTTGAATATATTGGGATATGTGAGGAAAAATTCACAAAACATTCATGATAAATGTTCGTGTTTTTCATTACCCCCAATTTCAAGGTTGACCACTTCTTTGGTGGACTAAATCCTAGTCTACGAAATCCCTTAGTGATCTGAGACTTTGATAGCTATAAGGAAATTGTCTGATGTTACATCAAAGTAAAAAATGGAGATCATTGAATCCCAAGGGTATAATGGGGATAAGAATTAGATAGTGTAGTTTTATTCTAGTGTTTTTATGGATAAATCCAAAGTGATAATAAATTTCATCATCCCACTTGTTAAATGTGTGGAAAGACGCACCCCATAAATTCACTAAGAGGAATAAGGAAATTCTTTAGGTCTGGATGATAAGGAAACATGGCCAATGAATTCCAATATGAGAAACCAGTCAATGAGATAGAGGAAGGGAATATTGTGGTCAACCCTCAATGCATTGTTCATTACTTCAACTAAAAGGAACTAGGGAACTTTGTGATTCAGTTCCCTAATCTAATGGTTTGTGGAGGCAACTAACAACCTCCAAGGCAAAAAGGGTGATATTTTTCCATCATTACCATTGAAGTGAATCTCAGCAATGAATTGGTGACATGTATTCTATCTATTCATTTAAAAATAATGAATATACTTTTTGATTCTGGTGTTATGCATTTCTTCATATCACAAATGTTTAGTTGAACTAGACAAATACCACTAAAAAGCATAGAAGTAGAGATTTTGGTGAAAATGGAAATGGGGAAATTATTGCATCCCTAGTGTATAACTCCTCTCTTGTTATCTTTTGTGGGAGGAAATTCTTAGTGAAAATTATCATTCTCCCATTGGTGTAATTTTATATACCTCTAGGTATGTACTGTCTTTCCCTATATAGATCCAATATAAATTCCAATGAGAAGAAAATCACTCTCAATTTGGAGAATCGACCCCTGATTTTGTACAAGTGGAAGGAATATGATGAATCTTCTTTAGCACCATAATCTACAGGATGGATATTATTTCCCAATGTGAAAGCATATCTATCTCAAATTATTGAATCTAAGGAAATGATCATACTCGAAGACTAGCCTATTGTGAGGGAATACACTAATGTGTTTCTTAAGGAATTTCCTAGCCTTCCTCCTAGTTGAGAGGTCGAATTTTCAGTTGAGATTATACCTGGAGTGTTTTAAATATACAAGAATCCACAAAGGATGGATTTTGTGAACTTGACGAACTAAAGAAACAACTATAAGAGTATCTGAAAAATGATTCATACACCCATGTTCTTCACCATGGGGTACAACATTTCTCTTCTATGTGAATAATAATACATCTCTAAGGGGGATCTTCGGCCGATATATTACCTTGTTAAAGTGAATAAGGAATATATAAGGAAGATTTTTTTTGTTTGAGATATGGGCACTATGAGTTCATAGTTATGCCCTCCAAACTCAATAATGCTCCAAAAATATTCACGGGCTTGATGAATAGAGTCTCTTGAGATTATCTTGAATAATTCATGGTTGCATTTATAGAAGATATTTTAATATATTCCAAATCCATGGAGGGCCATGAGGAGCATCTATAAACTATGTTAAAGACCTTATGAAAGGAGAAGATCTGTGAAAAATGTACCATGTGTGAGATTCGGTTAAGGAATTTTTCATTACTGGGGAATATAATCATAATAAATGGGGTATTAGTAGATATTTAAAGACAAAAACAATTTAAGGATGGATGAGGATAGAATCTATGAAATATATTAAATGTTTCTGTGGGTTAGCTAGAAATTATCACCATATTTTGAAATATTTATCAAGATTTTCAAACCCTATTATGAATGAAATTTAAAAGGGAGTCCAATTTTCTTGTAATGATGAATATGAAAAAAATAATTATAGGGTTTAAAAGGAGGAATATCATTTCCCATGTGCTCACACTACCCATAAGTGGGGAACGTTTCATAATTTTCACATATGAATTGAAGAAGGGATTAGGAAATGTGTTGATTCAAAATGAAAAAGTCATATAATACCCTTCATGGTAGTTAATAATTCATGAGAAATAATATCCCACACATGATCTAGAGTTGGAAGCAGTGACCCTCACTTTAAAAATTTAATGGAATTATCTATTTGGGGATATGCGTGAAATATATATAGATATAAATAGTATTAAATATATATTAATATATAAAGAGTTGAATATTCACCAACAATGATGGTTAGATCTTATCAAGGATTATGACTAGTCAACCCACATCCATCTTTGGAAAGTGAGAAAAAGTGTTAAATTCTGTAAGTATAAAGGATCCAACAATTTTATCATCAATGAGAATTGATAGGGATCTGATGATTTTATATTTGAAGATGATACACATGGTAATTATAAAGGAAGGAACACCATAAATCCATTAATAGATTATTTCTCAACTATCTCTTCTTGAACGATTAAAGGATACTAAAAAATATGATGTGGGAATTTAGAAGAATGTGGAAACAATATTAAAAGGGAAATCATTAGAATTAAATGTTAATGAAGAGGGAATTGTGAGATTTGGGACAAGAATATGTATTCCATAAAATACTAAGTTAAAGAAGGAACCATTTGGTGAATCAAATAGATAAACATTATCCATTCACCTAGGGAACACAAAGATGTATCGAGATCTCCGAGGGAACTGTTGGTAGGATAACATCAATATGGATATATCTGATTATATAATGAAGATCTTGGTATGCCAGCATGTAATGGAAGAAAGATAGAACACTAAGAGGATGATGCAACCATTACCCATACAATCATGGAAATAAGAAAACATCACCGTGGACTTTGTTACTAGACTTATAAATACATCCATGGAAAATATTGATATTTGGGTTATTTTGGATCTTCTTACAAAGACTATATACATAATTGTGATTTGAAAGGATTTCTCACTATATCAACTAGTAAAAATATACATCAACGAAGTGGTAAGGCTTCATAGAGTACCACTATTGATTATGCATAATCAAGATCCATGATTCAATTCTATGTTTTTGAAAAATATCCACCATTCTCTAAATAGTAAGATTAACTTCAATATACCTTATGTCCCTCAAAATTATGGCCAATATAATAGGAATATCCATATACATGAGAACATGTTGAGAGAATGCTCAATTGACTTCAAAGGAAGATGGTACCATTATCTCCCTTTGGTTGAGTTCTCTTACAACAACAGTTTCCACTGAAGCTTCCAAATGGATCCTTATGATGCCCTTTAAGTGAATTGGCGTAGAACACATACATGATGGGATGATGTTGGGGAATGAAAACTTCTAGGTCCTGAAATGGTTGAAGTAATATTGGAGATGGTTAAGACTATTATCTGTCACATAAATTCTTCTCATAGTTGACAAAAGAGCAATGCTGACAATATTTGAAGTGACCTAAAGTTTGATGTTGGAGACAGGGAATTCCTCCACATATCTCTTTGGAAGAGAGTATTGATATTTGGGAATAAGGTAAATCTTAGTACAAGGTACATCGTCTCTTTTGAGATCCTTGATCTCATATAAGTAATGCTGAATCGACTAGAACTCCCACAAAACCTATCTCAAGTACATGATATATTATTTGTATCCCTCTTAAGAAAGTACATACCATAACCATCACATTTACTCAACATATAGGTGGTACCATTGGAGGATGAAAATTCTTATGAGGAGAAATCAGTGATGATATTAGATGACAGAGAAAAGGTCATTCAAAATAAGACAATTCCCCTAGTCAAAGTGTTGCGGAGAAACCAAAAGATTGATGAAGCAACATGGGAATTGGGGGAATTAATGAAGCAGAGTTACCTTCATAACTTTTATTGCGGGAAAAAGAAATTTTAAGGGAAAATTTATTAAATGGGGGAGGATTTTAATGACCCGAACTGATATGGATAAAATTATCATTTTTGTATTTATTATATGTATTATGGTTATAGAAAACAAATGCCTTAATTTTGTTTTATTATTTAAAATTGGATATAAATGACTATTTAGTATCATTACTGTTGATAATATATCCATTTAATAGTGATCACATAACAAGTATAACTATAGGGTTTTAGAAAATCCATTTGTCATAGAAAAAGAATGTGATGTCCTCAACTAGTAGGACCATACCCTATGAATCCAATTTATCAGTGCTTACAAGGAAGATATCTTTTTTTGTATTTTCACAATATGAATCCTAAGCTGAGATCCAACATTTTAATCATAAGATAAACTATTTATAGGAGAAGTTCATGCTCATCGAGATCACCACCCAAGCCATGTTCACTGAACAACCCCATGAATGCCCCAACATTGCACACCATAATCTTTGGATTTTAGATAATGTATTAAAGGGTTTTGTATCAAGACCCTATAAATAGTAATAGGTACGTTTTTTGTAGAATAATTTATATATATTCATCCTTTTATTATTACTTTATATATAATTTTTTTGATTCAATAAAGTAACAATTATATTTTTGGTAAATATTCAAATTCAGTTAATGAATGTATGAATTTAGGGATTTTTTTAAATAAATAATATTTTAATAAAATATTATCACTAATTAAAATTTAATATATATAAATTATCATATATGTTTTATTAAGTCAAATTTAATTTTTATAAGGGTTCAAAAAATGTTATTGTCCAAAACCCGTCATTTTCAATAAATGTCGATTTTTATTTCAAAAGTGCAAATATATAAATTTAGAATATTATTTAGAGAAAATGAATTTTATTTTTGGATTTATAGTTTTTATGTTATCTAATGGTTAATTTTTCTTAATTTTCTGAGACAGTCGAATTTTTGGGTAAAAATTAAATACCATATAAATATATGGTGTGTTTTATGACATCATAATAGCCTAATAGAAATTTAATAAATAATATAAATATATAATCGACCTAAAATATGTTTTAACATTAAAATATTATAATTATATATATATAATTTATTTATTTTATAAATTCTTAATGAATCCTCCAACACATATAATATATTTTAATATTTTAAAATCATTCCTCTGAGAGTATGACTCACCTCCACATATTCAAGGGATTAATTTAATTATCTTAGGCCCTTTACATTATATAATAATGTAAAACACTCCCATTTGGCAGAATACATGTGAAAAAAATAGGATGGTTTGTGGTTTTGAATATTTTATTATGTAGTATTAAAAACCAAAATAATAAAGAAATCCCCCTCTTTTCCTATATAAACCCACCCATGCTCTTATTTCTCTTCACTAAAACTCCTTGGATCATGAAAATGCTCATTCTTATACTATCTAGAGTCCTCGGATGGTTCTTCCATGCTTTCAAGAATCCCATCCCAAGACTTTTGAGTCACACACTCATATAAGGGAACCTCATCCTCCACTCTTCTCTTTTATTATGAACTCCATTTAATTTTATTTTTTTAAATTTAAATTTCATTGTGTTATGATTTTCTATTCCAAATCCAAATAACTTTAAATTTTATTTATAAATTATTAGATCCCATGTCACTCTCATTTAAACTTCCTAATAACCTTTATGCTAACATGTTACCATGCTGAAATTTTGCAAGGGTTCTTTCCTTTCTCTTATTTCTCCATGTTTCTTTATTATGTTACACCTTATATTTCCAATTAAATAAATTGGGGCATGTATTTACATGTCACTATTACTATATATTTAACATATATATTATTATATTCCCCCTTCACTTTCCTCAATCCATTTATGGAACTCTATATGAAGCCGTTATGCTACCTAAATTACCCCACGATTTTCCATGACAAAATAAATTGGTATTGAAAATCATACCCATTTTTCTATCAAGGATATTCAACTTTATGAAAATATAAATATTTAGTGGAAAATTAAAAGTATTAATTCCACATTAATTGAATTCAAAATAAATTATTACGTTGATTGAATCTATGTTATATGATCGATGTGGAACACTTTAGCATGAGAATGAAATAATTATGAATGGTGTGCCCCAATAGCGCTCCAATGCATTGGGTATTGGTTAGTATCATGATACATTATGTTGGGATTGGGTATTGAACTGATTAATTTGTTGGAATTAATACACCATGCTGTATTTGTTGATTTAGCCTTGAAATATGTTTATGATGCTGTGATTTAAGTTATTTCCCTTATTCCCATGTTATGAATATCATGCTACATAATTCCTTACGATTCATTTTCATTTTATGATCCATTGATGTGACTATTTTATAAAATATATTATATTAATCATGTTATTACTTGTTTATTATATTATTGGGATTTTTATCTCAACCCTTTATTATGTATGTCCTCAGGTTATACCCTGTAGTTTTATGTTTGATTGAATGTTTTGATCATGTCGAAGAAGTGTTCAATAATGTTATTTATCTCATTTTTGAAGTTGTTATGCAATGCAACTAATTTCTCTAATACACTATAACAATTGATATTTTGGGTTGTATTGATGGTGATTTTATGTAATAAATCATGTTTAAATGTGTAATAAAAAGAGGTGTTGTTATATAACGTATGTCTCGAAGAAGGGAAATTTAGACAAAAGTAGCTTACCTTAAGTATTTAATTCCCTCATACTCATTCAAGCCTCCATTATAATAAATATAAGTTAATAATACATCTATCATATAACCATAATCATATATATAATACCATGAATATTTTTCTTATGTCCTTTCATTACCTTTATGTTAATAATTCCATGTTAAATTTACCTTTCGAGTAATAACCACTTTGTTTTTCATATATGTTATGATTTTTCATATTTTGGGTCCTATTACATTGATGAATGTTACATTACCTAATTAATTATAAACATTATATAAATATATTATATATTAATTATATATGTATTTATAATAATCCTCAAAATTTAGTGATAGGAAATGAAATATATTGTTCATGGAGATGGCATGCCGTACATACA
This sequence comes from Viscum album, assembly GCA_963277665.1. NCBI lineage: Eukaryota > Viridiplantae > Streptophyta > Magnoliopsida > Santalales > Viscaceae > Viscum > Viscum album. The sequence continues at coordinate 933,349,375 of OY728121.1, forward strand.
CATGAATGTTGCTTTTTCAATTTATTATTGGGTTGAAAGAAAGAAAACTTAATGATATATATTATCATTAAATAATTATAATTATTTCACATATAGAAATTTTTTAATCTCGTCCTTAAAACATTCCATGAAAAGTGCGAACAAATCAAATCAATTTGTGTGACAGTTGTCCACCGTACACATGAAAGACATTATCGTATTCCCAAAAAATGGAAAGAATGTAGGTGCGTGGTTTTTTATAATAATAAAATTATCATAATAAAATAAATAATTTTATAAATATATTATATAAATAATAAATCCCTCATTAATTCCAAATGTGATAGGTGGTAATGGAAAAATGAATGACATCATTTTGTGAGATGGTAGTCTATCGTACACACAGTTAATGATTTCATAACTAATTTGATTGAAGTGGGGATATTTTTAGGTCTCCACATAAAAATAAATAAATCTCAACATGTTTAATATATTGAGTTTATTATATAATATTTTTATATAAATAATTTAAGGGGTGGATGAAGAAATTAAAAAATTACATGATAATGAACATTACTACTTTTTTGAGTATCCTCATTTGGTTTTCAATAATATCCTTCATTGGGTGGAATAATTTTGAAAATAAATCTTTTAGGATGACGAGAGTTAATTTTGGAAGTGAATGTAAAAATATTTTCTAAAACAAATAGGTTTTAAGTTGTGAAGAAGAGAGGAGATGTGGTGACCTATTATAAGTGGGGGAGAGGACACACTTGATATTTTTGAAAATAAATAATATACCCCTTATTTCAAATTAATTTTTTTAAAAAATGGTCCAAATTTAATCTTTATACATTATATGTGTGAAATATGTCTATTAAATATTTTATGATAATTTTATAGGTAAATTTGAGCATTATATATTTTTTAACCCCTAGTAAACCAATTTATACTTTAACCATGGTAATTAATTTTCACTACATTCACAATTCATTTCGGTAAATAAATACCTTTAAAATATTAGAATTTATAAATTAATATATGTTAAAATATTGAAGTAATATTAGAAAATTCCATTCTCAGAAGTGGAAGGAATTAATTTAAAATTAACCCCATATACGTGATAAAAAATTATATTTTTATGTGAAAATAATCAAAAGTTTGCAATGTTTTTATATCTAAATTCAATATGAAAATTATTAAATTTAAATAGATTGGAATAATATTTGGATTATTTAACTAATTATTCATTAAAAACGATTTAAAATATAATTTAACATTATTAATAAATTTAATAAAATTATAGTTTTCAATTAAAATACACTAGTTTTCAATATTCATAAAAAATTATTCTTTTCAAAAAATTCCCAAAAATTATCCCTAAGAAAATTTTGAAATTATAAATTTAAAAATTATGGTTATTTTATGAATTTAATTTTCTAGAGTTTTGGAAAATTAATTTTTTTATTGTACAAAATATACATAAAAATATTTTGTTGAAAAATTGTATTCTTTGAAACATAAAAATATCTTTAAAAAAAATTATATATTATATTATTAATATTTTTTATTTATATGAAAACATTATAATTAATATTTAAAAATTAGTTATTACTATTCATATCATTATTTTTTTGTCTAGGTTATAACAACAACATTTAAATAACTATAATAATAATATATCATGGTTTTGGTTAGAACTGAGAGTTTCGTCTAATAAATGCTAAGTTAGTGTTGTTTATAGCGCAAGAATAACATGATTTTGTGTATAACACAAGACATAAAATAAATATTCTTTAATAAAAATATAATTCATAAAAACATAATGTGTTTCAGAATATGGAATGATTTATTCTATTTCTTGGAATCTCAACTAGTTAATATTATTTTATCATAATATAAATTGTGATAATCCTTCTATTACTGTGAGATAAGATGTCATGTTTTGACAGTGTACAAAAGGAATATACTTAGGGATATCATATCTTGAGAAGTATTACTCAAGGAGGTGAAGCCGCAGATTGTAGAGTAGCCATGCAATGAAGACATGGCAGACCCAATGACTAAAGCCATAACTCAACATAATCCTGACCTTATCAGGTGAGATATAATAAGGATTATTATTATATTGGATCTTGTGAAAGTGTGTTTTTTGTTAAATTTGGTTTCCTAGACCCATCATGAACTGTATTACCATCGATTTCATTTAAGTAAACCTTTATTTATGTATTTTAGGTATGTAAAGTGTTTAGCTAAATTTGGGAGGGTTTGGAGGGATTTTGGAGGGTTTCAAGTAAGTAACCCTTTATTTTTTGGGGGTTTTTTTGTTGTGAATAGTTTGATCAGGGTTAGTAGAAATCATGAAACACCTTCGGGAAACCACAAAAAGGATGAATGTGGGCTTTGGGTGGGTGCAAGACTTTCCCAAAACTTGAATCATCCAAGGAGTAACTTTGAAAAGTGGAAGAGAGGGAAAACATGTTGGGTGAATGGTTTTTCTAACCCTATAGAAAAACCATGTGAAGTTTTTTGGGAGGCATTGGATGGTGCACAGTGGGTATATGGATCCCCTAACTATGTGAGAAAACAATGGACAGTTAATTTTTAGACGCTAAAAGAAGGACCACACTAATATTTTTCTATAATCCATTAATTTTTCATCTATTTTGACAAAAGTTAGTTTTTCCTCATCCCAAAGGATGTGGAGACTTTACCCTTCAATTCGGGAGTGATCTGTTGGAAAATCGTGGTGTGTTGAAGACCTGATTGCTTGGTATGTCTCCATTATTTGGAAAATCGTGGTGTGTTGAAGACCCTTCAAATACATGACTTATTTGAAATTTATTTTTCATTTAATTTCTATTATTTCTTGATTTTGGGGGGGTTCCCAGGTATTTTTGGAGAAAGGGAGGTTTGATCAGGATTTGGGCCAAATCGTGAGCCCATTTCTAGACCTCATTTTTAAAAATTCTTCCATAAATCCTTCATTTATTAAATTTTTTCACCCATTCTATGTCCCAATTGTCCTCCCATGACCTATTCAAACCAACATTTCTATTTGGGCCCATAATAATCTCATTATCATTTTGGATTTGGGCGATTTTTATGTAAATTGGTCCAATCCAGTGAGATCATTTCATGCAAAATTGTTTATTTAATATATCATTCATTTTTAATGTATTTAGGTTATTAAACCCCGCAATCGATTAAAAAACTAGTATTTCCTCTATTATCTATTTTCATCTTTGGATCCCATTTTAATCATGTATTAGGGATAAATTTATCATGGTTTCTCAAATCATCCAGATTTGAGAAGGAAATTTGTTTCATCCATAAATTATTCAATTTTTAATAATTTCCCCACATATTAGTCCGCAATTGACCTACTCATCCTCATTAAATCCTCAATATCAATTTTGGTTTCTTGGAGATTAAAATTTTTGTGGATTTATGGTGATTTTTTCTAGATCTCTCAAGTAATTGGGTTTCCTTCCATCTTCCTCCCATTTTCTTAATATTTCTCCCATTTTCATAGGGTTTGTTCCATTTAACATTGAAGTTCATATCCTACATTAATTAATGTTTAAATACAAGGGTTTTATCTTGGTTTTCTTGGTCTAATATTTTGGTTTTGGGTTTTATATAACTCCCTTGTGTTGCGATAGTGGTGCGAGTGACCTTTCACATAAGGATTTGGTGATTTGACACTTGTGGCTGGTGATTCCATGTGTAATCACTCCTGGATTATTTATAATATCTAGATTTATAATTTTTTAATCATCATATTACTTGTTCATTGGTGAAAAAACTATTTTTGGTGGATTTTGTTAAGTGAATGGTGCTAAAATGACATTTTTGTATGAAAATGTGTGTTTTTCATGGATATCCCATGTTAGATCATTTGGGGTTGTTTTCTAGCTGAAAAAATGGTTTTATTAAAAACATTTAGTGCTTTATATTCTGTTTTGGTGAAATATGGGAGTGGACATGGTTTCCAAAGGGGGGTTTCAATGGATTTTATGTTCAAAACAATGTTATATTTTGTAATGTTCTTTAATGAAAACTATAAATATTTTTTTGAGTTATATAAGTGGGGAAAAGAATTTGTATATACTATTATTAATTTGGGTGATCATAAATAATTATATTATATGAAATTGAATTTTGGTGACATGTTTAATTCATTTGAGCACAATGGTGGAAACTCGGGTATCTAGGTGGGCGGAAAAGTACAAGTACGCTAGTGATCTAGAATGTTATTGTCCATATTTCACATAACAATTTGTGACATTGAAAACACTAAAAATACTATATTGATGAATTTTGGGGACATATAGGTTATAGGAATGTTCCCTTCTAGTGGATCATTCATGAGATTGAATATTACTATGGTTACTTTACAATGTGATAAGAGGTACATGGGGCCTAAAACTAACTAGTGCATAGGAGTGTTGTCGTGATTAGTTCTAATTGGATCTTTTATATTTATCGTTGAATCAGGGTCTGTTTGGATTAAATAAATTAGGTATCTTACATATTTTTATAATATCTTTTTACTCATTGTAATTTCCATTTGAAAATTGTATACCTTTAAAAGTTTCATTCTTTAGAATTTATTGTCACCATTTCATTTTTATCAAAAACATTCATGATTTTCATATTTTCATCCTTACTATATGGAATAATTTTGTTGTTATCCTATTGGGATTATTCTCAAACCATACATACACCCCCTAGGTATATGTGGACTTGATAATGTATGACGCAGGCAGAGGCACGACCATGGGTGGTGGCGGTTCAGGTTGCTTGTTTCATCCCTTGGTGCGGTGTTGTGGAGATGACTTGTGGGTGGTAACCCCTATTAATGTTGAGTACCTTGGTATTTTTTCTGCATCTTTTTTATATCTTGGGACATCTTTATTCATGTTTAAACCTATGTTTTCAGTTCTGGATTTTATTTAATGCATGTTTGGCGTAAATTTTCAGATATGGTTTATTTATTGTTTTTATTTTTTAAATGATTTGAAACTCAGGTAAATAATTCCCAAGCAATAATACATGACAACTGGGAACTTGTTCCAACCCTTGGGGATAAGTAACTTCCTTTGGTCCTTACTATGGGATGGGTTTTGTGCCAGTAATGATGGGGATCAGATTTATTTCATGACAAAATGGTATCCAAGCCTGCCAATGTATATGGGATGTATAATTATTTTGGGATGAACTGAGATAGATAAGATCTATGAATATCATGGATAAGGGTTTTGGTTTCATGTTGGATCCATGGCGCACACCATTCTTTGATGACCTCGTGTCACCATGGGACATTGTAATTTTTTGTTTGACTTCACATCCAGGTGAGGTGCATGGGTTTCAGACTACACGTGGAAATAGAGTGGGGGTGAATTAGTTGTTTCTTTTATTATTATAATGTGTTTGGATTATTTATATTTTATGTTATTGATGAAAATTTCATATTTTTTGAACTGATTTTTGGTATTGTGGTTGTTGTCATTTGTAGAAACATGCCTCCCTGGAATGATCACATGCACCCACTGGAGGAAGCTGGAGAGAGCTCAGCCTCACCGCTTGATCTGAGGATATGGTTCAGGATGTAAAATCTATAGGATAGGTACCAACAAATATTATAGCTCGGGATAGGGAACATGAGATCATTCCGAGGAAGGAAAAATCCCACGGGTTTCTAAAAAACCCTTCTGCTTTTCGAGGTATCACAAAACCGCAGGAAGCGGAGGAGTGACTCAAAAAAACCGAGAACATGTTTTGAGTTCCTAGACACCCCTTTGGAGGCCATAGTGAATTGTTCCTATTTCCTATTCAGATTGTCTCCACCATAGGTTTTCGTAATCAATGCGTCCAGATGGGAAGCATGAGTAGATGAGATGGAAGGGATTAAATGTTATCTACAACGACCAGGACTATACTGAAGTTTTGAGAAATGATCGATCTCAAGAATTTATTTATCATGTTCAGGGGGCATATTTATGTGATGGAGTATGCCAACCATTTTTCTTAGTTGGTCTGGTATGCCCAATAAATGGTCTCCAATGAGTAGATGAAGGCCCAAAAGTTCAATAGGGGTATGCATACATAGATCAATTCCCATGTATTCCAATTCATGATAAAAACCTATGAAGAGGTGGTTGATAGAGCGTGTTTGGTGGAGATCGACTGATAGAGGAAGCTTGGTTTTTATAGGATGATATCTGGTTTGGCCAATGAAAACTCTTCTGAGAAGAAACATTAGTAGGGGTAGCAGGTAAATAAGGGGGGTGTAGCTCAAGTCAACCTTCCAGAATGTTTTCTTGAGAGGCTATTGATGCAAGGTCCGTTGTGTTCCACTAGTGTGGAAGGCCAAGGAACATCCAATGATTGTGAACATTTCCCCCAAAACATTTTTATTAGTGTGGTGGTATGGGTCAGTAACAACACATTAGCTGGATGTCACATCCACTCCAAACTGCGACATGATCAGTGACTTCTAGGGGAGTGTCAGTTCAGTTAGAGCCATCGAGAACCAAAAGATCTTGGTTTAGTGGATATGGCATTAGAGCCGGATCATCTTCTGCATAGAGCCAATTTAGGTATGATCCATAGGTGAGTGGTCATTCTAAGGTAGAGACTATGAATCTTCATGTGGTGGATTAGGCACCAGCAGGAGCAAAGGTGGGATCATCGACTATTTCCAATACCATTCTGACTGCCTCTTCTTTAGATGCTACTCTTTTGGATATTGGTTCTTCAATTTCATTCTTCTCTACTTGTACTATGAACATGAGAACATTTCTAACCGATCTATTTTCATTATGGTGGAGTTGGTGACGCAGCTGGGAAAGAAGAAGGAATAGGGTCATAGGTTCCCCTCATGTGTGCTTACTATGTCAAGGTTTTAGATGCAGTGGGACATCCTAGTCATAGATATAGATCTTCTTGACATGATAATTTTCATGGATTGGTTGGTTTAATTTCAAGCTCACATCAATTACTATAGGCGGAGGGTGAGTTTCACTACACTGGATCGGAGTATTCTTGATTTTCATGGGGAATTGCATCCTCAGTTGATTCGTGAATTACCTGAACTCTGAATGTTTGGTAATCATAGCTTCCTATTATCTTCGATCGTGGTTGAGGATTATGGTCGTGCTCCTAAAGGTGGAATACCTAATGTAGTGGGTGAATTTCCAGAGGTATTCCTAGATGATTTTTCAGGCTTTCCTCCAAAGGGAGATGTGGATTTATTGATTGATTTGGTGCCAGGATCACAACCAATATTTCTTCCCTCATATTCTTATTTCCCCCACCTAATTATAGGAATTTAATATTTATACGGATGACATATAATACAAATGATTCATTTTATCGAGTGTATCTCCTAGGGATACTCATTTTCTCTTTGTAAAGAAGACCGATAGGTCCCTCTAGTCTTTCAATGACTACTGGGAGTTTAATAAAGTAACCATCAATAAAAAATATCCTTTGACTCAAATAGATGATTTGTTTGATCATTTTATGGGGTAAAGTGGATCTCAAAAATAGACATGTGTTCGGGTTTCCATCAACTCTGGGTGAAACAGGTTGATATCCCAAAATCAGGCTTCAGAAGCTGGTATGACCACTTTGAGTATCTAGTCATGACCATCGGTTTGATCAATTCTCTAGTAGTGTTTATGTCACACATGAACATGGTGTTCTATTTTTATCTTTATCACTTCATCGTGGAGTTCGTGGATGCCATCCATGTTTACTATGGATATGAATAGGAACATAATCATCATCTATGAATCAGGATGGGCACTTTGCGACATCTTCGCCTCTATGAAATGTTTCCCATGTTCAATTTCTTGATTAGGGAGGTGAAGCTTGGAGGTCAAGTGATCTAAAAGTAGGGGCTTCAATGGGACCCGAGAAGATTAGTGTTTTTATTTAATGGAATCAACTAAAGAACATGTTCAAGGTCAGGATATTCCTCAACCAGGATGGTTACAACAATCAGTTTTTTTTCAGGATTTCTCTCGACATTCTTCACCCATGAACATTCTCAACTTTAATGTAATGGTGTTTGTATGGGGACAAGAGTGTCAATAATCCTTCGAGGAACTGATGCGGTGGTTGAATACCACCCTGTTCTGATTTTTACGGAGGTTGGAATGTGGAATGTGGTGTATTGTGACACTTCACGTATTAGTCTTGGGTGTATGCTTATGTAGGGTAATCACGTGGTGGAATATGGTTCCCGCCAACTCGGACAACATGAAAAGAAGTATCTGACCCACAACATGAAGTCAGCAGCTGTGATTCATTCTTTAAATACATATTGTCACTAACAATTTGGAGAAAAGTTTATTGACAATTATGAAAAAAAAATCTTCGCCTGCATATTCTCATAGAAAGATATCAATTTCAGGATGTCCCGTTGAAAAGATTACTTGTAGGGGATTGACATTGAAATTTTTTATACCTCGAGAAAGGGTAATGTGGATGTGGATGCATTGAGTAGAAATGTACCAGTGCAATCCTCGAGGACGTCCAGTGATGAGTGGACTATGATGGCTCTCTTTTCTCATATTAATGTGGAGATAAAGGAACACAATGGAGGTGTTTTCTTGTCAAGTATTCAGTTGACTCATTCTCTCTTGAAGTTTATTCACAGAGAACAGCTCAGTGAGGATACCTTTTACCAGTCGATGTTGTTTCTTCATTTTGGGAAGATTACTTCTAATTGTTCATCGAATCTCAAAGGCATCTTGTGCTTCAACGTCCATTCAGTTGTTCTGTCATCTCTACAAAAGGTGGTGATGTAGGATAACCACCATTCTTAGTGGTATGCCTATCTGGGTGCCACCAAGATGTATTATGATGTGTGTCGACATTTTTGAAAGTCTGGTATGATACATGACATAGTTTAATTAGTGTTGAAATGTTGCACATGTCATTAGGTGAAAAATGAGCACCAAAGGCCCTCTGGTTTTCTCCATCCATTACAAATTCTGACATGGAAGTGGTATGAGGTCACCATGGACATCATTAATGGATTACCTCATACACATCTAGGTAAAAATTCCATTATTGTGGTGATTTATCATCTGAAAAAATCATCCCACTTCATTCCAATCAATGATACTACTAAAGTGGATGAGTTGGTCCATTTGTATCTCCAAGAGGTGGTAAAGATTCATGTTCTTCCATCAGATGTTGCCTCAGATAAAGACCCCCATTTCACTTCTTGATTTTGGGAAGGCCTTGGGGTCATAGATTAAGAAAATCACGACTTACCATCCTCAAAATGGATGGTCAAATAGAGCACGATAATCAGATCCTAGAGGAAATTATCTGTTCATGTTTTCTAGACTTTGGAAGTTCCTGGGATATCCATTTGGGATTGTTATAATTTTCCTATAATAATAGATAACAATCATTGATTCGAATGGATCCTTTTGTGGTTCTCTATGGTTATCCATGTCGGTCCCCCTATGTTGGGATGTGGTAGGTGAAACTTAACTATTGGGGATGAGCCTTTTGCAGGAGATATCTTAGAATGTCAAGTTGATCATGCAATACTTGTTGACAGATCAAAGTTGTCATAAATATTATGCAGACCAAAGGTGTTGAGTCCTAGTGTTTTCTATGGGTGACATGGTATTCTTTAATGTGTCCCCTAATCTGGGCCATCGTTGATTTGGAATGGAAGGGAAGCTGATGACACAATATGTTTTTCCTTTTGAGATCACCATGTGTATTAGAAGTTTGGAATACATGAGGTACTTTCCTTCTCCGTTGACTTCTATTCGTGATGTCTTCCACATATCTTAGTTAAAAAAGATCAACCAGGATCTTTCCCGTGTGTTGAATTGGGAAGAACTGGAGATAAAACCTGAATTATTGTTGTTTAAGTGGCCGATGTGAATTGTGGACTCCCACAAAAATTGTCTTCGAGGTATGACTAATACTATAGTGTTAATACACTAGTATCATGGGACTGATGATCAGGAGACTTGGGCGATAAAGTCATGGGTTTAAGAGAAGTTTCGGTTTCTCTTATCAGATCGGGCTTCGAGAAGACTTTCTGAGTGAGAAAAGATTTTATAGTGGGGATAATTATCACATCCATGAGTTATTTTAAAGGTAATTTCCATTTTATTTTTATCCGTTCATTGTTTATGGGGTTTTCCCATGTATTTTTGGAGAAAGGGGGGATTCATTATTATTTGGGCCAAACTGTGATCCCATTTCCAAATTTAAAAACAACATTTGATTCTTTTTTTTACACCTTAATTTTTTATAATTTTTCACCCATTCCACTTCCCACTTGGCATCCCCTTACCCATTCAAAACACCATTACTATTTAGATGCCTTAAAAACGCATTATAATTTTAGATATGAGTAATTTTTTTAGGAATTGGGCGAACCCTTGATCCCATTTCATGATTTAAAAAAATTTAATTGTTTATTATCTCATTAATTATACATTTTTTCAGTGCTTCCACCTCCCACTAGAGTTAAAAAAACCTATTATCACCCCCATTATCGATTTGGACTCTTTGGAGCTCAATTATATTTCATATTAGAGAATATTGTCTTAGGGTTTCTTAAATATTCTATATTTGAGAAGGTAATTTGTTTCTTCCATAGATCATTAAAATTTCAAATTTATCCTCATTTTATTAACCAATTGACCTCCATAGCAAAATAACAGCCTCCCTATCAGTTTTGGTTGGTTGAAGATTCATATTTTAGTGGATTTGGTGAAATGTCATCAAGATATCTCAAGTATGTCGGTGTCCTTCCTTCCTCCTCCCATTTTAATAGGGTTTCTTCCATTTTCATAGGGTTTCATCCCTTTATTCACGAAGTTACTTTTTTACAGCATGTATTGATTAGAAACTTGGATTTGATCTTGTGTTTGTTGGTCTAATATTTTTTTAGGTTTGATTTCACTCCCTTGTGGTGCGGTGGTGGTGCATGGGAACATTAGTACAAGGATTTGTTATTTTGACACTTGTGGTAGGAGATTCCATATGTAAGAACTGTTGGAAGATTTTGAATTTTTCGATTTATAAGTTTTTCGTGTTAAAATTCCTTGTTCATTGGTGTGAAAACCATTTTTGGTGGCGTTTGATAAGCGAATGGTGCCAAAATGGAATTTTTATGTGAAAAGGGGTTTTTTTCATGGATATCCCATGTTGGATCATTTGAGGTTGTTTTCTAATTATTTAAATTGGTTTATTAAATGTTTTAGTTTTTTCAATTATGTTTTGTTGAAATATGTGTATGCACACGGTGTTCAATGTGGGGTTTTCAATGGATTTTAGGTGCAAATCATTGTTATAATTTGTGATGTTGTCTTATAGAAATTCAAAATGTTTTATGGAGTGATATAAGTGGTCTAAAGCATGTGTAGCTACTGTTTTGAATGTGGGTGACCAGAAATTATGATTTAATTTTCAATTTCATTTTGGTAACATGTGTAATTCATTTGAGAACCAAGGGGGAAACCCAAGTTTCTATGATGATGGACGTATACTAGTACGCTTGTGATCTGGAGTCGTTTAGTCCCTATTTCATTTTTCTAGTTGGTTATTGACCACACTAACAAAACTATATTGATGATTATTGGGGACCAATAGGTTATTTTCATGTTCCCTACTAGTGGATCATTCACGATAACATTTATTACTATGGTGACTTTACACTGAGATATGAGGTAAATGGAACCCGAAACTAACTAATGCCTAGGTGTGTTCCCAACATTAGTGCTCATTGGATATTTTATATTTATCCTTGAATTAGGGTGTTTTTGGATTAAAAAATGTAGTATCTTACATGTTTTAATTTAAAGTGTTCAGTCTTTGAAATTTACCCTTGATAGTTTTTTACATTTAAATGTTTCATTCGTTAGATTTTATTACCACCATTTCATGTTAATAAAAAAATGAATGCTTTTCATCTTATATTTCTTAATATATGGAATAAATTTAGTTTGTATACAATTTGGATTAGGATCACACTGTACATACACCCCTTGGGTGTAAGTAAACTTGATCATGTTTGACGCAGGTAAGGGAAAGGACCTGGGTGATGGAGGTTTGGGTTACTAGTTTCTTCCCTAGGTGCAGTGATGTGGAGACGGACTATTGGTTATAACCCCTTATCATGTGGAGTACCATGGGCTGTTTTTCAGCTCATTTTCTACATATTTGGACCTCTTATGTCATGTTTAAACCTATATGTTCTGTACTGGATTTTATTCAAGGCATGATTGGTATAAATTTTCAGATTTTATTTATTGATAGTTTTTGCATGTTAAATGATTTTAAACTCAGGTAAATAATTCCAAAACCATAATACGTAATACCAGGGAACTTGTACCGACCTATGAGGTTAGGGAATGCCCATCAAGCCTTTCCATGGGCTAGGTTCGGTGATACAAATGATGGATACCAGATTCTGTTTGTGACATATTCCCTCTATATGATTCACAAATATGATACATTGGGGATATAACACTGATATTTAATGATAATAATGATGGGATTTGGATGATTAGATGTTATTTAATGATATATAATGAATATTTTTTGTGATTCAACTAGGTATTGTTGATGATTTCATGTCGTTCTTCATTTTATTCATAATTTCTAAGGTTAGAATCTTCACTCTCGACTCCAATTTCCAGAAGTAGAAGTATTAGTTTCAAATTGCATCAACTGCATGAAATTTGCAAAGAACGTATTGTGAAAAGCATATTAAAAACCCTTTTTAGTGATGGTTTTTGGATTTGTGGAAATTTATTATTATGCAAAGTGATTTTTTATGGATTTTGAAATGAAAATTGAAAATATTACTTGGTTTTTATTCATGGAATGGTTTAAATAAAACGATTTAATTAAAAGGGATGTTTTATTAAAATCTATTGATATTGTTGTTTTTTCATGGTTTTTTCAAACACATGTTGGTGTGATTTCATGATTTCAACGTGAGTCTGAATATGGGTAATGTATCATTGGGGTATAGGGGTTGTGACCATAGATAAGGGGTGTGTTCTAGTATAGAACTATGATGTTGGAAACTTAATGATGACTTGGTGGAGGTATGAGAAACTGATCATGTGTATGGAATTGTAATGGAAGAATGCATGCAAGTGTGTGTAAATCATAGATTGGGGACACCAAAAACGAATGTGAATTTTTTTTCAGAGATGATTAGATACATTAATTGAAAAAAAATTGTGATGGATATAATTTTATATTACAATATAATTTTTTTCAAATTTTTTTATATAATTGTACTAAAATGTTCTATCTTAGTGATGTGAGTAGGGAAGTCATTTTTGGGAAACCTACTCACTTCCATTACTCACCCCTACTTTAGAACATTAGTGATTTTTCATATATCACTTATCATGTTGTGATTATATTAAATTTATAACATTTATTAAGTGATTCGTCATGATACATTGGGATGTATTGGGGAGTTGGAACTTGGAGCATATTGGGAGCCGTGGTGTTCATTTCGTTGGAGTCTTTGAGCTTTGGGATTTTGTCATCTGCTTTGAGGCTCTGGTATAGGTTGGTTTTGATATAAAATGGTATTACATTTAGTTTTATTATATTATTATCATGCATCATATATTGGTTTTGGTTATGGTATGCTGGGTTGTGGTTTTTTTATTTTAAAGGGGGAAATCATCCCCCAATTATATTGAATCCATTCACATTTATTTCCAAACGTTGGTATATTGGGGATGTATACTATGGCGAAGTTACAATTCTTCCTCATGTTATGATAATTAGGAGGATTAGTATGTTACAAGTGGTATCAGTATTGGATGAAACATCATTCCATTTAGGGAATATGATACATGTTTTTCAGTATTGGAGTAGAAATTTATATTTTTTTAATCCTTGAGGTGGAATGGTAGAATTGAGTAGGATTGTTGGAACATGAAATAAAGAGAATAATGAGGCCTAACTAACCTATTTATAATGAACATCATGCTACTAGAGTGTTGGGTACTTATATTTTTTAGGGACACTTATAGGAGTTGACGTCTCATTGCCATAGTTTTAGCTAATGATTAGAGAATGAATTCCACTGATAAAAATGAAATCCAACTATGAGTGAATATTTTATATTGATAATTTATTTATCATTTGGTTATAAAATGATGATTTTTGAAAAGTATTTTTTTTTGAAATGTGAGATTATGAAAAATTTATGATGCTGGTATTTTGGAATTGGTTTGATTTTCCATTGCATGGTGGACTTTTTAAAAAATGGTTGAAAAAAGAAACATCTGAATTTTGGGAATGTCATGTTGTAACAGTGGTGATATGGTAAATTTGAAATTTTTTTGCTTTTGGTTACTAGTGAGTGATATGTATGGAATTTTTTGTGTTCACATAGAATGAATACCAATTGGAATCATAGAAACCAACCTAAAGTGGATGCTAAGAAAGGGGTTTCACCTATGCTGTAGGGGAACCAATATCTAGTTCATATAATATCCCAATATTTTCAAGATGTGGATAGAGGGAACTAAATTAATGATCTAAGGCATGTAGATTATTCAGTTTAGTTCCAGATTTATAATCAATCAATCTTTCAGGGTGATTCAGAACCATAAAAGGTAGAGGTGTTGCTGAATTTGATGAATCAAATTATTGATTTCCATGGCACATAAATAGAGATAAAAGTCAAATTAGAAATGTATACTCTAGAGGATCTTTCATGCAAGTATTGGTATTTATCTATTTAGGATAAATTAAACCATGTAATTACTTGGCAGTATTATTATTAATTGTTCAACATACAATTCTATGCTCACACGTCCTGGATTTCTAGAATGACAGACTTTTTCAGCTTGAATCCAGAGAATCCCTCAGTGACAGATTATGTAGCTAAATTAATAATTTTAGTGGTATTTTCACATGAAGATTCTACTAGTGTATCATTGAATGGACACATTTTCGAGGAGGGACTATGACAAGGGATTCTCTTAAATATTGTCCTGGTTTGTGGCATACTTGAGATAGTGACATAGATATGTGATAGGTCGAACGAACCCTTTACATTAATGCTCTTCCAACTAAAACATCAATTCCATTAATTATATTGTTTCCATTCGTTAATATGGAATGGAAATAAGATTAGACCCAAGGAGGAGATAAATTTTTCACTCCACTTCTCTTGTTTGTGGCATACTTGAGAGAGTGACATAGACGTACAATTCTTGATTATGTTATGATGATTTCAAAACTCAGTGGTTGTTAGACCATTTAGGGATAAAGGTTGGATGGTAGTTTTGTATTATGGTTTTGTGGTCAGAGGTTAGTAGAATTGGACTTTCAGGAACAAATTCTATATGTTTACCACCATTTGAGAAGGGTTGTTGATCCTAGAATAAAAAATATGTAGAAGACATTGAACTAATCGTTTTGGTGGTTTGGAAATAAAAATAAGGTGGTTTATTTTTTTTCAAGAATATTAACTAGTATATAGGTTAAACAAGAGCATTAGTTTATATCATGTATATTACAGTCATTACCGGTTCCTATTTGGTAATGAGAGAAGATAGCTTTTGATTTTTTAATAGGCCTCCCAAGAACGTTTTGGAAACATGATTACATATGAGTGATCATGGATCAACTCACAACATCAACCAATTTCATACCAATTCAAAAATCTCATTTTGTAAGGGAATTGTTTAAAATTAATATCCATGAAGTGTTAAAATGGAATATAATATGGTTTTCAATATTATCTGATAGAGATTCGAGGATTTTATATCATTTCTGGAAATCCCAAAAAAAATAACTTGGGAGTTATTTGATAAAGAGTATGGCGTATCATACTAAAAGGTATAGAAAATCAAAAAGGATGATAGAAATGTCTGATGAAATTCTGTGGGCTCTGCAATGGATTTTGGTGGTTCATAGGGGGAGAATGCACTGTTTAGAGAGTTCTCATATAATAAATATTATAACATCTAGATACAATTGGCTTATTTTAAAGCATTGTATTGGTGTAATTGGAATTATCCACTTTTTTGTGTTCACAAAGGTGACACTTCATGGGTTGGCATGAGCCTTGACCATGAAACAAAGAATAAAATTCAGTTGAATAGGAAGAGAATAGAGATGACTTAGAGCCACCAGAAATCAAAGACAGATCATTGTCGACAACCATTCTCACTCGAGGTGAGTGATCATATGTTCTTGAGAATCCCTCCACATATTGAGAATAATAATTTTGGAAATCCTATAAAGAAATCTATTTGATACATATTACCTTTTAATATACATGAACTGGTTGGTAAGGTAGAATATTGGTTGGTTTTCCACCATAGTTCAGTGGAGTGCATAATGTGTTTTGTGTATCCTAGTTGTGAAATTATCATCTTGATCCTTACCATGTGATTTGATGGGATCACATTAACCAATAGATGAATGAATTGTTTCTTTATATTTCTGTATAGATTTTTGTTAGGGAATACAAATTATTTCATGGGAAAATAATCAGTCTAATATGGGTTTTATAGCATCAGGATCAGATTTAAGAAGATACATTTTAATGAGAGAATGAAATGGATAAGCAATGACCTAAACTGTTTTAGGAAATTGGTGGTTTTCTAATTTCTAAGGATGTAAAGGCTAATGTTGGAGAGAATCTAGCACCCCTGGTATCACGTAAGATACACCTTTCTTATTTATTTTATGTTTGTAAAGTTTTTGGTTGAGGTTAAGAGGGTTTGGAGGAATTTTGGAATGTTTTAAGGATTTTTTTGAGGTCCATAGTTTGAGAATAGTAAGTAGAAACTCATAATCTCCTCTAGAAAAACGTGCAATGGGAAATATAGTGGGCTCTGGGTTGGTATATGGTTAGGTGCACTATTTTCACAATCATTATGGCCTCCTATGATTAACCATAAAAAGTGGAAGAGAGGGAAAAACCTATTTGTTCACAGTTTGTCTAATCATGTGTGCTAGCCATGAAAAGGGTGATTGAAGGTAGTGTTCGGTACATGGTGGGCATAGGATCTTTCTAACCGTGTATTCCAACCATGCATGGTTAATTTTGTTATCCTAAAAAATTGGATATCACATGTATTTACCCCAAAACTACTTTTTTGATCTATTTTGACCCTAACTTTGTTTTTATTCCTCCCAAAGTATATGGAGACATTCCCCTTCGATCTAGGGGTATCCATTTGGAAAATCATTCTATGTAGAAGGATAAATTGTTTTGTAAGTCTCCATTGTATTTGTTTTTGTTAAAACTTCTCTTATTTCCTATCTTGAATTCATAGATATAATCTATTGGGGACATATATAGGATATTTGATGCTATTTATGATGATATTTTGATGTGTTTATTTTAGGGAATGATATCTAAGGTTGTTTTTTTGATATTAAACCTGGTTTTGATAAATATTTTTTGACATTATTCATTTTTTTAAAAATTTGTGAGGCTGGTGGTTTCACGCAAGACTAGTATTTCTATGACTAGAATGATTAGATTAAAATTTATTGAAATATTCAAAATTTATGGAGAATTTATTGTGTAAATAATTGTGTAATCCCACTTTAGTGATGGTTTGTGTAATATGATTGTAAAAAACTAATATATTTAAGTATTTTAAAATAAAGATTTAAAAGATGGATTGGTTTTTTTTTATGGAATGATTTGATTGAATTAATTTCAATAAAAGGGTTGTTTTATTGATATGTCTTTAAATGGTTGGTTTGGAATGGTTTTTGAAAAACACAGGTTGGTGTGAGTTCATTCATTCAATATGACCCTGAATAAGGGGCATGTATCGCTGGGGTACAAGGGACATGACCCAAGATAATGGTTGTGCACCATTGAGGAACAAGGTTATTATCCACTAAGTAACTACTTAGTAGAGGAATGTGAAACTGTTCATGAGTATGGAAGTATCACAGAAGCATGTACATGTGGGTATGTGTGTGAATTACAAGTTGGGTATGACAAAAATGGATGTGAAATGTTTTAAAGAGTTGTTAAGTTACTTTCCTTAGTAAACTATTTGGTACTGGTAATAGTTTTTACAATTAGATATAAAATATTTAAAATTGTTTAATATAATTGTGATAACATGTTCTTTCATAGTGTCAGGATTAGGGGAGTTATTTAGGAAAAAACCTCCGGAGTTCCATTACTCACCCATACTTTAGGACATTGTTTCTTTTGTAGATAGAGCTTATCGAGACACTAGTAATGGTAAGAAATTACATTTAATTAGTGATGCATTGTCATACTTTGTGATATGTTGTAGAGTTGGAGCTTGTAGAATATCATAAGTTGTGGAGTTTGTTTCTTTGGGTTAATTTAGCTTTGGGTTTTTTTCTTCCACTTTGGTACTCCAATATATTTTGGTTTGAATATTAGTTAGTGTTGATTTCTGTTATACTATATTTTTATCATGAATCATATATTGATTTTGGTTATGGTATTATGGGTTGTGGTTGTTTTTATTTGCAATGGGAAAATCTTCCCCCAATTGTATGAAAGACCTTGGATTTTAATTCCAGCCTTTAGAAACATGGGGATGCCACTAGATACCATGTAAAAATTCCTCTACTTCTAATGAAAATGAGGAGAGGAATAATGTTACATGAACAATTTTTTTCGATTTCCATATCTTGTTTATAGTGAGTTATGCATGATGTATGCTTACCCAAATAGTGTTGGCATTTCTATTTCCACTATTTTAATGGTGATATCTATAAATTATTTATTGTATCAAAAGATTGTAGTAGTTCCCAGCCTATAACAAAGACTTATAGATACTGTGATAATAATTTTAAACTCATGTAATATTGTCTAGAAAAATAATACTAACAGGGAAAAAATGTTGTGTGACCATCAGGTGTTGGTATTCATAATCATTGATAATTATTTTCCTAAATTACGAACATGGTTATCTCGAGTTGATGAGATCATGAGGACCAAAACTTCAATAAGAACACTACATATTTTAGTGGTCATTGGTCGTTCCTAACATCAGAAACCTGTAATTGTCTCTTATCTTGATATTATTATTGTGTATATTGTTGGGTTATGTTCTTTTATGTCAGATAAATACCATGGAATTTATTTCATGGTGAGGAATATTGTGTTGGGTGTATCATTGGTGGTTTAGAATTAGTTGAGTAATCAAGATAGAATTTATTTCCTCTAATATGATGTGATATATCATTCCCAATTAATCATAATAGTTATATCATCTCTAAATCCATGGCTATGTTCTAAGAAGGTAATTCCTACTAGTATGGTCAAAAAATAACAATGTAAGAAAGGGTGATGATAGAAGGTGTTAATCCTACTTTATGAGATATCATGATACAATGTGATCATAATAAACAACATGTGTTTATAATTGGGTTTCATTACAATGAGTATTCCTAAAATTCTTAGGGGTCTTGATGGATCGTTGGACTCTATTATTTGATTGTGAATAGAATTTACCACTATCTAGATAATGGAATTGATGTTTTAGTTGGAAGAGCATGATACAATGTGATCATAATAAACAACATGTGTTTATAATTGGGTTTCATTACAATGAGTATTCCTAAAATTATTTGGGGTCTTGATGGATCGTTGGACTCTATTATTTGATTGTGAATAGAATTTACCACTATCTAGATAATGGCCTAGAGGGCCACACACAAAGTGTATTTAAGAGATTGATAATAATAGTTAATTGGAGATTAGGACATGATGGGCCCCATGGCGGGGGACATCTAATTTTTGAGTTTAAATCATCCCATTAGAATAAATAAATTTTACACTATTCATGTTTAGCATACTAAATATTTACTTTTTCTAATAGTTATATTCATGAGATAATTAGTGAGTAATAAGAGAAATAAATTTTTCTTAAAAATTTAATATTTAATATTCGAGGATCATTAAATATTTATTTAGGAGAAATAAGTCATGTTATTGAATCCTATGGAAACACGTAACATTAAATTAATGTTACAAGAACGTGATAATTTACTTCTGATGTTTGTGAATTGTTTTAAATGTTTTATGAATTATTTTGGATGTTAAATGAGGTATTAAGTGAAATATTAAAAAGTGTTAACCTAAATATAAATTCCTTAATAAGCCCAAATTTTAGGTACTATTTATTATCATGAATTTGATTGGTTCTCTTACATCCCTCTCATGTTCTAGAGTGAGAGGCAATAGTTTGAGCATGTCGATCCATCTTCTCTAGCCCATGTCAAAGGGTAAACTAACCCGCGATCATTTTGATATCAATAGTTCATTCAAATATCCATGAGTGGAAATGAAGATCGAAGATCAATGAAAGAGATATATTTTGGAATCCGTGTGGATGATCTAGAGGGGTCAAAATTTGGTTCCTTCATGCGGTGATATTCAATGATGAGCACAATAGTTTTCCAAGAAAAATCAGAAGAAGTACCATTTAAATTTAATTTGGTGCATAAATTAAATCTATTGAGATCCTTGTATTATAACTGGGTTGTTTTTATGCTGTTTATGATTGTTTTATGTCTATAAGAGCATTAATTTTTTAAAATTCAAATTTATTAGGCTTTTACTGCATGCCAGGTTCCAAAAAATGGTAACAAATAGAGCAGGTATTTTTTTATGCCAATTAAAATTAAAATTATATTAAATTGAAATAGGGTGTTTTTACATTCCCATCGCCATAAAAAATGATCAAATATGATATCATATGGACACGATAAATATATTTGAATATAAAATGTTGTATCATTGGGCTATTTTATAAAGAATAGTTTTTATTAATTTGTCCTGGGTTGTGTCAGCTGTTGGAAGCAGCTAATTTTTGGTTTCTATGGTACTCTAACCACTTTCTGATTTCCAGAATACTTTTTCTAGTAGGGATTTAATTCCACATTAATGTGGAAATTTTTTTTTATAAAAATCCCAGGCCTTTATAGATAAGGGTTAGATAAAATTACAAAGTGAAAACAAAAGTGGGGGGAGGGGGATAAGTAGGGAAAGGGGGAAACTGCGCACATTTTAAAAAGAAATTTAGAGGAGATGTGGTAGTGTTAAAGGATGCTTATAATTAAAAAAATATTCATTTTTATCATAGTGAAGAAATGTTGCAACCACCCTCTACTACCTCCTGTATTGTGTCAATACCCACATGCCCATGAAGCCTCCCCCTCCAACGCCTTATACCGCATGACCATACCTACCAGCTGACACCCATTACTTTTCTAGACCCAGCAGACACCTCCCCCAATGACTTCCATGGCTCAGCCAAACCTTCTAGCAGAATCCTACATTAGCTTCCACCACCCAACTAGCCCCACTGACCACCTCCTGCAACATGTCCAGACTCGCTGACATACCCACTAGCCTCCATCACTTTATTTTCCCATACACAAATGTAAAAGGTATCCATGATGTATAACCAAGAAGCCCTGCAGGGTTAAAATACCTCATACAATGATGGGACATGCCCTAATATATCCACCTAGAACTATCCTGGCTCATAAATGGCATAAAACACGTTTTAGGGGGGGCAACTGGTGATCTGAACAAATTCAAAAAAATTCAAAATTTAGTTTATATTTAAAAAAATTTAATTTATTACGAGACCGTGTAACATATAGTAATTAAATTAAAATTAAAATTAATTATTTTTATTCATTTCAAATTCCCTAGACCCAAATTTATCAATAATTTATTTCTTTTGGAATTTAAATTTTAATGCATTTAATTTGTATATCGATGATCTTGTTCAGTAAATGAACAATGTTTGTATGGATTTTATTTTTTTAATTATTACATTTCATTAAATTTTTTATAAAATAATTAATTAAATATGTGGTATGCGTATTTTCTATGTTTCTCAATATATGTATAAGTGTATGCAGGCCCATGAGAGATATATTTAATTTTCATCACGCATTCCCAAGAAACTCTCAAATGTGTGAAAGTATTTATGTATTGTGAAAAGAGTAATGATTATTTGGAACACACTGATGTCTGGTGATGTTCCTAGAAATATCTAAATACATTGAACATGGTTGTGCACTATGACATGAGTCAGATATGGCTCTGGAATTTACCCATAGGATTGTAGTTGATCTATTAAAAATCAATGGATCAAATATAAATATATGTTCATTATCAATCATAATTTATTTATTTATGTATTCTTTATTATTATTTTGTAAATTTTCAGGTTTACATGATAATATTGAAAAATAATGGGGCATTCATAGAGAGTAAAAAATTAATCATGATGAATTTTTCTATTTAATTCATTGTAAAGTTGTGAGTGTGTTCACATAGTATATACATCCATAAAATAAATTTATTTTATTCATCACGAAATAATAATTAAACCCATTAAAGAAATATTAAGTTGTAACAGCTTCTAATGGTTGAACTTGATTAAAACTAGGTGTGTGAGGTGCTCATCATCCCTATTTGAGGGTACCTCATAGTACAAAAGAGTACTTATTTGAATTATGTGTCGACATAACTATGTTTGAATCAAATAAGTAGTCATAGATATACTGTATCCACTTTAGTGGTTATGTTTTGAGTAAATCTAGGTTATGATTCCTAGAAGCTAAGAATTCCCTACATAGTTAATGGTTTCATGAGTGAATGTGGTTTTCCAATCATGAAACATCCTCAAAAATATTTGACTAGTGACATATCCATATCATGGACAATGAGAAGATGTTTTAGGGAACATTTACTCAGAATAATCATGTGATTGGTAATTCTAAATCTAATATTAAGGGATACTAGGTTTCGATAAAATAGTGGGATACATTTAATTATTTAAAAATAGTTTATAATTAGTAATAAAGAGAAAATTACTAATATTATTGGGTTTATTTTTTAGAAAATGGAAAGTAATTGCAAATAAACACTATGAGCCATATTAGAAAAATAAAATGTCCTCACTCGAAAAAATTTACAACAGTGGTATAGGCGCTTGTGAAAAATAATATAGTATTAAATTAAATTATATGTGATAAAGTCTCTACAACCTGACCATCCACCTCAGTAAGTAAGTGATGATGAGATAGATTCTTACATGATACTCATGAATAACACATTCGTTGTTTATTTCATATTTCTAACATCAATGTCCCAAGAGTTTCAAATTCAATAGTAGAATATGGATGAACATATTCATTATGCTTTTGAGAAGAAATTTATGTGATAACTCAATGAGATTATAGTCAAATAGATCAAGTATATATTTATATATGGAACATAATATAGTCTTCATGTACTCAAGATGGCGAATTACACTGAATTGCTAGAAGAAATATGATTAATTTCAAAAGAAGATCATTATATTCATCTCATTATCTCATCCTTACCTCTCAATTTTTATGGTTTCATTTAGAGTTATAAAATGAGAAGTTTAGAGAAACCACTTCTACAACAACCCACATCATTAATACACATTATTTAAATATTTATTATTTAAAGGTTCACATCATACAATCCCTTCATATATTTAATACTAGTGTATTTTTAAAAATATTTTCATAATATCAAAATTTATACATGGATAAAATAAAATTATTGAAGTTTTCCTTAATGTGATTCTAAAATTCAATTTCTGTTTTAAAACATCCCAAGATAACTTAGGGGAATATAAGAAATATGTAATCCATATCGAATAATAACGGAATTAACAAATAATTTAACAAGGTAATGTAGTACATGAGAGCTAATAGACATATCAAGGTAACAATATAGGGGTGAGAATAAAAATATTGAACAATAAGGCATGATATGACATTATAGTATAAAGGCAATAAGAGAATTTAGTGTCAACATTAAAGAAGGCATACTAAGCATAGTTTAAGAATAATCTCAAAGAAAACATAACATGGAGAAAAAAACCCATAATGGATTAGTTTTACTCCCTAATCCATTATATGATGTCCCATGAAACTAAAATGTTACCCAATGCATTGAAACACAATCTAAGCACACCCATCATTTTCATATCATGTGCAAAAATTTTCATGCCACATGAATCAAAGAACAAAAAATTCCTTTAAACAATTTTAATACCATGATGAAAGAATTTAAGTTCTATACATGGAATAATAAAATAAATTAAGGACAGCTTCAAGTAGGTGAATACTCCTATGTGGAAATAAGGATTGGTATTCACAATAAATAGTTTTGGCATGAAAAAATCAAATGTTATTTCTGATAGCATAAGGGGGTACATAAATTTTCATGGGAGGGATTAATGAGAGTCTAATTGGTCTTTAATGACATTTAAATAATAATATAGGTAATATTTGTGCGTAAAATCATATCAAAACATGAAAAATTAGAAAACCAAAGTTATAAAATAGGGGAGATTCATGAATAGTGGATTAGGAGAGGATCCATTAACTTGAGAGGCTGTTTCCATAAGATCGGGTGTAGCTTCATAAGATATAGGGTGAACCTTGGGAGAACTATATAGAGGTATGGAAAGATTTATTTCTTTATTCAAGGATTTTGAGTGAAGGTAAATGGGAGGTTCGGTGTGTCTATATAGAAAAAGAGAGGACAATTATTTTTTATTTATTTTTAAACATAGGTTTTGGACTCTATGTAATAATGTAATAAAACCAATAAAACATACCATCTAATTTGACCATGGTTTCTACAAAATTGAAGTAGTTTTAATTATTATAAATGTGTAAAAAAATTATCATTAAAATAATACACTTGATGATTTGGTAGCGAGTCATGTTTACAAAGAAATGTTTTTCAAACCAAAAATAACAATATATGTTTTAGAGGATTCCATAAGTTTTTATAAAATTAATCAAATATACTAAAAAAATAAATTATTTTAATGGATAGATATATATTTTTTCATGTATACATTTTATTTCATAAATTATATCACTTTTGGGTCTGTATTATGCCATAATACATGTTATATATTTACAATGTATTTAATTTTGACCAAAAAATTAATTTGTCTTCAAAATTTATGAAAAAATCACAATTGGATAATTAAAAATTGGAAAATTTAATAAATATTTTTTTATCCAAATAATTCTATAAGTATGTTAATTTAAACATTTAAATAAAAAACCTATTTTATTAAAAATAATGTTTTTTTGACAATGACATTTTTATGACCATTATAATAATTTGTTTTGACATTGAAAAATTATATTATAATTTTATTTAATAAAAATAATATGTTAATAATATGTTCTGAGAATATAATTTATTCAAAAAATTCATCGGTTTTTTAAATATAGTGTTCTTAAGGAATCATTAAATTTCCTAAAATTACAATATGTGCGTCTTCGTATCAGAATCTAATTTTTATCAAAATCATTATTTAATCATTTAAAAATTAATAATAAATGTGGATCAATATAATTATTAATTTATAAGAATAAAATATAATAGTTCATATGTTTGGGGTCTAGATACATAACCCTTTATTACACAAGTTAATTCCATAAGGGTAAGGTGTGCTCTGGTGATATTTTCATAGGGTCATTTGAAAAACCTGGTTTGGGCCATGTTATTAAAGAGCATGAATTTCTCCTCTAAACGACTTCATTCATGATTTATTTTTTTAGTCTCATATTGTTATTGATCAAGGGAAAGGCCTAATGATTCTGTATCCCTTAAGAGCATTGATAAATTGGATTTATTGGGTATGATCCTACTAATCAAGGTCATCGATTCTTTCATCTATATTAATTGTAAATTATTACAACCCTTTATTTATACAATTCATATGATCAATACGAAACAGGTAGATTTTAAATGGTTATGATGATTAATGATATTTTAAATTTGATAAACCATATAACAATATAAAAACAAAAAATTAGTACATGTGTTTTCCAAAAATTCATTACTTAATGATGTATCTAATCATTGAAAAATGGAATTTAATTTATAAATATTTTGTTCTTTATAAATTCAATATCAATGGAAATAACTTTATTAATAATATGAGAATTTATATAATGATAAATCACTACTTATTAAGGTGAAAATAAAAAAGGAAAGGTGAAAAATCCAATTTAATGTACACTTCCAAACCAACCTTCATAGAATCATTTTAAGAAACCAAATTTAAAGTGGGAGAACACTGAACATGAGGAAATATTATTTCCATGTGTCAAGATAGGTTACTGTAAGAGAAACTATACTGAGTTGAAGAACAAGAAAGAATAAACATCTAATTCATGTATATTAGTCATTAAATGTAATGTTTAATTTATACTCCTTGGGTATTAGATACAATATTGTAACACCCGAGACTTTTATGTTATCAAAGTAATCTTTTTCTACACAACACTTTCTTGGCTTGCTTTACACGCAATCGCGACCTTCCTCGATAGCTTGCGTCGTACGCAATACCGAGTTCACAAAACAACAATATGCTATTAAAACTAGCCGTTATGAATAGTAATAACCACTTTTTGAAATTTTATAAATTTTATTTTTCAAAATGGACTTCATTTTTGGACTCAGAAGATCGAAATTAGCCTAAGGTGAAATTTTGGTACTTTTCTGAAAACTTTCAATTTTTGATGAATAGTGAAACCACTAAGTGGTAGGTTAAAAACTGAATTTTGCATAAAACTTAATTTTACCGCTTCTGTGAATGGAATTTCGAAAATCCGATAGAAACGGTTGATATCAGTAAGTAAAATGTGTTTCAATGAGATAAAAATAATTTTTTTGGTGAATAGTAACTTTTTATTTTTTTTACCGCGGTTAATAGTAAATAAGGTAACTAAGGGTAAATATGATATTACTATTACCCTAACACATGTCCTAATTCTATTGGATAAGTGTAATTCGACCAAAAACAACCTTATGAATAAAATATGACCATTTAGGCCCACTTGGATTAGATTAGGACATTTAGTATTAATTTATTTAAAGAAGGGTTAAAATAGTTAAAATCAAAGTTTAATAAGTAAATCATTTTTAATATGGGGTTATACATAAAATAAATTCGACTATAAATATTCATTAGAAAGCTAAAAAGATTTACTACATAATGGTATTTTATTTGTAATTTTTAGACATTAAATAATTTAATTTATTTATGACACAATGATGATGCAGTAATTATCTTATTTATGAAATATTGACATAATTGATGTTATAAACACCAAAATAAATGTAATTTGAGACTTTTTATGAATTACACAAATTTTCTAGGTTACTATGATATATTAGTGTTGATTTAATCAACTTTTTTCGAACATATAATTCTATTATGACTTTCACAAAAATCATATATCAAATAGTGTCAAAATTGACACAAAATAGTTTTTAAATCAAATATTATATTATTAATTGTTATTTTATTCCTAAAAATCTAAGGTTCGGCCAAATGACTTAGATAAGGATATATATATTAATAATAAACAATTTGGGGTTCTTTTGGAATGTTATAGTAAGTGTATTAACCATATAGTGAAAGAAAACAAAAAGACACGGTAAAAGTTAAATTATTTAACTTAGAGTTAAATCTAATTGATAAGGTTAAAATAATTCCATAAACTTGTCTAAATCCTATTGGTTGATAGGATTTCGACCCATCCCCACTTTAGCTTCTAAATAAGACCCTTTGGAACCATTATAAACCGATTTTGACTTTAATATAAAATAATATTTTGAGATATTCCTAAGGTGCCCCTCTCCTCCCTTATAAAAGGGCACCTCCTCCCCCTCCTCCTCACAACAAATTGAGCACTCAAGCTCAGCCAAACCCTGCCATTTTCTCCTCTCCACTTCCCTAGAATAATCCTAGAGGTCCTGGTCTTCTTCAAAGACCAATATTAGTTCCCTAAGTGGAGGATTCAAAGAGGCGTTCCAAAGAAGAGGTAATATCCATTACCGATCTTTTCAATTTCTTTCTTCTTCAACTTCTTATTCTTTAGTTGTTTCATGATAAAGTAATAACATCAGTATTACTTACATACTGATATGTTATTATAAATATGAAACAACCCTAATTCACCTTCTATCCATCCCACGGAAAAAATGAAATCACCGCGCGTGCGTACGTACGGAATACCGTCTCTACGCCTCGGTGTAATCTATTTTCCACCACCACCTTACAAGGATGGGTATAATGGTGTAATGAGTAACTATTTATGATTATTATAAAGAAATATTGATACTGAAATAATATACATATACTCCAATACAATTCCACGATCATAGGAACGATATCATCACTCGTGCGTACGTACGGAATACCGTCTCCACGATGTGATGTGACTCGTTCTACATAATCATCATTACATAGTAATTATATAAATGAATTGAATGAATAAATATGATATATTTTACAATAATACCTTTCTGGATATAAGGTATCTATAACCTTAAAAGAAGAATAAGAATTTATTCGGCAAAACACGCATAAGAACAAAAGGCAATAAAGACCCGAGTAACAAGTAACAATGAAATATTACTATCAAGAAGCTAAGAATATGACCATATATGATATCATATCAATATGTATGATTCTGGAATAAGTCAATAACATTATTTAAACCATTATACAGGAGCTTCGGACACGTACAAATCAAATCAGACCTAAGGTAAGGGAAATATCACAATCTCATTTTTATCCGAGATTGTTTATTTGTAAGTATTTACTGGGGTTTATTTTATCATCCACATCCATGTTTCCTGAATATTTAATATTATTTCCATCCACCTAAAATTGTTTAAATCCAATTTTACCCTTCGGTGAGTTTTTAGTAAAGAATATGAAAGGAATCTTTTGTCGTTTTTCGTACGAGGTACTTTTTGACATTTCCGACAAAAGTACAAAGAATGTTTTTTTAACTTATACGGCATGAATGGATTTTTAAAACATTATTTCTAAGAAGAATCCTTTACAAGTTTTCAAGTTTATTTTTAAATCAACATATTTTAGTTTAAAGTTGTATGACATGTTAAGAAAGGAAAATTGTTTTTGAAGAAGAAAGGATATTTTCCTTAAGAATGGTGTTCAAGTTTTTAATCAAAATTATTTTCCATCTAAGGTAATAAAGGGTTCTATTTTTATCCCTATTATTACATTGATTTGATTATGTTCTGATGGAATTATTTTTTATGAATTCCTTTATCTTATACGAATTGTTTTATGATGTCATGTTGTTTAAGAATCCCATTATTATTACATGGGTTACTCTATGATGTATGGTTTATGATTATGTGGAACACATAAGAAATGATTCATTATAAGATGGGTGGGACCTATATCTCCCTCCAATGCATTGGGTAAAGATTTTATATCTCATGAGATAGACATGGCTGGAACGGTAGGTTATACCGGTTCAGTGAAACAGGACTGGAACGAGGGTGACTCGGTTCAGAAAGGGACTCTGTCCACTAAGATAGTCTTGGCAATGAGTCATGACTAACAAGAAATGATTTTCCATGATAATGTGTGCATGACACAAAGTTTAAAGTTTCATGTTATGATTATGGGGATCTCATTTTCACTTCTATGATTTATTCCATGTTAAGATATTATGATCTCTTTTGCAGGTTATGATTTTCAAAAAGATATGATATGATTTTTATTTCCTTTATTTGCCCTTTCTGAGCATTTGAGCTCACCCTTTTATGTTTTCTTTTCCCTAGGTCAGGAAGATGGTTATTAAGTAGAATATGCTAAAAGGGACCCTAGATATGATGAAATAAATGGGAGACATTGTAGAAGATTTATGAACCAGTCGTTTATGTTTCCCAGTTTCTAAAGACACTATACCTATACGGTCCTTTGTGGTTTTGTTATATGTTGTAATAAGTGTGCTTCAATTTTGAAGTACTAACAATGTATGTAAAGTATGGGTCGTTATAGTTGGTATCAGAGGAAAGGTATAGTCAACCTTTGGAAACTAGGATGTGAAAGCCTTAGTAAGAACCTTAAGGATAAGTCTAAGCATAGAACACAATCTTAGTGTTTTAGAAATGGCCTTGAATAACCTAGGATAAGACCTTAAGCATGAAAATTTTATTCTTGAATTATG
The DNA here is from genome assembly GCA_963277665.1 of Viscum album. Lineage (NCBI taxonomy): Eukaryota > Viridiplantae > Streptophyta > Magnoliopsida > Santalales > Viscaceae > Viscum > Viscum album. The sequence goes on from OY728121.1 coordinate 933,379,441, forward strand.
TGGTTTTCCTATTATAATTAGTGTTGCTCACACTATTATTCTTGGTTTTAGTCAATGGCTGGAACCCGAAGGAACCGTGTTAATGCGGATTGCGATGGGAAATGCAATGATTGTCCCCCTGAGCAACCAAACGATATGGGAGCTGGAATGCAAAATCTCGTAGCCATGATCACACAACTTTCTCAAGCTATGAATCATGCAGGACTTCCAAACGAGCAAAGGAAGGAGCAACATTCTGTTGAATCCTTCATGAGGCAGCGTCCACCTTCTTTCAGCGGGTCTACTGATCCATTAGTTGCTGAACAATGGATTAGTACTACTGAAAAGATATTTTCAGTTCTTTAATGTTCTGAGCTTGATAAAGTCATCCTAGAAGTGTATCGTTTGGAAGGAGATGCTGATCAATGGTGGAATCTTATTAAGAATACGAGGAAAAGGGATGAAATTGAGTCTATGGAATGGGACGAGTTCAAGAACTTATTTTTCAATAAGTACTTCCCCCGTATTCTCCGAACAAAGATGGAGAAAGAGTTTCTTGAACTGAAGCAAAGGGATGATGAATCTGTTGGTACCTATGAAGAAAATTTTACAAGACTTGCAAGATACGCTTCTGGTATTATAATCCAACCTGAGAGTAAGATCGATCGATTCTTTAGTGGCTTAAAACCAAGTCTTCGAAGGGCGTTAGCCATAAGGGACTTCAATAGCTACGAGGAAATCGTTCGATGTGCTCTCAAAGTCGAGATGGAGATTGGAATAACCCATCAGTCACATGGGTTTGATAAGAAGAGGAAGATGGAATTCAAAGAAAAATCTAAAGAGCACACTGAAAAGAAGATAAACTTTCCCTTATGCTCAAAGTGTGGAAAGAAACATGGAGGGAGTTGTCTTAAAGGGACAAGTAAATGTTTTAAATGTGGAAAGGAAGGTCATCGGGCATTTGAATGCCGTGATAATGGGAAGAAGATGTCTAATGACGCAAACAAAGGAAGGGATACACAGAATGAACCTACTACACTTCAATGTTTCAAGTGCAAAGAGATGGGGCATTATGCCAATCAATGCCCAAATCCAATGGTTGATGATGATGGTCGACGTCAAAAAAATCTTAAGGCTAAAGACAAAGGAAAGTCACATGCAATTTCTATCAGCGATGTGGAGTACGATAACGAAGTAGTGAAAGGTACACTTACCATCCACTCTAAAGTAGCAAATGTTTTATTTGATTCTGGATCCACCCACTCTTTTATTTCTAAAGAATTTTCTGAGGGTATCACCATATTACCTCAACAATTAGATGTTGAGTTAGCTGTGACAACACCTAATGGCACAACAGTCGCATCAAAAGTTTATAATTCTTCTCCGATCGAAGTTTGTGGGAAAGTGCTTCCTCCAAATCTTGTGATCCTTCCTTTAGTGTAATTTGATGTGATTCTTGGCATGGATTGGCTTTCTCTACATGGAGCTCATATCAATTGCCAAAGAAGGGAAGTCACATTTCATATTCCAGATCAATCTACGATCGTCTATCGATGCAAGGATGAATATAACCTTCCAGTGGAAATTTCTTCCATCTTATGGGTATTGATTCCACTAAATGAAGGTTATTTATCTCAAATGGCTGGTGAGAAACTCACGATTAGGAATATGCCCATTGTACGGGAGTTTGATGATGTCTTTCCAGAGGAATTACCGGGTCTTCCACCAAATCGTGAAGTTGAGTTTTCAATAGAACTCGTACCGGGCGCTTTGCCAATTTCAAAGACACCTTATAGAATGGCCCCAATTGAGTTGCAGGAATTGAAGAAGCAACTCCAAGAGAATCCTGATAAGGGATTCATATGCCCTAGTGCGTCACCTTGGGGAGCACCTGTTCTATTTGTTAAGAAGAAAGATGGATCAATGAGACTCTGCATTGATTATCGAGAACTTAACAAGATCACTATCAAGAACAAATATCCTCTCCCACGCATTGATGACTTATTTGACCAACTACGCGGAGCTCAATACTTTTCCAAGATTGATCATCGTTCAGGGTATCATCAATTAAGGGTCAAAAGGGAGGATATACCAAAGACGGCTTTCCGTACAAGGTATGGACACTATGAATTTATAGTGATGCCATTTGGTCTTACTAATGCCCCTGCTATCTTCACGGATCTAATGAATAGAGTCTTTAGAGACTATCATGATCAATTTGTCGTAGTCTTTATAGACGATATTCTTGTCTATTCAAAGAGCAAGGAAGAGCATGAAGATCACTTGAGAATTATATTGAAGACCCTGAGAAAGGAGAAGATTTATGCCAAATTTACCAAGTGTGAATTTTGGCTTAAAAAAGTTGCATTTTTGGGTCACATAATCTCAAAAGAGGGGATATCTGTGGATCCAGCAAAAACAGAGGTTATCAAAAGATGGTCGAGACCAACAACAGTAACTTAGATCCGAAGTTTTCTTGGTTTGGCTTTATATTATCGACGTTTTGTAAAAGATTTTTCACGATTATCTAATCCACTCACCAAGTTGACTCGGAAAGGAGTTAAGTTTGTCTGGACAGAGGAATGTGAAGAGAATTTCAAGGAGTTGAAAAGAAGGTTATCCAGTGAACCTGTACTCACACTGCCTTGTAGTGGAGAAAGGTTTGTGATATACAGTGATGCATCCAAGAAGGGATTGGGGTGTGTTCTTATGCAAAATGATATGGTGGTAGCTTATGCCTCACGACAGTTGAAAATCCATGAGCAAAATTACCCAACACATGATTTGGAGTTGGCTGCGGTAATCTTTGCATTAACGATTTGGAGGCATTACCTTTATGGTGAAAGGTGTGATATTTATACTGATCATAAAAGTTTAAAGTATATTTTCACACAAAAGGAGTTGAATATGCGTCAAAGAAGATGGTTGGAGCTGATTAAGGATTACGACTGCTCAATCCATTACCACCCTGGGAAAGAAAACAAGGTGGCAGATGCATCTAGTCGACAAGACCATGCTAGTTTATCCATGATGAGGATCACAAAAGAACCAATATTTATGGATTTACAAAGGATGGATCTTGGAATTATAATGGAAGGGGAAAAATCTTATCTTTCTCAAATGAATGTTCAACCATCTATACATGCGAAGATTAAGGAGGCACAAAAAGAAGATGTCGAGTTACAAAAGAAGGTGAGAAATGTTTCTGAATTCAACCTTGATTGTGATGGGATAATAAAGTTCAGGAATCGGGTTTGTGTTCCTCCCATCCCCGAATTAAAGAAGGAGCTGTTGGATGAGGCTCATAGTTCATCATTCTTTATTCATCCTGGAAGCACGAAGATGTATAGGGACCTGAAAGAGTACTTCTGGTGGGATGGCATGAAAAGAGATGTTGCTGAATATGTCTCTCGATGCTTGGTTTGTCAACAAGTTAAAGCTGAGAGACAGAAGTCTAAGGGGATGTTACAACCATTACCCATACCCGAATGGAAATGGGAAAACATCACTATGGACTTTGTCACAGGACATCCTAAAACATCCAAAGGCAATAATCCTATCTGGGTCATAGTTGATCGTCTTACAAAGTCTGCACACTTCATTGCAATTAGAGAGGATTTCTCTCTAGATCAGCTTGCCAGGATATATGTAAAGGAAGTGGTAAGATTGCATGGAGTACCACTTTATATTATATCTGATCAGGATCCGAGATTAACCTCGAAGTTCTGGCGAAGTCTTCAGCATACTCTGGATACAGAGTTGAGTTTCAGCACTGCTTATCAACCCCAGACAGACGGTCAGTCTGAGAGAACAATTCAAACCCTAGAAGATATGTTGAGATCTTGCTCTATGGATTTCAAAGGAGGTTGGGATCAACACCTACCTTTGGTGTAATTTTCTTATAATAATAGCTTTCACTCCAGTATTCAGATGGCTCCTTATGAAGCTCTCTACGGAAAGAAATGCAGGACTCCAACTTGCTGGGATGAAGTTGGGGAAAGAAAGCTATTAGGACCTGATCTCGTTGATGAAATGGCAGAAAAGGATAGATCTATTCAACAACACATAAGAGCAGCTCATAGTCGACAGAAAAGTTATTCCGACAACCGAAGAAAAGACCTAGAGTTTGAAGTGGGTGATAAAGTGTTCTTACGAATATCTCCCTGGAAGAGGGTTATGAGATTTGGAAAGAAGGGGAAGTTGAGCCCTAGATATATCGGTCCTTTCGAAATACTGGATCGTGTTGGGAAGGTAGCTTACCGATTGGCGCTTCCACCGAATCTCTCTCAAGTTCACGATGTGTTCCATGTATCTCTCCTGAGAAAGTACAAACCAGATCCTTCACATGTACTCAGCTCAGAAGTTGTACCGCTGGAGCAAGATCTTTCTTATGAAGAACAGCCGATAGAGATTCTGGATCGTAGCGAAAAAGTCCGACGAAACAAGACCACTCGATTGGTGAAAGTTTTATGGAGGAACCACCAACTTGAAGAAGCTACATGGGAGCTTGAGGATATGATGAGGGAGAAGTATCCTCATCTGTTTGTTACAAAGTGACGAATTTCGAGGGCGAAATTCTTTTTGAAGGGGGGTAGAATGTAACACCCGAGACTTTTATGTTATCAAAGGAATCTTTTTCTACACAACACTTTCTTGGCTTGCTTTACACGCAATCACGACCTTCCTCGATAGCTTGCGTCGTACGCAATACCGAGTTTCACTAAACAACAATATGCTATTTAAAACTAGCCGTTATGAATAGTAATAACCACTTTTTGAAATTTTATAAATTTTATTTTTCAAAATGGACTTCATTTTTGGACTCAGAATATCGAAATTAGCCTAGGGTGAAATTTCGGTATTTTTCTGAAAACTTTCAATTTTTGATGAATAGGGAAACCACTAAGTGGTAGGTTAAAAACTGAATTTTGCATAAAACTTAATTTTACCACTTCTGTGAATGGAATTTCGAAAATCCGACAGACACGGTTGATATCAGTAAGTAAAATGTGGTTCAATGAGATAAAAATAATTTTTTTGGTGAATAGTAACTTTTTATTTTTTTTACCGCGGTTAATAGTAAATAGGGTAACTAAGGGTAAATATGATATTACTATTACCCTAACACATGTCCTAAATCTATTGGATAAGTGTAATTCGACCAAAAACAACCTTATGAATAAAATATGACCATTTAGGCCCACTTGGATTAGATTAGGACATTTAGTATTAATTTATTTAAAGAAGGGTTAAAATAGTTAAAATCAAAGTTTAATAAGTAAATCATTTTTAATATGGGGTTATACATAAGATAAATTCAACTATAAATATTCATTACAAAGCTAAAAAGATTTCCTACATAATGGTATTTTATTTGTAATTTTTAGACATTAAATAATTTAATTTATTTATGACACAATGATGATGCAGTAATTATCTTATTTATGAAATATTGACAAAATTGATGTTATAAACACCAAAATAAATGTAATTTGAGACTTTTAATGAATTAAAAAAAATTTCTAGGTTACTATGATATATTAGTGTTGATTTAATCAACTTGGTTCGAACATATAATTCTGTTATGACTTTCACAAAAATCATATATCAAATAGTTTCAAAATTGACACAAAATAGTTTTTAAATCAAATATTATATTATTAATTGTTATTTTATTCCTAAAAATCTAAGGTTCGGCCAAATGACTTATCTAAAGATATATATATTAATAATAAACAATTTGGGGTTCTTTTTGCATGTTATAGTAAGTGTATTAACCATATAGTGAAAGAAAACAAAAAGACACGGTAAAAGTTAAATTATTTAACTTAGAGTTAAATCTAATTGATAAGGTTAAAATAATTCCCTAAACTTGTCTAAATCCTATTGGTTGATAGGATTTCGACCCATCCCCACTTTATCTTCGAAATAAGTCCCTTTGGAACCATTATAAACCGATTTTGACTTTAATATAAAATAATATTTTGAGATATTCCTAAGGTGCCCCTCTCCTCCCTTATAAAAGGGAACCTCCTCCCCCTCCTCTTCACAAAAAATTGAGCACTCAAGCTCGGCCAACCCCTGCCATTTTCTCCTCTCCCATTCCCTAGAATAATCCTAGAGGTCCTGGTCTTCTTCAAAGACCAATCTTAGTTCCCTAAGTGGAGGATTCAAAGAGGCGTTCCAAAGAAGAGGTAATATCCATTACCGATCTTTTCAATTTCATTCTTCTTCAACTTCTTATTCTTTAGTTGTTTCATGATAAAGTAATAACATCAGTATTACTTAAATAATGATATGTTATTATAAATATGAAACAACCCTAATTCACCTTCTATCCATCCCACGAAAAAAATGAAATCACTGCGCGTGCGTACGTACGGAATACCGTCTCCACGCCGTGGTGTAATCTATTTTCCACCACCACCTTACAAGGATGGGTATAATGGTGTAATGAGTAACTATTTATGATTATTATAAAGTAATATTGATACTGAAATAATATACATATACTCCAATACAATTCCACGATCATAGGAACGATATCATCACTCGTGCGTACGTACGGAATACCGTCTCCACGATGTGATGCGACTCGTTCTACATAATCATCATTACATAGTAATTATATAAATGAATTGAATGAATAAATATGATATATGTTACACTAATACCATTCTGGATATAAGTTATCTATAACCTTAAAAGAAGAATAAGAATTTATTCGGCAAAACACGCATAAGAACAAAAGGCAATAAAGACCCGAGTAACAAGTAACAATGAAATATTACTAACAAGAAGCTAAGAATATGACCATATATGATATAATATCAATATGTATGATTCTTTAATAAGTCAATAACATTATTTAATCCATTATACAGGAGCTTCAGACACGTACAAAGCAAATCGGACCTAAGGTAAGGGAAATATCACAATCTCATTTTTATCCGAGATTGTTTATTTGTAAGTATTTACTGGGGTGTATTTTATCATCCACATCCATGTTTCCTGAATATTTAATATTATTTCCATCCACCTACAATTTTTTAAATCCAATTTTACCCTTCGGTGAGTTTTTAGTAAAGAATATGAAAGGAATCTTTTGTCGTTTTTCGTACGAGGTACTTTTTGACTTTTCCGACAAAAGTACAAAGAATGTTTTTTTAACTTATACGGCATGAATGGATTTTTAAAACATTATTTCTAAGAAGAATCCTTTACAAGTTTTCAAGTTTATTTTTAAATCATCATATTTTAGTTTAAAGTTGTATGACATGTTACGAAAGGAAAAATGTTTTTGAAGAAGAAAGGATATTTTCCTCAAGAATGGAGTTCATATTTTTAATCAAAATTATTTTCCATCTAAGATAATAAAGGGTTCTGTTTTTATCCCTATTATTACATTGATTTGATTATGTTCTGATGGAATTATTTTTTATGAATTCCTTTATCTTATACGAATTGTTTTATGATGTCATGTTGTTTAAGAATCCCATTTTTATTACATGGGTTACGCTATGATGTATGGTTTATGATTATGTGGCACACATAAGAAATGATTCATTATAAGATGGGTGGGACCTATATCTCCCTCCAATGCATTGGGTAAAGATTTTATATCTCATGAGATAGACATGGCCGGAACGGTAGGTTATACCGGTTCAGTGAAACAGGACTGGAACGAGGGTGACTCGGTTCAGAAAGGGACTCTGTCCACTAAGATAGTCTTGGAAATGAGTCATGACTAACAAGAAATGATTTTCCATGATTATGTGTGCATGCCACAAAGTTTTAAGTTTCATGTTATGATTATGGGGATCTCATTTTCACTTCTATGATTTATTCCATGTTAAGATATTATGATCTCTTTTGCAGGTTATGATTTTCAAAAATATATGATATGATTTTTTTTTCTTTTATTTGCCCTTTGCAGAGCATTTGAGCTCACCATTTTATGTTTTCTTTTCCCCAGGTCAGGAAGATGGATATTAAGTAGAATATGCTAAAAGGGACCCTAGATATGATGAAATAAATGGGAGACACTGTAGAAGATTTATGAACCAGTCGTTTATGTTTCCCAGTTTCTAAAGACACTATACCTATACGGTCCTTTGTGGTTTTGTTATATGTTGTAATAAGTGTGCTTCAATTTTGAAGTACTAACAATGTATGTAAAGTATGGGTCGTTATAAATATATTCTTATATATTAGTTTCTAAATATATGAACCAAGGAAGTGAAGAAACATTACTAAAAGTCTAGGTGTGTTATAAAAGTGGAATAGAAAGTATGATAACTGAAAAATGGCGATAAACACAAAATTTTAATGCCATGTGAATTGTTCTTCGAAAACTATAATTGTGTGTTGAATGATACAAGAACATCTATGGAATTAATATTGTTTGTGATGTGTTATACACAACCAATTGTTATGTAATACATGAATCATTAGAAATAAATGATGAATATAATATGTAAGACATGGATATTACACGGTGTGGTATGATAATTATTTGTCTAGTAATACTATCTTGTTTCCAAGGATATAATTTGTATAGTCTTTAGAATAATTGGAGTTAAAGACCATAGGTGTTATCGAAAAATTTACATAACTAGTATTATAAAAATAAACCCTTATAAATGAAGGTTTGACACATTGATTTAATCATTAGTTCAGCTAAATAGTGTGAACTATTCCAAGTTTTTGTTATATGTGAACTTATATAATTCATAATATTCCTTTAATGGTATTAAGTAATATATAATTGAAGAACTAAATGTGCCTGGTTTAGGAGATATGAGTTTTTTTGGGACTGTCTACCAAAGAATATTTTGAACAAAAATTCAAAAATCATGAAAATGTTGAGTTGATTGATTTTAGAATCACATTTCCTTATACACATAAATGTTATGATTTAAGTTAGAAGGATCAATAATGATTCTTACATTCAATTATTGGTCAAGAAAATGTAGCATGTAGTAATTCCTAGTTGATAATTTTTATATACACATCAGAATCATGATGTGTGTAGAACGAGAATCCAAGATAAGACTCATATACATTACAAATACCATAATTATTTTTCAAGACAAGATTTCAAAATAGTGGTGATATAACCCAACTATATGACAATTATAATGACATATGTATATCATATGATTTATGTAATGATATAAATCCATGATTTCATAATAACATGTGTTTAGATGAAAATACTTTTTTATGTCTATGTTTATAAAAAACATGAATAAAGATAAACAACTGTGCATATAAATTAATTATCCTAATGGACCTTAAGGATATTATATAAATCCCTGAGATATAAAAGTTATTGTCTTGTAATATACTATATTTCAATAAAAAGGGGTGACATATCTATATAAGATAGTTGGAAGAATATTTAATTTGGTTAAGTAAAGTATAAGGATGCACAACTTGTCGACATAAAAATATGTTTTTCAAAAATTATGGAAAAGGAATGGTGTGTAAACACATAATTTATTGGAAGAATGAAATCATAGTGCTGGTTTTATATTCACTATGGTGTTTGATACGTTATTCATGGTGATTAATGGATCATACAGGGAAGAAGTAAATGGAAATAAAATATTATTAAAATGTTTATATAAATTCATGAAGTGGATTCCATGAACCAAGATCAAGTCTATATTTTGATATTTTATTCAAATAATGAAAATACATTTGTGGATATTCAAGAGAGACGATACATGGGTGATATAAACATGTTATCAATAAGGATCTACTGGTTATAGAAAATCATTATAGTTAAATACATTACAATTCAATGTATCATAGCTACTTTATATGATAATGTTATGTTGAATTGGATGGAAATTAAGCCTTCCGCATAAAATATCTACATGATACAAATAGAAAGACTTTGTGACACCATTGAATTAATATATGGGTACAAGTTACTAAAATATAGTATTGTATTGAAGTAAACAAAAAGATAACAGAAAAATCATTTGGAATGATTTTTTTCATCATATATATAATAGGTTTCTGTAAGTGCCACTGTTTTTATGTAAAATATTTTGATAACATGTATAAAATTGTTGTTTATTCTCACCGTTTGTTAAGACTAGAATAATAGTAAATCAACAAATGTTGACTGAATTTAGCAACCTATGATCTAGGGAATGAGATATACTAAATTATATGTCATATGTTTCTTAGACCAAGTCAAAAAAATATACTATCAAGGTATTGAAAAATAAATTTTAGAATAATTTGAGAGACAAATGATAGAAATGTATCAAGATGTAAATATATTCATGAAGACATGTATGAGACATAGGAGCATATTAAAGTGGTGATTTTAATTGTATATTATTTTTGTAATGGATCTATCAAAAATTACATGCTTTATACAAGATATAATATTTCAATCCTATACTTTATCATATGAAAATATCAATACAATTTAGTATAATTGCTTAGGTGGAAATCATAACTACCCAAATGTACTTGATAAATTATAAGGGATATGTACCTAGTACTTAGAGGGGAGGTACATTATTAGTAAGGGGGCATTGAATAATTTTAGTTTGTTTTAACCTGATATAATATGAAATTCTGTCTAAAGTAATGTGGAATAGTATCTATTTTAAGCGAGTGGTAACCATATCTATAAATATAATGTGTTTTTCGACATCTGATGCTACTGAAAAAGATGTGTAAAAAAACAATTATTTATTACAGTTCATGGAATTTCACCTCGTAAGTAATGTTTTATCATAATATAAATTTTGATAAAACTAATATTGGTTATATCTAATATGTCGGGTTTTGATAGTGGAAAAGATTAATAAACTTGGGGATATCATCTCTTGATGAGTCTTGAGGTGGAAAAGTCATAGATAACATATTATATATGAAATGAAGATGAAAAATGTCCAATGACTAAATATGTAACTCACCAGAAGCATGAAGTTATCATGTGAGAGAAAACAAGGATTGGAAGTAAGGTGGATCTAGTGATTATGGGATTATTGTTAATGTGGGTGCTCTAGACCAAAATTGAATAGTACTCATCGATCACTATATAATTTCTACACTGAGTTTTTCATGATGTACACATAACGTAGTATTGTTGACATTTATGCATCCACTATTTACATGGTAATTTACATATATATTATTTATCCTATCAAAAGGATATAATAGTTACCATTCTATAATTATGAACTAGAGATACCATTAGTGTAAACATATACTTATGTTCTATAGTCTAGAAAAATAATACTATGAGGATACATATGATTTGTGATAATCAGGTGTGGGGTTCTATTAGGCATTGAGACTTCTTCTCACGAAGTTATCACATGGTGATCTCAAGTAGGTGATATCATGAAGAATGACCCCAAAATTGAAGTACCATATGTTTTTGGATTCATTTATAGTTCCCATATTCAAACATGTATAACGATCTCTTGACATGGGATTATTATTAGTGAATAATATTTCATTTTTCTATTTGATGCAAGATGAAAATAATGGAATTTATTTCTTGTAGTGTAAGCTTTCATTGTGTGTTTAATTCATGGTATAACATTGAATGGATAATAATAATAGAATTTCTCACCTCTGATAGGAAGTGATGTCTTATGAATAGTTGATTATGATGGCAGTACCTTTGCCAAATCCATGACCACGGTAGAGAATGTTAAGTCAATATAGTGAGTTCAACAAACACTAAAATAATAAATTATAATGAAATGAAGTGTGTATCATTATTTATGAGATATCATGAGAAAATATCTTTTACTACATGATGTGTTTTTGTAAGAGGTAATCATTTATATGAAAATTCTTTATCTCCTTAGGGTCTCTAATGTGTTTCTAAACCATATTCCTTGTATATTAACGGCATTCACCATTATCCAGATAAGGTCATAGAGGATAATATGCCATCCAATTCTAGTGTATTTGGGATTATGACTTGGTAGTCCTTGCGGCAAGGGCCAATTATTGTTTGAGATTAAATGATTGCTTAAGAAAAAATAAATTTAATATTTTTCATATTTGGAATAATAGATATTTGATTTACTTAATTATTTGTATATATGTGTACAGGTATGTTTATGCATATGTATGTGTGTGTTTACTTATGTAGTTTGTGAGTGTATGCATCAGTATGTGTATGTATGTGAATCCACATGTACTTAATTGTATGCATGCATGTGGTTATACATTTACGTACATGTATGTGTTTGTATATGTATGTATGTACATGTATGTGTATTTGTATGCCTATGCATATGTGATTGTGAAAGCATATGTGTAAGGGTATGTTTATGTGTGTATGAGTATGTTTATGTGTATGTATGTGGACATGTATGCCTATGTGTATGTATGTGTGTATATATATGTAAGGTGTATGTTTGTTTATTCATTTAATATTATTTATTCTTTTATAATATATCTCCATTTTTAGTATTTTATACAATTTATTCATTTTAAATATTTATTTATTTTATATTTTTTTAATATATTCAATTTTGATTTTTATTTATATATTTATATATTTTTATATATTTAATTATATAATAAATTTTGTAAAAATTATTAAAATTTATAAAGGTTAATAATTAATTATATTTTTTACATATAATCAATATAATATATACATCAATAAATAGAAAAATAATATTATTTATTTCATCATTTTAATTAATTTTTTTTGGGTTTGAAATTCATTAAATTAATGTTATGAATTCACTTTTTAAATATGTTTTGTAAATTATTCAATTTTATTTTTTGTATTTAATGTTATTTCGTTGAATATTATTTATTAATTTTTAATATTTTATAATATTTATATTTGATTTAATTGAATAAATTTTGAATATTTTTTATACATATTTAATTTCTATGTTTCAAAAATTTTATTATGTTTGTAATTTATATAAATAATATTTATTCATTTTTGATTATCAAGTTTTAATATTGTTAATATGATATAAATTTATATAATTGATAAATGTAAATGAATTATTTATTATTTTTTAAATTTAAATTGTTAATATTATTCATTAATTTAGAAATAAATTAATACATTTAAAATTCAGAAAATAAAAAAACATACATAATTATTATTTAAGAAAATGTGTTCTCTTCATTTCTTGCTAAAAAAATAAAAATATTCAGGTCAGTTAATTATATTTTATTTTTTGTTATTTTCTTTTTTTTGGTAGAAATAATTTATGAAATTGTTACATGTCAAGGATTAGATGCTATTAGGAAAAGTCTCTCCCACCTGTAGGGATAACTGGCCCAATGACTACCATGAATCTCCTATTTAACTTTGCTATAAAAGAACTAAAAATCTAAGAACTCTTAAATGGGGGACCCTTTTATCAGTGCTAAGAAAGTGATAATATTTTCCAATTTTATCAGCATGTAAAAAATTAATAATAAAAGGTTATTATATCAGTGCTATAAAACAATCGATACATGGGTCCTTTATTAGCATGAATAAAAGACCCCTATTTTCAGCACTAAAAAAGAAATGATAAAAGTCAAAAATATAAATTTGTTAAAAGAATTTTTTTCTACAAATTGCAGGGTTAACCACCCCCTTTAATCAGTTCATAACACCCGTATTTAATAGATCTCATCTTGCATCGCCACTCCTTTAACATTTCTAGGCCACCTACTATACACACCCGTACACCCCTACCTTTACCGGGTTTCAATCCCTAGACCTCCCCCTTACATGCCCACACCTTTTCCAATCCCTTATATTTTTTGTTATATATTTTTGGATAAATCTATATATATATTATATATATTTCATTAAATTTTTATCCATATATTTATATCTCTTTTAATGACTATTGTAAAATACTTATAGAAAATATGTTGTGTGTGTATGCTTATAAATACATATATTTATACAATCATGTATATATGCTTGTGTGTATCTACAAATATAATTATCCATATTTATATTTATTTATATATATTATATGTTTAAATTTATATACATATATAATAATATATAGATAATATATATTAGTTTGTTAACGCACACAATATAAATATATATATATATACGCGCACACACACACATTATATATGAATTTTATTGTTATATAAATATTAATAGATTTATTAAATAAAATTGATATTATCATTTTAAATATGGTTTAAATATTTATAAATATATATTATTTGTAAATATGTTTAAATGATTCATTATAAAATTAAAGTATTTTATGTAAATATTTACAAAAATGGATATATGTGTATAAATTTAATTATACATTAAATAACATTATGAAAAATGATAAAATTTGAACATCATAATATCCTTATGAGTTTAACCCTTGAAATTAAATTGAGTATCCACCAAAAAATAAAATACGACCACTTAAAAGAGGATGAAATTCCATAAAATTTTATAATGTGGGGGTACCACAATAAAAAACATAGTATTAGAGACATTCTGGCCATTTTTATCACAAAAAGACAATCATCGAGGTTCCCACCACGTAACTATGGCATTGATCTTTTCAAAATATTCAATTTGACATATGGTATAACTCAAATGGACACCCATATCAAATGTTATGACCATTTGAAGTTCAAGTCATGTGTTCAACTTATTTTAGATCATTTATTAATTTATCAATTTTTTATATCTTTGAATTATAATTAAATAAATATTATACTAGAATATTAATTAAATATTATCTAATTATTATTGATTAATATTAATTTTATAAATTTTTATATGGGTGTCCATTTTAGAACTACAATATTTCAAATCGAAGCTTGCAAAAGGATATTCACTGTGATGACCTAGGGGAACCATGATCATCATTCTTATGGTTAAAACGGCATGATAAGACTTCCAAAACTGAGTTTTTTTGTTGGGGTACCCCATCAGTTTTACATCTGATGGAATTTCACCTTCGTTAAAGGGATAGTTCTTATCATTTTGTAGTGTAGGATCAATTTAATTTCAAGGTTTACAGTCATAAGAATATTACGACGTTCAAATTATAACATTTTCATAACATACCTTTCTTTATAATTAAATACACACACACATATTTTTTTATATATATTTACACATATAATATTTATTTTATAAATTAATACGTAAACATATTTGCATATAAAACATATTTGTGAAAATATAAACCATATTTAAAAATAATAATAAACATTTTATTTAAAAAAATTATGAATATTTATATACATATGAATTGTATATTTAATGTATATATATACATAAATATTTTGTGTGTGTGTATTAACAAACTAGTATATATTATCTATATATTATAATATATTTAAAAATAATAATACATACCTATATATGTATGTTTGTATGTACTAAAAAACACAAAATCAAAACGTATTATATATATGTATTTGAAAAAAATTATATAAATATGTTTCAAAAAATATGGATAAAAAATGTAACAAAATATATAGATATATATAGATATATCATAAAATATAGAAAAAATATATAAGGGTGTGCAAAAAGTTGTGGGAGTGTGAGGGGGAAGTCTCAGGTTTGAAACCCAGTAAAGGCATGGGTGCATGGGGGTGTGAAGGAGTTTTCATAACACTATTAAAGGGATAGGGTGGCTAGACGAGAACTATTAAAGGAGGAGGGTTTGAGAGTTGATGGGGAAGTTTCCCAACCTCCAATATTAATTTTTTTAAATTTTACTACATTAATCAGTTTTTTTTAGCACTGATATATGGGTCTTTTATCTGTGATAAAAATAGAGTAGATAAAGAACTCTTATATCAGCAGTTTTTTGCAATAATAAAAGACTCCTTTTATCAGTACATTTTTAGCGTCGATAGAAGGGGCTTTTATCGGCCTTTTTTAGCACAAATAAAAGGTTCCCCGATTTAATGATGCTTAGATTATCTGTGTTTTTATAGAATTGATAATATTGATTAATAAAGGTTTATAAATAGGGATTTGTGGTAGTGTATTTAATAATCCGGCCTAACAAAAAGACTTGATTAAATGCCTGGTAAAAATTTTCTATTCTCTTTATTAATCAAGCCTTAAAATATTATAATATTTTTATATAATAATTAATAATTTAAAAGTAACATCCTACCACCTTGGACCATTGACCGACACAATTTTCATTAGTGTCACTTGACCTCATGGCCACCTCACCATATGCTTGAGGATGCCTACTAGTGGTGAGGTCCAATGAACTAAACGTGGGAAGAATATTCCATCATTATTGGAGTACACAACATAATTTAAATAAAATAAACTAGATATGAATCAAAATAAATATATAAAATTGGAAATTACTGATAGATAATCCAAACATCATTTATAATATCAATGGAATGTTTCTTACATGCCAACTAGATCCCCTGAGTACAAATTATAAAAAAGTGGCACTAAAAGAACATAACTAAAATTTGGTCCGAAATACTATCCCTAGTTATTCCTAAGTCCTTCCTAGTTCCATCATCCATATATAATCTGAGGAGGTAACTGTAATATAAATAGTTTTAAAATTAATATCTTGTTTCATAGTGTACATGACACACAACACCGAGCATAAACGAACCCCAAAATATTATTATTTAAATATTAATATTATTACCTTGATGTTAAATTGGAGGATATGAATAGAAATATCCACATTATAAAATATATATAATGTTTATAATAAATACAATTTTATTGATTAATTTTGGAAATAACCACTAATTTTTTTTTTGTAAAGTGGTTTTATACTTCAAAAATAGTATTTCATCAATTTTTTTATTGCTTATTTTGAATGAAAATTTTAACTAATTTTAGGAAATTTTGGAAATATTTATTATAAGAAATCTATTATTTTAAAAATATTAATTTAATGAATTAACATAGAATGAATTTTGTTTATTTTTTCTAAAAATATTAATTTTCTAGTTAATAGTAAAAAATGCATATTTTTAATGAAAATTGTATTTTTTGAAGAATTTAAAATTTTCATTTTATATTAAAATTGTTTCAATGAAAAATTAATTCTATTATTTTCATAATAATCCAATTAGGTTCATTGGAATCAATTTTAGTCTTGAATTTTATATAAAAATAATTTTTTTGTACTTAAAAAGTGTTTTTTCTGAAAAAACAATTTCTTTTCATATTATTCTTGATTAAATTGAAATTAAATTATGAATATTATATGTTATGAACTTTGAAAAATTGATACTTTATTTTGAATCAATAAGTCTATATTTGATAAATTGGATCCTTCTATTTTTTCTCAATTTGAATTACAACTTTAGTAAATATTTGTCACCTCGGTCAGTGTAAATCTGCTAATATATGATAAAAATAATAGTATAAGGACTCCAAAATGAAAATAAATAATTCCTAAATTTTATTTTAATATTATATATCATCCATAATTATCAAAATTACTAAGATATAGAATTTTTATTCCATTTGGCCATGATTTGGACCATTATATTATTTCATAAAATTAAAATCCAAAAATAACATTCTCTTTTTTTATTAACCTTAATTTTATTTACATTTGGATAAATAGAGGATATGTTCATATATAAATAGATATTTTAAATATAAATTATTTTTTATCATAGTAAATTCTTTCTAATTTTTTGTTAATAATGTAGTACCTCAGTATCTTCCACAATGTTGATGCAAAAATTATTCAATTAATAGAAAAATAAAATAAATGAATTTAAAATTTTAAAATGTAATATACAATAATATAATTATTATGTTCCATGATTATTTTAGATAAATATAAAATATTAGGGATGTTCTAAAAAATTATATTATAATTTAGAGATTTTCTTGGAGACATTAATGTTAAATTAAATGAAGTGCTACAAAACTAACATTAATGATATTTTTTAATAAATAATATTTTATTAAAGGATTTAAAATAAAAAATCTGATATTTGAAAATGTGATAACAATATGGTCTAAAATATCACCCATGGTCTATTTAGGGAAAAATATATTTTTATACTAAATATATTGACATCTTTAGAGTAAAAACATTATTATCACAATAATCGTAATAAAGGTTTGACATGAGTTAAAACAAAACAATGGGGGTAAAATATTATCTAAAAATATCCAAATTTTATTTTATGAGACTATTTTTAATCATAATAATCATATATTTTAATATTATCAATTGGGATTCATTTGGAGATGAAAATTAATTGTTATCAATTTAATATTTTATTAAATTCCAAGACGACCCCTCCTTTATATGATAAAAGGGAACAACATATCCACTTTTCATGAAACATCAATAAATTTTTAGTTCATCCATTACATAAAAAACTAAAAAAATAACACATATTAACTTGTTCTAGAGGCCTTATTTATTTGGAATACTAAACTTAGTGGTCGTAAGGTATAAATTTAAGAATGTTGTTTAATGAAGATGTATAGTAATTAACTGAGAATTTTAGTCTTATTTATTAATCAATATCCATAAAAATTTTTTTTAATAAAAAATACCAGTATCATAAAAATAATAGGATTTTATTATGTCAATTACCTAACCTATATATATTTCCTCTTCCATCAAATGTGAAATCAAACTGTTAATCCTGTGTACAACAGACTACCATCTCGCGAATCAATGTAATTCGTTTTCCATCATTATCTACAATGGATTGTAATAATGATGTAATTAGTGCTTATATATGATATTAATGAATTATTTATCATTATTAAAATATAATATTTTTCATACCATCTCACCTTCTATTCATTAAAAAAGATAATATCTTTCGTGGATATGTGTAGACCACTACCTCCACTAATTGATGCGATTCAATTTTCATCCCCACAACAGAAGGATGATATATATGAAATTATTTAATGAAATAATATTTTATTTATGATGTTGTCTCCTTTTTTTGAAGAAAAAATAATACTTTTTCCATTAATATGGTTGATATTTTGAAATGTTACCCATGCATACGTACAACATACCGTATCCACGATTGTAAAGTTTTCCATTTTAGTAATTATCATTCATAGTTGGTTTTAAAAGTATAATTTATGTATAAAATTTATAATTATTTCATGTTTATTAATCTATAGGTGATGTAATAATTATCCCTTTTGACCATGATCAACTCACTAAATATATTTAGAAATTATGAACAGAACATCCTCATTATAACTAATTAGCACATAACTGGTTAAGTAATTAAATATGTCCTTTAAAATTAAAATAAAAGTTTTAATAATTATTTATTAATACTATAAAATTTTTAATATGAAATAAAATAATTAATATAAGTTTATTATATGGGTGTTAACGGATATACAAGGAATGTATGGAATCAGGGATAGAGATTTAGTCCCAATTTTCTTTCATTATGGAATATTTTATTTTTATACACAATATATGATCAATACTATATATATAATTATATTTTAAAATTATTATCATGAATAAATAATAATTCATTTTATTTTATGTTCAAATTTGATATTTTTTATACAAGGGGATTTGTCTTGACAATTACTAAGTGGTAAAGGGTATCTTAACTCAATTTTCTTTCATTTGGTTATACCATGTTTCAATAACTTTATTATAGCTTCATTACGTGTTAATATTCTTAAATTGTTTTAATGCATGTTTTTAATTTTTTTGTGTGGATTTATATTGTTACACATAATATTTCCATTGATTAATTCTCAATTCAATGATTTGATATTGGAATGATTTATTGATCTCAAATTCAATTTCCATGGGACATATGTTTATGATATGAATAAAAATTATTATATGAGGTGTATATACAACCCCTTTGAAATGATACATCATGAATATAGTTATTTAAATTATATTTAATGTTTTATTTAATTTTATTATTTCATAGGGATTACGATTGAAATGTTACCAAATTGGAAATTTTATTATGTTACAATATCCTTTATTTTCAGTTTTCTTTATGTTAATTATTCCATGTTGAGAAATAATATTCTCTTATTTTATTGAACAAAATATATTATTTTATTCTATGGTTATGAATTTTTTTCATGTTTAATTTCGATTTCCTCCCTTATTTTTTAACCAAATATCAAGAAGGTTGTTTATAAGTGACACCGATGTTGTATCATTTTTTAGACCGATAATCATTCTCTTCAAAATTTCTATTTTCTAAAATGGTTTAAATTTTTTTTCTAAATATAAATGATTTTATAAATCTATATTACGTGATTTTATACCTTTTTCTGTTTTAAAAAGGCAATATATTTCCATTTTCCAAATGGGTCACTTTTTACTCACATTATAAAATGTTTAAAAAGAAACTTTGCTAACAATTACAATAGGAAAAAAATTTCTGACTTCATAACCATTAACGTAGTTAAAGATCAATTTATAATTTTATATCGTTATCTTGAAAAAAAAATTATTATTACAGTATTTTATGAAATTTTATTTTTTAAAAGTGATTTCTATTATAAAAATTTTGTTTTCCTCAAAAATAATTTAAATGAAATTTTAATGGTATTTCAATTCATTAACATAAAAAACCCTTGATGTTGCTTATTCTACACAAGTGGTATTTTGAATTCCTAACGTCCTCATTATTTTCATGGAGAGATTATGATTGTTTTAGAAGAATTTTAATAGAACCCGTTTATTTTTCAGAGGTTAATAATGTAATAACAAGAATAAGTGATGTTTTTGGGAGTTTTATAATGATTTACATCCACTATATACTTTATTCATATTATGGATTTTTTTTAAAAAAATATGATGAAATTTTGTTTTGTTATAAACCAAGTATGGGTTGTTCTATTATAAATTCTTTTTTGTGATTTAGGAAAAAGTCAATTATATGTGGTTCTATGATATCTCTCCTATACATTGGGAAATTATATTAGAATTTGACCATATGGTTATTCATATTTGAAAGGGTTTTGTAAGGGTTATATGGAGATAATGGTCCAAGATACCAACATGTTTTCTTTATTATTATTGTGTGTTTATAATGGATCCTTTGACTAATATCAACTTCAAATGGCTTGTGATTATTGATTCCTATGAATATTTCTTTTATTAAACCTTTTATTTTATGTTTCACGACTGATGATCCCTGTATTGATCAGTATGAATTCTATTATGTTCATGCACTTGGATTATGTCATCTTACCCTTATTCTAATTTTTTATCACTGATGAAATTCAATTAATAATTATTATGTTTACCCATAATGATCATTTGATCTCACCCTCATTATGTTTCCTTTTCCCTAGGTAGTAAATAATTTTTTAAGGTTGTTATGCCTAACAATGTTATTATATTTGAAAATATTATCAAGAGATAATGTAAATCATTAATAACCAAATGTTTATGTATCGATGTTTTTATGTAAGAGTTTTTTATAATTATCTAAAACTATAAAACTAAATGTTAAAAAAGTAATTAAGTAAAAAAAATTTCTATTTTGTGATTTATAATTTTTTTTGGAAAAAATTGGGTGAAATATATCATTATCATACATAGAAATATAAATATTATTGTTTAGCACAAGATATTGGGGTTCATGTTTTAAGCCTTTAAAATTTGTATTAGTGAAATGTTTAGATAAATTTGAAAAATAGATTTTTTTCATGTGAGGTCATATTATGAGTTATAGATACCATAATGGGTTTATAAGATTGAGTTTTATTATAAATTTCAAGTCATATAAATACCATTTATGGTTTTAAGAGATTAAATTTTGAGGTGATTAGTGATATTTTGTGAGACAATTTTTTGGGTTTTGATATATGGAACCTTGAATATTAACATGAATAATTATTTGAGGAAAAATGAATTTACATTTTATGGACATAAGTGTTAATGATATTTAAAAATATTACATTTTATATGATTTTTATATTAAAAAAATAATGGGTTATTTAAATTTTGGAACACATGTTTTATCAAATTGATAACTATGTTATTGAAGAGTTATTTTAGGATTGAGTGACAAATTATACATTAAAAGAAGAACAATTAAATTTTTTAGAATAATATTTGATATTATGGGATATTATTTGAAGAGTCATGCCTGATTTGTCTTTTATAATCTTATATGATATTAAAATGGATTTATGGTTATTCAGGTTATTTATTGAAATTATTTTCCAATCTTAGATATTATGTTATTAAGGAATATAATTTTTTGGTATGAGAATTTATGCGTGATTAATGTTATTTGGAGATACATTTTTAATTTATCTTTGGGGATTATCTTACTAAATACTAATAATCTTTGGAAAATACTTATTAATTTCATATATTTTCTTATTATTTCATATTGTGAATGTTTATTAATTTGTTGAACGATCGTATATTTTTTTAAAAAATTTGGGTTTTCGTGACGTATAAATATAGGAGGAATATATAGTTATCCTTTTTTGGATTACGTGATATGTTATCCTTTTTATAATGTGGGATATAAAAAAAGTTATTTTAAAATTTTTATCCATTTATTATCAAGACCACTTTCAATTTATGATGAGGTAATTTACTATGGGAGGGGGGAGAATTTACTATCCCAATATTTTAAAATAATGACCAAGTTGGATTTCATACATGATACACAACACTGAGCATAAACAAACCTTGAAATATTATTATTTAAATATGACTGATATAATACAACCATTGAATTTTAAGGGTATGAATTGGAATAAAAAAATTTAGGAATATATATAAAAGTCACATTAAATAAAAATTTAATGATTAATTATTGGAAATAATCACCGAATTTTTATGTAAAGTGTTTTTATTCATCAAAAATATGTTTTCTTCCAAAATTATTTTTTTTATTGTTTTGAGTGAATGTAATAATTGATTTATTGGAATTTTAGAAATTTTAGTTTATAAAAAGGGATTTATTTTTGAAATAATAATTTAATTAAATAACATAGTGTTAGTTTTTTGGATATTTTTGAAAGGATTGATTTTCTTGTGAATCGTGAAAAATACAGATTGTATTAAAAATTGTATTTTTTCATCAAGTATTTAGAATAATCCATTTTATTTTAAAATGGTTTCAAAGTAAAATTATTCATATTATATTATTAATAATAACATTATTTTAATTGGATTCAATTTTATATTTAAATTTGGTATAAAAACATTTTTTATACATAAAAAGATTTTTTTTTTGTGAAAACTGTTTTTATCTTATTATGATAGTTTAATTATGAAATAAATTAATAAAATTATTTTTTTAATTTTTAAAATTGAATCCATATTTTTAATTATCTGGTAATAATTTTATTAACATTTCCCATTTATTTTTTGTCAATATGAATTGTTACTTTTGTAAATATTTGTCTCCCAAAAAGGGTAAACGAGTTAGTTTAGGATAAAAATAATATTAAAATGACTAATAAATTAAAATAACACTTGAATAAAATTTATATGATAACTATTTTCACCCAAAATCATCCAAATATAGAATATATATTTTTTTCATTTTTTCTATGATTTTAACCTTCATATTATTTTATATAATGAAAATAAAAAAAATTCATTTTCATTGTTTTATTTTCTATAAATTATTGACATTGGGATAAATAGAGTATATGTTAGGTTATAAATAATTATTTTAAAGGTAAATGAATTTTTTTACCATGGTAATTTATTTATAATTTTTAGTTAGGAAAAAATAACTTAAGAACATACGCAATGCTGACATAGTAATTATTCAATTAATAGAAAAATAAAATAAATCATTTTAAAAATATTAAAAGTAAAATAAATTGAAATAATTATTATTTTCCATGATTTTTTAGATAAATATAAAATTTTATAAAAGCTTAAAATTAATATATTTAAATTTACCCATTTTATTTGAATAGTTAATGTGAAATTAAATGAATAGTTCTAAAATTAACAATAATGAAATATTATGATAAATAGTGTTTTATAATTGATTTAAAATTACTAAAAATAATATCTCCATAAAAGTTATTTTTATAATGTCTAATATAATCTCCAAGGTCTATTTAATGAAAAAAGTTTCTTTAATAATATTTACATTGACCTCTAAATAGTAAAACGTATTTTATTGCAGAAATCAACAAAAAGGTTTTACAAATTTTATAACAAAAATATTGGTGTAAAAAACATATCTAAACATTTAAAAATTTTAATTTATCGCAGTATTTAAACTAATAGTAATATTATATTCTAATTTGATCAGGTTTTATCCCTTTTAATAGGATAATTTGTTTTATTAGTTTTACATTTTATGAAATTCCAAGAGTTCCCCTCTCCACTCTTATAAAAGGGAACATCCTATCATATTTTATTCAATCTTAAAAGAATTTTGATTATATAATACCTATAATAATTTAATCCAATAGTCCCTAAACCAATTTTATAGGACTAATTTTGGGCTTAATACCACCCTCACTGGTTTTAAGATGTAAAAAAGGTGGTTGTTTGAAAAAGAGGTATAGTTTTTAATTGAGTGTTTTATTTTTTTTTCTTATTATAAGTCATTAAAATATTATAAAATATGATTAAATAAAAATATAATTATCTTAAATTTACTATTATTTGTTTATGTTAATATCATAACCTATATCTGTGTCTTTTTCTATCAAATTTGAAACAAAACTATCATTTGTGTGTATGGTGGACTACCGCCTTGCAAACTCATGTATTTTATTTTCCATCATCTCCTCCAATGGATGGTTATAATTATTGATTTAATATTTATATATTATAATAATAAAATATTTATCATTATGAACATATAATATATCATGTAATGTGTCACCTTTCTATTAATTGAATTTTTTTAATATCATTTGTGCGTACGAGGGAACTACAAGATCTAAGAAGCGATGTGATTCGATTTTATCAACAAATATCATGTTTTGTATATATAAATATAATTAATGAAATAATAATTTTTTATGATATTAGGAAAATTCATTATTGATAATCTCATACATATTTTCTTTCCAAAATGATCGTTGAAAAATGGAAACGTTACTCATGAATACGTACGACTTACCGTCTCCTTGATTATAATGTAATTCATTTTTTCAGAACTATTCTTCATGATTTGTTTTAAAAACATAATTAATATAATAAATGATAATTATTTCATTAATACTATTATATATTTGATTAATTAGTGACCTATTTTGAATACGGTCAACGCACCAAAGCTATTTTGAAATTATGAACCCAACATTCTTAAAGTACCCAAGGTGGACTTAAGAGATTATATAATTAAATATTTCAATAAAATAAATGAAATAAATGTTAAGTTGAAAAGTTATTAATCCTATAAAATTTTATTATGAAATTAAATAAATAATATTATTTTATTATATTGGATTTATTGGACATACGTGGATAGTCTGGACTCAAGGTAAGGAATTTCATCTCAATTTTCCATCATTAAGGAATATTTAATTTTTATGTACCTAATTTAATTCATACTATGAATATAATTATCATTTACATATTGGAACATGAATCCTTCATACAAAAATTTATTTTATGTTTCAATTTTATTAATTTTATCATGTGTTATTGGACTTGAAATTTACCAAGGGGTCATGTGTATCTTAACTCAATTCCATTTCTTTGGGTTATTACACTTATCCATTTACGTTGTTATGACACAAAAATATGTGGATAAATATCTTAATTTTATGATCTTATATTTAAACATTTTTTGGGTTTCTATTTGTTTTACATTATCCCTCCATTGAAAAATTTTCAATTAAATTATATGATCCTTATAATGGTCATTCATCTAAAATTTCCTTTCCATGGGACATATGATTATGATATGTACCTATATTTTTTTATGAGGAGTATATATTACCTCATTGACATGATATATCACAAATAACCATATTTTAAATATATATATATCATTTTATTTTTTATCGATCATTCGTAAGGATTTGGATTGGAAAATTACAAATGATGAAAATTTATTATGTTACAATCTACTTCCATTTTTCATTTGTTTATGTTCCAGAATCATTACGGTAAATTAAATTTTTCTTATTTTCTTTAAACACATCTATTTTATTCTAGGTTGTTTATATATTTGGTTTACATGTTTAATTTCCATTTACTCTCATATTTATTAATAAAACATAATGAATTTAATTTGTAATTGATAGTAATCTTATATCATATTTTTTATCAAGTATATTTTTCTTTCATTTGAATTTTTAAAAAATTTATTCAAAATTATCTTTTCTAAATATAAATAATTTCATAAATTTATTTTACATTAAATTTTATATACATTAAATGGTTTTAAAATGAAATTTCTTAAAAATGTTCATATTGATCAAAATTTACTCCCTGTACAAAATGTTTGAATTTTTTTTTATTTTTTATGTTTAATATATAGAAATATTTTATAGCCATTATAAACATTATTTTAGTAGAATAGATATTTATTTTTTAGAATATTATTTTCATAGAAAATTATTTTCACAATATTTTGTAAATTTTGAGTTTTTAAATATAAATTTTATTGTAAAATATTTTTCCCTAAAAGATTCATTAAATGAACTTTTAATGGTATTTACATTCATCGAAATCAAGAATCCTTGATGTCACATTTTCTTAATTAGGGATATTTTTTAATGATACACTACTTAGCCTTTCTCTGGATATACTATGATTATATCAAAGAGAATTTCACGGAACCTATTTCTTTTCCATGAGTTAATAATGTTATGAACTAAATAATAGTTGTTTCTATAATTTTCATAATGAGATGAATGATCTATTTATTTTATTCATGTTACAGTTCTTTTAATTTTTTATGATGACCAGTGGTTCTAATATATACCAAGGAAGATGGTTCCTATGTAAAAAAATAATGGTTGATTTCATTATAAACCAGCGACGTGTGGGTTCGTGATAGCCCCAATGCATTGGATAATTATATTATAAGTCGAAAAAATAATTATTCCAATTTTAAAGGTTTATAAAAAGGTAATGTTTTAAGGTACTAAAAAATTTTCTTTATGATTTACATAGGTGTATAACAAGACTGAGATCACATGGATCATGATTATTGATTCTAATGACTAATGAAATTGTTAATCCATTATTCTATGATTCATGACTTATGATCTAGGTATTGATGGGAATTATATATAATATGTTTATTGACATTGATTTTTGGATAATCCCTTTTTCTCATCTCATGGTCATTGATGAAATTTGATTAATAATGACTATATTTAACCTTAAGACGTATTTTAGCTCATCCTTCTTTTGTTTCATTTTCTCTAAGTTGTGAAAATTTTAAAGAATGTTATACATAATAATGATAGTAGATTTTAAAATATTCATGGGAGATAATATATATATTTATATTCAATTTGGATATATATAGAAGTAGTTATGTAAGATTTAGTCTTTATTCTCAAAAACTGTAAACCTAAAAGGAATTTAGGTATGTAAGTGATCTAATATTTCATTTTTGTTTTGAATATTTTTTATGTAAAAATTGGATTATATTTATTAGTATCAATGATATATATATAAATTTTATGAATTTGGCACCATATCTAGATGTGTGAGTTTGGGGACATTACACTGACATCGCACATCAACATTGGGACTTGCGTGAAACTAGTAAATGTTTAAAAGAATGGGGTATGCTCGAGTACCCATGTGCTTAGGTAGCCAAAATATAGTGTGAGTAAAACATAGTATGCCACCACCCATGGATTCTATAAATATAATCATTATGATAAATAGAGAAATAACAGGCTCTTAGTTAAACATTTATAATATAGGCATTTAAAAAATTTAAAACTTAACCCTAATAAATGATGAACCTGTGTATTGGGTTTACCCTTATAACAGTATAAAACATATTCAAATAGTGATGAGGTATCTATGAAAATAATATGATGATCATTGCAAAAATCTATTGACTAGGGTTAATATACCCTTACCGAAACCAAACATGTATCCTGGTGGTAATATACCCATACCCAAAGCCCCAATGTTTACCCATATGCTATGTTCTCCTCATTTTTAAAAATTATACTTTTTTACACCTGATGTTCATGTGGAACTATGGATTAATAGTCAATACCAAGCAACCAATAATGGGATTTCTTCACCTTGGGTTTAATAATCTATATCAGACATCCACTTAGGGGTCGTGTTTGATCTGATTTTAACAGGAAATACCAATCATCTATCTGTGGTGCATGTTTACCCTAGGATTAATGATCAGAATAATTCATATTCATATAAAATATAATGTAAACATGCATCATTTCAAAAATTCCAAAATAATGATATAATTCATAAAGAACTAGCTTTTACTTATTCTTTGGAAATGATTCAAATTCTCATAACCGAAAAATAATTCCAAATCCATTTCAATTTCAATCTCAATACCATTTACAATCCATTTCAAAAGTACCATTTTTTAAAACTTTTTGATATAAAATTCCTAAATAGAAATGCTCAAAAACACCAAACCCATATCAATAACCCACTTTCAAATTTCCATTTAATGAAACAAAACTAAATAAACATTCTACATTTCCTTATAAAACCCAAATAAAATACAATTTATGAAATAGCCTTCAAGTAATGTTTTTAATTCCATTTTAAAATATATTTTTCCAAAATTAAATCTCTATTTTAAAAAATATTTAAATATCCATTTCCGTATGATTTTTTTAGTAAGGTGTTTTGCTAGGAATAACCCTCTATTTAGACTCATGGAACCATAGGGGTTTTAACTAAGGATAATTTTTAGTTAAAAAACATAATTAAAACCATATTTTGATCACTTGTAAAACTATTGAATCCTCTATCACATGAAATTAATAGTAAGGTAATCTTATGGTAGAATTCATAGACCACCAACCATATAAAACACTTTAAAATTTTAATTCCAAGCGATGACAACTTTGACAAGGTCCACAGAAACCCTCATCACTAACCAGCTAGTTAAATCATGTCAAAACATCTCAAAAAAATTATGTATATTAAATTATAAATCAAAAAACATATATCCAAATGGAATAAGTAATAATTAAACTACAATATTAATTCAATGTACCCAAACCATAGCCAAACTCTTTACAACCACTAGCAACATACCACCAACCACCTCCCTAGAAAAATTTCTATCCAAAGACTCTGAAGAAATAACATAAAAAATTAATTTTAGTGAAAAACCCCGATAAAATGGATCGAACAGTAAACCTATATAACAAAAAAGTCCAATGAATTACAAATATAATCATTATATCCCATTCAAGTTATACACAATATAGCCTCAGGAGAAATAGATGATTCTACCATGATATTATGGAATCACAGAGAGCCCAAAAATTATAGTAGAGGATGGAGGATAATAAGGGAGGTTTCTAGAGGTTAATACATAGCTCGAATTTCTAATGAAACAATTTAGAACCAACCAAAATAGAATATAGTTTATTGGGATAATAGGAAATCATTAGACCGGTAGGGGTATAGGTGCAAGAGTTGTATATATGGAGGAAATGGAGAATAAAATAGGATAGTAGAAAGATATCAAAACCATACTTTAATGAGACACATATTTTGACCACTGGGTAATCCAAATCGTACCCCAATTGTGCATTTGGTACTTCCCATGTATTCATCTCTTGTATGGTTGAGAATTCCTATTTTCCAGAATGTTCTCTAACTATGATAATATTCACTAACTCAATCTACATAATTACACATGTTTTATTTATAAGTATTCACTGACCATGAGACAAACCCAAATTTAAACTAATATACATAGTTTTATTTAAAACAAAATTATCACTACAAAATATTCCCTAACCATGTTAAGAAACCATACACTATATAATTTGACCAGAAAATCCCCCTGTGTAAGGGTAACCACACAATTTACTCTAAACTGCACAACATATTCTATGGACACTTTCAAGAGTTATCAATAACATGCACAATGTAAACAAATGTTTCCAAAACATGGTTGTGTACCCAAGAAACATTTCAAGCCTCATTAAACCTAAAAAAACATACCTTTAATATAATCAAAAAAACAAAATTTAAGTCAAAATGTCCAATAAAAATTCAACATTCCCAATAATAGAATATTAAGACATCCTCTAAAAACCAAACTTCCCATACACATGAGAAATTAGAAAATACCCAATATAAAACCTCTCATCCTTGAAAATTATTGGTGTTTATATGTCTGTACCTCTAAACCTAGGTCAACCACTAATTTAAATTCTAATTATCTTATTCCATTCATGATGTCTTGAAACGACATTAATAGAAAACCTCATATTAAATTTGATCCTACCACTAAAACCCAGAACAACACATGTCATCATAACCATGAAATTGAGGTATCACATACCAGATCCCATATACATAAAAATACAATATGGGTTTCATCCAAACACCTAACAAACCAATGTTTCTCCAGACCATAATATTCAACTTACAACCACAAATTAGGATTCTTTGGTTCCTTAGACATAAAAATATCCTATAGAAACTCTAAACATATTTTACAACTATGTACTCACATGGTTACCCACTAATTTCCCTCGAACATCCATGATAACTCTTCTAAAACAAAGAAACCCATCAACATAACCAAATTTAAATCCGTAGAGATCCAAATGACCATACTTTCATAATAAAGTTATATACCATATTTTCTTGTAAATATTTGTTTTACTCTTGAAATGAAAGCATAAAAATTAAAAGTAAAAATCAAATTTTGCTTTCAAATTACCACATAAATATAATTTTTGAACATAATTCAGATTATCCGTTGTTGAATTTCTCAGAAAATGTCCATCTTTAAAAACAAGCTTGTTACCAACATACCTAGTTATGACACCCTCAAGACTTGAGACATTACGTAATAACTCATACATGCTAACCGATGTCCATACATGACTCTAGAAAAAATACCATTGTTAGATCCCCAATAGTCTAAACCATCATCATGTCTTACAACACCTTGATAAACATCCTAACCAATAACCCTTGGATCACTTTAAATTATCCCAATGCTAGAATACAAAGATTTGTTTTAATTTAATACCACATCCTATTTCCCATTTTTTATTTTTTTGAGGAATTTATTTACAAATCACATTTGTTACTCACCATCCTCCTAAAGCCACCATGAAAACTCCATGGTCTCTTAAATAGTCCCATAACCCTTCAAAAATAAGGGCCATATTCCAAAATCATATACATCCCTCCTCACTATATGAGTGGTATTATCATGCCGAAAACTATGAAACTACAAAACACTATAACCAACACTCCATTTATTTCTGAACTCAATGATGGGATGTAGTTATCCCACTCTAAACCAATGAATAGTACAGAAATCACCTACCACCCACTCCCACCTTTAGAGAACGACTCCCATGCAATTCACCAAAACTATTTCTAAAATGAGGACCACTCCCTTTAATGAATACTATTGTAATCCCCCCAAAATGAATTCTTTTACTCCACACCTAAAGTGAAAACTCCAATTTTCCTTCTTAAAAAATTATGTATTACTATTTTAATCCACATTCAACACATATATCAACCCTTGCGACCACCATCTGGTTCAACTTGATCATTTGTACCTCTGTAATCTGATCCCTCCATGATGTCACCTCTAACTACAAGGTAAATATGAAATCCAACCAATGTCCCATGGAATCATTGGTCACAAGAACCTAATAAACCACATATATCTTGATTCAAGTGGGACTCATAAACCAAGTCTTTCTAAAACCTTATATATATCTTCTATTATATCAAGAGCTAATGTTCTTAGAGTCACTACTACCACCGCACCACTCCAACTACTCTGAGACATGAAATATTTACAATGAAAACACAGAAAATATTTCTTGTGGACCTACAATTGAACATTCTATAGGCACATCTTTCATGTATCACCTTATTCTCACAATTAATTTCCATGTACTTACTCATTATCCACTTCATGACTTAACCCAAAATGATTCCACACACATCCAAAACACACCTTCCACCTATTCTCATAAAAACCAAATCAACTCAAATTACTCTAAAAACATTGACCAAAACTAACTCAAGATCCCATGATTCATGCATTAACAATTATAAGATCACAATCCCACTAAAACATCTTACCATAACTCATTGTCATCCAGTATAACTAAACATAGGGGATCCTTGATGTTTCTATCCAAAATGTTTGAAATTCCTCATTAGTCCAGACAAACCATAAAAACAATAATTATTTCAATATATCCTCAAATTGAAATATTATTTCCATGATAAAAAAACCTTATACATGTCCACCAAGGGTTAACATCGATTCATGCATTGAGACAATGTCATGTTATCATGGTTAGGCATCTGAATGATCCCATATCTTTGAAACTAGCTCAAAACCGAAAACATATTCACTCAGGGTGATTCCCTTAGATGTAACCCAAGGCATCACCATGACTTTACCAAAATCTCAATACCACATCTGTTTCATTGATACCACATGATGAAACATCTACCAACTCCTCACATATCTAAACCATATTCAACACCATGGTTACCCATCTCATGATCATTGTTGATCACTAAACACACCGATATAACACTATAATTTAATTATTAAATGAAGTGTTTTTAGTTTGTCACACCTATCTACATAGATCAATCCTTATGAACAACTACTCTTCAGTGATAATTGTAACCCTATTCTAGAACAGACAATATTGATCATGTTAAGGACAAACAATTACTTTGCGTCCCACACACCCATATATTTTGTAATTCTGATCCAAATAACCATTATATTGTCTTACCTAACCATAAGGGTAATCAACCCATAAGGGTCATAGGAAACCAAGGTACAAGGAACCAAATCACAACCCCAATGTTATAGCACAACATAAAGAACAATAGTAAACATCCCACAATCTAGTACATCCAACCCATATCCAAAGGTCTCACAAACTATGATCTATATCTAGACATAGAAAAACCATATATAGGGTCCATGATACAACTATATGGAACATTCATAACCATTGTAGATTCATGGGGATTATTAAAAATGATGAGAATTTGGAATCACCTTTCTCAATTTAATGAAATGTGTTAATCCTTAATCTTTTAATAATTAGATATCTAAATTTCTTTCTTAATCCATATTTCTCTATGATCCTCTATAGAACACTTAAAAAAGTGGTTAGTCACATGAATTAATTGAATTAATCGAATGAATTGAATGAATTTAATGACGGTAGAGAATATGAGATAAACTTCATTGGTGGAAATTGTTCATCAAAATGGATTTTAGACTTCTATCTCCCCCAAAATTCCATTACATAACCCCAATTAACATTCCCACTCTCATATTCATCAATTTAACTCATTGAAATCCCTATATTAATTTACTAACAAGACATCCCATTGAACTAAATAAAACATAATACATTCATCCTCTAATATTTTATTCCATTACCAAAATATAAAATATCTCAAATAATCAAATTATTTATTTTATATAAATAATACATATAAAATGAATAACTCAAATAAATAAATGATAATTTACATTCCAAAAAACCTAGAATTAATTAAATAACCAACCACATCACGAAATTATGAAATTAACACCCTATGGAAAATAACACATCGTAATCCAATGATGTGGTCAACATTTTATTTTGTGATAAAAATTTACCTTTTTATCATTATTAGTCAAAATGATTCAAAATTCTCATAAAATCCCATGTTGATAATTTTTAGACTATATTTTTTATCATCACAAATTAAATATTTTTTATTATGTTTTTTACTAACTGGAATGAATGAATAGTTTAATGATATATTGAAACAATATGTTTTATTATTTTATTAGTTAAATATTTTGAGAAATTATTATTTTATTGAATATTTTAAATATCAGATTAAAATAGGCACTAAAAGAACTTTTATATTAATCGTTTTTCATGAAATAATCCAATAAAAATAAAATTTCATTGTTAGTGTTACTTTGGTCTTATATTAACAATTTCTTAGTAAATTATTTAGACTGTTTTTTATTGTTGTATATATTATTATCAAATTATAGTGTTATGAAGGCATGGATATAATAGAAGATCCTGAAATCAAAAATAAAATTAAAAAAATCCTTATTCTGCTTATGGAAATCAGGACAATAGTCACCCAAAATCAATCCTTCTATATTTAAATATAACTCTCTATCGAAAAAATGGGACTGGGTGGTGAAAAGGGTTTAACTGTAATGAGGAAGATGCATAAGAAAATAAATGCTATGAAAATAAGGAGAATGTTTTTTGTAATGTGAATTTGAGTAATGGTTTTAAAATATAGGAAATTGAGGTAATATATAGTAGATATGTCTATCAGTTTATTTTATTCCATTATTGTGGGGATTTTTAGAATCACACTCAATACCACATCAGTTTGAGAGAAGAAGTGATGTAACAATTATAAAATTACTGTGATGCTCAATTTATCACTGATTTATTTTAAGATATATACAAATATTTTCTTATGTGTTGGGATTGAAAAATACTGAGAATGATATTAGAAAAATATTTCTTCCAAAAAAATTTATTAAAAAAAATTCAAGTTAAAAAATCAGGTGTTTTGATTTGTTATTATCATTTCTTCATTATTTTTTCCCATAGTATTATTAGGAAATTTTCACATTAGAAAAATATGTTTCTTTATTAGTATATATTTTACAATAATAAAATTTAATGACTCATTTCTATTTTCAAAATGAAAATACTCTATGGTAGAAATAAAAACGTTTCTTACAAAAGAATGAAATTTGTTTAAAAATTTTATTGGTGTATGAAATTTAAAATTTTATCATATAAGTTTCAAAATAATATTGATTTAATTGAAAATATTTAATAGAAATTAAATTGTTAACTGATGATTGAAATTTAAAAAATTCTCATCAAAAAATGTATTTTTAATAAGATAGTTATAATATTATATGTTTTCAGTGTAGAAAAATTATTTGACAGTTTTGTTATAAATATTTTTTTGATATATATAAATATGATAAACAATGTTTATAAATTTTTAATATTTTGGTTATTTATTCTTTATTCAAATTATCTAGACAGAAATAATTTAATGCATATTGATGCTAGTTTACAGAGTTTCTTAAAATAATTATTTATTAAAAAAACAACTAATCATGGGTTCAATAACATTAAATTAAATGTGTATTTTTTTACCAACTAATTATAACTATCTTTATTAGAAATAGTTCATGGTAAAAACTTTTTTGAAAATGCAGTTTTGAAATTTAAAATAATTATTCGAAAAAGTGAATAATATTATATTATTTAATTTAGTTATCAGTGTGTATTAATAAAATAAAAAATTATTTATTTTTTAATTTATTAATTAAAGTTTTAATATAACATTTATAATATTCAATATATGTCTTGTTTCGTCATCATTTTTAGTCCATGTTTAGGTTTTTAGTAAAATTGATAGTGCATGTCAAAATGATCAACTATCAATTAAAAGAAAACTAGAATGTTTTTATCTTTGAAACTACACAATGATATATTTATGTATCTATTTTATAAATATTTATTAATGATGTGTGTGTATTATTTTAATTTTTTTTTCTATTTTGATGGTTTTTACCCTGAAATTAAGAAATAAATATTTATTTTATTAAAATTAATAAATAATTATAGTACAGTTCATTTCACAATGGTATGAAATATTTATTTTTTGTGATTAATATAATATCTTCGAAATAATCCTAATTTCCATTTGATGTGTGATGTGGTTATAGTGATCAAAAATGTTATGTTAGAATTAAAAATATTTTTCAATTTTAGAATGTGTGTTATTTGATCAAAACTAAATAATTGAGATGAGATTTGCATGGAAATATAAAACAATGTTTTTCAATTAATTTGTGACAAGTATTAGTGAACCACATGTAATTTAGGTGTGTTTTTTTATTGGATTGATAGGATATATGTTTTTAAATATTAATACTATTTAGTAAGATAAATATGTGTTTCAAATAATAAAAACCCAAAAAATAAGTTTAAGTTATCATTATAATGTTGGTCAATGATCAGGGATTCATTTTTGACGTTTAGAAATGAAAGAAAAGTGAATAGAGTTTTTGTATTTGATAGAATGATCAAAACATTATTTTTAATGTCTAAAACATGTGAAATAAAAAATTATTAAACAAAATCAGATTTCCATAAAAATCAATGAAAATAATAATAGATTAGTGTTCGATGTGTCAGAATAAAATATATTCTATTTTAGGATATAATATTGTCAAAATAGAAAAAAACTATTTTTATGTTAAATTAATCCTTTATGATAACAACATGAATGAAAACAAAAAAACCATGGAAAGAAGATAATATTTTTATGTAAATATAAGAAAAATATGGTGATTTCTCCTTTAACATAAGAAAATGTGTCACACATCAACCATATATGTATTGTTACTAAAATGATTCCAAATGAATTTGTAGAATAACAACTCCTTTTAAAATTCCAAATGGGTTAACAATTATAGTTTTCAATATTTGTTTCATTAAAATGACTTTTAAAATTAATTATGTTTCAAAAAATGAGACGATTGTTGTACATTGATTTCCGAAATTTTCATGTTTAATTATTTAAATCTTTTTAAAATTATTCAATGGTATTTGAAAATTTCTATAATATATAATTATTTGGACAAGTATGATATATGGTTGATATTTTTTTTATTTCTTAATGTGATTCATATCATATAAATATTAAAGCATGAGCAATAGAAACCATAAAAGGTCAACTACTGTGGTCTCCAAAAATAATTTGAATGAGAAATAAAACATATAAATTATTGTTTCTCAAGATAATAAAAAATTATATTGGTTCTATTTTAGATTCAATAAATGAAATCAAATTAAAATTTCAATGATTCAATAATGGTCCAAAAGTGATCATTACACAACGGTCACTATAAAAAAGTTGAATAATATATTTATAGTAATGAAAATTTAAAGGGATATTACACACATCTAAATCCAATGATTGATTGAAAAATAAAAAATTCCAAAAATAAGTATTAAGTGATGATGAAGGAAAAATAAGGTCAAATGTTATGAGATTAATGATGAAAAAAGAGTCATAAAGTGATGAGATTTTAAGGCAATTGGGTAGACAAGACGATCGATTAATATGGAAAAGTATGGAAGTAATCAATTTATAATTTAATATAATTGTGTGTATCTTTGTTGTGTTTTACATTTAATAATATATGAATATATATATATTCTGTTTATAATAAATTTATAGTGTGTGTGTATTTTTGTTTTTCTATATATAAAATATACAAAGTAAAATAGATAATTATTTTTTGAAGGTATATCCATAATTAATTATTATTTTATATAACCAATAGTCATAGTTGAAAAACCTTATTCGTATGAATGGATAGATATTTATTGTATTTTTATCATTCTTCCATATTTCTAGAATTGTAATTTCACATTATCTTTTAGATATATAAAATTTTTTTAATGGGGTTTTTGACCAACATTAATTTGATAGTGATTCCCCCTAGATTGGAGTTATACTTCATGTGATTATGATGATACTTAATTTTCATGATTAGATAAATTCATTCCATATGATATATATCAACTACTCATGTCCATGATTCATCCCATCTACACATGTTTGACCATGTCATTAATCTCATTAAAAAATATCACTTCCAATAATCAATATACAGATCTTAGGTTACCAATGATTAAATAAATAACATTTTATGATAGTATATTAATTATTCAAAAACAATATTACCTTATCAAATGTACTTATTATCTTCCAAAAATATTTTTAAAAATAATATTTCCATTGTTTTTTCATCCCGTCCACATAATGGATAATTCACGACAAATATTTTTTATATATGTGTAGAGTATTTTATATATTGAGTGTTTGATAACTAATAAAAATAAAGAGACTTATATTTTATAATATTAATATTTACTTTTATTTATTATAGTATTTATTTATAATTTTTATGGATGAATATATTTTATCATATTATTATATTTTGAAGTAAAATACTTTTTAATTTTTAATTTTTTTATATAATATTCATTTTAACTCAAATCCATTGTTATTAAAGAGAATATATATTTGTACAAGTGAGTGTGTTTCCCACACATTCCTGAGATTGTTTATTTGTATAATTTATAAGTATTCCATTTTGTTTTTTTTATATTTTTGAAAAATGAAATTGAATTCTCATAAATAAATAAATAAATATTTTTTAAAAAATATATATGAATAGTTAACTTTATTTTCATATTTAGAGTCTTATAAAAATGTATTATAAAAATTTGTTTTTTTTGGAAAATTCTGTCGATTATATTGAGCTAGAAAAACTATACTTATTATTTTCTTCAGAATTGTTGAAATATGATTACAAGTAATTTTATTTTTGAAAAATTAAATTAAGACCTAAAAAATCATGAAAAAACTCATAATTATAAATTAGATTCAATTTTTAAACTAATATGTTCTTATTTATTTCTCCCAAAAACTAAAAAATTCAAGTCATTTATTTATGTTATATTTTTATAATTTTATTTGGTTTTGGGGAAAAAACTACAGAAATGGTTATGCTCCATTTGGAAAATTTTCACCAACAATTAATGATTACTGGACCACTTGTAGCATGACACCCTGTGTGCCACTAATCTATACACTGAGACGATGGGCCACATGACTTCAGGCACATCTCCACAAACACTAGAGGCTTCTGATTAATAGTGAGGTCCTAGGTTGTGTCTGTGGGATACTATTCCCTCATAGATCAGAGTATGCATGGTGGTGAATAATAAAAAGAAAATAGAATAATATTAATATTAATCATACAAAAATGAATGAAAATTATTAATAACAGATATAATTATAATCAGGGCATCTCATGCATTTATACAAAATGTGTGGGTAGAGGAATCAAGGGTATAAGCAAATAATACATGCTATAAAAAATTAAAAAAGGATAAAAACTGCTGCACAACATCTCATGCATAGGCTTGGTCCTCTCCCTGAGAGATCATTTCTATGATTAAAATATATCAAGCATCAGATTTATCACACATCCCTTTCACCATACACAAAAGCATAAATACTAATAGCGTACCAAATGGCTCCTAAGCTGTGTGTGAGATATATATCTCAGTTAGAAGACACCCACAATGTCTAGACCTTTCATTTCATGATGAAAATGGATAAAAATGTTCCAAATAAAATAAATATGGAATAGTACACAATTAAAAATTAACAACTGTGTCTGGAATCTTAAACGGACACCCATCTTACACCACCTGATTTGAGCCAAGGCAGACATCCGAACATGGTTCCTATGTATGTTTGACATTTATAAAATAGAAAATAATTAAACATGAAAACCATGGAGGTGTACCCCCAATTATGTTCTTTGTCCTAGGGTCCAATTCAGATGTCATCATTCAAGTGTTATAGTAAGTAGGGATGATGATCCCAAGTGTATATGAAATCATATAATAATAATGATTGAGGTATCTCATATAATTAGTGAATCAATCAATCAATCAAATCTCATGGTTGAGCTATGAACCCATCCAAGGAGATCTTAGTAGGATCCTGTATATCACTTTGGGAACATCAGATATAATCCAAGACCACTGAGTCTGTCCTCGGCTACCCTTACGGTGTCCCAAAGTATTACATGAGACTTGGGAACTATAAGTATACCCTGTGTATCTACATAGGGGGCTTAGTATCACCCTTGAATGGAATATCCATCTTTCCAATGCGTCTATCCACAATTTCTCCCCTAGGGAACTGGTATCACATATGTGTATAAGAAACTGCTAGAGAAGCCCTTTCCTGGAAAGCTAAGGCGTCATCTCTGGTTCATCGAGTTGTAACCAAACAAACAAAGAGAGTCCATCCATGAATCAATAATACACAAAACATGAAATCTCTTGGAATATTTCAAGTGAACATAGTATCAATGCACATAACAATCATGTTATATATAACAATGAAAGGTATATATCACAAGGAAAGACATATATTTATAAATGCATTCCAACAAGTATCCTTCTCAAACCACATGCTTACTAAGATAGACAAACAATAATGTCATAATTTACATGGCAAGGAATAAGGTAGTAAACTATAGAAAAGAATAATCAATAGGAATAAACAACAAGGCATAAGCTATAAATAATGTATTTCAACCATGGAACATGGAATGGGAACGACTTTATCCACATTTCGTAAAAGAAATATGTATATCTCAATATATTAAGCTTGAACAAGTATAAAATTTCAATTCAAACCTAGCATGTCATTTTAAATAAGTACATTTACTTATAGAAAAAACATAGAATGTGGCATAGGGAATAATGGAATTGATATAATTTAAGTGTTAAAATTTGATAATCATAATTACTAAGGTACACAAGTAGCTTGCAATAGGAATTTAAATGTAATGCAAGTATATTTCCATGATAGGAATTAATCCTGAGAATTTGGTTAATATGGGGAATTCATGAAGATTAAGGTTCCCTCTCCTCGATAACCATCTGCCTAAGACAAATTATAATCAAGGGAATTTATCCAAGATTCCACTCATAGAAGGAAATTTACCATTTTATGCATATGAAAATAGGCCATCAAGGATGGGAAAACCAAATGGGTGGAAAATATCAACTATAAAACCATGTAAAGGGGTTTCTTCAAAATCTAGGGTCACTAATAACTTGGAAATCCATTTTTGTTAATTTAATATAAATGAACAATGTTTCTATGGAAGGATCTGGCTAGATTCACAATGATACGATATCAAAAATCCACAAAAATGATTTGAAATGGAGTAGATACCCACACTCATAGTTGTAGTAATCCACACATACGATAAAATATTTTATTCAACCTAAAATTGTAGAAATAATTTTTTTTAACAAAACCAACAAAACAGGGACAAATTCATTTTCACCAGAAAAACCCAACAGATGATGGAGAAACCAATAAATAGTGGGATGATGTAGATAGACCTTACCCAGGTAATTCTATTGGTTCTGAAGGCAACATGATTGGAGGAGTAGTGAAGGAGAAATGTCAAAACCCTTATTGAGGACAAGGGATGAGGTTTTTCACATAGAGGAGAGAATGAAATTGGGTGTAGGGAATGAGGGAATGAGAAAATGGGGTAAAGACATTCATGAAGGTTACATTAGTAAATTCACCCCCATTTTTACTCTATATGGTTGGGATACATGGTTCGTCCAATCCAAGAAAAAAAATGTATATGGTTGTTTCTCTCTAGTAACACCTCATGGACTAGGCATATAGTTTGACTAAAAATTAAAAAACCATGAATTTTAACACTGTCTAATACCGAGAGTAGCTTGAATAGCCATGTTCCTTTGGTCTCATGGTTTCAAAAAAACTGTGCAGCCTATACTATTTTCCCATTTTTAGTGCTCTGGCCTTCAATCGAGCCTTGAATGCCCCTGATAAATCCATTAAACTCATATGATTAAAATTTATATCCATTTTAAGGAATTAAACCAAAAATTTAAATGTTTTATAAATTTGGTTAATGTAAGCATGCTACACCACTGCTACCATAGACTCTATCACCCCTGGATATACTTCTTGGATGACAAGATGATTGAGGGTAAACTCACAGATCCCTTCAAGCATCTATATCCTTTCCATGGATTTCAAAAAAAATTGTTATGAGAGAAGTTGACATCCTTGTGGTCGTATTAATCCACATGATCTACCCATGAATCCCATGTGGTGAAATGTTGTTCCCTATCAGTGGACATGTATGTTAGAAGACAACTCTTTTTTATGACATGATGTGGGTCATGGATGCATTTTAACATGTGAGCATGACCCTCCTGAACTCGGCCTCTTCCAAGGACTAGGTTTCGAAAGTGATCGGAGGGACATTCTCACCATCATGGCAATTTGGATTCCGGTCATAGATGATCATGTATTCATGGATATCATAGATGATCTTTAAATTGGATATTTTCTGAAATATACACTCCTTACATTTTCAGAAAGTTGTGCTACAGTCACTCAAACTAACAATTACCATATTCACGTGGGTTTCATTGGTGAAAGGAAAAGAGTATGGGTGGAGTAAGGCTTTTAAGTGTGCTGATTAAGGAACATGCTTATAAAAATTACAAGGGATGGAGGAGAAGGATTCCGGGATAGTGATTGACACACACCCCAAGAAACATCAAATACCAACAAATATAAAATTTTGTTCAATTAAGTATTTAGGATTGAAAATGGTTAGTGAGGTCACTAGGAATATAATTTAAAAAATAATAAATATTGAATTCTTTAAGAAGATTTCAATAAGAAAAATTAAATATATTTTTTTGAAATAAAGGAAATTTTGAATCAATATATAATAATGAATAAAAATATTAAAAAATATGTAATGTTCTTACATCCATTTTGGACTTCTGTGCATGGAAATAAAACCCCATAAACCATATATTAAAACTCAAAATAATTCTTTACATGAAATGGTCCAATAGTATAAAAGAAACAAATACAGTACCAACATGAGATTTGTTTTCGAAGATAAGGAAAATTTAACAATAATAAATACAAGTCTAGTTATGGGAGATCTCTGATAATATAATTAATTTTTAATGTTATATAATATGAGCCTACATGTTAGTAAAATGATCACTCTCATGCGCAATGTTTGAATCAAAATCATGGTTCTTCTAGTGGATATTTGGCATTAATGAACAAGATACACATCATAAAAACAAAGGGACATCATAAAAATACACCATAAATGTCCTATGAGAGGTATCCAAGGAGGATGAATGAATAAAAATATCACAAATGAAATGGATTACGATGAGAAGTGAAGATTATTCCATAAAAAAGAAGATCTGAACCCAATATGATTGAGATGGATTCCCAAGGGATACTCAGGGTAGTGGTGATGAAAACATGTGACACTAATAGGTAGTTTAAATGACTCTTATAAATTCACTACTTCTATAAATAGGGGAGAAAAACAAATGATTGATCTAATAGATCAATTAATAATAGGTGTAGTGATGAGATCAAATGAGTGGGGAGGTGATCAATGATAATGATGGATCTCATGGGGGATCGGTGAAATCAATGTTTAGAA
This sequence comes from Viscum album, assembly GCA_963277665.1. Taxonomy (NCBI): domain Eukaryota; kingdom Viridiplantae; phylum Streptophyta; class Magnoliopsida; order Santalales; family Viscaceae; genus Viscum; species Viscum album. Next base: position 933,422,704 of record OY728121.1, read on the forward strand.
GGACTGAATGTTGGCTAAAATAAAATTAGTCTACAGGAGTCCCCTCATAGAAATGCCTAAAAAGTGGCCTAGTAATCTAAAAACATAATTATAACCCCACATGAAATATTTGAGCATAATAAATAAATTAAATAATTTTTTCATACACAAATTTAAAGGAATATAAAAGGAAAAATATGAAATTTGGAATTTCAATATGAAGATAAATAAATTCAATAATCTCGCCTATTTTGTTATGAAATTGAAAATATTCTTCCACATATGGTAATTTATTGGGAACCAAATTCATTATATCTTAATTGTAGTTTAATTGTGATAATACCAAATGCTTAGTCAATGTATCGACTAGGTAATTTCAAGTATGTATCTTGTTGGAACATATGTTCCCTAATTGAATGACATCTATAATAAAGTGAATCATAATGCATATGTACTTTGAGATACAATCACATACAAAATATTTGGAAAAATGAAATGCTGAATAACCATCATAATAAAATTAAATAATTTAATTGTACATGTCGAATTATGAAACTAAACCCTTTAACCATAAATCCTCCTTGATAGCCTCAATTAGGGATATATATTCCGCCTCTATTGTTGATTAATATGAAACTAATAACATAATTCAGATCCAGAAATATGAAATGAAATATCCCTGAAAACATATCTTATAGGTGAGTTTATTGTATCTATATCACATTCATATACAGAATTTATGTATCCATCAATTTTATCATTAGTATCTGAATTTCTACTATAACACATGGACAAGGCTGCTGAATGTGATATGTATCGAGGAATCCATTTCGGAGCTTACCAATGGACGATTTCCAGGATTGGCTATAAATCTGTTCTGAGAGCATATTCCTAAGGGTATATCATGTTGGGTACATATCATTGACTAAGTAATATAACCAATGATATTGACATAAGTTATTTTAGACATGTATTCAACATCAAGAGTAACAATAGGGTATTCAGTTGAAGAAATTTTAAAATTTTAAAAAAATGGAAAACTAATATTATATATATATTCAACAAAATATCTTTTATGGAATTTACAAATACATGCATTTTGGGATAGATATAGAAACATATTAAGTATATTCCTGACAATATTTATGCCTATAGTTTTTTTTCTTCTGCCAAGTATTTTATTTCAAAGACACATTTAAACTATGATATAATATAGTTAATGAGATTCAAAATGGTGCACATAATCAGTATATGATCTATATAAATATGTATTTGAATCATTTTATCTTAACCTAGTTAAAATAAACACAGGAATCTTACTTAATCCTATAAATTGTTTTTCAAGGATAAAAGACTCAAAATTTCTATACCATTCTAAACATTATAATGATTTATTTAAAATACATACTTTGATAGGTTTAGAGGTTTTTAGATAACAATTTAGTGGATTCATATAAAATTCCTCATTAAGGTCACCCTGGATAAAATCATTTCTCACATCCAATTATCCATTGTGAAAATCATGGAAATAAAAATAATTATATAACATACTAATAGAAGATTGTTTAATAATAGGTGAAAATATTTCCTCATATTCATTTCATTACCTTTGAAGGAATCCATTGGCCACTAATATGGACATTAATTTTAATTTTTTATCTTTGTTACCATGCTTTACTTTATAAATCCACTTACGCCCAATGACTTTAGCATCATAGGGTATATTAATAATAGACAAAATATAATTTTTTATACTAGGATTTTATATCTTCATACATGGAAGATATCCAATACATGGAAGATATATAATTTAGGGTTTGTTGTAAGATTTAAGATCATCATAAAAATGATTCCGGGATATATAGAAGGATAAAATAATCCATATCATATTGGCTAAACTGTGTAAAATGTCCATGTACCCTCCTTTATCTATCTCAGGTTAGTTGACAATAATTATTTTTATTAGGAGAATCTGAATATAAATCAAAAATAGATTTAATTATAGTAACATCTTGAGGGCTCAGTTTATTAGGATTAATAGGATCATCAAATTGGTCTAGCGATCCATGTTGAACAACCTCTGTGTGAGGAGTATCAATGCTATCATTAGAGACAACTTTTGATTTAGGATAACTGGACTCCATGAACACAACATATCTACTGATTATAAATTTTTTGTTTCTAGGTTTATCAAACTATAAAATTTTGTAATTAACACCATTATGGTATCCCACATAGTCACATTTTCGATCTCTTGGTTGTAACTTCCCAACTTTGATATGGGAAAATACAATAAACTAACAAATTATTAAATGGCCGTATAAAGGTGGTTTTGTTATCCAAACATTATTCTGGGGTTTGGAATTGGTTGGATGTGGATGGGAAGATATTAATTATGTAGAATAGAATAGTGGAAACATCTTCTTAGGATTATTTGGGTAAGCTTGAGGTTGAAATCATGCTTCAGACATAATAAATTATGCTATCGTTCATACGTTCTATAAGCCCATTCTCCTAGAGACATTCCCCAATAGTCCATTCCCTAATTATTCATCCCAATTTACATAATTTATAAAAATTAGAATATATGAATCGATCCCATTATCAGTTTTCATTACTAAATTTTCCTTCCAAAGTGGGTTTTCAACCAAACATTCTAATGTTTTGATAGTGTTAAATACATCAATCATGTTTTAAGGATATAAATCATAACTTTTACAAAGTAATCATCAATAAAAGAGATAAAATATGGTCCTCCTCCATGGGTGGTAGTCCTAGAAGGACCAAGAATATTATCATCAATGTAATCTAAGGGATGAGTATCTTTAAATGGGGACCTAATAAAATGAACCCTCTTAGATTTACCTATGATAATATCATCACAAAAGGGATGATTGGATGGTGTGATATCACATAACAGACCTTGTTTTTGAAGTTATAAAAGACACATAGTTCTATAGTTTCCCAATACCCCATCCATTATATGGTATTATCTATATTAGTAGCATACAAACTTCTCAATATTCTTGAAATTGATTTCTATTCAATACATAAATCCCTTTAATATGAGAGGCATGTATAATTGTATTGTAGCCTTAAAATATTTTTAGGCTATCTGATAAATATAATAAAATAAACCCTTTCTAGTATAGAACTCCTTTGGAGATTTGGTAATTGTTATGTTAAAGAACCACCTATCATATAACAATGTGATTTTATAATGGTCATCATGTTATATCCAAAAAGAACTTCTTCATAAGGGATTATATATCGAATTAATGCATGATATGAATTCTCATTATACTATTGATATTAATTTAATGAATGATTCCCAGGTGGTCTACATATGAAATAAAACCCTAGAATCAAGGACCCAATCACCATTGAGTATATGCCTATACACATTTAGGAATTCAAAAGTATCAAAACCACAATCAACTACGATGGGCTTGTTAACAGATTCTTTAGCCCCATGATGTTGATCTAGTTTTCTATTCATGTGTCTTCTATTCCCAGGCTAACCATAGTTGTAACACTAAACATTTTAATCCATATTCATAGGCCATTATTTGGGTTGCTTATTGTTTGTACCCTTCTATTTATTACTTCATTTCTTTTAACCATTAAATTTTGTTATACCTATTGTATAAATACTCTCATCCTCACCCATATACCTAGGATTAGAATACGATTATTTAAATAGATGTGTTGATTTTACATCTTCAATATTCAATGAGTATCGACCATATATAATAATTTCTACCAATGTTCTATAGGAATTATAAATATAAATTAAGAAGATCATAGCTTGATCTATATCATCTACATTAACATCAATATTGGATAGGTTAATCATGGGTGTATTAAAATCATAAATATTTTTTTAATAGATACAAATTTATGCATTTTAATGGTTAACATGACATTATTCTACGACAATCTACAAAAATGGTATACATTTATGTAGAGATTCACTAATTTAATACAAGTTCCAATATCATTAGGTTCATATCTTAAATTTATAAGAACCAATATATATATATATAATGAAGTCGATAAATATCTTAATTAACCACAAATTCAATATGGACATATTAGTATGTGGTAGAGGTATGAACATTATATTACTGGGTCATAATTGAATTCATTGTGCTCTGAAAAGCATATAAAATCACTTGTAGTAGAATCATGGACCTCATTTTAATTCTTTACAAATTAAATTCATTATCACCATAATTTCTTTTGTTTTCATAGTTAATTGAATCCATTATTTATTCGATCTATTTGATGAAAACATTATGGGGACACTAATAGGACTACATACTGAAGAATTATCCATGATCAATGGATATAAAATATTGTACAATTTAGAATTTAAAAATCGAATGGGTTATCGAGTTGAACATGATTCTAGTTATAAATATAGTAATAATGTGATGATTTTGGATGATTTCAATAAGTAAAATTAAAAAAATAGTTTGTAAATAAAGAAGAATTTAAAATAAACATATAAGAAATCATTAAAATAGGAAAAATTATTACATATTATAAGGCGCGTTTGTGAAATATATGAAAGAAAAGAACACCACCCACCCAAAAAATTATTGAAAAATTAAAATTAACCCATATAATAAATGATATTATAGTATGAACTACAAAAAAATTATAATTTTTGGGAAAAAATATATCATGGTTTCCTCTTAGAATGTTTCGGGTGTGGTTGTGTTTGTTGAAAAATCTAGATGACTGCAAATGTGTATGGATGGTGTGTGATGAATTCATGTTTTTAAGGTGGCACAATTTCCCAGGGTTTTCCTAATTTTTGGGCACCAAAATTGAGAGTTTGGGGTTGGTAAATGAAGTATTTGTTCGTAGGAGTTAATTGTATGAAGAACATTGATGAAAATTTAAAAAGGATGAGAATTGCGTACCATAAATCATGGACCATGTAACATGTTCCGAGAACGGTATGCAGAGTAGCGGGAAAGATACACTATAGCGGTTTGCGAAACTTAAAATGGTTCACGGTGGAAGGAGATATGGTACGCATATGTCTTGTTATCGTAAGAGGAGAGAGATTTTGTAGGAGGAAAAGCGGTTCATGAGTTGCGTGCAGTTTAAGATGGCATGAGGATTGGTAAGCGGTTGAGGTTGGATCGAGGATTTGGAAAATATTATGTTAGTGAATTTTGAGGATATATTTGCCTATATAAGAATAGATAATCCCATTGATTACGGTGGATATTAAACATAATTAGAGAACATATTTTTCTTCTAGAATTATACAATTTCCAAAAGTGGTTCACGTTGATGGAGTTTGCAGGGATTCATAACAGAAAAATAATGTCTGATACACGGAGGAGGAAGTCCAGCACACAGAAGGTGTTGTCTTGGTATGCAGAGGTATAATCTCTAGAATGCGATAAGAATAATTCTACATGTAGTACGAAGAGGGGTAGCTTCTTTACGTGAAATCAATGATAGTATGTGAACAAATATTGGTTTCTGGATAGAAGGGCTTTCACAGAGGGGGTTTATAGAATCTGCACGCGGAAGTAGTACGTGATTGCGAAGGAATAGGTAGTCCGCGAATAGTGTAATTTTACAGATGAGGCTTCTATATGTGGAGAAGGTGATCTGCATACCAAACAGGGTACACAGTATCTGGGAAGGTCATATGGTTCGCGATTTATAAAAGGAAGCTTGTGAAAGCATAAAATCAGTATACTAAAGGATTTTATGATACATTGTGTTACTCAAGAGGGATGAATTCATCTATGGGTTAAAACATGACTTCAAAAGATCATCTACATATAGATGAGGATGTAGAAATTCAAGAAAATGAAGGGACCTAAATTTCCATTAACTATGTTTAACCAACAAGTCCATAAAATTTGAGTGGATTAACTTAGAAGAGTACTAAGAAAAGGAAGAGGGAAACGATGACCCTTTCCACCAGCAGAAAGCTAGGGAAAGAGGCATAAGGAGTGACCCTTTGGAATACAGTGATCAGACCCTAACCATCGTATAAGTAGTGAGCCTTAGCATAGAAGATCAATCCTAGACATTGTACTCATTATTGGCAGTGAGCCTTAGTGAATTTAGTACAATGGAACATTGTCATTTTATGATCCTTGGACATAGCACAGTGAGGGTGAACGAAGTTAAAATCACTGTTTCATGTGCATGATTTCTTATATTTCATTTATTGCTATATGAGGGAGAGTGAATTGAGTTTTTTAACAATGATACAAGATCTGAAGGGAAAATGATTTAATCTTTCATACCCGGATTCCCCCCCTCTTAGGTTATCTGACGTAGTGGAATTAAAAATTGGTATCATAGGGAAATGTTAAAATTCAAATGTTCTCTCCCAAGAAGTAGAAATATATGTGGTCAATAATAAAGTAATTTCAAAATATGATGGAAATAATTTTCAACTATGGAAGAATCATATGCAGAACTATTTTCGATCAGTAGTTATGTATGACTTCACTGCAGCTATGCAAGGAAAATCAGAAGACATTAAAAGAGGTGATTTATCAGAATATGAAAGTAGATAATTGGTTGATTATTCTAAAGAGATCAATTCTTTAATTGGGCCCTATCAAATGAAATTTATATGAAGGTGATGTCTTGTAAAGCATCACATGTAATGTGGGAAAAATTGTTGAACATTCATGAGGTAGACACAACAGTTAGAGAAAAACTGCTAAAGGTTCTATGGATCAAGTATGAGGATCTCATAATGAATCCCAATGATACTTTTGATGAATTCTTAGACATTATAAATATAATTTTGGGATACAAGAAGGGTCTTGGAGAAGTGATTTAATATATAATGATTGTGAAACATATCATGGTAAAACATCCATCACGGTTCAATCCAAAAGTCTCTATGTTGGAAGATGAAGACATGAAAGAGCTAACACTGGATAACCTACATAGTACAATTGTAGAATATGAAATGAGAAACTATGATAATGATGCGGTGCAAAATGGGAAGTCTAAGGAAGTGGCATTCAATTCCATGAATAATCTCTCTATTAAAGATTTTATTAATGTGGAAATTATGGATGATGTCATGTTATTTATCTCCTCTAATATGGAATGGGGAAAAATGAAGTTAAAGGTAAACATCCATTTGCATGATTTTGATGCAGAAAGATTGGGAATTTAGAAGAAAAGTGTCTTAAGAAGTTTGATGATGAAAATGAATAAAATGATGCCATTTCAAAAAAGAAGTATACATCTAATGAGAAATGGAGGGGGAAAACAAGGATAATTATCTTCGAAAATAAGAATCCACATTCAAAAGTGAATTAAAGGTCAAATGAATCTAAGGTAGAAGAGTTGGATGACTTAATGGATCATAAAATAGATGGTTGGGTGATAGTTGTCAGAAATTTGATAATTCGAGAATAAAGTGACAACGCGGAATGTGAAATTGTAGATAGATTTGATCTTCAAGATGAATTAAAATCCGAACATGAAGAGATAGATATTTTGATAGATAAAACAAAGAAAGCTAAAAATTGTGTTTGTGATTCCAACATATTTATATAGAAACAAAAAGAAGAATGTTCTAATATGAATGCAGAAATTGAAAATAGGAGGTCTTCAATGCTATAAATCTCTGAAACGGTGGTTGAGTAAAAACTCAAAATTGAAGAAAATAAACATGAAATTGATAGTTTGACAGAAACTAGAAAAGATCAAATCAATTTTATCGAACAAATATAAGAGGAATACATCAGTCCGTGAGAAATTGTTTAAGATCTGGAGATACTGCTTACTATCAGTTCAATATTAGGGAAGAAGATCATACATTCCACATTGAAGATGATATTTAATCAGAGTAGTCCATCAGAACAGAAGAATCAATGAATTATGAATAATAAGGCATGTATGAAGCATAAAATAATACCGAAATAAGTTATGATTCATGTCATACCACAAGCACACACTCTAATATTTAAGATCAATTTGGGAGTAAAAAAGAATTAGAAGATTCGGAGAACTCAAGGCCTAACTAGTGTTGTATCATTTCAACATAGGAATCTACCTCACATAAGATTCTATTTCTATGGGAATATGGGAAACTCACAAAATGTATTCTCTACCACAAAGGGCTACCATAGGGAATAAGACCAAAAAAGGTGGTTGTATATAAATCAAAATTATAGTTCATCATCTGATTGACTTTTTTTGAGGTGTAAAGTAGTCAGAAATATGGCCAGATATTTCACATCAACATTGTAGAAGAATGTGCTAAGGCAGACCACATTTTTTTCTAAAAATCCGAAAAATGGATCATCGAGAGAGCTTGAAATTCAAAATCATTTTGCATCCCTAAAAGTTAGAGCTGATCCATCATATACTAATGACGATCAAAATTATACATCCATTTCATGTATGATGTCAATGTCATCAATAAAAAAAATTAAAGGGCTGAGTATGCGGTGGTTTATGAAATTCCATTAAAAGCATTAGATCACACTGGGATATTGATCATTGACAGCAGATGCATTTCCCATATGATAGGAAATAAGGATATAGTGACAGGAATCAGCTGCGATAAAAAAGTTATAATAATATTTGGTAATGATAAGGGCATGAAAAATATTGTTTCAAGAAAAGAAATGTTTGAAGGAAAAGACATGAGATGAGGAGATGTATTGGTTGTTGTGGGGCTTAGTAAAAAATTTCATATTTTCAGTCAGTTGTGTGACTTATGGAATTCTATAAGTCTTTAAATGAAATTTTGTATCATCAAGGAAAAGGATGGTGTTGTTTTGTTGCAATGAAAGCATACAAAATAGAATCTATACCTCATGAGTGGAGAAGAACAGATGTGCTTTATGTATAAGGATAAAGAAAAAAAGATATGGGAAAATTGTCTTGGCCACATAAGTGACAATTCGTTGGAAGATCTAGTGAAATATAATGATGCTAGAAATCTCCCTAGATTATCACATGATCATACTCATAAGTGTGATTCCAGTCAACAGGGGAAGATCAATTGAAGACGTATAAGAAAAAGGAGCAAAGGTCAACAAGATTGATTGAGTTGGTTCATATTGATGTGTGTGGGCCAATCTTGCCAAGGGATATTGATGGGAAGTGATATTAGGTTATTTTCATTGATAACTATATCAGAATTGAATGATTATCCATAGTCACACACAAATCTGATGTGTTTAGTTGCATTACAAAAAATCGATGAGAATGGGAAAAGATTATTGTTCAAAAAATCCTAACGATTAAAATACACAATAGAACAGAATTCACCAATAGCCATGTGGAGGATTATCTTGAGAAACCTGGAATAAGGAATCACATTTCAGCAATATGAAATCCACAATAGAAAGTAGTATTTGAGAGATGAATTCGAATTGTCAACAATATGGCTAGAAAAATGATCATTGAAAAAGACCTTCTAGAGAAATTTTGGAAAGAAGCTATAATGTACATAAAATAGTGCTTTACCTTTTCAAAAAGTGGAGAAGACACTATAAGAGTTATGGAATGGAAATAATCTGTCATTGAAGTACTTTAGAATATTCATAAGTAAATGTTTCATTCTCAATAATGAGAAACATAGGAAATTTGAATCTCATGGGGATAAGGGGATATTTTTTGGATACTCAAGGAACAACAAACTGTATACATGCTTCAATAAGAGGCTGGGAATGACAGTTAAAATTCATGATGTGACTATAATGGAGAATGAATAAAATCTTTACAAAATACATAATCAAGCTCATGAGTATAGTGAAGAAGAGATGAACAGGTTAGGGGATGCTCCAACTCTAGAGGTTGATTTATAAGAAGACTCGGATGATGAGAACAATTTAGTGTCATCCTAAAGACCAGCTAGAAGAGATGAAATTGATAGGCATGACACAATTGGTGATTAGTTAGTAGTAGTGTAGACAATAAGGGTTACGTCTATACAATAAGAATCATAATTATCACTAGAGGAATCTAAAATATTTGGTGAAGAAGATGAAGATGAGAATTAGAATTACTCAATGAATGAAGAGCTTTACCATATTGAGAAGAATCAGACAAGGTACATTGTTTCGTGACCTGTAGAACAGAGTATTATTTGGAAAAATTGGGTCTTTTAAAACAAAATTAATGAAGATGGTGGTGTCATTTGAAACAAATCCCAACTAGTTTGAAAAGGGTACTCCTTGATAGAGGGTATAGATATTGATGAGAAATTTTCACGTGTAGCAAGGCTGGAGAAAATCAGATTATTCTAATCCATTATAATGCAATGAAATTTAAGGATTTATAGATTCAATTCATGTTGGAATTTCGTAATGGAGTTCTAAAATAATAATTCTACCCAGAGAAACTAGATGGGTATTTTATTCACGAAGATGATAACAGAGATTGTAGGCTGAAGAAGGCTTTATATGGCTAGAAGAAAAAAACAAGAGAATGGTATTCAAGGACTGATCATTTTTTAAATAGACTATGTTTCAAGTATGGTTCGGTTGATTACCATCTTTATTTCAACAATGAAAATATTCAATGGATGATGGTTCTGGTTAATGTTGATGACAAAATCATCGGCGGATCAGATGAATCACAATGTAGATATTTTTCTGAAATCATGAAAAGAATGTTTGAAATGTCGATGATTGGTGAGATGGAATTTTTCCATGGCATACAAGTGATGTTAGGCAGAAGTGGAACTTTTATTTCTCAATAAAACTATGCCAAGGAGTGTTTGAGATGATATAAATGGGTAATTCCAAATCTATGAAGACTCCGGTTGCTACCCGGCTGAAATTGACACAGGATAATGAAGGAATGGTTTTTAATATCATAGAATTTAGGCAGATCATTGGAAGTTTGTTGTACATTACAGTAACAAGGCCTGATATTCTATTTTCCACAAATCAGATAGCAAGGTATCAAAGCAATCCCAAGGAGAGTTAAATGATTTCCTTAAAGATAATTCATTGGTATATCAAGGGAACACTGTATTTTGGCTTAATGTATAATGAAAAATCTCGGCCTGAGTTATTGGGATATGAATATGATGATTGGGAAAGTTTAGAAGATGATAAGAATTCTACATCAGAAGGTTCCTTTTATCTTGTAGGGTTATGTATTTCTCGATTATGCAAGAAATAATATTTAATTTCATTGAGCACCATAGAAGCTGAATAAATTATGACTACTCAACCTTGCACACAACTATTGTGGATAATGCAACAACTTGAAGACATGAGGATTGAATTGAAATCTCCAATCAGAAATCATTGTGATAATTCAAGTACTATAAATCTTAGAAAAAATCCATTCCATCACTCAATGAAAAAACACATTGAAATAAAATATAATTTTATAAATGATAAATAGGATAAAGGGATTGTGATGTTGGAGTATGTTCCTATAGAAAAACAAGTTACAGATATTCTTACAACGTCCTTACCCAAAAAAGAGTTTGAAAGGAATCAACAGGCTCTATGAGTCCAGTTGAATCCCCACAGTTGAAAAATTGTGGATTTGGGTCCCACTGTCCCTAAGGTAAGTTGTGTCCTTCCCTAATTTGATGATATGTTTTGTTTACCCTATTACAGACAACTTTGAAGTGCCCTTTGGGATCGTTGACAAAGGTGGAAGAAGTGTGACCATTCTAGGGGGAGAAAAGACATGGGGAGAAGCTTCTCAGTAGAGCAGCAATATAGGGGGATTTGAAGATGAGATGAAGCTATTTGGAGGAGTTTTAAATTAGGGGGAGCAATAAATATGATGATGCTAGAAGTGATCGATCAAGGATTAGATATCATGACAATAGAGGATCACGTTGAATGTAGTTCATTGGTATCGGTGTACCAGTTTGGTATCAATAATTAGTTATTAGCAATGAAGTAATTAATTTATGGACTTTTCATTATACTATTTTTTCTCATGCCGAGCATGGCTCATGTTGTCTTAGAGTATGTGCTGAGTAAATCATTGATGTCTATCTTATTCTCTTGAATAGAATGGTGGTTGAATTTGGAAGGAGTTTGAATAAGTTATCAAAATTTAAAATAATTGCGATGAAAAGTGTAGTCAACAAACCCAGAGGGGGGAGTTTTGGGCCAAAATACCTCAAGGTCTCCTTCTTGTATAATTTGTTTTTAGTTGTGTTTGTTCACAAAGCCAGATGACCGCAAAAGAGTTTGGATGGTGTTTCCCAAAGGCATGTTTTTAAGGTAGCACATTTTCGTAGTGTTTTTTAAATTTTTAAGCCTCAAAATCAATAGTTTGGTGTTCGAAAAGGAGGTATTTATTCATAAGAGTTAACTGTATGAAGAATGTTGAAGAAAATTTGAAAATAATGGGAATCGAGTACCATAATTCATGGACCACGTACCATGTTTTGAGAATGGTACACAAAGTAGTGGGAATGGTACGTGGAGTACCAGGAACGGTACACTGAAGCGGTTAGAGAAACCAAAAACGGTTCATGGAATAAGGAGATGCAATACATGGATGGCTTGACATTGGTAGAAGAGAGCAATCACATTGGAGGAAAAATGGTTCGTGGGTGTCTTTTGGTATGTTGTGGCATGAGGATCGGTAACTGATGGAGGATGGATCAATGATTTTAAAAATATTAGTTCATAAATGTTTGTGGATGTCATTGACTGTATAAGAATTGATAATCCCACTGATTACGGTGGATATTGAACATAATTAGAGAACTAATTCTGCTCATGGAATTCTACAAAGTCCAAAAGTAGTTCGTGGTGATGGTGTTTGCGGGGATTCATAGCCATAAAAAGATGTCTGTTACATGGAGCAGGAAGTCTTCTATAAATAAGAATTTTCTCAGTACGTGGAGGAGTAATATCTGTTATGAGAGAAGAATAAATTCTCTTGTGTTACACGGAGGGGGATCTCTAGTACGTGGAAGCAAAGAAAGTCCATGAACAGGGAACGGTTCGTAGATAAGAGGGGTATTTCATAGGAGCTTCACAGAATTGGTACGTTGTAGATGTATGTGATAACAAAGAAAGAGACAATCCGTGAATATAGGGGGTTTGTAGAAGAGGCAATAATATGCAGAGTATGAGGTCCACATACCAAACTCGGTAAATAGTGCACGATAAGAACCAGTGGTTAACGATTTTCAAAAGGAAGATTTTTAAATCTTCATATCAGTTTTCAAAAGGATTATACGTTACCTAGTAGTACCTATGAAGTTATTCCTCATCTATGGGTGAAAAAAATACTTCAATAGAGCATCTAACTATAGTTGAAGATGCAGAAATTCATTAAAATAATGGGACCTACATGTTCATAAAATGTGTTTTACCTACATGTCCATAAACTGTGAGTGGATTTCATTACAAGAGAAGTGAGAAAATAAAGAGGAATAAAGTGACCCTTTCAACTAACAGTGAGGTAGATAAAGAGGCATAGGGAGTGACCCTTGGGAATGCAGCGACCAGACCCCAAACTTTGTTAATAAAGTGATATTTTGCATAGAAGATCTATCCTGAACATTGTACTAATTTTTGCAAGTGAGCCATATTGAATTTGGTACATAGGAAAATTTCCTTTGTATACTTCTTGGATGAATCCAAGTGTGGGTGAACCAAGTAAAAATTGGTGTGTCTTGTGCAAGATTTCATATCATTGTTTTATTACAATGGGAGGAAGAGAGAATTGAGTTTTATTTAACAATGAAACTAGATCTGAAGTGAAAAAGATTTAATCAGTCTTATATTGATTCACCCCTCCCCCCTCAGGGTATCCTACATAATGGACCTAACAATATGATACATGATATTTTATTGAAAACAAAAATTAAGGGGATATAAGAATACTTACAATTCTAGAGAGTGGAGTTGTCTAATAGTCATGTTCCCTTTTATTTTAATATAAAGAGAGCCTCTGGGATAGTAGAAGGTGGTCTATCATGCATAACATCTATATCAAGAGATATTTCTATCTTTAAGAGCTTATAATATTGAATAATGGGCATAATTTCTTCACCAAAAAGTAGTGTTGTTAAAACTACACTATAAACATCATACATGAGGTATCCAAGGTGGAAAACAAGATGAAATCATACCACACAAGCCAAAAGGTTGTATAAATTAGTTAGGGTTTTCCATATAAAATGAGAGCTGAATGAAGTAGGATTGAGTTTAATGATGAAGGGACACTAAGGGTAGTGGTGATGAAGCCCCCTCACACCAAAAAGTGGTTAAAAAGACTTGGATGAATGAGATAAACACAAGAGAGATGGACAAATGAATGACCTAATAAGGAGAATCTAAACAACTGTAGGGACAATATAAAAGGTAAAACAATGTGATCAATGACTAGAAGGTATCCCGAAGTGAATCAATGACATAATAGATGAGACAAATCTCTGGATGGTAAAAATAAATGAAGACAACACCAGTTCCCTCACACAAAAGCCTAGAAAATACAATGCACATGGGAAGCCCCTAAGTGAATAGTTAAGCATAGTTCATGAAGTTAAAATATTTTTTAATTGAGGTATTAAAAGTCATATAAAATGTTTAATTATAAATTGGTAACTTTAATTTTAAAAAACATAAATTCAAAGAAGGTGGATTAGTCTGTGAGTTAGGGAGCAGCTGGTGGGTTAAAATACCGGAAAGGGAGGGAATCATTAGGTAATATTAATCTATTGAAGTGAGTAGTAATATATTTATCAAGGTAATTTAAAGAACTGTGGACAGTTTTCAAATATTTAAATAAAATAAAATAATTACATGCTAATGAAATTGAGCACACTTATAAACTAACGTGATTTTTTTATCTTTAATAATCACCTTCTAATCATTATCTTTATACCCTTATTTTTAAAAAACATTACATCACTCTATATTCATAGGATGAAATAATAATTTATAGAAAATTATTGATAATGTATTTTATAATTATTTAGTAACATATTTAATTATTTTATTTTGGGCATTCAATTGGATCTCTAACATGTTTAACATTGAATTAAATTTCACATAAAATACTAATTAAATCTTTTTATGAGAATCCCACCTCTATCATAGCTAAATTCATAATTAAAATTATTTGAACCTTAATTTTAAAAAATTCCAATTTTTTAATCTTTGTCACATTAATTTTATTTAATATTTTTTTTCTTTTCAATGTTAATTTTTTTATTAATAATATATTTTTAAAATGATTAATGATTTTGATATGCTTAATAAGTAATGATTTTATACGTTTCATTATCAATTTAATAAAATTTTGAATCAGTTATCCCCATATATAATTTTAGAGTATGAGGGAGAAAGAAACATGGGATTTAAGTATATTTTTTGAGTAATATCAATATTACTGAAATTATAGGAAAATAAATTTATGAAAAAGAAAAATATATAAATAAGGGTATAATTTTTTAAAAAAGATTAAATTTAGGTCAAATGAATTAAAATTCTGATAAGTAACTTGAACAATTTATGATAAGGATATATTTTACATATATCCAGACATATTACTAGTTTATTGGATTTGAGTTGAAAAAATGACCCCATTAATTAATCGATCATGATTAGACCAGCCCTAGTGTGACCAATTTATTATTGAGGTAAAAAATGACTTAATTAAAGGATCGTTCAATTTTTTTGTTCAGATTTTTAATCAAGACATTAAAAAATATTATATTAAATAATTTTTTTTATAAAAATCACTAATTTGACAATAAGAATATATAATATTATTGTTTTAAAAAAAATTTCATTATAATATAATATAATAAGTGTAGTCATGTGACCTACCAATTCAGGTTCAAAAGGTTGAGCGTGATCCGATTATTAATCAGGCTTTAAAAATAAAACCATTTAAAATTCAGTCTAAATGAAATTATCCTAGTAAGAAATTTTTATCACTGTAAGATTATCATAGTATGTAGGCCCCATAACTCATGAAATTTCCTAATTTTATAATACATATGACCTATAAAAGTTTGGTATGGTTCTATATTGTCCATGAATTTAGGATAAATGAATGAAAATGAAATGTATCAAATTTTCATGTAAGTACCCTTTGAATATTTCAATATATTAATATGTGATTTTCATTGGAATTGGAATGGTGTTACATGTTTCACATGTCCCCATAATTGATATATTAATAATATTGAATCATATTCACAAATATTTTCCGAACTAATCGAATTAACATTCATAGGAGCCTCATATGAAAAATATAGGACAATGGTTGAATGTGGAACATGGGATTTAGGACATGCACAACAAAAGATTCAATCATATTAGACCTATGGTCAATGTGACATCACAAGAATATGTTAAATGAAATAAAATAATTAATTTGGAAGTATTAATTGGTTTTTATAAATTAATGTTAAAATATAGGGACCTAATAACATAAACAATGTTATAGCCAATCCGTAGGGTTAGATACATAACCATGAGGTAGTGCTAGAGGAGAGAGAGTGCTCGCATATGGTGGATCTTCTATAAAAAACATCTAGATTCAAGGAATTTTCATGAAATCTTTTAGGACTCAACATCCTCAAAATAATTCATAGATATCACAAATAACAATGTTATAGATTCATTCATCTCAATTATTTATCCAATGATGAGGTGGGGCATGTCTGTTAAGGATTTTAGCCATTTTATTTTTGTATTAATACCATGGATTATTATTTCTAATATGAATCCATTATTTCTACCCCTTTGGAATGATCTCATTGAATATTTTTTCTTATGAAAAAAAACACATTTGATCCATATTTGTTTCTATTTTGAATTATGCAGTCATGATCAATTGTCATGCTTAAAAAAAAATTCAATGAAATAAATTTCATATTATTCATTTGTCCTTTATTTCATCACATGTTAATCATTTTCATATGGTAAATTGTATATTTTTCTTCTAATCTGATTTGAAGTGTAGTCAAACACTAGATGCACATTGTTTTGTACGCTAGATGAAAAAAATAGAAATTTTTAGAAGTGGTGAGGATTAGTGATGGTTATTGGTTGGAAGATTGATTAAAAAAAATACTAGGAGGTAATGAGGAGGGGTGATGAGAGTTCATATGACGTGAGAAAATTTCATTCATTAGGTGATGGATGATCAAAATGTAGAAACCAATGTAGATTTTGGCATGGTGAATTTTTATAGGGGATTCTGTAGTTATAATGGGGGAAGATTTAGGAATTTTGGTGAATATTCAGGAAGGATATGACATTTAAATGAAAAATTTTACTACAGACCATGTATTCTATGGGAATATTAATTCAATAGTATGCCTCCTATGAAAACTAAGGATTCAAACCCATGTTAAATATCACAGGCCATGTGTCCGAGCCTACTCACTTTGTGACCCTACCTAGATAGCCATGTTTTGTACACATAGTATAAGTATTGGACACCAGGTGTTCCCCTACACCATGACACCTAGATGAAAAAATATTTATAGGGACATTCACATACCATATTAGGTAGTATGGTACATCAAGGAGGGGACATGGGAGTACACCTGATGTACAACAAGATAAATGTCATGTACTTTTATTTAGGTGTTCTACCACCAATATCACCTTCTCGAAGACATGGAATCTGACATGTTTTTAGTTCTTGTTGTGAAAATTCCATATAGAACATGATTATGAGATTTTATTTGAAATTCGGGATATGATGTGAGGCGGTGTGAGTTGTTCACTTCTTCCAGAATGGGTTAATCAATATGTGACAAAAGAGTGATCTATAAAGAAATAATAGGTATGGAATACCCCTTGAGGGTACATGTAGTAAAGATATTGGTTTACCTAGATTCTATATAGTTATGATCCTAAACTCCTAAACTCCCGACAATCACTCAAGAGAATGAGTATTCTATCTCTATAGTGGAACAATCTTTTAATAAAGTGTAGAAGATGCATTGGTCCTCCACCATTATGGGGTTAGAAATTCCTCATTAATGGCATGCCATTGGAGAGGCTTGTGTCCCTAGTAGACCTGTTGAAGATTATGGTGGACTACATGAATCAGGATATGTCTAACACCTAGAAGTAACATCATACTAATCATCCTTAGATGGAGGTGAAGTATTGGATTCATCATTATTTTACTATATTTTCTTTATAACATTATATATTTTCGGAGTTTCTTCCCCCATCTTTGTCTCATGGGTCAAAGAGACTATTTATTTCTTTTAATTCCATTTGGTTATTGGGGTTTCATACCTTGTATACTTATAATCACCCATTTTTGGGATTTTTACTCAAGTGATGTTTCTTATACAAACAAAAATTAGTCATAGGGTGACTATAATGGGCTTGGTATTATTTGATCATATTAGTACATGATGTCAATAATCATACAATGTGGATGGTCTTAGATTTCATCTGCAGCACCTTCCATATCCACAGTTGTTAGGTTGGATATCACCTAGTTTCTATTTAGGAGTATATATTTTCCCCTTTTTTAGTTTAGATATATTTATATTTTTACACATTGTTTATTCTTATAGATCATCACATGCATTATTTCTTCTTAGGTTGGTAGTATTTTATTTATCCCATATTTCATTGATTTACATTGTAAGTGTGCTTGTGTATATGTTCATTAGGCTATATACTCATATCTGTGATATTACTACTCAATTCTAGTCACCTGCCCATTTCTTATTTGGGGATGGATTGGGGAATCACTCTCAGCTTACTACAAATCAGTGTGGGGCTCTAGTGGGTTTTAATTTAGCCAACT
Source organism: Viscum album (assembly GCA_963277665.1). Lineage (NCBI taxonomy): Eukaryota > Viridiplantae > Streptophyta > Magnoliopsida > Santalales > Viscaceae > Viscum > Viscum album. The sequence goes on from OY728121.1 coordinate 933,441,439, forward strand.
GGTATTAAAGTGATGTATCTTGTGGATTATGTTTTGTGTTAGATGTTTTATGAGTATTCTCTAGGAAACATAGTAAAATTATGTTATTTTATCATATGTTTTGAGCCTAGTCCAATGAACCAAGTGATGGTGTGGTGGAAAATGTATCCATACACCAGGACTCTGAACACCTTCTTATCAGCTTTGTATGATGATACATCACTTGCATTGAAATTAATGTAATAGATATCATATTTGAATGATTCTTATAATTCCATTTCCTTATTAATTAAGCACCCCATATATGATCATATAACCTTGGTATATATTATTACATTTTAGGATGAATACATGATGACATATATCTAGGATTCTCATATATGGTCTTTTTGATGACTTGTTGAGTGATGAGGACTCAGTGTATAGACCTTTTCACGACGTTTTCCCTCTCAGAGATTTGAGAGATGTTTTTCCACCTTATGAGAGGTGTGTGGAACCACCTATTGGAGTTTAATATTACGTTCAACTATATATTTATCATTTAATAGTTTTAGTATGGAAGGAAAATAAATTCATGCATACTTAATTTACTCAAATTTTTTAAGGGCAGAGACAACTTATGACTGAAGGTAGGAAATACCCTCAATGTGTATCGAAATGTGTTGAGTTTGTTGTCTATGTTTTCTTGTTCATGTGGACTCCAAAAAATAAAATGATTACATTTTTTACCTTTCTTATTCAAGGAGAAACATGTAACTATTGAGTTTAGATACTGAGGCCTAAGAAGAGATGATACTCTCATGGATGGAGTTTCAAAATTTGTTCCATGATGACTAATATCATTCAACCTTTTTCTTAGTGAGGATTCAAGATCTTCTGGAGTTATTGTAGGGTGAACTAATTTTTGTGGAGAATATGTTGTGGTTACTTGATGTCAAATGTTACCCTATCAATATATTATGATATGGATACTTACAAGAATGGATGTTTTAATAGGGCCTATGTAGGGACATCCAAACTGGTATGGTTTCTATGAAAACCGACCTTGAAAGAAGTAATCGGGAGGTCCTTGATAATAGTGATATTAATGGTAGAGAATCATCTTGAATCATGATCTAGAAATGGAAATCATAGAGTAGAGCCTTTATCTACTTCTAGAAAATGTTAGAAATAAGATTCTTACTATAGGATGTCATTAGGTAAGTGTGATAAGTGTTAGGGATCAGTAGTACATGGATCTCTCTAGGGGTATATTCATTGGAGAGATAGAGATTTCTTATCATTTGATTGGTAGGGTCACATGATTTGTTATTTCCCAACCGAACACTATACTGCAAATGGCCATATAGTGAATGGAACTCCATGGTAGAGTTCGCACTATAATTAGGGATTGCAAAATTTCACACTTCTTCCAATAATAAATGCTAACAATCTATGGAGATAATATCAAGTGAAACCTCTCGGTAGTTTAGATGGATCCATATAACATCATCACTGTTATAGAATAGATATCTATCATACTTTTCTAGATTGAATATCACTTTAGGATAGTCAGGTTAATATGGGTGCATGTGATGAGAATAAAATTAAATGGAGAGAAGGAACTACTAATAGAATGAGTGTGAATTTGGAGTAGGATTCTATAACCAATCTACCATTAGTTGGAAATCTAGTCAGTTGGTGTTGTAGGCTCTTCAGACACCAGCCTATTGACGATAGAGGATGAAAACATATATGTATTCCCTAAAAGTTTTTTGAGAATACCTTCATGTATAGGACTGAATTATACACTAACATGCACTGCTTGACATGTATTATATCATATAATTATATCATTTGGAACATGTTGAGCTCATGCAGCTGAGTTTAATGTTTTAGGACCTTCATGAAAATGGTTTCATTAGACCCAGTGTGTCACCCTAGGATCATTTGATACTATTTTCTATATAGACTTATATGATCTTGAGGATATAAGATGATTATAATTACCTTAACTAAGTGATGATTAATCATAAGTACCCCATTATAAGGATTAATGACCAATATTACCATATTAATGTTTCAAGATGGTTCTCGAAGGATGACCTTAGGATCTACTAATAATAGTTGCAGGTTCATGAGGAGGACATTCCAAAACAAACATTTCATTATCATTATAGTCATTATGATTTCATGGGGATTCCCTTTAGTGTTTAAGATTCCCTAATTTTCATTATCAAATTTATAAACTATATATTTCAAACATTAATGGATCAATTCATTGAAGTATTCATTGATGAAAGTTTCATTTACGTTGCACTAGAGGAGGAGAATATAGAGAAATTGACGATGATCTTAGACTTACTATGGGCAAAACAATTATATGGAATGCACTCAAATATTCATTTCTAGATTATTAATGTTCAATTTCTAGTTCATGAAATCTTTGAACATAATGTATTTGTAGTCTCTTAAAAGATAGTGTTGTTACTAGTTTGGGACCCACCCAAGAGAATATATGAGCTAAAATGTTTTCCTCATTCAGGTGGGTAATATTAGAGTTTTGTGTTAGATGATTCTATTATTGTGGCCCCGTTAAAATACTTGAATTAAAATGGTACTGGTTCTCCTAGAATAACCATTTTATATGAACCTTCTAGGAGATGAGGTATAGGATGACTAGTTCCCCCTTTCTAAAATTCCCAACGTAAGGTGTTGAGTATGTGGTGGAATTTAATTCATGTAGATAAGAGATAATGTTCATATTTTTATAGAGGTAGGTGGTGATAGGTTATGGGTCTAGGCTATTCAGACAATATGAGGGGAACTATGTGACAAAAAACATAGAGATTATAATAGTATTCTTTACCCTGATGATGAGGAGGTATTATGTTTTAGGTGAGTGGTTTGTAGTATAATCCAACCAACATGGTCTGAAGTACATCATTTCTTAGAGATTCCCAACCCAAGAAATAAATATTTTATATATTTCTTTATGGAATATGAATTTTAGATAGTTAATACTCTAAGGATGTGAAACATTGTAAAATATTTTCTTAGAATGAAATCACATTGTAGCATGGAGGAGGAAGCATAAACGAATTTTTCATCGATACAAGTGACCTCAGTAGAGAATAGAGGGGAATATTATATCTTGTCAATGGTAGTGAATCGACCACTTCTCTAGTAGGGGATACATGATTAGTTGGATGAAATCGATTGTGAATTTCTATATGACCAAATATCATTGAGAGATGAACCGTATGGATTTTATGATGGCGAGGAGCATGTCATTTCACTGATGTATAGTAGATATGGTTTCATTTATTGAAAAAGTGTTAAAATTGTTTAATACCTCCTCTTTGGTGGTACATAAATTAGTGAAAATAAGTATTATGACCATTTATGATAGTTTTTCAGGCCAGCAATGACAAAACGAATTACTACGTTTTTTTTCCTGATGCCTCACCTGTAAATAGGTGAATCTAGATCATCGTGTTCTTGGGAGTTTGACTCAAACATTTTTCAATCCAAAGTGTAAGTGGGATGGAATATTAATGGATTTTATAATGTGTATTTTGTAGATATTAAAAGCCCATTCCATTATCTGGGTGAGAATTTATCATCTTAACACGTCAACTCACATTATTATTATCCTAATGTAACATTTACTGGTTATATTGTTGAACATGTAAGTATAGGATATCATCCATCATCTTGTGGTAATATCAATGATTATATTAGACTATGATTCTTAGTTCACATAGTGTTTTTAGAGTGGTATTTAGGGGGATTTTGAGAACCATTTATTGATGAGAATAATGTTCCACACCCAAATAGTTGGCTAGATATAAAAAACATCTAGGTTTTGGAGGATATTATAAGATCATTCATGTTGGAAACTATTATAAGTTTAGTGGATCACGTAACATTGGTGGATTTATCTTATATAATTAATTATCAAAACACTATTGGAATAGAACCCATCAAGAAACTATAAAGGATACACTATAGGTCACCCTTGTACTAGATAGAGATAGGCGGGTCATCACTTATGAGACTATAGTTCATGTACATGACATCGTTGAATATTTAGCTGATAGAAGAGTAAATGAAGTCCATCTAGAGTTGAAATAAACCTTATGTATCCTGACATCAAAGAAAAATAGGGTTTTAATAGGGAGACAATGTGTTCCTATGAGTCTCTCTATGAAGATGTTTGTTAATGTTTCTTTACGGAAACAAGATATCCCTAAGGTTCATTAGTCTGTTCCAGATCCTACATAGTGTTGATGGGTTTTCAAAACAATATGATTTACTCCTGTTGTTATACATAATTATTGATGTTTTCTAGGTGTTTTAATGGAGGTTATACATTTATGAACATTACATGCAATAGATCAGAGTGAGCTGGACATCGAGGAATTAGAGAACTTTTCAGAGTAAATGATTTCAATTGAGGGTACCCAGTAGAGGATTCTTCTAGGGTAAAATGTTCTTCTACTGTGAGTTATTTGTTATCTGGGTAACCACCAAAAGAGATAATGAGAGTGTGGGGGCCAAATACAGTCTCATTACCCTTACCATTTCACGTAGTATTTCTATTTTAATATAGAATTTCCATGAAGATGAGACAATGTAATGAACCCAATTTTCATATATAGGACCATTGGATATTTAAATATATTAATATGGGTTTTCGTCAGATATGTCACAGTGTTATGGCTGTCGTATGGCCCAAAAATTAATATATTAAAAATATTAATATATCAAACCATGCACACACATCATTTCATAATTAATGGAATTCATATTGATTAGAGTATCAGATTAGAAATATGTGATTGTGGATGACTCCAAAATTCATTTTATACCCGAGGAATTATTAAATATTCATTCACATCTGATCTCTAGTCTGGGAACATTTTCGAGCAGATGTTGGATGAAATGAATAAATTAAAAAAAATAATTTCCAACATTTAATTTTCAAACATAGTTGCCACCTTACATAAACCATGTTATAGAATATATTTAGGGATAGCCACATAAACATGTCTTATTCCTAGAGTAGAGGGAGTTTTATAATTATAAGTATCATTGGTGATGAATGAGGGGATTCATGTATTTGCAAATTAACTTCTTATGACTCATCATCTATGATTGAATTATTGGAGATCACTGACAAAATCATCAAAAATTGTTTCTTCACCCATGATTGGTCAAACGATGATGTAATTATCCTTATTTATGAATTCATGCTATTTTTAAATTACTATTATGGGTGATGATTTCATTTTTGATTACACAATTTATTCCCCTTTGGAATGATATCATTGATTATTTCTCATTTTCCCTAAAATACTCATAGTTTTTATTTATCTATTATTAAGATTTATGTATTGAGGATTGATGGTTTGGTTCCGAATGGATAATTATGAATTCACATTTTTAATTTTTCCTTTCTCCAATCATCCTTCACTTATTCATCATTGGCTTTTTGTAGGCTGCTGATTTGAATACTAGTTCTGTTTAATGAATTATTGAGGAAAACCCTCAGTTGTTTAATGATATCAATATCTGAGAGGGTGAATTTGTGGATGTTGTGTAGATTTATGAAAGATCCTGGATGGATGATTTTGGGAAAAATATAAACTATTAATGAGGATTTGGAATGTGATTTTTTTGATGGGAAATATAATCACGTTCTTTAGGTGATAGAATATTAGAATCTGGTTACTAATGAGGATTTAGACATGGTCAATCAGATTGGTGGAATTTTAGATAGTGATGAAGGTAGATTTGACCATTGTGGTGAAGCTTCAGAGAGTAGATGATATTTATATGAAAATAATAACTGCACTACATGTATTCTAGATGAATACATTCCATATACCATTTATTCTATAGTGGATATGGTATCAAACAATATTTAAATATCACACAGCTAAGGGCTGAGCCCACAAGCTTTGTGACCCTACCTCGCCATCTAATACATCTACATGGATTAAATGCATAATACATATGGTGATTCCATACATCATGTTCCTCTAACATAGTTCCATGTATAAGTATTTTTACATTCCATTCCATGTAGTTTTACATGGACATTCCAAGACTTGATATTACACCCAACATACACCATGAGAAAGACTGTGTAATTATCATCAGATGTTCTACCATTTGCATGAACATATTTAAGACATGGAATATGACATGAATGTAGTACTTTAGGATAAGAACACTTTTTAGAGCATAATGGTGGAGTTTTTTTTGACATAGATAAGTGGTTCAAGGTTACACAAGATATCTAATTCTTCCATTTTGGGTTGTCGATGTTGAGACTCGATAATGATGTATGAAATAGCTAGAGACCCCTAAAAACATACAATGATCTGGGTTTTGGTCTCAAATTTCTTATGTAGATATAATTGGAAACCCCCAAACATCCAAACAATGCATGGGGTATAGATCTTCAAAATTAATAAAATAAACCCCTCATCATCAAGCATATACAAGGCACTGATACTCCACCCTTATGGCATTAGTACCACCTCGATTGTGGAATTCCATCAGTGAGGCATGGGTCCCCTATGGATCGGGAAAAGATTAAATTTAGATATTTGAATTTTGAAAACAAAAAATTTTAGAGTTATAGACTATCTATTTATCTTTAACTGGTTGTGATGATCAAGATTCGTCATGCTTCAGCTGAAGTTTCTGTATGATCATATTTGCTGTTTAGTTTCATCCCCACTCTATGTCTTATGGTCCAAGAAGAATATTTTTTATTGCATTAATTATTTTTTTAAGGCATCCTACTGGGTATGAAAATCCTCACCCCTACATGGGATTTTTTGTCATGTGACATGTCTTATTTAGATTATGGGTAGTTAGATGCTGACCTTAGTAGGATTGGTATTGTTGGAGATTATAATTACTCATTGATTATGATGATATGAGGTCTGTAGTATTAATTTTAATGAGAAGGATATTTTTTCCCATCTGTTTAATGTTTGGGATTCCATATTTTTCTAGTTGGGCGTGTCTTTTCCCCCTTCTAACATTATATATATTTATATTTCTATACTCTGTTTATTCTTAGATATTATTGTATGTAATATTTTGTAACACCCCAAGATTTCACAGTATGTTATCTTTTTAAATAAATTCAATAGTGTGTATTGCACGCAACACCGACATGTCTTGCATTACACACAATATTGAGATTCTCTGAAAAAACACTTTAGTATTATAATTATTCAAAAAACGTATTTATAACTTATAAATTATATATAGTAATATAAATGGATATAAATAAATTTTAAATGATAATATTTTCACATAAATAAAACATATATATAATGAAATGTATAAGTTTCAGTAAAATAGTTATATTTTTAGAAATACTATTTTCGTAAAGGAACTACTTTCGATGTACTTTTTTGAACAACAATAAAATTAATTTTAGACACGCTTAAAAATTTAAATTTGTAAAATAGAATTTATTTTTTAATTCATAATATCATCATTATATTTTGGTTAATTTTTATTATTTTTCTGAAAAGTTTTAATTTTTGATGAATAGTGAAAAATATTGCATTATTGGTAAAAAGGAATTTTTCATTTAAATATTTATTTTAAAGTAAATTTATTTTAAGGTCAAAATAGATAAATAATTCAAATATTAGTCTAATATAGGTCATTAGAATCAATTGTTATAAAAAACTAGAGATAAAAATTTACTGATATTTCGAATATCTCATTTACCTACATTCTAGCCACATTTTCTAGATTCGAATTAAAAATTATTTTTCCACTTCGGTGAATTGAAATTTTTAAAAAATGTACGTACATTGTTGTAATTAGTGTTAAATATTTTTTCAAAAATAATCATTGTAATTTTGTGTGAATAATATCTTTTCAATTTTATTTACCACGGTTAATGGTAAATAGGGTAATTAAAGGTAAAAAATAATATTCTAAAATTATATAATTACTGTAGAACATGTCTTAAATTAATTTTATATGTGTGTTTCAACCAAAATAAACCATAAATTGAAAATTATGATCTTTTTTAATTCAATTATGTTATATTAAGGCATTTGTTATATTTTATTTATAGATGAGTAAAAAGTGTCATATTCAAATTTTATGAACTAAAACATTTTTAATATTGGGGAATACAGAACATAAATTTTACAGTAATTTTTAATTTTATAAATAATAAATTTATATTCATCATTATAATTTATTTTTAATTTTAGAGAATACACAACTTGGTTAAAGGATTGTATAATAATGATGTTGTAACATATTAATTAATCTAGACAACAAATAAATGAAATTAAAAATATTACAATAAATATAATATTACATAATTAATAACATCCACACATTTTGTATATATCATATACATGTTAGTGAGATATTTGAAGTATTATTTTGATGATATAATGTTGTTTTGATAATTTGAAAAATGAAAATATTGAATTGTATCAAAATTGGAATAAATGATACTTGAAAATAAATTATATTTTATTAAAAATTATAAAATTAATAAACATCTAGACTTCATCCATATGACTAGTATAATTTTAAATATATCATAAATTATCAAATTTATATTATGTTTTAATTTTATACAAAATTTATTAACCCAATAGTATAAAAATACATTATTTCTGGGTAAGACATAAATTGTATAACTAATGGTTAAGGCCAAACGATAAGGTTAATTTTGTGACCTTAACATGTATAAAAATAATTGAATTAAAGGATTATGTCCCATAATTATCTTATAATTTAAATAAATCACTTTTTAGATATTTAAAATAGAAAATATTTTATAAAAAAATTAATAGTTTTGGTGTTTCAAAAAGTGCCCCTAACCTCTATCATAAAAGGGAATATATTCTTCTATTTTATTCACATATCTAAAGATGTATTTCTCAGCCAAACCCTACCCATTTACTCTATAAATATCGCTCAAATAATCATAGAGGCCAAAATTTGGGCCTAAAACCAACATATAGATTCCGTTTGTGCAAATCAAAAGGAGACTCTCGAAGAAGAGATAACTGTTTTACTAATTCAAATCAATTTATTTTCTTCTAATACATTTTATTCCTATGTTGTTTCTATAATAATGTAATAATTCCAATATCATATTAATTATGAGATGTTATTATAATTATTATAAAACCCTAATCCTCCTTTTAACCTTCCTTCAGATAATAATATCATTGTGTGTGAGTACCAAAGACTTACATTCTCCATGCAGTGATATGATTTTTTATTCAACATTTCATTTTTGGCTGGGTATATTGATGAGTATAATTGATGTACATATTAATATAAAATAATAATTATTTAGTAAAATTAATATAACATCGATTTCCATACCATTTAACCATCAGGGTAATGATATTGTAGCTTGTTCGTACGTACAACCCACCGTCTCCACAACGCTGTGAGATTCATTCTCCACATTAACCATTCAAGAATATTTATAAAAATAAACCTAAAGAATATGTTTGAAATATATGAAATAATATTTCTACAGGAAGAATAAATAAATAAATAAATATATATATATATATATAATTTATTTACATTCTTCTATTCAATAGGATAAGAAAATGGAAACAAAATTCATGTGTACCTACGACCTACCGTTTCCATGAACGGTGTATTCCATTTCATATGTATATATTTTTTATACATATTTATATACAAAATATTTATGACGTATATATAATTTTATAAACTCTTTAATTAATTAAATCGTGATCTATGTAATATGATCAAGAATAATGAGTCAAAACATTTATAGGAAGCAAAGTTATAATTACACAAAATGTTGCTTTAACTTGGAATTGTTAATAATTGTGTAATTTTCTTCCCTAAAAGATTCATATTTGATATCATAAATATTATTATGATTCATTTATAAGTTAATATTATGTTTAATAACATAATATAAGAGTTTCAGATACGTATAGAGTGTATGATACCTAAGGTAATGTAATTCTATCTCACGTTAAATTTTCATGAGATATATGCCATGCTTACCACATATTTGTTATGTGAAGTATATGTAATAACCTTATTATATTTGATATCATGAATACATTTATCTTCATGGTATTTAAATATTCATTTGAAGAAGAATGTCTTATGACCTAAATGATCAATGGGGTATAAGAAACATTGAATGTATAAATAATTAATCCTTTCTCTATTTCAATATTCTTGATAATATTTTACATAAATATTTTTTTTCGTTCTAAAAGTATTTAAAAAAATATCTCAAATTTCTATGTTCATTAAAATATCTTCAGAAAGGAATATTTTTATGTTATTATATAAGGTTAAATTTCACAATGTCATTATTATCTGAGGTTGTTTGTTTGTAAATATCTATTGGGTCTGCTTTACCATCCATGTTCATGTTTCATAAAATGTATTTAAGAATATTATAAAAAATTGTTTAAAGTAACTTTTAACCATGTTTGACTTTATAAACCACTTTTAAAAGAATATTTCCATCGTTTTTCAAATGATTTCCATTATTTTCTTTTTGAAAAATTTAGCAATAAATTATTTTTTAACCTATTTGGTGCCAGCAGTTTTTTCTGCCATCAGGATTCCTTCATGTTTTGAATCTTCCCTTACTATTTTATAAGGTTATTTTTAAAATAAATATATTTTTGTATAATTTTGTGGCTTTTTCAATGTAAAAAAGGGATATTTCTCTCAAATAGTTAAAGTGGTTTTATTATATTATTTTCATCCATGTTAACATCATTTATCGTATATTATGCTTAATTGAGGTTAATTTATTTTGATACAAAATTAAATATATTATTTATGGTTTTATGATATGTTTGACTATGTATGTGCTCTTTTGAAACCATTCAAGGTTTAAGGTAAAATTATTGACATTTCATATGCTAGTTTAAATATGAATATTTATGTTATGATTCAAAATATCAATATGTGGAATGCTTTTGAATTAGAATGAAACAGGTTTGGGACCAGTTAATGAAAGCCATATATATTGGGGACTGGTTAATAAAATCCCATTGATGCATCAATAGTTCTCATGAGACAAACTATGAAAGGTTTTTACCTATTTATGTATTGTCTTGGAACAAAGCCTTGATGATGGTGTTATGCTATCCGACATTTTTCATTCCCTCATTATGAGATAAGTTATTGATATAACATGTGAATATTCAGGTAGTATAATATCAATTTTAATGTAAAAATATAATAATTTGATTTATTATTTCCATATTTGGCTTAATATTACGTTTAAAAGGATTGGGTTACAATTTTATACATTTCCTTAATGTTTATAGTTATTTATGAATGATTCTTCTATATTGTTTAACCTTACCGAGTATCTGAGATCACCCATTTCTTATGGTTTATTTTCCTTGGATGCCAAGAATTTTATTATGATTTATATGCAGGGTTACACTCGGAGAATAATGGCATTAATAAAGGATTATCTATGTTTTATTTCTTGTATTGAATTTTAATTTATTGTTAATATGTGTAATCCATTTTACAATACTCTTAAAATGATCAGCCCTTAAATATTTGATTCATTTTAATCAAGCCAATGTATTAAATTAAGGCACGAGCTCCAGGAATCTCGGGTCGGGGCTTTACTATTGTTATCAAAGGATGCTTAGAAACAAACATAGAAATTAGATATAAAAACTCTTATTAGGTTTCATAACCCAAAGATATAATTTAGGGTGAATTATAGAGGAACATCTTAAAATTTTGGTAATGTAGAGATTATGTGTGTATTCCAAGAAAATACATATTTTTCTGGATAATAGTAGTGGATGTGGTTCTTGAATAGATGTACCGAGGAGTTATAATTCTAAAGAGTGTTTTTTGATTGACTCTGGTTATCCTCGTAAATGACAAAGGGCCTTACTATGCACCTAGTTTGACAACCCAAGCGACATTCTTAGAACAATTCTCATTTTATTTACCTACCATTATGAAGGATTTAAAAGTAAAGATAACCCTAAAGTAAACATTGTTTATGATTCTAGTTTTATGATTAATAAAATTATTTTCTGTGCTTTAAAATATTTAGTGTTTGTAAAACTACATAATTTTATATGCTAATACAGTATTCTATTCCATATTGAAATTGTTCCTAGTAGAAGGAATGTGAAATCCACCAATGTACATGATCTACAGAGTAAGAAAGACCATATCATTCATGTTCTTAAGCCAATATTTCATAAGAAAATTGTCCACCTTAATTCTCATTATATGAAGAAATATTATCATTTTTTAATAAGATAAATAAATAATTATATGATTCCTATGTCTTTGAAGGGAAGAAAGATAAGAATATGATGACAGAGAGAAAGATGTATAAAGGGAGGAAGGAAAAGAAGGATTTTCCCACATGTGATAACTATAGAAAGAATTAACCTGAAAATGCTTGAAGGGAATGTGAATTTTTTGTAACTTTTTAGAAAAAGGAAACTGATTTCATGATTGATAGGGTTATGAAATGGTTTCAAATGTACAATGCTTAAATTGAATGGATATGGGACACTATGTGAACCAAATACCCAATTTTCAAAGGAATATCCCCAAGATAATGCTATTAGATATTGATCGGGTTCTACTAAAACCACGGATGATGTGAAATGATTAATAAGGCAATTAATGAATTACTTTATTTGAATATTTTATTAGCATTGAACTGCTCATAATATTTATTGAGTATATAAGGATTGTTCTTTAGTATTATTTCATTAAGGATTTGAGATTGTATGGTACCATGTAAGGTGACACCATTGCATTTTTAATTTTTTGGAAAGAATATGGATTTTATAAAGATAACCTTAAATATTTTTCTAATATTGAGATAATGATGTTGGAATAAAGAGAGGATTGATTTGGAAAAAGTATATTGGATATTATTGACTACATTGGAACTAATTAATAGTTTCTTTATTATATCATTATTGTAGTTTATAACATTTTTTGATTTAAGAACTATATCCTATATTCTATATTCCACATAAGGGATTAGTAAGAATGTACATATTCAATAAGGTTTTATGGTAATTCCTGGTATTACAATGTTTTAAGAGAATACATGATAATGTTATTTACATGTTTTTTACGTGACAAAAAATGATCTAAATTATGTTATGAGACCTTCCTTAAATATTTTTGGACTATGTGTCTGGATTGAAATATTTTGGAGAATTATAAAGGTTCTAATAGATTAATTTTAATATTGGATAATATTTTTATTGATAATAATTTTTTGAGATTATTTTTAGAATTTTACAATAATTTATTTTTAAGAAAAGGACAACCCGAAGGTCGGATAATTGCCCATTGCGTCCAGAAAGGCCGCAAGACCTGAACCCACAGCTAAAAGGAGATAAGGGTACATCAAATACCACTGGCCTACGTGATTTCTTAGATTGTATAAAATAATTTTTTTATTTAAATGGTTTGACATATGTTGTATATGTTCATTTTTGAAGCCCTATAATATTAATATATATATAAATTTTTTTAATTTTATTATCTATTAGAGAGAGAGAAGATTTTTTTGATAGAAATTAAATAAAGAAATAAATTATATGTTCCAAGTAAGTATGATTACTTATGTTCTTATTCTATGAATTATATTATCTATTAAAATCTTGGGAAATTATCATACATCCAAGAATTCTTTTCTAGTAATTTCATTTATGATGAATCGAATGGTCCCTTATATCATCATTGACTTCTAGCTTTGTGATTGTTAACATTATCCTAAGCATGCCTCTATCACTCTCCATCAGAACTGATGATTAAAATCTTCTTTCATGTCTATGTTATATTATATGGAACCATTGTTTGTGTTATCTTTTGTAACTGTTCTACTTACCTTTCTTTTTTATAAAAAACATATTATATTATCTATATTTCTGAAGTTGTTGTTATATAATGTTATTTTATAGTATCAATCTTTTATATACAAAGTGAAATTAAAAATTGTTAGAATGAAATTTATTGAATTAGGGGAGAATGTAACACCCTAATATATCAATGTATGTTTTTTATTTAAAAATATTCAGTTGATTGTATTTTATACAACACTGACTTGGCTTGGGTTACACGCAAGATTGAGTTTCCGTGAAAAAAAACATTAATATTATAATTATATAAAAAATATATTTATATCTTATCCATTAAATATAGTAATATGAAGAGTGAGAAATAAATTAAAAATTAATTTGTATTTTTTTCACAGAAAAAATTATATTAATAGTGAAATGAATAATTTTCAATAAAATAGTTTTATGTTTAAAATAATTTTTTCTTAAAAAAATAACTTTTTATGTATTTTGGTGAACAAAAATAACATTAATTTTATAAAATATTCAAAATTAAATTTGGTAAAATAGACCTAAGTTTTTATCTTAGAATATCAAAATTATCATAGATTGAATTTTTTGTATTTTTCTTAACAATTAAAATTTTGATGAACAATGAAAAATACTACATTGTTGATAAAAATGAAATTACTTAAATAATTATTTAACTTTAAATTTATTTTAATGTCCCAATAGAAAAATAATACATATAATAATCCAATATTGGTTATTTGAATCAATTTTTATAATAGAATTAGATAAAAAAAATTATTTAACATTTGAATGTCTATTTTACCCGCCTTCTAGCAACATTTGTAGGATTAGCATTAAACGTAATTTTACTACTTCTATTGTAACACCCCGATATTTTATGAAAAATATTCTTTTTAATTTCATTAATGTCTTGTATTGTACGCTACACCAAAAGAAGCTTGCACAACACGCATCCTTGACTTGCCTTGCATTACACGCAAGCGCGACCTTCCGCGATAGCGTGTGTTGTACGCAATACTGAGTTTCGCTAAACAATGATATGCTACTAAAATATTATTAAAACTAGCCGTTATGAATAGTAATAACGACTTTTTGAAATTTTGTAAAATTTTATTTTTCAAAATGGAATTCATTTTTGGATTCGGAATATCGAAATTAGATTAGGGTGAAATCTTGGTACTTTTCGGAAAACTTTCATTTTCTGATGAATTGTGAAAATTACTAAATTTTAATTAAAAACAACATTTTTAATTGAAATAATTAAAAGTGATAAATTATTAGTTTTAGTGGTTTTAAAGTATATTTATAATATATTTTTACAATTTAATACAATGTTGGTCATTGGATGTAATTTCACATTTAAACCAGACATAAACAAATGTCAATCTTTTGATAGTTATTATCTCTTAAGAACACACTATTTCTTTTGACGACGGGAATTAATTTTTAAATTAATTAATGCAACTGATATGTTTTTAATTTGTTAAAATAGACTTCATTTTTGAATTCATAATATAAAATATAGCTTAGGCCTAATTTTTGTTATTTTTCTGGAATGTTTCATTTTTTGATGAATAGTGAAACCACTAAGTGGTAGTTAAAAAATGAATTTTTCATAAAACATAATTTTACCTCTTCTTTGGGTGGAATTTCAAAAATCCGAGAGACACGGTGGATGTCAGTAAGTAAAATGTGGTTCAATGAGATGAAAATAATTTTTGGTGAATAGTATCTTTTTACTTTTTTTTACCACTGTTAAAAGTAAATAGGGTAATTAAGGGTAAAAATGATATTATTATTACCCTAACACATGTCCTAATTATATTGGATAAGTTTAATTCTACCATAAACAACCTTAGGAATAAAATATGACCATTTAGGCCCACTTGGATTAGATTAGGACATTTTTTATTATTTATTTCAAAGAAGAGTTAAAAGAGTTAAAATCAAAGTTTATTTACTACAAAATTTTTACTATAGGGTTATACAAAAGATAAATTCGATTGTAAATATGAATTAGAAATAAAATAATATTTCCTACATAATGATATTTTATTTATAAATTTTAGACATTAAATAAATTAATTTATTTATGACACAATGATGATGCAGTAGTTACCATAATAGTGAAAAATTAGAATAATTGATATTAGAAATACCTAAATAAATATAATTGAGACTTTTGATGAATTCCAATAATTTTATAGGTTAATATGACATGTTAGTATCTATTTAATTTACTCTTTTCGAACTAATCATTCTGTTATGATTTTCACAAAAATCAATTACTAAATAGTGTCAAAATTGACATAAAATTGTTTGTAAAACAAATATTATATTAGTAATTATTATTTTATTCCTAAAAGTATATGGATCGTCCAAATGACTTAGATAAGGTTATATATATTAATAATAAACAACTTGGGGTTCTTTTGGCTGCTTATTGTATGTTTATTAACCTTATAGTATAAGAACACAAGAAGACACGGTAAAAGTAAAATTATTATACTTAATGTTAAATCTAAATGATAAGGTTAAAATAGGAACCTAAACTTATATAATTCTATTTTATGAGATTATTTCGACCCATACCCACCTTATATTAGAAATAAATCAATTTGGAGCTATTTAAAACCGAATTTGTCTTTATAATAAAATAATTTTTTTAGTTTTTCAAAGGAGCCCCTCTCCTCCCTTATAAAAGGGCACTTCCTCCCTCTCTTTCTCACACCACTGTGAGCCTTCAAGCTCGTCCAAACCCTGCCAAATTCCATTCTACACTTCCATAGAAACATCCTAGAGGTTCTGGTCTTCCTCAAAGACCAATTTTATTGCCCTAAAAGGAGATCTCAAAGAGGCGCTTCAAAGAAGAGGTAATGTCCGTTACCGATTGTTTCAACTTTATTTCTTCTTTCACTTCTTCTTAGTTTATTTCATTATGAAGTAATAACATCAGTATCACTAATATACTGATATGTTATTATAAGTATTAAACAACCCTATTTCACCATCTATCCATCCTATGGAAAATGAAATCACCGCACGTGCGTACGTACGGAATACCGTCTCCACACCGTGGTGTAATATATTTTCCACCACCACTTTACTTGGATGGGTATAATGGTGTACATAATAACTAAATATGATTATTGTAAAGTGATATTTATTATGATATAGTATACATACACTCCAATACAATTCCATGATCATGAGAACGATATCATCGCTCGTGCATACGTACAGACTACCGTCTCCACGACACGATGAGATACATTCTCCACGTTAACCATTCATAAAGGATTATAAAGTATATATAATAAGTAATCATGAAATATATGACATAATAATGATACTGGATTTATGTGTATATATATGAATGTCATCTACTTAATTCCATTCAACTCAATAAGAAAACGAAAATAGCATTCATGCGTACGTACGGCCTACCGTCTCCATGAACAATGTATTTCATTCCATTTACTAATCTATTATATATATATCTCTATATTTTGAATATATATTATAAATAAATCATGTTTTATATTCTGGAATTAATTAATCATGATCTAAGTAATCATATGAAGTCAAAACATGGACGAAAAATGAAACGATTTTACCCAAAACGCACTTTAACATAGAATTTACAAAAGAATGGGTAATATAAAGTCATAAGTGAACCATATATGATATCATAACAATGGTTATGATTCTGGAATAATTCAATGACATTATTTAAATCATTATACAGGAGGTTCGGACACTTATGAAGCAAATCAGACCTAAGGTAAGGGAAATATCACAATCTCATTTCTATCCGAGATTGTTTATACTTTGGCATTTATTGGGGTTTATTTTATCATCCACATCCATGATTCCTCAATATGTAATATTATTTCCATCCACCTAAAAGTTTTTAAATCCATTTTTACCCTTCTATGAGTTTTTAGTAAAGGATATGAAAGGAATATTTTGTCGTTTTTCGTACGAGGTACTTTTTGACTTTTCCGACAAAAGTACGAAGAATGTTTTTTAACTTATACAGGATGATTGGATTTTTAATACATTATTTCTAGAATCTTACTTTAAATGTTTTCAAGTTTATTTTTAATCAACTTCTTTTAGTTTATAATTCTATGACATGTTAAGAAAGGAAAAGTGTTTTTGAAGCGGAAAGGATATTTTCCTCAAGAATGGAGTTCAAGTGTTTTATCAAAATTATTTTCCATCTAAGATAATAAAGGGTTCTGTTTCTATCCCTATTATTACATTGATTTGATTATGTTGTGATGGAATTATATTTTTATGAATTCTTTTAGCTTATATGAATTGTTTTATGATGTCACGATGTTTAAGATTCCCATTTTTATTACACGGGTTATGCTATGATGTATGGTTTCTGATTTTGTGGCACACATAAGAATGGTATAATTATGAGATGGGTGGGACCTATATCTCCCTCCAATGCATTGGGTAAAGATTTTATATCTCATGAGATAGACATGGATGGAATGGTAGGTTAAACCGGTTCAGTGAAACAGGACTGAAATGAGTAGTGAACTCGGTTCACAAATGGTCTCTGTCCACTAAAATAGTCATGGAAATGAGTCTTGACTAACAATAAATGATTCTCTACGATTATGTGTGTATTCCAAAAAGTTTCATGTTTTATGTTATGATTATTGGGATTAAATTTCACTACTATGATTTATACCATGTTATTATATTATGATCTCTTTTGTATGTTACGATTTCCAAAAGTTATGTTCTTATGAATTTGATGTGTTTGATATTTCTTTTGTTTACCCTTACTGAGCATTTGAGCTCACCCTTTTCTGTTTTATTTTCCCCAAGATATAAAGAATGGTTTTAGGTATAAAAAAAGGAAGATATTTATGGGATATGTTGAAGATCTTTCACCATGATTAGAAGATTATATTCCGAGTTTCCAAAGACACTAAACTTTTACGGTCCTTGCGTGTGTGTTTTTGTTATGTACTAAGTATTCCGAAAAAGTAATGTAATGAAAATGTACCTTAAGCTTAGGGTATCTACATCTATGAATTGAATTTTGAAAAAGGTACTTACATAGTGGTAATCAGAATAAATTTTTATGTCTAAATAAATTAAATGTTTTAGTGAATAGTAACTTTTGACTATTATTTACCACGAGTAAACAAAAATATGGTAATTAAAGGTAAAAATAGTATTATAATAATATAAAATTTACCCTAAAACCTGCCCTAATATCATAATAAAACTGTGTTTCAATGAAAATAAACCTCAGGTAAAATATATAATGCATTTTAAGCCAATTTTTTTAGATTCAGACATTTATTATTTTTTATTTTAAGACATGTTAAAAGAGTCATATAAAAATTTTAATATCTAAATAATTTTTAATATAGTGTTATAAATAAGAGAAATTATAATATTATTATTCATTTTAAATATATGATATTTTTATTAATCACGATAATTTATTTTTAATTTTTATAGAATAAATAATTTAATTAATGGATTTTATAATAGGGATGTTGTAATTGAAAAATTAGTTGATGTAACAAGTAAATGATATTAAAAATATAAAAATAAATATAATTTGACATAATTAATTATATACAGGAATTTTAATGGTATATTAGATACATTAGTTAGACTTTTGAAGTATGTTTTTGATGTTATCATGTTGTTGTGAAATTTTTACAAATGAAAATATTGAATAGTTTCAAAATTGATATAAAAGATAATTTAAAATAAATAATATATTTTTAAATGTTATAAAATGTATAAAATAGATAATTCGTCTATCTAACTTGGGTAATGTTAATAATTTCACAAATTATCCAATTGGGGTTCCTTTGGGAATTTATATTAACTATGTTAACCCAAAAGTATAAAAAGACAAGTCGTAATAGAAAGAGTTAAATTGTATAAATAATGGTTAAAATGAAAAGTGAAAGTTAATATTGTTACCTAAACATGTTCATAAAGAATTTGAGTATTAGATTTAGACCCATCTTCATCTTATCCTTTAAATAACTCAATTTGTGGCTATTTTAAATTGAAAATAATTTTATAATAAATTAATAGTTTTGGAGTTTCCAATAGTGCACCTCACCACTATCATAAAAGGGAACCTCTCCTTCTCTTTTATTCACACATAAAAACCAATTTTCCTCGACCAAAGCCAAACCATTTCCTCTACCAAATTCCCCCAATTAATCCTAGAGGCAATAATTTGGGTAGAAATCCAACCTAAGGAGTGATTTTGTGAAAATCAAAAAGCGACACTCGAAGAAGAGATAATTGATTTACAGATTGAATTCTATTTATTTTATTCTTCTGCCTCCCCATCCTATGTTGTTTCAATTCTAAATTAATAAATAATGTATCATAAAAATTATGAGATGATATTATAATTACGATTAAAACATATATTTCCATTTATCTATCGTAAAATTAATAATATCATTGTTCGTGAATACATACGACTTACCGTCTCCCCGATGTGGTGTAATTTTTCAGTCAACATTACATTATTTGGATGGGTATAATGATGAGTAAAATGGATATAAATAATTAATATAAATTGACAATTACTCTTTATAATTAATATTCCATCCAATTCCATACCATTTAACCATCAATGGAATGATACCCTCGCTCATGCGTACGTACAACCTACCGTCTCCATGAAGTGGTGGGATTCATTCTCCATGATAACCATCAAGAATATTTATAAAAATATATATAGTGAATAATTATGACATATTTTACATAATAATTCATAATTTTATAATATATATATTTATAAGTTATTTACTTTCTTCCATTCAATACGATAAGATAACGAAACCAACGTTCATGCGTACGTACGACCTACTGTCTCCAAGAACCTCGTATTCCATTTCATATATCTATTATATATATATATATATATATTTATATATAGAATATTAATTATATATAAATAAATATAATGTTCTAGAATTATGTAATTCAGATCTATTTAATATGATCAATAATAACGGATCAAACCAAATACGGTAAACAAATCGATTATTACATGAAATGTTTCGTCAACATGGAATTGTTAATAAATAAGTAATAGTATGCCATAAATGAATCAAATATCATGTCATAAATATTTTTATTTTTTTTATATGTTAGTAACATATTTAAAAACCTTATACATTAGATTTGGACATGTACCGAGAGTATCAAACCATACATAATGGAATTCCATCTCACTATTAATTTTCTTGAGACATAAGCCATGTTCAACACTTATGTATTTTGTGTGACGTATGTAATTACCCTATTATATTTCATATCATAAATATATTTATCTTCAAGGTATTTAAATATTAATTTAACGATATTGGGATTATTATTGAAATGTTCAAAGTGGTATGAGATGCATTGAATGTTTAAAGAATTAGTACATTCTCCATTTTAATATTCATGTTATTATTTTAAACGACTATTAATTTGGATATATAAGGATGATAATTTTTTGTCTATTTCAATGATCATTAAAATGTTTTCAAAAAGGAATATTTTTCAACTATTATGTAAGAGTTAATTTCAAAATCTCATTATTGTCCGAAGATGATTATACAATAGTATCTTTTGGGTCCTCTTTATCATAAATGTGCATTTTTATTAAAGTGTGATTCAAAATATTATTGAAAGTTGTTTAAAGTCATTTTTACCCATGTTTAACTTTAAAAAAAAATTTATGGAATATTTTAATCATTTCCCTAAAGTGGTAGTTGGTTACATTTTCAAAAAAATTCTGAAAAAACGTTTTTTCAAATTATACGGTGGAGGTGACTATTTCTACCGTCACGACACCTTAATGTTTTGAAGCATCCCCTACAAGATTATATGGTTATTTTCACTAATTATTTTTTTATAATTTCCTAAAAATTTCAAAGTAAAAAGGGATATTTCTCTAAAATAGTTTTAACGATTTTATTATATTAATTTCAACTATGTCAACATCCTTTCATGGATTATTTGATTCATTGAGGTTGTTTTTTATGATAAAATCGTCTTTATTATATTAGATGGATTTGGATATATTTTAATTTGTATGTTCTATTTGGACACCATTTATGATTAATAGTTAATGTATTAAAATTTCATATGTTTGTTTTAATATAATTGTTTATGTTATGTTTCACCATTTTAATATGAGGAATGTAGTGGACATGGAAATAAATGGGTTGGGTACGAGTTAATGAATGACCTATGTGTTAGGGATTTCATAATAAAATCAATATTTGTAGGGGAATGGTTGATGAAATACCTTCTATGCATCAATGGTTCTCATTAAATAAACTAGTTTGGTTTTTTACCTGTTTATTTATGGTCTTGGCATGAGGCCTTAACAGTATGTTTATGACGTCCAACATTATGAATTCCCTCATTATGATTTTAGTTATTGATATTACTTGTGAGTATTTTACTATTAGAATATCCGTGTGAAGGTTTAAATGGAATTATTTGATGTTTTATTTCAATATTATGTGCAATATTATTTATAAAAGGATTTTTTCTATGTTTTATACCATTCCATTATGTTTATGGTTATTTTTGAAGGAATCTTCTAAATTTTTCAACCTTAATGAGCATCTGAGGTCACCCTTTTCTTGTGTTTTGTTTACCAAAGATTCCTAGAAGTGTATTATTTTTTATATGTGGGCTTAAAATTGGAGAATAATGGTGTTCATAAAAGATTATCTTTATTGTATTTTATGTTTTGAATTTTAATGTAAATGGCTTGTATGTAATCTATTATCTATGGATACTAAACTAATTTTTCATTTTATATTAGATTATTTATAATTATTCCAATGTAATAAAATAATGCACTAGCTTTCTGAATCTGGTTTCATGGAGTTACATGTTTCCTCTTGGGTTGGTACTATTTTTTATCCAATTTTTTATAATTTACTTTCAGTTGTGCATGTGTAAAGGTTCATTAATCTAAGGGATCATGTGTGTGAAATTAGTACGTAGTGTTTTTTCTTTCCCATAAATTATTTGAAGAGGGTTTTTTATATTACTCTCATATTACCACTGGTCTAAGAGGGTTCTAGTGGGTTGGAATGTGACAAGAAAACAAGATATTGTTTGAATTTTTAAATGCCACAAGAAGAAAATATAGCATTGGTGGTAATTTTTTCCTTATTTAGTTATTATTAATTAATCTAATTCATAGAATGGTTTTGAAGGTTTATTTAGGTTCATTATTCTATTTCATAGAGGTGTAATTTTTTTTATAAAGTAGTAACATTTTTTTTAATATTTAGCGATGAGTTTTTATATAATTATTATTTTTATTAAATTAAATATTGACACTA
The DNA here is from genome assembly GCA_963277665.1 of Viscum album. NCBI lineage: Eukaryota > Viridiplantae > Streptophyta > Magnoliopsida > Santalales > Viscaceae > Viscum > Viscum album. The sequence goes on from OY728121.1 coordinate 933,464,684, forward strand.
AAGCATTTAGTAGAGAATTTCATTTTAATTTTTTAAATCGAATCACCATTATGGTTTTAAAAATACTTTTATTTTATTATATAAAATACAAAAATATAATTTTATTTTGCCTAAAAGAACCTTAAATTTTATAAATAAATATATAAATAAATAAATAAAATAATTAGTAAAATATTTTAGTATATAAAAAAGTAAATATCATTTACACTATTCAGTTAGTCACAGAATAAAAATTTGTGATACATAAAAACAACTATAAGAAAAATATGAATCAAAATAATTCCTCAAACTTTCTTTTGTAATCACTAGATATACAACATATTTATTAGTCAAACAAATATCCATTCTCATACATTGACTCCCTAAATAAAACTATCATCTCTTACCCATTTAAAAATGATTTATGAACAAAATAAGATTTTGAGAAACATAAATAAAAGAAAAAAACAAATATATTATTGAGTAGATACCATGATAGTATTATAAATAAATATATAAAAAATATATTTCATAACACCTATCATATAAATACTTTCTTGATTTATATTACCTTCCAAACTCATCCTCGTACCTACTTGTAGTATCTACAACCTATTATAAATCGAAAATCATTAAGAAATAAATAAATAAACATAATGGTCCCACTAAAAATAACAGTTAAAAAATAATTAAAAATACATGACATTCAATTCAAGTTTAACAATGTTTTTAAATAAAATATTTTTATCACATGTCAATAACATAATAATATGAAAAAAATATAAATAACATCATTTCATTTTTTATAACTGGTGATTTATAAAGAATTATGACACATGTAAGAATTCATTTTTCAAGAGAGAGATTATCAATTAACAAGTTAATTGAGTGTGGATTATTATATTTGGTGAGAATTATTATTCATCATGGGGGAATATTATTCAATATAGAATAATTATATATCTATAAAATCGTGTAGTTACAAACATGGAATATTTGATTATATTTCTTCTTCCCTTAGTGTTTCTTATGTAATATCAGTTTTTTGGGAGAATTTTTAGTTGATTGTCCATATAAAATCAAGAGAGTGTCTTTACCAAAAAAAAATCATATTGAAATCCTTCTACATTTCTAATGGTTTTTACCACATTATTTTGGGGTGTTTCCATGTTAAATTCAATGATATTTCTTTTTCACTATCCACATATTCTTATATTAATCATAAAAATTTGGTATCATAGATTTTATTTTTCTCCAATGATGAGATAATTTGAGATGAAAATATTCAATGGAAATAATATTACATTATGGAAAAAAATGAATGAAATTTTCTAGAATGATATTTTTCTACAGGATGCTAGAGAAAAATTAACTGGCTTTATTATAATGGGGGAAACACATATTTCTATTTTAATCCAAACTTTCCAATTCCGATTCCATGGTTTAAACCTTGTGGTTTAGTGAAACCCCAACTATAATCTCAAACGTGTAATATGGCCATGCTGAAGGCATGAATTCCATAACTCCAATGAATCCACAACTTTTGGATATGGGATGACTTCACTCCCTAATCACCGCACTGATCCAAAATTGATTTATTTTGATCACTTTTTTTCCATTGAAGACATCTTCCCTAAAAAATTAACACACATGAAAAACACACATATAAAACATAATAAGAAAAAAAATACATATAAACCCAATGAAAATCCTCTCTAATAGGAATATTTTCATCACAATTGAAAAACATAGTACAAAGTAAAGTACATATAAAAAATATCATCAAAGCAACAATATTGACAACTATAAAATAATAAAAAAATCAAAATAACTATGGATACAAATATCAAACATTAAACTCTTTCTCTGATCATTAATACTATAATCTAAAATACCACACAAGTTAAATTTCAAATAAATTATATACCCTAAAAAAATTCTCATGATGATATTGAATCATTGAATATTTGTACAGAAATGATTTGTCGTCATCAATATTCATATTTTCTCTATCAATAAAATTTTTGTCATCGTGAATATTTAATTGAGTGTATGATACCTTAAAAATAAAATTAATGTGTTTCATCTAATATGGAACAATTAACTGATATCCCACATCAATAAAATGTTGAAACACCTTAATAGGTTCTATAAATCAATGATAAATATTATAACAATGAAAAAAATTCATTATCCACATTGAGGATAAACATTTAGGTACACATGATCCTTAACATAAATCTATATATGTCACCTCATTCAATCAATATAAGACATCCAGATTTGTTGAGCATTTTTATTTTAGTCATTAATCTAATATTATTTTTATGTCATGATATGTAGTAAGTTAGTTATATGAATCATAAAATCCATCCATGGTATAACATAATAAATATTTATAATGTCACATTAACAATTATTATAATAGACCTATACAATTGGATGAAGGATAATAATTATTATAGGAAAACTAGTCCAAATGGAATTTTTCCCCCTGAATATATAAAATTAATCAAAATAAGAAAAACATGTCCTACATTGTATGGATCATCAACTCCAATCATGTATCCATATATGGATAAAAGAAATTGATAAGGCACAAATAAGAGAAGAAATTACACTAAAAACTCTTCCACGCTTAGAAGAAAATTAAGGATTATTATCAGAGATGATCATCCTTGGAAAACTATAAAGTCGAACCACCTCATCCATCTATATTTATACTAAAAATATATTTCACTCAATTCCTTTATTCAAATTTAATGAGATAAATTTATCCATTACCACCCTTATAGAATCAAATGCTCGAAAATGTCAAGGAAAAATTGTATATAAATATTTTTAAATATCCTTCCATTTATACTAAGGAATGTCCATCAAATACGAAAAATCATAAGGAACTATATGATCATCCTTCAACCATTAATATATTGTTTTCTTTGTAGATGAAATTTTCATTCCTATAAAAAAACCGAATCCATAAAATCATGATACATTTTGGATATATAATCGTATAAAAATAAGGTATATAATGAAAATCACAGAAAATAATTGTCAAGAACCATCCCCCAGGGCCTGTGTCATGGCTACCCCAAGCCTGCCATCCATAGGCCTTGGTCTCATGTGTAGAACTAGGATTTCATATCCCAAAAATGGTAGGTGTTGCCTTTAATCATGCATACACATAGATTGGGCATACTACACAAAGGAAACCACAAAGGAACGAGAAAATAGTACAACCACTGTAAATTATCACAAGTGATAGAAAATTGTTTAAACTGAAAGTAAAGGGGTTAGGAATACAATCCCAACTAAAAGGAAACAATCAGAAATGAACAATAAGCTCTATAGGTCATCCTCTAAGGATCCCACCTAATGGGTAGGTACATCCCATTTTTGGATGTCACTACATCACACAATTTCTATGGATCCACCTTCGAGCGCCGTCTTTACCCAGCTCCCCAAAGTCTCAGTCAAAGTTGTATATTGTCTGCATAAGACACAATTGGTGCAGGTGAAGCCTGCGGAGGGGTGAGTATAACAATACTCAGTAGGTACACCAAGACCAACTTGGGTCTCACATAAATACACAAAGGAAAATACCTCAAAATAAAAACCACAATGTTAATACCACCTCGCAAGATCTAATATAAATTTGATGAAGTAAAAGACAGATCACACCAGTAACAACTTAAGTACATAAGTGGAGAAGTTTAGTTGTAAAGCCAGATCATCTTATTCTATTGAGAGGCCCTACTATTGATCCATGAAAGGGCGCTATCAGGATGATCCACATACGGTCACTATTATGTTAATCCACACATTGACTCTGTTATGTCGATACACATTGACTCGCTATTGTGATGATCTAGATAGGGTCTCTACTATGTTGATCCACACATGGTGTCTATTATTCTGATCCACACATGCACTCTATTATACTGATCCACAATGGGTTGCTATTATGATGATTCACATAGGGTTACTATTATGTTGAACCATACAGGGTTGTTATTATGCTCCATGTCATTGCCAGCCACTTGATTCATACACTTAGAAAGTTTGATTTTGGAAGAATCTACTCCTCAATCCATCGTTCTTACCTCAATTGCCACGAAGTCCCACATAGTGTAACCCAAAGGACCGTCTCATCATAAGGGAACCAAAGTACTAAATGGAGCGTCGAACAAACTCTATGTTTGTATGATATTGGATTTTTCTTAAAAAGTAATTACTAGGATTTGAGTGTGATCCAACCTGGCCATAAAATAACCTATTCCAAAACTCACGTAGAGTATCTCTGAAGGACCTCCATGTCAAAAGGGTCCCAATTCAACTAATGGCGTGTCAATCAGATGTCCGGTTTGAGAGATACAAGTGCTTTAGGGAATCAGGGGCCAGTTGGGTTTGGGTTTGGCCCGACTCAGTCTAGGTCGACCTGACCTGACCTGGACCGGTTGGGGGGGGGGGGGTCTGACCCGAGCGGGAGACACAAACCCTGCATAGTCTTCCTGGCTAGGATGTAGCTAAATGTCTATTCCGGCCCCATGCTGCTGCCCCATGGGTTGTGGCAGTGCCTCCCTTCCACCACGGTCAAGAAATCGTTGTCTGCCGATTGTCGTGCTCTATCAGACCACTTCCTACCACATAACCCAAAGTCAAATTCCACAGGTTGACACAATCAATGAAGGACCAGTGAGGCGTTGTGTTGGCCGCAGCCTTTGCCATTCAGCTGGGAGGCCTGAATTAGGGCTATCACCTCCATGTGGCATCAGTTGACACCGTCCATCCACACCGGTCAGCGCCACACCTCCATGTATCCATGGACTTATGGTCGTGACCCTCTTCCACCATGGTGCATCGACGGGCACATCGCCACCCTCCATCGGTAGCCACCACTGCGGGCCACCGCCAGCCGCCACCAGGTGCTACCATCGCCGGCTTACCAGTGGTTTCTTTTGTCAGCCACTAGATTTTTTCCAGTGGTAGATTTCTCACTCCTTATGTGCCTATAGGATCTTGAGTCTGACACCTTTACTATGACAACCTCTAACTCACCTTGCCACTATTTCAAGAATTTATCCACAACGAATGCACATTCGAAGGGGCTCAGGCCTTGTTTGTGTCGAATCGATCCCTCCGTGTTAGAAGTTTAAAATCATGGGGAGGTTTGAGGATTTTAATTCAATAAATTATATGGATAATTTAAACTTGGATAATGAAATCCCAAAATAATCCACCCTCACAAATGAATGAATGATACATGGATCAACATGGTCGTAGGTTGATTCAGGTTCGTTGTTTTCATAAAAATAACAGGGAAACATTAAATAGTTCAAACCCCTACCTCATTGAATGTTCATTGACAAAGTGTTTTTTCCTCAAGGGTTTAAGTGGTCGGCGTCACTAATCGATGCCCGATATTGTTCTCTGATGTACGTCAAATTCAATAACATTCTTCTGACATTCTTAGTTCTTCATTGGAGGGGAATCTCACCAGAGTTTCATCATATATTTTCCCGCAGTTTAATTCCCATATCTCTAACATGTTCATTTAATAAAAATAAACATGTCACAACATTTCTTTATACTACCACATCGTGTTGTTACACTATTTCATTTATGAAAAAACATAGCGACTACGCTTACGAAACAAGACAATAAGTTTCCTAATTTTATGTTCCTCATTATCACGTCATCACCGCAATGAAGTGCCACCATCCACTAGTCAACAGTGAGAATATAAAATAAAATAACTTTTTAATTATATTTTAGTATTTTTCAAAAAGTCTAAAAATTAAATTTTCCGTCCGACCCTTGCTGGTCAATGTTAAGTCCTTTCTAGGAAAATCCCAACATTCCGAGTTCAACGACGACCTTATATATTCAATATGAGCATGGTTAAAGTGTTAGAAAAACCCACTCGCACAATTACTAAACACAAATAAGAAAATTTCAATGTTTTATTCTGGGATCACCTATCCTCGGAATTAGGTGATGTCAATGCTAACAGTCGTGATATAATTCCATATAAATGAAAAAAAATTACACAAATATTTCAGGATATTACATTCTCACTAACTTGGGGATTTACATCCCCAAAATCTAAAACAACGTCGAATAAAAAAATGTGGGTAGAAAGTAAGAATCTGAGCCTCTCGCTCCCATGTGCTCTCCTAGAGGTTCTCGTGTTTCCACTGAACACAAAACAGAGGAATCGAACAACCATGAATGACCCAATCTTGTTGATCCCCTACCTCTACCGGGAACTTCAAAAACATCTCCCCATCATCAATTTCAATCTTTCCCCCATCGTTGACATGTGACAGATCATGCACGTACCTACTTAGATGCGATGTGTTAAAAACATCATGCACTCGGTGCATTTGTGGGGGAAGAAATAGGTGGTACACCACCTTTCCATGTCAGCTAAGAATCTAGAAAGGTCCGATGAACCTCAGAGATAACTTTCCACCCCATCCAAATCACCACAATAGTCAACAGGGAGTGACCCGAAGGAAAATATAATCTCCCTCCACAAACTACAAGGGTCTTCATCTCATATAAGAATAAGACTTTTGTCTACTATGAGTTGTACTCATATGCTCATGGATGATCTGCACCTTCTTAGTGGTAGCTCGTACCATCTTTGTACCCCTGATTGTTGACTCCCCTAGGTTTTTCTAGCATAGAGGTGATCTACATGGCTACCCATACATGCTCTCAAATGGTGTCATTCCAATGGTGGAGTGGTATCCATTATTGTAATTAAACTTCACTAGTGGTATTTGGTCCTCCCATCTATGACTAAAATCAATGACACAAGAACGAAGCATGTTTTCCATGGTATGTATGGTTCGCTCCGTATGTGGGTGAAAAGTTGTGCTCAAGTGAAGATGAGTCCCGAATGCCTCATGCAGCCCCTTTCAAAACTAGGATATAAAGTATGCATCATAGACTGAGATGCTCATCGAAGGCACCCCGTGAAGCAGCACTATATTCTTAACATAGAGGCATCTGAAGCCCTCTACAGATCCCTACTCCCAAATGGGTAAGAAGTGAGCCAACTTGGTGAGTCGGTCAATGATCACCCATATAGAATTGTGGCCCCTGGATATTTGTGGTATCCTCATAACATAGTCAATGGAGATACCATCCCACTTTTATTATGGTATCTCAAGTGGTTCTGTGAAGCCTACTAGGACCTGAAGCTCAGTCTTCACTTGCGGACAAATGAGGCAATGTGAAACAAGTGATGCCACTACATTCATTATCACTGACCACCAGTACTGATGTTGGAGGTCCTGATACATCTACGCTACCCTAGAATGTATCGCAAAATGGTATGTATGAAACTCCATCAACACCTTCTGCCTTAAAGTCACTAGTACCATGGTGTGTCCCTTGAAAAGGATGATGTGTTCCCCAAATATCATAAAACCATGAAGAGATTATACCGAGGATATATGGGCACGTCGGGCCTCGAAGTCAATATCCACAAGCAGTGCCTCCCTAACTCACTTATGGAGTGGGGGATTGACAGTCATATATAGGAGGTAGGTTTTTCCATCAGCATTGACAAAGGATATCTGCATCGTAGCTAGCTGCATCGTCACATCACTCAGCTGCTGTAAACCAGACCTCCGGCCGAGGTCGTCTGCCACCAAAGTCCAATTCCCAAGAGTATAGACTATCTCATAGTCATAGTCCACGAGGAACTCCAACTATTACTACTATACCATGTTTAGTTATATTTATGTGAAAATATAAATGATAATCTTGTGGTTACAGTAAATGGTAAACCTTTCACCCATCAAGTAGTGAGGCCACATCATCATGGAGAACACCACTACTACTAAAAACATGTCATGGGTCTCATAGTTTTTCTCATTCTACCATAGCTATTTTGAGATGTAGGATATCACCACTCACTCCAAAATTAGTACACAATGCATTCCAGTCCTTGTTGCGTCACAAAAAACTAAATACACAATTCCTTCATCTAGTAGTCTCAAGATGGGTGTTGTTGTGAGACTCCACATCAGCTCTAGGAAACTATGTTGGCACCTCTTCTCCCATTCTAAGGGATATTAATTCTTCTACAAAGATTCCAAGGGTACTTCTACTATGGAAAAGTCAGGTATGAACCACCGGTAGTACCCATCCATCCCTATAAAACTCTACACCTTCGTCACACTCCTAGGTGCGTCCAAAGAAAGCAATGCCTCTTTCTTCGTCTGATCCTCCTGAACATCATCCCCTGGGATGATCTACCTCCGGAAGTGGACCTCCCAAATCTAGAATTGTAACATCAAGATATCACCGTAATGATAGTGCTCTCATAGTGCATCTGATACTATCCACAGGTGTGTTCATGCTCCTCATTCGACACCGAGTACTCCAAGATTTGTTTAAGGAAGACTAACCTAAAACGATAAAGGTAAGAATGGAAGATCCTCTTCATTAGTCCCATGAAAACTGCTAGGTAATTTGTCACACCAAAGGGAATCACCATGAACTCATAGTGGCCATACTGACATCTGAATTCTGTCTTCGGTACGTCCTCATCCTATACACGAAGCTGATGATACTCTGATCTGAGGTCGATATTCAAGAACCACCTTGATCTATTTAGTTGATCGAAGTGGTCATCAATCCTTAGTAGATTATCTTTTTTATTCATGTTCACCAGGTTCAGGCTCTGGAAGACGACAATAGCCTCATGCTCCTATCTTCATAGAAAACAACACTGGGGATGCCCATAGAGAAACAATGGGTCTTATGAACACCTTCCTCTTAAATTTCTCCAACTGTATGTTCATCTCCCACAACTCTGCGGGATCCATTTGATATGTAGGTGTAGATATCTATGTCATACCTGTGTACATGTCAATGAATAATTCTACCTCTCTAAAATGAGGTAGTCTGGGGACATATTCTATAAAGACATCCTCATATTCATCCACCACTACAGGAAAACATTGACTCCTACTGTACACCGCATCGAGGGTGAGGAAAGACCACTGGTGAGTGATCAGATGCACCCTCCTATGAAGATGTCTACATTGTGATGCAAAGGTTCCCTTCTCACCGATGAAGGAAAACCTGGTCTCATCCTTGTGGACACACAACACTTTACACCTAAAACAACAGATCTGAGCATGGACTATAGATAACCATTCCATATCTAAGATGACGTCATAAGGCCTTGATTCTACCAATATGATATCCAAACCACAACACTCACCTTCAATAGTAATCTCACACTACTGTAACCCATGTTTAATCAATTAATCCTCTGCCATAAGAGTCTATAATTTCAAGGATCATGACAATGGCTCCACTAGAATCTCCGAGCCTCAAATGAGGACCGTGGAAAGGAAATAGTTACTGACACCTATGTCTATAAGAAATACATCTAAGGAAGAGTAGACATAGATAATAATTCTATTAATCTCTAGTGCACTGTGGTCATATGAATCCATCACCTAAACCTATCCCCTCCCCTGTCCATCTACTCCCAGAGCTCCTGGTGGACCACTAGGGGGTTTTAGTGGTAGTACCTTGAGTCGTCGTCAATTGCCTACCACTCGTCCGACTACCCTACCACATCTTCCGCCCTATTGAACTACTCACCAAAAACTATATCTCTATCATGGAGGTCTCTAAACTGGCTGTTGATCATCTGTGTGGTGTGTCAGACCATCACGAGCCATGTTCCCTTTTCTGCCATAGGAGTTGCAAACTATGGCCCTCATATGACATACTCTTTCTCATGATCTTCACACCTCCAACCCTACATCTGAGGGTCATCCTTTGGAAGGTCTAGCCTGGATGGCCCTCAGCGTTATCCTCCTACTGCCTACTGTATATTACTCGGCTACCTGTCATCTGATGGTGGCTATCACTGACAGTGCTTTCTCATCACAGAAGCTCTCCACTGGTAGAGATCTCTCTCATACTCTAGTCTGCATCAGGATGTTGAGAAAAATCATCAATGGCATGTCCTCTCAAAGGATTCCATTCTTGAAGGACCATGCCCTGAATAAGAGGTCTCATACTATTTCAGTGGACTACCTTGAGAGTTCATTAATCCTCGTCGAGTACTGTGCCACAATAAGGCTTCCCTGCTATTGGTTGAGTAGATCATGAATATGAAAAAAGCGTAGTGTCACTAGTAAAAATTCTGCAGTAAAGAGACTCTTGAAGTCCTATTAGGAATGGTTCACCTCCTCATTCATATGGAGTGTGAAGATTCACCATATCCATTCAAAATCCAAAAAAAATATAGAAATTAGGACCATTATATGATCTTCAATTGTCTCTACCAGCCTGAAAACCAACGTATCTACCTCCTTCAAATCCATAGCTTCCTGAGGGTCTGTCTCCACTCGAAACCTCATAAGCCTATTCCTTTGGAACTCATGATTCATGCTCAGTTTTCATGCATTTTCATCTAGTTGGTATGGAAGAAAACCCTACATTATTGGTGGTGGTGGTGTTGGTACACCACATGAATGTGCTATCATTTTAAGTGGTCCATATGTCAACTCCTCATCGCTCTGTGGGCCATCATCGTAATATCTCACTAGAATCCTGGATGATTGTCTTCATGGAGTAATCATGTAGGGAAACAGATTCACCACAGTTAAGAAGTTATACATGATGAATGAATCAACATAGATAAAGAGAAAAAAATTTCAAAACACATGCAACCATTATTTTCATGTACCTAGTCAGAAAACAAAATATAGGGTCCTGGTGTAGAGATATGTCAGCTACCTCACCAACACTGGACTCCATAGATTGAATTCAAAACCCATGAAACTTAACAACATTTCACCCATTGTAAAATATAGACTCCTAGTTCTTATGGTTGAACCGACCTCCCACTGATACCACTTTGTCATGACCCATCCCCGAGGGATCAATCAATGGCTACCCCAAACCCACCTTCCGTAGGCCAGGGGCTTGTAACTGGCACTAGAAAGGCATATCCCAAAAAGAGAAGGTATTTCTTATAAACATTTACACACATAGTCATGGAATACTACACAAATAAAACCCCAAAGTAAATAATAAATAGTAAAACCCGAATAAAGTATCACAACATAGAGTAATGTTTGTTAACATAAATTAAAGGGGCCCAAAATACATGCCCAAATGAATCAAAAGTAAAAAAAATGAACTACAAGTTATAGAGGGATTCTGCTAAGGGTCCTTCCTAATGGTTAGGTACAAAACACTTTCAGATGTCACTGCAGAAGACCACATCTATCGATCCACCTCTGTGAGTCATCAGGCCCTATCTCCCCAAAGTCTTAGAAAAGATTTCTACCATCTGCACAAGACACTACAAGTATCGGAGAAGGTCGTGCAACGTTGATTATAAAAATACACAGTGTGGACCACGATACCAACGCAGGTCTCACCGAAATTCACAAAGGAAAATACCAAAAAATAAAAAACATAGATCTAATACCACCAAGAATGATATCAAATACATAGCACAAAGTAAAAGAAAACCCACACCAAGTTCAATATAAGTACAGAAGTGAAGAAGAATAGTCATAAAGCTAGATCATCTTATTCTAATGAGAGGCTCTGATGCTGATCCAAGAATGGTCGCTCTGTTGTGGATCCATGATGGGACTCTATATTGTTGATCCATTATGCGTCTAGCTACTACCGATCCATGAAGAGTAGCTATCATGTTTGTCCACATAGGGTTTATATTATGCTAATTTGCATAGGGTCACTATTATGCTAATCTACACTGGGTTGATATTATGATGATCCACATACAGTCTCTATTATACTGATCCACCCATGGTGGTTATTATGCTGATCCACATTGGGTGTATATTATACTGATCCACATAAGATAACTATTAGGTACATCCACGTAGGGTATTTATTATTCTCCACGCCACAGCCAACCACTGGATTCCCACACATAGAATGATTTCTGGAGAATCTGCTCTTCAAGCTATCGATTTTACCTCAACTACCACTAAGTCCCACATAATGTTACCCAATGCACTATCTTGTTGTAAGGGCCCCAGCGCAATAGATGACATGTTGAATGGATTACCGGTCTGTAAGATATGGTCATTTTTTGTAAAAAGGGAATGTTTGGATTTGAGTCCAATCCAACACCGATGTATGCCAACCTCCACCAAATCTCATGTAGAGTATCCAATAAGGACCTCATCATCACAAGGGTCCCAAATCCACTGGAAACGAGTCAATCTGACACAATGTTTGAGAGATATAGGTGTTTCAGTGATGTAGGGGCTAATTTTGTTCAGTTATGGTCCGACCGAATGAACCCGACCCGACCCAAATCAAGTTCATCCCAGGGGGGGTATGCACCCTGAATGGTCTTCCTAGATGGGATGTGGCCAGATGCCATGTTGGCCCCCTCCTGCTGGCCCGCATGTCTCTGCAGGGCCTCCCTTACACTGCGTTCGAGCGACCACGACCCCCCACCTGCCATGATACACATGGCAGCATCCTTCGACATCACCCACAAACCATGTTTATGGGTTCACTCGGTTGATGAGACATCAGTGAGGCACTATGTGTCTCCCGTGCTATAGTCTCATGGGCCATGGACTCTGTCGTTCTCTTGGGCAGCTCGGATGCGGGCCCCCGCCACCATGCGATGCCAATTAGCGCTGCACCTACACACTGCCACAATGCACTAATGGTAGAGCCAACTCCGTCCGCCCGTGGCCACCACCACCAGCATTGGCACACCAATGGTTTCTTTTGAAAGCCACTAGAGTTTCTTCATTGGTCCATTTCCCAATCCATCTACACCTATGGGATCGTGAGACTACTACCTTCACTGTGATGGCCTCAAACTCTCTTTTCCACAATTTTGATAATTCAACTATGAAGAATGCACATGTGGAGGGGCTCAGGACTAGTTTGTGTCAGCTTGTGCCCTCCGTGTTAGAAGTGTACAAACCTGGGGAGGTATAGGGATTTTAATTAAATCAATACAAATGATAATTTAACCCCAGATAGTAAAATCCTAAAAAAATTCACCCTCCCCCAAGAATGCATGATCCACAAATCAACCTATTCATGGGTTGATTCATGTTCAACTTTTTCCAAAACATAATGAAGAAACATTAAATAGATCAAACCCCATCCATATTTGATGTTCGTTTCCATATCATTATGTCCTCGAGGTTCCAAGAGGACGGTGTCATTATTTTCTTCCCAACATTGTTCTCTGAGGTACGTTGATGTTGATAAATTTCCATCTTTGTTCGTTATTCTACGTTGGAGAGGAATCACACTCGAGGTTCATTAGAGATTTGTTTTTTGTTTAATTCCAATCTCTCTTACATGTTTGTTTAAAAAGAAAAATGTCGCGGTGTTTCGTTAGGCAATGGTGTTGAGTTGTTACGCATGAAAATAAATCCATTATGAATCCTCATTTATTGTGCCTCATCTTCACCTCGTCGACGCACCGTCGTCCACCGCTCAATATGGGAAAATAGAATAAAACATGTTTTTTAGATTTTTTTTTGAAAAGTCCAAAAATTATGTTTTCTATCTGACCCTTGTCAGTCAATGTTAAGTACTTTATAAGAAAATATAGACATCCCATGTTCAACGGTGCCCTCATATTATTGATCAGAGCTCATGTTCAAATGTTAAAAAACCCCACTCACACGTTTACTTAATTTATTTTAAAAAAGTTTAAAATTTCGTTCGGGGATCACTGGGCCTCGAAATCATGTTCTATCAAAGCATGCAGTCTCAAAATAAATCCATGTAAATTAAAAAAAATTACACTGTAATTTTGGGACATAAAAATAACCTCTTGTATATTGGATGAAACAATGTGCCTCCCTTGGAACAGAAACCAGTGTAGATCTTGGTCCGACTAACCCTAAGAATCATCTAAAATATTTTATGATATTTCAATATAAATTCAATATTTCAGTCAAAAAAATAATATTTTCATCCATTATTAATTTTTAATACATTATTTTAAAATTTTAATAATTTTATAACTATAAATATCTAAATCTATTATAATTAATTAATAATTAAGTACTCTATATGTATTTAAGATAATGTATTAAAATTAAGTGTTATTATGATACAGTTGGAAGAAATTATTATTATTTTATTTAGTGAAAATAAAATTATTTTATTATTCAATTATTCATAAACCTAATTTTTTAATATTAAATATACTATTTCCAAAAAAATTATGTAATCCAATTAATAAATATTGTTTAACATCAAGGGTTCCTTAATAATCATAAAACAATATACTAATAATCACCATGTCCATTTCTGATTGTGTTATTTCATCAAATAAATTTCATAACTTACTATAAAGTTTCCCAATTTTTACACCTAAAAAATGTAGGTTTTATAATTTGACTAAAAAATTTCAATCCCATTAATTTTCTTTCTTTTATTCAATTGTGGTACAGGTTTTTAGTATTTATTTTGTTAGACTACAAGTTAATATATTTAAAACATATATCCATGTTATTTTTTGAAAACATATTTTTATTAGTATTTATAATTAATTTATTCCTATTATTTGGGAAATTATTTAATGAGATATTAAAATTATATTTATATGCCATTATTAATTAATTATTTTATGGAATTCGCCCATAATTTTGTTATTTATTTTCTAAAAATAAAACAACATCATCAATTCAAAATTTAGTTAAGGTATAATTTGTGTGTGTGTGTGTTATGGAAACCACAACCTCCCCTAATGAGCTATGGATTTTCATACCCATAACCATAATGATGTGTCAATCATTGGAGTTCATCTTACTCATAGATTAGAGGAGTAATTTTATATAACAATAACATTTTTTGGTGTTTCCATGATTGAGGAAGGTATCTCTTATATCGATCTTATAATACCTTATCTCATCAACCCTTATATTCCATAGTCACTACAAAATGTTTTTGTCAAAAAGTACTTATGGTCATCATTATCTTAAAATAATATGTATAGGGTCACACACTTGATTTTATATACGAGTTTGTAAGGAAGTTATATAATGATTGGAGTGAAATTTTATGAACTTGGTTAATCATATTATTATACATCATTCTTCGAATCCTATATTGTGATAAGAGAAAATTTCAATATATAAAAAGAATCAATGCCCCAATCTTCAAAAATATAGTAATAATTCATCAACTAATCTAATATTTACTAATGTTTTCTCTATACAACACCCCAATGTAATTTAAAAGGTAAATGATACAATAAAAATTTACATCCATTATCATAATAAATGATTAAATTGATAATCCATCATAATATAATCACTTATAATTTCATAAGAGAAACAAAATAAGTCCATAGATTAAGAATACTACCCTATTATCATCAAACCAAGCTATTAAAACTCCTAAAATCCTTTAACATGTAAATAAAAAAATAAAATTATAATTGTCATATAAAAATAGGATCTAAAACTCTCAAATTTACTATTACTCCATTACTGAACAATATATTCAATTTTCATCATCTCATCACCATATAATAAAACAATATCAGCCTAAAAAATATATACCCATATATATATATTTCCTTGAAAACTACGAAATCTTATGGATATTATCAAATTAAACTGCATCACTTGGGGATAGGCTTACACTGGAGCACACATTTCATATTGAACTGAAACCCATTCAATGTATCTACATCACAAGAGACATCGCAACGATACCTTCTTCCGCAAAAATTACATAACCCTAATGACTCAGAGCTATAATTCCCCCTTGTAATATATGGGGGGGAGGTCCATGATCAAAATATCATGGAAGAGGTAATGTATTCTTTCTGTTCACTAATCCTGATTATCTTCTTTTCTTTTAGAGTATTCATCTCTCACCGAATGTCCCTGATCATTTACAAGGAGCGCCTCAACACCATATATCTTTTGCGGAGCTCAATGGTGAAGCTAATTTATGTAATCTTACTCTAGTGGCTCGGTTTCATCATCAACATCCTTTTGTTGATGAGTTTGACCATTTTGTATTCAATAAGTGGGATCCCGAAGAGCATGTGGTAATCAGATTAAATAATAGGAGGAATCTGATGATTCAGTTTGAGATAGAAGTTGACATGATTACTGACTGGTCAAGATCCTCTCAAATTTTCAATGGAATTACATTTTATTTGATTCGATAGAGTTTCGAATTTCACACGTGGAGTGACCCCTAGATGATGGAATCGTTGGTGAGTCTTACTAGTAATCCACTCTCATTTTGAAATCCATCTATTTTGAGTGATATTAGGAACATGATTGGCTGATATATGTTTTATGCTCAACGGATGGAGGTGGTTTGTCATCCTATCTGTCAACAGATTTGTGTGGAGATTGACTTTGCAAGGCAACCTATTAATTATGTTTAGATCACAAATGGTAAAGAGTTTTGGTGGAAGTATGATGTATGATTTTAATCATTGATGCTATTTTGTGTTAATTATGGATGATAAGGGCATAAAAAATTTATTTTTCACAAAAAAGGTTTCGTTGGAGAAGATATAAGGGTTTTGGGAATGGGTACCGGTGGCTGTGATTCCATGGGTTCAGCTTTGGTGTTCGCTAAGGAACTGTCTTGGAGTACTTCATTGTGGTATTATCCAACTGAAGGCTTTGATCAAGCGATTTACACTGGACTAGCTATGGCTGAGGATGCGTGGAATACTAGTCCTGAGATTATTGTACAGGGTAATCTTTTAAAGAATGTGGTAATGGGAAAACATGACCCAACTGTTAAGAAAGTTTTTTTTCACATATTATGTGATGTTGGTTTTGTAAATGCAAATTTAGCGGGTAATTCTTTGGCATACAATTCCTTACAGTCGAAGCATGTGACTGAGTAGCATTTGGACATATTTGTTTCTAAATCGGGGGCAGTGGATGCTTGTGTGGATGAAGGGAAGGATGCTGATGCTGGAGGAATGGTGATCATAGTCTCTACTAGTTATAGATTTCAAGAACTATAAAATGTGGCAAAATTTCATGAAGAGGAGGATTCTACATGGAAGGAAGGTGGAACTTATAGCTTGATTTTCCCCAAATGATGTTGTAACCAAGGAATGTGTTATATAGAATCTTATGGAGCAGGAAAACAATCATTATATTGTTAACACCAACTATTATGTCCAGTAGGAATGCGGATTGGAGGAGGGATATAAAGAGGTGAAAATATTGAGAATGTGGGGAGAGATTTCACATATTGGCATGGAAAAGGATAATTTCAGGGCCTGACCTTCCTAGAAAGATGTTGTTCATAGTGACAGGATGATGATTTACAGGAATGAGGATTCTAGGACTGACCCACCACGACGGATACCAAGGAAAGACTATTCTTCTTCTAAGGCCAGTGTTTACCAGGTCATCTATTGGGAAGGAAAGTTGGGCTATGTATTCCTAGGAGTTTCTATCATTGGAGAAGGTGAATATTAGAAAGAAATATTCCACGTTTTTTTTGCACCATGAAATATCATAATGGGAGTCATCTACTACAAAGGATACAATATATAATGGAGTTGGTGATGGGTATGACTTATATGATATGTAGACATTTTTTAGGACTTGTTTTACTTTCTTAATGTATTTTCATTTATTAATAAATGGTGTGAGGATTGCCTCCAACTGAGCGTTCCTGGTATCTTCATGACAAGATTCATCATCACCAATAATGGTTTATATCCTTGATATGAATGTGGGTGAAAATACCTCATACATGGATCCACAAATGATGTCCTTTTTTATTCTCATGATTAACTCTTAGTAACACTGTTATGAATAAATAAACTCACATAATTATATTATAACATTCCACTAATGACCCACATGATATCATAAAATATTTAGAAACAATTCATAATTATAATTGAATTTTAATATAATTTTGAGGGAATATTTAAAAACTATATTATATAAATTTCACTCAAATATCCATCCCAAAAAACTCTCTTATCACAAGAAATAATGTACACAATCGTTGGATTAATCACTATATAATGCATGTTACAACAAATTTATTCCTTAAAAATTTTTCACTATGAATTTGATTCATTAAATAGATGATAAAATTCTTTTCAATGTAATGTTTTTCCCACACCCAATTTTTATTTTCAATGTTATTATATTTATTTATTTTTCATTAATTTTATCAGTTATTTTTGGGTGTAATTACTAATGAGATTTTAATATTGGGTGTTTTCTCCATTTTCTCTCTATTAATAGATAGTGCCCAAAATTTTTTATTAAATTTGGGACTAAATAATTTAAGGGGATGTCTTCAATTCATTTTATTTTTTCATGATTTATCATGCTTGGGTAGTGGAAAATTATGTCTGAACACATTGGATTTTAGAGCAATATGTAGAGGAGCACGTTGTGTATGAGATCTGACACAAATATTACACAAGATTAGTTGAAAATGAGTGAAAATTATGTGATAGTATCTAAAATTTTAATATATCTATTTTTCATGGCTTTCACCTTGCCTATAATTCATACAACGAAAATATGAAAGGGTGTTTTGTTCTTATAATGGAGGGTGCATGGTTTGGTAGACTGTATGACCAATCCATGGGATTTACCCACAATTAAGAAATCATGAATTTACTATTATAACCATTAAAAATTAAAACACCTTTGATCCTCCCTCTTCCACAATTATTTTAGTTTCTCTAAGAGTGAGCCAAAACCATTTATATTTACTACTCCTTCAATATTTGATGTTCATCAATAGATTATTTGTATCTTTTACTTTATTTTTGTTCACTTTTTCTCTAGTTTTCCCAATTTACCCTTGTTTTACAATATTTTATTAGATAGTATTTTTCTTGGATGAATCCTAGGTTGAGGGATAGTTTATGTGAGTTTTTCCTTTTGTGTATGGGTGTGTGGTTTAGTTTTCCAGACCTCATTATCTCGTATATGACGTTTAATTATATAATCACACTATTGAAGTAGGTATCTACTTTCATTTCTTTCCCAAAACATTCCATGCAGTGTTTTTACAATTATCAATTTATTGTCTCTATTTTATTCATTTTCCTAGATTTATAAATTGAATTATCAAATAATTTTTATGATAGTAGCTTGATTGAAAACATATTTTCTATAAATTTTCCTAATTATTCCTATGTGTTCAAAGTATATGCCTAATTTCATTCTAAAATTATTGATTTTTTCATTTAAAAGATTTGGGGTGTCTAATAATAAGATTTTATTTTATTAAAATAATTAAACGTGGCTTGTGTGTTGAATTGATCATTTTTTGGGATAATTCTATTTTATAGTCTTGGGTGGTTTTACAAGAAAACATTATATGTTGTATGCTATATTTTTATTTTATTCTTTTATTTGAATGTTTGAAATTCTAAAGAAAGATTATATATATATATAAGTTTGATATGGGAATATCTATATGTTCCCAGAGTGAACTTATAAATGTGATCATCTATATAAATGAATATTCCCCAAAATTTACTCTCTAAAAACCATCATCATACCAAATAATGTTATGGTTTGAAAATATTTTCCAAACAGGGTTTTGAAGTGGTGTTTTTGAAAACATAACAATAAAAGATTATTTTCATCTTTAAGAATTTATTAACACATTTGTAAATTTAGAAATTGATTTTACAATCCTTTATATTTCAAAATACATTTTAAATAAAGAAATAATTTACTTTGAAATATATTTTGAATTTAAAATATTAAGGCTCCTTTAGTAACCATAAATCTTTAATCTTAAAAGAGTAATCCTCCATAGATTTCCTCTAGTTTAGGGAGGGTCTTAACATTTATAGCATTGAAAGGTTGGATTAAAATGCATCTTCGATTATATTGATTTATGATTAAGATCGTATGTATACTCGCTACCTCACCTCTAACTACTATTATTACCATCATGGAACATAGCCATTTTAGTGACGGATGACATACATGTCTATCTACATCCCAATATGATATATTATATCTGCAATGTTTGGTAAATACCTTGGTGTTATGTCCCAT
Organism: Viscum album; assembly: GCA_963277665.1. Lineage (NCBI taxonomy): Eukaryota > Viridiplantae > Streptophyta > Magnoliopsida > Santalales > Viscaceae > Viscum > Viscum album. Next base: position 933,484,720 of record OY728121.1, read on the forward strand.
CGTTGAGGCTATTTGAGACCTGTAGGGTTAGTTGTAGACATAAGAATGCATTGACTTTTAATGTATATGGATTTGATCCGTGTAAAATTAGAGTCTCCTCATAATATTTTAAGAATATTCCAATGATATTATACTATGGTTTTATTATTACTTCTCTGAACATTAGTTTAGTCTTCTGCTTTACGTATAAATTTATACCTTCTTATCTCCCTTAGTACAATTACTTTTTTTCATCATGCTACTTATATGTCGTTTTAGTCTCTCTTGGTTATTAATTCACATATGTTAGATATTTATAGTTTATATGTAATTCTTTCACATTGGATTATTTTCAAAACTAAATTATGAAGATAAAATTAATTATATAATGTTCTAAATGGGTTTTAATGTTGATTTTATAATGAATTTTTCATTTAAAATGTTAAAAATCTCATTTATAATTGTATTTTAAAACTAGCTTTATGGACTATTATGAGAACGGTATATCCTTAATTCTATGGTTATAACCTACTAAACTATTTTACAATAACACCAAACTTGTTTCACTCAGAATTGGTAGAACTAATATATGTAATGGGTTTAGGTTTATATCATTGTTATCTAATAGAGTAGGATGTTTATTATGGATGAATGGTGATCATGAGGTCACATGAATAAAATTTTTGTATTTTGGTTTTTGTTTATAATAACACATGTATTAACCTAAATAACCTCCTTGAATATCTATTTTATTATATTCCTTTTTATATGTTAAGATTTTTATTTTTACTTTTTTTTCCTTTTTAGTTTTCTTTTTTGGTTATATTTATGCACACATAATTTTATATAATGGTTGACTATTTCACAAATCATGGTGGAAGCCCGTGATTTTAATTTATTAATTAGATGAAATAATCCTGAATGATTTTCTTATGATACCTTGATTCTTATCATAAGTCCACGAGGTTAGGGTATTCCACTAAGGTATGTCCTCGACTAGTTTGGGTGCCCTGTTTGGGGGTTGAATACTATTAGTTTCTAAAAGAATGGTATCAGAGTATCCGATTTTTATTTAGAGTGTTATTAAGATAAGGATCATGATTTTATGAACTAAATATGTAGATTTAGGATGATAATTATGAACTCATACTCTAATTGACCCCTAAGATACCTGTGGATGTTTGATTTTGGGTATTTAATTTTTATTTCATGTTTATGAAGTTATATCTCCATTTTGATTCATGGGCTTTCATGTTTTGCAGTATGATAATAAGGGTGAACTCAAATAACGTGTTGATATTTCATGGAGTAGAAAACCATTTTGATCACAAGTTCATAGTACAACATGGCTCCCAATGTCTGATAAATGCTCTTTGTAGGGTCTCTGAACCATGTATCAAAGTCATTAATAATGACTAGTACCATATTTTATAAGAATTAGTGTAAGTGGTTTTATTTGTATGATTTTAATTTTTGTGAGTTGGTTTTAAAGAATAATGATTTGGATTGAAATGAAACGGAGGATTTTATTTTTTGATGGAACTGTGGTTTTTATAAAATATGGGATATTTGAGTTTTAACCTAAAAGTGGGTGACTCAAACATGGAAATGGTTTTTGAATGAGGTCCTAATGTGAATTTTTTTTATTTTTAATGGAAATTATATTTTTTAAAAGAGTGTATTTAGATCTATTTTGTTCCATTATTTGGTTTGTAAAAATATTATTTCAATCGAAATGTTATTTTAGTTGAGTTTTGATTTATTTATTATATTGTTTTTTTGTTTTCATGTTATTTATAGTATAATTCCCAGAACATCCATAATGTTTATAGGAAGTTCTTATAGTGGTCGAATCTTCCTAGATACATTGTAGAGTTATAGATAGAAGATCATCTTAATCATTGATTGTTTTCCATAGTGACCATGGTCTACTAGAGTCAATATAGTGGATAGAGTAAATTGTAAGGATTCTCGGGTCCTTGGTAACCCTAAGATCCTTGAGGGTGAGAGTTTAATTAGGTCTATTTTAGGAACCGAGTTTGAATTCGTGGAAATTAGTTTTTACAACCTCGTTACAAGGTGGTATGACATATGAGTTCATTAAGAATTTTTTTTCAATGGATAATTCCAGCGGAGGTGAAGGTTAAGAAATTGGAAAATATAATGGAAAAAGAAAAAGTTCAATATAAGGTTAAGTGGTACAAAGAACACTTATAGTGTATAATTCCCTTCTTGGTAGAAGTGTATTTCAATAGTTATTTAAAATATCATCTCTTTCTGATCGGTATTTTTCTATAGATTAGTGATTGAGATATTTTTTATAGGAATGTTTGATTTTAGGAGTCAATGAATTAAGAATTTTTTGATGAGTTAGTTTTTATAAGGAAACCCATGATGGGTGAAACCCTTCTCTTCCCTTGTTCTAATAAGGGTTCCCCACCTCATGAGGGGAAAAACCCAAAGGATGATATTATAGTGAAATATACAACACATGTATCTACTTCAGTATAGAATGATATTCCATTTTTATAATTTTAGTGTGCTTAATTCAGTAATTTAAACCCTTATTTCACTAAAACTATGAAGAGTCATCATCAGTGCAGTCATTTAGGGAATATTTATAAATTTTGTTGGGTGTGATCTAGTTAGAGTATAACAAAGTATAGGTGTATTTTATAATATTATTATACTTCATATTCAATGGTCTATCTTGAATTGGTATCACATGGTTGAGTCCAAACCATAAGAGTCCCATGGAAAATTGTGTAGGAGCTTGTTGTGTTAGGGATCCAGAGCATGAATTTCATGCCATTTGAGGAACCTATGTGAGAAGCATGTGAGTGTGATTAAAATATCAAAAAAATTGTTTTCTTAGTTGGGTCATGTTATCCAAAACCTATGGGAAAACCATTCAAAACTGGTTTGTTCTTGTAGTGAATGGTGCATGGTTGGTTCACAATTTGATCGACTACATTGCTAGAAAAGAATCCCAAAATATTGAATTTATTATTAAACACTTTTAAAAACAAAAAACCAATTTAATACTACCCCTCCTCCAATAATTTTTTGTTTATGAAGTGGTTCCCAAACCCCTCTCCATTTTCTCATTCTAAAACCACAGAAGTCCCTTCAATAATTCTGGGTATATTTTACATGATTTAGGATTCCTTTTCTCTCATTTTTCCTCCTTACTCTAGTTTCCCATCTATAGAAGTATTGGTTTATTATTGTATAAACCATAGTGTGAGTGTATTTTTATGTGAGTTTTTTCCTTTGGTGTTATGGTTTTTAGTTTATTTTTTAGTTCATCATTGTCCAAAATTCAAAGTTTCATCATGTTCACTCACCGTTAATGTAGGTGTATTTTTCCATTGACATTACAAAACATTATTTGTGATTCTTGATCCCATATTAACTAATTTTAATTTTTTTATTCATTTTTATATATTTATAAATTAAATTATCAAATATTTTAATGTTGGTTGTTTTTTTGAAAAGTGGGGTTTCTATAGATTTCCATAATTATGAGTACAAGATCAAAGTATAAGTCTAATATTATTTTTCTAAAAATTTTTTATGGATATTTTAATGTATTTTGGGGAGTTTAAGATGATGACTGAATTTTATTAAAATAATGTAAGTTGACTTGTGTGTGAATCTGTATAAACAGAAATTCTATAGAATGTGCTATCTAAAATCCTTTGTCTCCCCAATTGGGTTCATAATTCCTAAATATTATTTAAAAATGGTTTTTATGTAGTGTTTTTAAATCAAAACATCAAAGGCCCATTGGGTAATTTATGAAATTATTTTCTTATTTGGAACTATAATAAATTATTCGGATTCTCATTCAAATTTCAAAATGCATTTTAAATGTATAAATCCCTAGATATCAATTATAAATATCCAAATCTATGTCATATTTTGTAACATTAAATTTTTTTCATAATAATTTATACCTGCATAGATGTCTTCTAGTCTAGATAGGGTCTTCACACAGATGGTGATGCAAGGTGGTATTTGCTAGCATTGTTTATAATGTTCATTTTTAATTGATATGGTATATGTGTTTCAGATATCTCACCACCCAGTACTATTTTTCCACCTTGTGATCCAAGGAATTATTGTGAGGGAATAGAGATAATTCTATCTATTTTCATTAAGAATGAATAGATCCCCCAATGTTAGAAAATTACATGATGGGATGTGGAACTTGTGAGGCTGTTTGAGAGCAGTTGGGTAGGTTATAAACTTATGAATGCATTGATACAGAGGTAGGTGGTTTCGAACCCAGTATGTACAGGTTCACCTCCTGAGATGTTTAGGATTTGACCATGATTACAAAAATTTAATTTCTTATTTTTTTAGGTAATTTAGTTTCATGATAGGCATAACTTATACATTTTATATAGATACTAATATACACTAGTATTTTTTCATTTTATTATATTCCTATTTATATTTGTTTCTAATCATTCTTGCTTATTTAGTTACTATGTTTGGATGTTTTTAGACTTAATGTGATTTGTTATTTTGGGATGGTCTTCAAAGATGAATTTTGAATCAATTTTTTTTCAAGGAATGTTTTAAATGAATTTTAAAGTGGACATGAGAATGTGTTCATGTTTTATAAAATTATAAATACCTACTTTAAACCAATATTTTTGAATAATGGTTTGTGGTATATTTAGTAAAGTAAATGATTCGATAATATAGTTCTTACCTATGGAGGTATTGTATGCTGACTCACTATTTATGCCACTCAACATTTTTAGACACATCCTATTGTGTAGATTTAGAATTTTATTTTGGTTCACTCATGGAGTGGGATGGTTATTATAGATGGATAGTGGACATGAATAGACATAAGGATCATTTGGGTATTTTTGTTTCTTGTTTTTTATCTAGGTTGTATCATCCAGACTGACTTAATTTTATATAGATATTTTTTATACTATTTTATTTTTGATTATTTATTTATTTTTATCTATTTCTCTATTTTTAGATTTTTATGGTTATATTTTTGTATTTTTAACATGATATATAGGTTTAATATGTTATTATATATTAAGAAATCCCATAATATTCATTTATTAATTAATGAAATTCATCACCAATGATTATCCTATAATGCATATAAACTTGTTGTTAGAATTTGTGGATAGAGGATGTCGCTTGGGTATGTCCCAGATCAGCTCAGGTTCCCAGATCAGGGGTTGAACTAGGTTGGTTCATGAATGTTTTAGATGATAAATCTTGGTATTAGGTCCCTTAGTCAAGATGTATAAACTCAAATAACTCTATAATTATATACATAGTTTCCCACGATAAATCATTACCTATTATGAAATCTAAATTTTTTTCATAAAATAACCATATTTGATATAAATATAGTATAATCTAACAAGGTTTATACCACCCAATTCAATGGAAAATCTTGGTGGGTCACTTGAAACCAACCACTAATATTCTAGGTTTTTCTGAGTTTCATTGAGAGGGTATAAACCTAAATTAAGAGGTATTTTCCTATAAAACATTCAAAAATCCATAACTAAACAGCTAATATGTACACATATTCTTATATACCATAAATTAAATTAATAATAAAAAATATAATTCATTTTTACATCTAATATCACACATAGATATGTAATTTCCCCTATTCCAATCCTAAATCAAACTTATATTACTCCATAAATGTAAACCATGAATTAATACATAAATGAGTGTGAATGGGATTCTCAAAAACAAACACCACCAATATCTATATGTTATATTTATATACTATCATTCTCTACTCCAATATCTTTTTGGTCTTTTAAAAATTATTAAATCACCACACAACCATGAGTTCATCACCACACACATTCCCAGGTAGTGGTAAGTCTATCAATATCGAGTATGATATCACAAATGTTTTGAAATACCATTGTCATGCTCATGAACTAATATTTGTAAAATTCATTTGAAATTAGAATATATTTTTATAACCTCATTAATCAATGCCCCCATTAAAGTTATATAGGCTAAAATATTATCTTGGATGCCATTTACTGTTTGGAGTCAATATATTATGATATAAATGGTTATATCATTACATTAAAATATACCTGAAATTACTTATAAACATTCACTATATAACAAATCTTGAGGAGGTACTCATGCCAAAACATGGTGTATAAAACGGAACCCTTATCCATTAGATGATATTGCTAAATAATTGAGGACTTATGTAATTATAACCATAGTTTTAAGAGAATGAATATTATAACCACATTATAGAGGGTCACATAATATATAATCAATACCATGAAAATAAATTTTTTAAAACTCTTTATCATTCGATGTAGGTTCATATAGTCATGTGTTGTTTATCAAAAAATACATAGCTATCCCAAAAAAAACCCATATAACATGGTACACTGATACCCATGATGGAAATGACATAGCCATAAGGTCATTCCGGATATCCATTTGATGGCGATCATCATTTAAAATCAACTATGATTCAAGGGGAATGGTATTCCACATTAAAAAAACAATAATTATATAAAAAATGAAAGATAAAACAAATAATAATCAGTATTCTAAGAAAATATCAAGGAGAAATGTACCACAAGAAGATATATATCCCAATGTAATATGTCATCCAAAATACAATGGAACTCCCATCAAGATTAAATGTCACAATAACCATTAAATTAGTGGATCAAAACTCCACCAGTAACCATCACTATCAAAGGCCCCATTCATTAAGCACACCCAGCACCTCCAAGTGATGTTTTCCATTTCTTTATAATTTGAATATGAAAATATACAAATGATAAAAGAAAAAATTAGGGTGAGAGGATCAATATACCAATTAGATCTCACCTATTGTTCCATATAAAATTACAACACAATTAAAACATTTATTATTTTATTTAAAATTAAAATAAGGAATTGAAATTCATTTCATATTTCATTCAAATTATACTCTAAAATCACGAAGATGATTCATACATAAAAAACATTAAATATAGAGTATTTACAATAAATATATGAAATGAATAATATAATTTAAAAAACAATGTCATGTAATAATGAGGGAATTAAAATAAATATATTCATAATAAATATGATCAATTAGTTCCAAGCTATTGGATCCTCACTCTTATAATTCAATCATCATGAATCATTATTTTCACATGTCCCTAGGATCGGTACATCGGGATATGATCAATCAAAACACCATATAAGAAAATCATATCGAACATTGTTTATTTAGAGAGGTTAACTTAAAATCTAGTTCATGGGAGACATATTCCTTGGGTTTTTATCCTAACCACCCCTGAATTAACCTGACTCAGATGATCTTAAAACAATATATTAATTAACCATTCAATCATTGAAAAATTATCACCTGTCATAGTTTGTATTCCCACATTCATGTTTCAACATGCTATTTCAATTTCAAAAATAAATATAATGTTTTTCATCAAACTCGTAAATTTAAAAATAATATTTCAATTAGAGATACTTTATATGGAAATTATATTAAAATATTTTTATTAAATTAGATCTCATTTCTAGATATATTTTTTAAAAATTCACTTAATTTTTCAAAACCATAAAAAATGGGTTTTATTTCTCAAATATAATTTTTTTTTAAATCAAGTGTCAAATATTATAAAACCATGGTAATCAATTGAAATTATTTATCAAATATATTAATGATGCAATTTTTTAATTTATGGAAAAAACATATAGAACCAAATACCTTTAGGACATATGATCAAAGGATCAATAACTAAATAAATATATCAATAAACCATCCAATAATTAATTACTAATAATGAATTGAAGGTGATAACGGTCAAAAGATTATCCTTAGAATTGTAATCCATAGAATAAAAGATAATATACATCAATCAAGATGTGGATTAATCACTATCAAATAAGGAGATAATATAAGGATATATAATTCCAAATAGTGTGAAAGAAAACTTTTCAAAGAGGAATCAAATGCATCCACTAGTGATTTGATTTGGGGGGGTTTGAGTTTGGATGAGTCAAATCACATATTGAGATCTTCCAAAATCCAAAGGATTGTATTAGTGTTTAATAAGAGGTGTTCACGATTTATAACAGGGGTTTCAGTATTTCAATTAAAATTTTTCGAGGATTAAAAAACATTCCACAAGGTTTTCTAGGTAAGGATGCATAATTCACACTAATTGTGCACCTAACAGTACACCCTAAATAATATTTGGGAATGGCCAATGTATTAGACTAATGATTAGAATAACCTTGCAACAACTTTGGAAACTCCCACTATAAAATGGTATAAGATTTCTAGGGGAGACCTGATGGTTTGGACTAACTGTGTATCTACCATGTGACACCCTCCAAATCCATCAACATTGTGTACAAATTTCTAGGCCAAACCACATTATTTTACCTTAACATGCGCCATCCCTGAAAATTGTAAAAACAAAAATGTTTTTTTCAAAAAGTCCATAGAATTAACCCAGAACAAGATGCAATTAAAAGATGATAAAAAATGCTTATGAATTACTTGAAGGATTGTAATTAAAATGTTAAAAAGTCCCTACCATAAAAACATTATATCCACATAAATCAAATCATGGAGACTCTATATCAAAGAGATGACTCCATTGCTCTCTAATCAGCGCCTCATGATCCCAATTATCAAGTGAATCATAACAATGACACCATAACACAAAATATAAAGGTTTAATCCTCCCATGAAGAGACATTTTTAGAAATAACAATTTATAATAGCTCCTCAGGCATGGATAAATTATGGTCCATATTAAGGTCCTCCCAACTGAAGTAATGGGGAGGTTCAGAGAGATACATTCAATGTAGTCATATGTGGAACATGTTATGAATTGATGAAAACTAAGGTGGAAACAACAAATGATAATCGAACATTCCAATTCTCTAAATGAAATAAAATGGTACCATATATCTCAGTGAAATTTTTCTATATTTTCAAATCCATTTTTGACCCAACCACGGTGAAACTAATAAAAAACACAATTACAAAAATGAAAAATAATAAATCCATCGATGAAATTCCTCATAATATTTTTAACATATCAATGTCTTCACCATTATCTAATGAATCAACTGAATATTATCCATCACCTGTTAGTCCAAACTAGGTGCAACCAAATAAACTTGACCAATTCTCAACCAACACAATGAAGTCTTATAATGGAGGAAATACCAAACCACCAAATGTTCCATCCTAATAAATTATAATTAACTATTTTTATAGGAAAACTCAACCAGTCCAAATTAGATATCCCAAACTCCATAAATGTTGAGAAAAAATGCATGAATGATGTATTATAAGAACATTATATCTCATTTTTTCTAGACAACCAGTGGCATATTATTCATGATGATTAAACTAACCATGGATCCTATCATCTTCTAGAGTCTATTACAAAAATGAAAAGTTAAATGGGATCCACATTAGAAAACTTAGAATTTAGAACTCCATGAAATATGACAATCTATTGCTCATAAATACTTTACAATTCTTCAACTTTTGTTTTATCATGAATGGGTATAAAGTGAGCTAACTATATCATCCCATTTATCTACACCAATATTGAATTCCTTTATAGAGGGGTACAAGGGAACCCATCCAATAAATCCATAGAAATAAAATCCCACATCTTGGTTGACATAGGAAGTGGTTGAAGCAAACCTGAAGGATTGTAGTGATTATACTTGACTTATTGAAAAGTAAAACAATGTTAAAGAAGATAGAAATGTATTATATAATAGTGGCCACTATATTTTTGAACACATATAATAGAACAACATTATCGTGCTCGGGTTAACTTCCCACTAAGAATTAGTGATATAAACAATCATGACCATTATCATAGGAAATGGTACAAAATATAATCTATAAAAACATAAGATACCCATAGAAGAGAGTAATCACTCGCTGATGGTATTTATACCATATAGAGATTAGCTAATGCGTCAAAAATAACCATAATTATATTATTCCTCATGAATCAAATCATGAAAAGAGGAGGTCAACTGGACACTTTTCAATAATAACTCATTCTCATCATACATTACTCCCAAATTCATACCATCAAAGAGATCCATCATGTTACACTTTCTAATGACTATTTATCATCATGGGTTGGATGTTTCATACTAAACTAATTTGAAACAAAATACCAAACCCAAACATGAGAAAACATCCCAATCCAAATCATGATGCATCATAACATACCACACAGCCCTGACTAGCCTTTCGAAGAGTCAACACTAGAGTAAAAGTCAAAAAATATTTCAAATAATCCAATGAATCTTGAAATTTAGAATATAATAAAAATATTACTCCTCTCGTAGTGAGAGTTGTTATTGGAGAATACAACACAGATAAATATTTTAAAAATAAGTAGTAATACCTTGATAAACCTAAAAATATACAAATCTCAATGAAATTTTGAGGCTATTTCTATTTCATAAAAATGAACCCCTTTTCAAGACCAATACAAATTGCATGTTCTCATACCAAAAATCTTAATAACCATAATTCCAAAATCCATAAATTAGTTTCAAAATATTTTAAAAATGTAAGTGATCTCCCAAAAAATCATGAGATACTCTTAGTTGAAAAAAAATACCCCCCTCAGTTTTAGAGTAATCCTTGATTTCATCAAAAAACACAATCACAAATGAGTCATGGTACTCATGGAATAATCCGTTCTTTTGTACAATAAAAAATGGGAAATTTTGTTAGACCAAAAGGAAGAATATGATACACATAATGGACAGAGCTACTACTTAATTTAGTCTTCAAAATATTAGATTCCTTGATCCTCAAATGTTGATAAGTAGAATAATGGACAATCTTTCATAACCCCTTCGAACTTTTCAATAGATCTTGAAAAATCATCGATCCAAGGGAAAAAATTATTTTTCTTTATCTTAACTCGATTGTGTTTTTGGTAATAAATAAATAGGATAAGGGTTGAATAATATTAATATTAAAACAATGGGTTCCACATAAGGTTATAGGCTTAGGCATATAATTTTTTTGCCCTAAATATCATATAATTAAGACTATTTATTTCAATTTATCTTAAACTATATGGTAAAAAGGAATGGATATTGGTTGGGTACTTTTCACTAAATCAATTGAAAAATATACTTCCCATACATGTATAAATCAAAAAACGTCAGATGGAAATATGCATGGAAAATCAATGACCACTAGGGGAAGATCACCACCCAAATATTATCTTTACATATTAAAAGAAAACATAGATATCACTTTTACACACTATAGATGAGGTGTTCATGAACAAATTGATTTCGATTACTATTACCTGGAGAAAACACTTCACAACTTAATGAGTGTATTAATAGAGACTTTCCAATGTTAATTATCAATTTGATATTTATGTGAAATCATCCAATCCAACAAAAGAATGAAATATTAAGGTTTTAGGTCATGAATCTTACAATTATTGTAATCTTGATCTATGATATAAAGAAGACACCAGAAGGGCATTAGAGACCCTACCATTTCTTTATTCTGAGAGGAATAGAGATATACATTGAATAAGTGAAAATATATATAGAAAGGTTCAAAAAATCCAAAACTTTTGTATATATGAATCAATGAGATAAACAGGTATACAATCAATTAGTAACCTACACCGAAGTTATACTGATGGTAGATCTCAATGTATTTAAACCCACTTCATCTTCCATCATAGACTCTTCCACAACATGATAAATTTTAATTTTGGATTCTTAAGGATGGAACCCCTTAGTTTATGGAGAATAATATTATATCACAGTAATTTTAGGTACTGATGGTCCCATTCTATTTCATGGGATAAATAATACTTGAAAAACTTCTAATGGTCGTCTGAATGGAAGTAGAATCTATATATTCTTGGTGTGTCAATAAAAACCCTCATCATATTCCGAAACATAACAAATTGGAAACAAGTCATTATGAATGTTATTTGAACCAAATGAGGTCTTGATTATGGATACCTCTAAGACCCATGTTGAGACCCATCACACATTCTATTTACATAAAAAACAAATAAAAATACCACTAGGAGTAAGAAAGACTATCATGAACCTTTACTTATTAGAAATATCTTACAATACCATCAACATTGTATCCAACACACCATCGTAAGAGGTGTATATTGGAATTAAAACCTATGATCTAATTCCATAATGAAGAACCATTTCAAATCATCATTCCCTAATTTTATCATTCATCACTAACTTAGGAGAAAACTGAAAAAATACAATAAATAAATTTTTGTATTGAGTTACAGTCTTATCAACATTTGATGGTTGAATAATTATATAGGATTTTATAAAACCATCAAATATAGATAAAATTTCTCTTTTAAATGAGTTAAATTTTATTTAAACTCCAATCCTTCATGTTTCATTGTTGTATCCACCAAATCCCACCACCTGTTGATAGGCCCTTTAATATTAAAGGATGATCTGTTCACCACTATTGTATCAAGAGTTTCCAAGAACTTAAAAATAATGTTGATCATCTCATCCAATCCTCGGCTTCATGTGGAAAATTTCAGGCATAAAATGATGGTGGATTTTATGTAGAGACTCTTGTGACCTTCAAAATTCTACAACTAGATCCTAAATGGGCATGGGTGTTGCTACCTATCTGAGATATTGGAAAACACACATCCCTAATTCAATATGATTCTAATCTACTATAGGGGTCTATTAAAATGGTTCATCGATATCTAACTCATGAGGTCTACTGAAACGTCTCCTTGGGGGTATAGTACAATGTAACATGAACAAGAATCCTGAAAACCATCACCAAAGATTCTTGGATCATTAAAAAGATCAAGAGATATTGGAATATAAATTCCATCTATAGAATTTTTTATATTTAAATAAAATCTTATCTTGTTTGCGTATAAGATTCATTTATTAATTTCAATAAAATATGACAATGTTTGAAAAAATTACTAGAATGAAATCAATGTATTTGTTTTAACCAAGGTTTTTCTTTGCTGGAAAAGGTGTTCAGTTTGTGTGTTTGTCCATCTATTTTGGGATGATAATGGTTTGGGTTTGTTATTGTCAACCCTTTCAAATAAGATTAGGGAGATTACATTGAAAGGGGATATACATGAATTGTGCATGAAAGATCTATTTTTTGCATGTAATATTGATGGTGTTTTTGAAACTTTCACTCTTGACATGTTTCTTGATCAGATCCTCAAAAAATGGAAAAGTCATGGAGTGCGTGGAAGATGGTGTTGCACAAAAGGGTTTGCGCGCCCAATGAGAGGTTAAAAAGGTTTCTGTACGCTCAACTTGAAACCAACATGCACTGATGAAAACTCATCAGGATCTTGTGTTCATGGTCATCAAGGGAATATAAATATGTAGCCACCCACAAGGAAGACTTTAGAATGTTTCCGTCAAAAATCCAGCAGCTCAGCCGCACGAAAGATTTGCGTGCAAAATATTTAAAGAGAGTAAATCCTGCATGAAATATATTCATATATTCTGAAAATACCAAGTGAACCATTTAGGGAAGTTGAATGAAAGATAAGGGTTTCTATAAAATTAGGTGATGCATTAACGTCTTCTTTCAAAACCATTCCCAAATCTTGTGTGGAAGTTAGGGTATTGCATGCAAGTGTGGTTTTATGATTCTGACAGGCTTCTGAGTATCTGGTTCAGTGGTTCAGATATTTCAGGTGCATATATTCAAGACTTTAATTCAAGTAGTGTATCATGCTAAATAGAGACAAATATTTCAATACCAATCTATTGAAGATACCTTCGAGTTCACAAAATGAGTTTGACTTCTCTCAAGGTATTGAGCTTGAGGGAGTTGATGGAAATAATCTGAGGGATGTAGTTAGTGCCCCCTGGACCATTTTAAAGGTAGTGTTCCTCGCCCAATGTGATTATGAACAAAAATTATAATCCATAAATTATTGAATATTGTTGGACTTTGGTATAACTGACACACTATTGGCATATGCTCCGTGGACGTAGCCCTTTCCGATGAATGAAGTAAAAGTGTTGTGTCAACTCCCTACATTAATTTGATTGAAAAATTTAACATCTTCCAACCCATGTGGGAAAAAGATCCACAACGTTAAAAATAAAAAGTTTACACCTTGATTCACCCCCCCTCTCAGGGTGTTCTAGGGTCCTTCGGTATTCATCAAAGACACTTATTTGAAACTCCCATAGTGACTTAAGGATAGCTATAATGAGATATGTCTGGGTATTATTACACTTTTGGTCCCAAAAATACTAACTCATGTCTAAAAGGAAATCATAGAATAAATACCCACAATAATAAGTTAATAACAACCTTTCCTTTAACACTATTTTCTCATGAACATACCCAGATACATTGTATGCTAATACTGGAGCTAGACCTAACATAGCTTAAAGATCATTCTTGAGATGAACATGTTGTCTTCAAGTGTCTGGTATCTACTCCGAGTGGAATGGAATGGGGTTTTGATTAGAAAAAAACATCAATATATAAAATTAGAAGATAAAACAACCAACAATTGGCATGAAAAACACTCCTCACGTAGAAAATTACCATAAGAAGAAAGATATCCCAAAGTAATACATCATCCAAAAGATGAAAAATAACCTATCAAAACAGGGTCTCATAATCTTTATACAATGACTGCCTCAGAGATTCTCCAATCACCATAACCTCTAACGGTACCATGCATCAAGAACACCCTCTTCTTTTATGCCAATATTTTCTATTTCTTATACCTAGAATAAAAATATATATAAAATAATGAATGAAACATTAGGTTGTGAGAAATAATATCCATGGGGGATCTAAAATAGTTCTCTATAAGAAATTAAAATACGAATAATCCATTTATATTTTAATTTAAAATAAAAAGTCATGTAAATTCATTTCACATTTTTAGTCAAATAATACTTTTGAATCATAATGATGATACATATATCCAAAACAAGATTAAATGAACATTTTTAATAAATATGCTTCATGAATAAAATAGTTCAATAAAAACTAACCTCCAATAATCATTTCAAATAATGAACATATTCATACTCCGAAGGCTTTTTATTTTTAAGATATCATATTAAAACACTTCTTAGCCAATCATGATGGTTAATTTTGTGCACACATCCCACCGATTAGGCTATTGTGAAAATTGAAATCAACACCCCATCAAGGGAAATCATGTTGATCATGGTTTAGTTAGAGTGTTCATCATCAAATCTAATTCTAGGTGGATAGAGTCTTATAATTATTATCCAAATCAATCAATAACTAATTGGGATCACATGTGCTTTAATTAATAAATCTATAAATCAATAAATCATTAAAAAAGTTTCTCCAATCTTAGTTCAAAAGCCCATTTTCATGTTTCAACTCACCATTTTAATTTCAAAACAAAAAAATAAGTTTTCATGAAACTCATTAATTTAAAAATCATCCATTATTTAGATTAATATTCTCAAGAAATCATCATGAAATCATTCCATAAATTCATATCACATTTCAGGACTCCTTTCCTCAAAATCCACCTCATTTATCAAAACCATTGAAAAATAAATTTTATTTATCAAAATAAAAAAAATTTAAAATCAAGTTTTAAATCATCACAAACCATGGAACTCAAATGAAATTACATTTCAAATCGACTAAGAAATAAAGGATTCAATTATTATAAAACCCTTATAAAACAACCAACCATTAGGTAATATGATCCAATGACCAATCAATCAATAAATCAATCAATAAATTATTCATTGAGATGGTAATCACCAATATAGAATAAAAGGTGTGGAAGATCATAAAGGAATACCTAATATCATAATCCCTCAAATCTAAGATCTAATCCACCAATCAACAAGAGTATTCATCACTCTAAAATAATGGGAGAAGAGAATAAACAAGAACTACAAATTATAGGAGATTATGCTTACCATAGAGAAATAATAATAATATATTAGATATTTGATCTACGAAAGTGATAGTTTAGGAGAGAAAAATCACCTCTTGTGATTATCCAAAACCTAGATGGCCATATTTGGGTTGAATTGGAGGTGTTTAGGAGTTATAAATGAGGGATTTAATATTTTAAATATTTTTTTGGGATTAAAAAACCATTTATAGGGGATTTGGGTTAGGCCTCACAATTTGTATTAACCAGGAACCTATGTATACACCCTCACTAGGCTTCCAGAAAGGGTGCATAGTTTGGAATCATGGTTAGACTTACTATTCATCAACCCTATATTCCCCTATGATGTAATGGTTCATAGTTAGGACTATGAATGAACTGACCATGGTTCACCCTCCATAACCATCAATAGGGCCCATGATTCGATGATCCAAACCACATTGTTTTCCGTAATAGTATTACTACTATGCATAGGCCCAAAACATCCAAATTGTTTCTAAATGTCCCATGAAATTTCCTAAAATGATCCAAACAAATGATGATATAAAAAATTGTTAATGTAAAAACATAGGTACTTATAGAATATTGTTTTTCATTCTGTAATTGAACAGTAATATTTAATATAAATTTATAATGAAATAATTTTTATTTTTATAAATTAAGGAATATATAGTAATGGAATCGTAAACTGACTTTTTGAAGTGTAATGTAACCATTAGGAATAGTAATATGGGCATTAGAATAGTATCCTCACCTATGAAATTAAAACAGAAAATGATATATTTAAATCATGGTAGAAGTAAATAAATGTTATAAAAATGATAAATTAAGTGTTTCTATTTTTGTGAAATATAAATGTTTATTTACTATATTGTGATTTATATATTGATTTAAAATAAAATTTATTATCATAAAATATATTCATAATTTTAAATTTTCCTATATAATAAATTAAATAAAATTTTATGACAGCATAATTATTTTTTTCAAAGTGACATAAAATTAATTATAATATTAAAATATCTACTTTTTGATAAATGATAATTTAAATTATAAATTCAATTTATCATATTTAGAAAAATATTTTCATAAAATTTAGTATACTATTAAAATCAAAACATTGAAAATTATAAGGGTGAATTTTTTGGATTTTTCTAAAATAGTTAAGGTTTTTAGTGAAAACTGAATGAAATTAATTTATTATATTTAACATTACAAGTAAATAAAAGAATTTTTGAGTAATTTCTGAGTAATTGATATTGTTAGTGATAATTATATTGATCTAACATGAACTAGTTTCAATACTTATTCACAATAATCGACACTATTGATATTATTGATCCAAAATAATAATCTAATGAATTTTATATTAAAAAACTGACCTCTCCTCTTCCTATAAATACATCCCACCCCACCCCTTCTCCTAACACCTCTATAGCCTTTTATAATTTACTGATTATTCGAAATTCCATTCCTATTCATATTCCCTATTTCTATAACCATTTTATCTCACCAAAATTACAAAATCATGTTCCATAAGGAGTTTCTCAAGGAGACAACATTAGAGAGGTAAATTCCACTATATTTCTCATTTAAATTATTTATTTTGTATTTATTTATTATCATCTTTAAAATCCCCAATCCCAAGAGGCATGATAACTCTATTATCATACATATACTATATTTGTATGATGTTAATTGAATATACATCAACAAATCTGTTATTGTCTCATAATAATCTAAAAAAATGAAATCATCATCCATAAAATGTCGATTCACTACCTTGATGGATGTCACATTTTCATTTTCGTTTACTACCAACAAGGATGGTCATGAAGATATTGTGTTTCTAAAAGGGTATGTTTCAATAATTTAACATTTATATTGATTATGTTCTAAGGATTAAGAAGATTTATGTGTGCCTTGTGATTCATAGTTGAAGAAAGAGTTATTAAGAGAAGATAATAGTTATTAATTTTTTGTTCAACATTAAAGCACTAAGATATAATGTGACTTTTTAGAGTATTATTGGTAGGACAAAATGGAAAGAGATATTGCTGACATTTTCATGTGTTATTTGAGTTATCAATATGTAAAAAAAGAAACAAAATACAGAATGGGGTGATTCATCCATTTTCTATTTCAATGATAAAATGTGAACATATATCTATGGATTTTTTTGAGATCACTAAAAACACCTCAAGGAAACAAAGAGATTTTAGGTTTTTGTTAATCTAATGACTAAATCTACACATTTTCTGCCTATTCAAGACACTTTGTCTCTTGATTAAATTTAATTATTGTATCTAAAAGAGATATATAGGTTACAGGGAGTTCCACTCTCCATTGTATCTGGTCATGATCTCATGTTCACTTTTAACTATTTTAAATGTCTTATGATGTCATGGGAACTGAATTAAATTTCACCACTACCTTTCATTCTCAATATGATAGATTGTCAGAGTGAAAAAATCATAAATTTGAGGACATGATTCAATATTTTTCAATACATTACCATGGAAGTTGGGATAAATATTTCTATTTGGTTGAGTATTATAATAAAATCAGTTTTCATTCAAGTATACAAATGGATCATTTTGAAAAATTATATAGAAAGAGTTGTCAAACTCCAGAAATTTGGGTGGAAGTAGGTGAATAAGATGATATGGGAACAATATTTTTAAAGGAAATGACAGATAATGTTCATTTGACTCAACAAAACTTGGGGATAGCTCAGAGCGGTTAGGAAAGTAATGTGGATAACTGAAGGAAGGATCTCACTTAGGAGGTAGGTGATCATGTCTTTCTAATATTTTCTATATTTAAAATTTTGATGCAAATAATTAAGAAGGCGATTTTTAGTCCATAGTTCATTAAAACCAAAAAATATATAGAAAATGTTGTATTTGTTTCTTATAGGGCGAAATTGCATTCGAGTTTTTCCTAGGTATATAATGTTTTTCATGTTCTGATGTTAAAAAAGAATATGCTGGATTCATATATTATTTTGAGCATTAAAGAAGTTCACCTATAAGTGAACCTTTATTATGAGGAATATAATATTCATAATCCCGAACATAGAGAGAAATAATTGTAGAACAAGGTAATTCACAAGGTAATGGTTTTTTGGATAAACCATATAATTTAAGAAGAAACATGGGAATCTGAAAATTCTATGAGATAAAGGTGTCCTCGCCTATTTAATAAGTGAATAACATTGTTTGGATTTAATTTCACAAATGGACATAGAATTATACCACCCAAGTATTTATATAATTATTTTTTTTATTTTTGAATTAAATAATTAATTTGATAATAAATGTATAATTATATAGGTGTAATTTATATAAATTAATGAATCTAGAATAATGGAATAGTAACATGACCAATGGAATAGTAATGTGACAATTACGAATAGTAATGAGATCATTAGAATAATAAACCTACCTATGAAGGTATAAACAAAATTTACGTATCATATAAATGAAAATATGATATATTTATATCATGGTATATATAAATAATTTCTTTAAAAATGATAAATTACGTGTTGGTATTTTTGTGAAATGAAAATGATTATTTTCAATTTAATAATTCATATAATGATATAAAACAAATTTATTTTATCAAAAATATTCCAAAATAATATTTTGTTGTATTTTAATTATAATAACATTTTATTAGACCTTAATTAAATTTTCAATGTGTCTTCAAATCGGTTATAATATTAAAATATATATTTTGCAAATAAAGGATTAAATTTAATAAAAAATAAAATTTCTTATATATATATAATATAATTTTGTAAAAATTCTGTCCATTATTGAAATCAACACTTCATAAAATTGTTCGGGTTAATTTTTGGGGTTTTTCTAAAATAGTATAATTTTTGGTGAATAGTGAAATATAGTAATTTACAATATTTTACATTAAAAGTAAATAAATAATTTTTTGAATCATGGATGGTGTAAGTGAAAATTATTTTGAATTCACATGCACTGGTTAATTTACTTAATAAAATGAATCAACACTTTTGAATGTCTTGAGTAAAAACAATAAATAATGAATATAATATTCAAAAACACCCCTACCCTCTACCTATAAAATCACCCCTCACCACCCCTTCTCCTCACTCCTTAAAAGCCTTTTAGGTCATATAAATTCTATCCAATTCCCTTATCATTACTCTTTCTGATGCTTATGTCTTATTGGTCTCATCAAATGACCAAAATCAAGTGCCTTAAGGAGGTTCTCATGGATATAACATTTGAGAGGAAAAATACACCTTCTTTATCTTTTAAAATTCATTATTTCTATAATATTATCTACTCTCCTCACCTATCCAAAGTGAAATGATAAATATAGTATCATAAATATTATATAATATTATTTTTTAATGGAATAGTTGTCATCAAACATATTGTCTTCCGCTTTTTTTTCTAAAAAATGGAAATATCGTCCATGGTGTGTCGGTTCACCACCTTCATGGATGAAATTTTTTTATTTTCATTTACCACCTTCATGGTTGGTAATAAAATAATTAGTATAGTTAAAAAATATTATAATATTTATATTATATTTTTTTCAATGTTATGGAACTAGTTTAAATAAATAATATTAAATTAATATGAAAATTGTTTTTGATGGTCGAAAAAACTACCAAAAATAAACCAAATATTAATCATTAATATTTTACCTAATGAATCATACTAATACTAATAAATATTATTAATGGGATAATTTAAAATTATATAAGTATATTAATACAATTTATTTCTATTTATCATCTTTTTCTTCTATTTGATAAGAACTCAAATAATTATATTTAAGGGAACCGACCATAAATCCATGAAATGAACTCTCCTGGAATAACGATTAAGATACTTCTAACACATAAAAATTGAAAAATAACTAAATAAAATGTTAATAAATAAAATACACATGAAAAACCGTCTAAATTAAGTAATTAATGAATCTAAATTGATTATCCAAGGCATTAAGTACAAGGGAAGACCACTTTTGGTGATAAGGTAAAGTATTTGTTAACCCAATTTCCATTCTTTAGGTAACCTTCAACATTGATTAAACGGTGATAAGATTATTTGTGATGTTAATTTTGATTATATTATGTTTCATTATGTTTATTTTATTTTGTACACATATTCCATTCATATTTACCAATTATGACATTAATAATATGATATTTGTAAGGGACTTCCCATTAAAAATTATCTTTAAGGCCCCGTTTTACATTAATTAAAAATATTTGTTTTACATATACAACATGAAAAACATATCCAACATTAATGAAACTTTAATAATTTTTTAGTTTTAATTACACACTTAAAATTTTATTTATTAAATAAATTTTTTAATTTTTGAGTATGCAGCTCGTAAAAAAATGAAAAGTGATTTCATAATGGAAAATTAGTTTTTCACATGAATGTTTCGTTTATGTGAGATTTATGTGTTATTATTATTTTATGGTTCTTTTCAATTATTAAAATTAATGGTGTATTCATAATTAATAATTGTGGGTGAGACCGTTATAGATCTCCATTACTTTGGGTAAAGCGATGAAGTTAACTGGTAAGGCTTCTCCTAAGATATTATTAGAATATAATGCGGTGGTTGATCCATGTGTAACCATTATGGTTAATCCTTGTGTTAATAAGAGAGGTACATTAAATGTAAGAGTGATATGAATATTATGACATAAGATAACATTTTTTATTTATGTATCCTTTCTATGGTTTCATAGGAATCTTATAATTTCATATGTTAAGTTATTTAGCTCATGTCATATGTGTAAACGTAATAATTATTTGAAAATGATTTCATTCATGGACTAATTATAGCTTTCTTACTTTATATGTAACTCATGGATCTTTATTTTACTCATCCTATATTTTAAATTTTATTATATGGTTTATGTATGGGTAAAGGAAAGGAATAATTTAAGTCACGATGTTTGTTAAAAAAAAGAAAGAATATTTTTCATTGAAAAGTTTAATAATTTAAAAAATTGGATATTGAGTAGATGTGTCTACTTTTTAATATATGAGTTGGTATGCATAATTTATAACTTAATTATCTTTACCTATATTCATAAAATATATTTTGGAATTTATTAAAGGAATACTACTTGAATTAACTAGATTACATAATATTTAAAGCTGGGACTTTATAGTCAAGAAGTAATTGAATGTTGGTAATGGTATGTTACAATAAAAAAAACTATGTTTGAATTTATGAAGGATCATTTAGTGCGAATCTATAATCTAAAGGAGGAATATAAAAAAATAATTGAAAATATAGTCTCTATTGATGACCATAGCATATAAATTCTTAAATTAGAGTATCTAAAAATAACAACTACACATACGAAACCATTTGTTTACTTAGAACCAATAAAATAGGGTTTTTACATTATTATAAAACATATCTTATCAAATTAATTGAATAAATCATTGTGGAAGTCATCATATCCTGGAATAAAATCCATATTGTAGATCACTCTTGGGAATATTGATGATCATCAAATGATCCTTATATAATATAATAATCAATAGGGGTAATATTATTTAGCCTATCATATATAATAAATTTTTAGTAAATAATATAACCAAGGACACACATAACATCCACTAGAATCATTCATCATATTGATCAGAAGGTAAGTATAAGAGATTGAATTTCCTAGGTTATAACCACTCTCCATGAAAACTACCCAAATGTATTAATGAAAATAATAATTAGATCATTGAATCATCACAATGTGTAGATCCATGAATTTCATAGTCTAATCCTCAGTATCCCGTTGTCATAGGTCCCATTGATAGCTCTTCCCATGTCATCATCAATGAAATTCATTATCAAACAATTATCATATATCTCCACATCAAAAATATTATTTCATAAAATACACTATCATAATATATCCCAATAATTCAATGGATTTTATTTTGGCATTATTAGAGAAAAATTCACATAACGATATTCATACAGTTTTTCTGAATGAAATTTTCATCATTTTGGTGTATATGTCCTTAAAATGGAAAAAAACCCTTTATATGATCCTAAATGATTTCAATATTATAATAAAATTGGAATAATAGGAAATATAAGAGAAATAGAGTATCTATTGATTTTAAAGAGACTCTAACTAAAACATAAAAATAAAAATTAATTTATGAAGTAAAGAGAGGACATATACATGCCTATAATTATTTGATAATGAACTCTAATATATTTCCACATAGCCTAGGTGTAGGATTAGGAAGAGGACATAGAAAAAGGGAAGAAAATGTATCCAATATGATTTCTTAGACCACCTATATCTTGTAATGGTTTCGTCGATCCACATAACCCAAGCATTGATGTTTCCACACCCTTAAATCTATTCTTTTTAATGGGCCCTTCTACCCCCAAATCAAGTTGGTCAGTTAAACCCATCTATTTGACACACAAAAACAAATTACTTGTGCATAATCGGTATAATAAAGTTTATTTCATGGAACACATTCCATTGTTTGACGCAAAAAACATCTTCATAACACCTCCCCATGGATGACATATTAATGGATGATATTATCTAGAATATTTTGATCCAATGGATCCATAATTTCTATAAAAATCTAGTATAAAATTATAATGATTGTACTTACAAAATGATATAATCACTTGTGTTTATCACCTCAAAACACTCACATACATTTATAAACTCTATATTTTTCTTGAAATTGCACCATTATCACCAAATAAATCAATTCCTTCGAATTCTGATGCATACTGCCACTATTACCAATGGATTCCAAACATTTCAAAGAGGGTATATTGATCCCCCTATAGTTAATTATCATCAATATTAGTGGAATTTTATATTGGTTCTCTCATTATATCTCAATTTTATGAATAATTACCATCACCACATGGGTAGTAATGCTCTTAATGTGGAATCTCATCAAATCATTGCCATCTATTCCCTAAAGAATGGAAAGGGTGGGGTTTCCTTAGTGAGAAAACTATTGTGATAGATATGCAGTGGTGGAGGAACTATAGTTGTTGATCATCACCATAAAATAAATTATTATTACAATTTTTTAATCAGTAAATTTAAATTATTAATAATTTATTTAATAAAATTTAAAAAAATAATACAAATGCATATCACATGTTCAATGAGAGGGATAAACAGTTATACATTGGGTAGGGAATCAATCCCTTAAATCATATGATTCCATCAAATTTAATTAAAATAAAAATAATATTTAAATGTTGGAACCACCTATTTATTGATATAATTGACCAACTAGTGGTTGGGAACAAAAAATTAAAATTTACTCATAACAAAAAGAAATTATATTAATGTTGATAATTATTATATTATCATTTAATGAATAAATTTATACAATAAAAATTATTCTAAAATAGATTAGAGAATACATTTGGGTTTGGAAAACATTATGTTATTACTTTTAAATTTAATGAAAATTATAAATGGATTCAATTGACCAAAGGACAAAAATTCCAAGGAATTTACTTTTTTAGGTTTGGGGTGAGAATTTAGATGACTAATTAGTTTATAGTTCTAAGTGAAGTTATTAGTAGGGAATATTTTGGTATATAAATTTTAGTGTAAGGGAAATTTTTTGGGTGAATTAATGAAAATATCATTTTCGGTTTGTGAGTGACTCCATCAAGAGGCCATTATTATTTTTTAGAAAATTTGTAACTATTAATTAATGATTGGAGACCATTATTTTAATTAAAAAGTACTTTAGAGTCACATACATGTCATATTCCTCAGTATATCTTCTCTTTTGATGGGTTATATGGGTATTACTATATATTTTTTATTAAGTGGCTGACCCTTTTATATCATCATCATATTTTGCATCCATATTTATTTTTATGATAGAATTTTGTTAAATTATATATATTTTATGATATTGGGTTCATTAGATCATAATGAAACCCAAATGAATGAAAGGAATTTTTATCATTATTGTGTAAAAGGATAAATATGAGTTTTCTATATTCGATAAGTAAGGGAGTTGTTTTTGGGTTGTTATAGAGTAATTTTTTACAATTTAATTTATGATTTGACTATTATTATGAATGTTGTTGGTGATATTTTGGTATTTTTATTAGGTCGGTGAAGGGAAGTGGTTCTATAATATTGATAGATTGAGAATGTATTATGGAAGTGATTAAAGGTATATTTCCTTGACCATTCCCTATGTGTTGTTAAATAATATTATAAATAGGGATTTCTTGTTGTATATTTCATCCTTTAAATTTAATACGAATTTTTTATTAATGAAAATTTTGGTTAAATGGAATATAAATTCATTGGATCATTTAAAAAGATATTGTGTTAATATTTTACAATGATTTAATTGATTAATATAATATTTACTTATTTGGTCAAGTGACTATACATAGTTCTTTGTGGAAAAGTTATTTTTTAATTATAAACATATATGATTTATGAATTTACCATTTAAAATATTTGTGTAATTTTCCTCTTATGGAAAAATCGTAAATATTGAGATGGGTTGTGGGATTAGAATTTTTTATGGCAGAAATGTATATTTATTTCTAATAATCAACTTATAATAACCATTGGATCTATTTTGATAAGAAATTAAATTACATTGGAAATTTATTTAGTACAGTGAGCTATCTGGGGGAGCATTAGTGGAATAATAATGTATTTTGTATCTATAATTTCATGAGCTAAGATCTGATTTTTAGATGAATATAGGGTTATGGTAAAAAAAATGTGGTGTGGGAGGGGTGAATCATCAATTTGAAAGATGTAATTAGATTTAAAAACAATATTTATGGATGATAGTGGATTAAAAGATAAAACAATTCAACCAAAAATATTTACTTTCATGAAGTGTTAAGAGAATAACCATAATTTAAATGAGTATAAAGAAAAATTTACTTTTATAGGAGTTCATATCTAAATATTTTTTATATACTCTTCGTACACCATCCCTGTGCATGAATCCTATAAAAGTATTTAACTTTTTAAGGAGTTTAAATACTCTTTATATATACATTTTTTACACCAGGCGGAACATATCAAATCCATGATCAATATTGAGTTTATAAAATAACCCATACTTTTATAGTAGATGACCCAGCCTAGAACTATTATAGGCTTAATAGAATCCTCTTCAGTTTTTCAGGTTTACATGGAAGCTAGTTTTTAAGAGAGAAAACCCGACCTAGACTTTTAATAGTGCTGAACCAGCATAGAATTTCAAAATCTATATCTAATGAAATTATATTTTATATGATAATCAAAAAAATTGACCCTCAAGGTACAACCTTGTGACCTCTTACCTTTTATGGTTATATAAAGAACTGATATACATTTTTAAGGGTAGTATGACCCATTTCAACACATACTAAATAAAACATTACTATTCTGAACAATGAATACAGATAATAGATAGAATGATAAAACCCCGTGAATGATATTTGATGAAGGTATTTAGGTTTTTTTAAAAATATTTCTTAGGATCTTCTTAATTAATTCAATGTATCTAAGGAAATCCAAAAAAAATAATGGATGGTTTGAAGCTTTAACTTTGGAGCACATGAAAATATCAAATAATATATCTCACAACGTATATATTTGCACATACATGCATCACAATACAAATAGATTTTTAACACTTTAAGTAAAAACATATTCATTGAAAATCTAATACATTTGAATGTTCATGATAAATATGTTTAAATGAAATGATAATAATATCATGGTTGGAAAATATATTATTTTTTATATTATGTAAATAAGTAAACATGCTATACACACAATTTCATAGTAATTTTATAATTAAAAAGTATAATAACTTATATAATTCATCATAATCATGGAAACCATATCCAAGAAAATCAACCTCATTCTCTTCACATTCAAATAAAAAATTTATTTTAATTTTTTGAAAACAAAATAATACATTTCAAATTTGTATTGATATATAAATTTTGAATGAATAATAATTTAGAAATTAAATAAATACTTCACATAAAATTAATTTAAATAATGTTGATAAATTCCATAAATCAGAATATCTAAATTCAAATAAATTCAAATTTTTTAACCCATGTAGTAAATATAAATTATGATTTATTAACGTGTAAAAATGATGTCATTATTAATTTAATTTTTGAGAAAAATAGTGGAAAAAAAATCACATATTTTTTAAATTATTTATATGAATTTATGGGAAACAAATTCTAATATATATATATATAATTAAATAAAATGAAAATACCAAATATGTTATAATAGATAACATGTATTAATTGTATAGAGAAGTATTCATATGTTTTATTTTTTATTGGAGCATGTCCACATAAACTAAAATCATACACAAAATGAATAATTCGTTTTATAGGATTTATGAAGTTAATATATAAGTTAAATAATGGAATGTTCCAAAACATATTTATAGTTAATACAAAATTTTTATAAAAGGAGAATATTCATAGGCATAATGGTAACTTATCACAATATATAAAGGTTGTCTAATATGACTTGTATAATGTTAAAAAATTTAATTTATGTACAGGTAAACATGAAAGTCTCTGGTAGAGGAAACTAAATATAATTCATGCTATGTAAAGTTAAAATGAATGTTTTTTGTTATTTGTAAATTTGAACTGTATGGTGTGTAAAGGGAGGATAAACTAATTTCACTCCACATTCTGGTAAGGTGGAACTTGAGATGAAAAATTAATTAATTAAATTTAAAATCATATAAAGATAAATCAGATACCCATATAAAGGTAAAGTATGTTCTCCATGTAAGGATAAAAATATTATCAATATGCTATATGAGGGTGAAATGAAAGTTATAAAACTCACATAAGGCTAATAATAAAGTCATGTAAAGGTATAAACACATTAAAAAACATTGAAATATTTTAAAAAATATATATAACCGAAATAATATAATGAAAAAAGTTATTATTTAAAGAATTATTAAATAATTAAAAAAATTAATCAATGATTATATAATTATTTAAAAAATCAACTGTATATTCAAGAGGAAATTAATGGGTCAAATATGAAGAAAAAAATACTCAATACATAAAAGGATATGAATTATTATAATTACTATAATAATGAGGTATTTTTAATTTTCAAAATATAAATAAAGACAGTAGGGTAAGGAGTCACTCAATAGTCTCCTCATTTTTATAAATAAAAAACATTTTTTTAAAAATATCCACATTTTCATAATTAATCAAATATGGTAATATTTTAAAAAGCTAAAAAGAATCCATTTTTAATAATAAAAAATATTTTATTATTGAAAAAAATAGTGATGAATAAATCTTAAATTAGAAGTGTAAAATATTTTACCAATATATATAATAGATTTCATGTTTAATACATTTTAATACTTTCAAACTATTAAATAATAATTTATGTGTATAAATATATAAAATCTAAAAACATAATAACTATTTACTTAAAGGATATACTTTAAAAATATATATTCTTGTTCAAAAATACATATTTAACATCCATATAAAAGTTTAAACTTATCCTCTAAACCATAAATCCACTAGATTTATTTTATATAGTAAAATATGTTAAAATAATGATCATCATATATCTGATAAAATTTCAAATTTTAGATACAAACTAATAGATTAAAATTTCAATATAAAAAAATCTAAATTATTTTAATTTTTGTAGTTTAAAATTAATAGATTCAAACCCCCCCAATGATTAATATTTAAACATATCGAAAATGATTTAAAATAATTTATTTGTTTTTAAAGAATAATCTCCCCCAAAAATAATACATCATTTATGTTTCATTAAGGGATAATAAAATAATCATTCTTTTAAAGATATGCTACAACATATACAAGTTGATTTTTAAAGTTTAAAAAAAGAATTTTAAATCATTTTATTACTAAATAAAATATATGTAATAAAAAAACATTTCATGTTTAAACTATAAATTTTTATTAAATATATAAAAACTACATGTTATACATGCTTGATATAGTTTTAGTATTCATAAAACTGAAAAATCTAAAACTCCTTGTTTTTAATCTATTAGAGCATGCATTAAATATAAAAAAACATCATTATGTTTTTTATAAACTAAATAAATATTTTAAAAGTCAGAAATTAATGGTCAAACATATTATAATAGACATTTAATGAATAAAATATTCATGTTTACACAATATTTAAGATGATTTGGAATAAATTTACTATATCAAATCTCAACACGATCAAGCCGATATAAAATTTAGATAAAATTTTAAAATCTATTTAATATAATTTAAGGAATAATCTTCCTCTTAATTTAGGAAAACAAAAATTTTTGAACAAGGTTAAATCCCCTTCAATTGATGAAAGCAAAAAACCTATTAGTAGAAAAAAAATTGAAAAAGTAATCTCCAACTTAATTTTAGTTTTATTCATTTAATATAAATAAATATGTTAATAAAAAATTTAAATTCCAGAATATATCAAGTATAGGATAATAACATTAAAAACATATTAAAATTATAAGGATCCTGAAAACATGTTTACCAACTAAAAATAGAAACAAATTCTTGCATCCCAATTCATAAAAGATGTGAAATCTATCCATATTCAAATAACAAACAGAATTGGAAAATCATATTAAAAAATGATAAGGATAAAATAATATAATAACATTTATGACGGTCATATAACTCTTAGATAATACAAGAACCTTTGGAAACCCAAACAAAATATGGTCTATATTTATAATTAAAGAATATTCTGAAAAGGAAGACTTTTTTGTAAACAATTAATTGAGTAAACCTATAAGTAAATCCAGATTCATAATAAAACCAAGAACCAAATATAAAAAAATTAATAGATGAAATAACATTTCATTTTACCTTAAAAAATTAATCATTAAACATAGTCAAGAAAAACAGAATATTTTAGAAGACCATTTCAATTATTTTTTTAATTTTACGTAGAGATAGTATCTTGTAGTACATTTTTCTATCATAAATAACAATATATAAATTTTGTTTTAAAATTTAAATTTAACTTTTTAAATTTAAATATAAATTTTTAAAAAACAATAAATCATGTAAAACCATTTTATTGGATAAAAAAATAATTTTTATTGATTTTTAGTTATCATCCATTAATTTGTCACATTGTCCATTGAGTTTCAAATTTTTAGAATTAGTATTTTTTACTTTAACAAAAATATTACATTTATATTCATGAAAATTACTAAAATTTAATTTTATGTATACATGAATATATTTAATTTTCATTATTTGATGCTGTTGTAAATTACTTTTTATTTTTATTTCTTTTATCTTTCTATTTTTTAAATATGAGAATAGCCAGGATCAAATATTTATTTTTACTTAATGGGCCCATTTAACATTTTTTTCTAGATTCTCTAGCATATAAATATAAATAACAGGAACACCATGAATGAGGAGGTGAAAATTGTTCCTACAAATATTTTCTAGTAGATTTATAGTTACTAGATTACAATTGATTATTTAATTCACTATTTAAATTTGGACTTTCTAAATCACTCAATGTGGGCATGAATTTATTTTATTTATTTATTTTTTGATTTCCTTGGAATTTTACACCTCATATATTTGGGTGTAATGTGTTCTTTCTTCCTATATCTATATAAAATTATGACTAAATGATTTAAATTCAAATTTAAAATTCCTTGATTGTTATCTTGTTCAAAATTGTGTTGTTTTTCCTATTATAATTTACAAATTCAACTTAAAAATGATTAAAATTTATTTTGTAAAAAGTGTTTTACTTATATTGTTTCTAGTTTTCATGAGTATTGGAAAACATGCATACTTTGTTAAAACCATTTCCATCAATGTAGAAACGAACAATATTCATTAATTTAAAAGTAAGATTATATTTAAGAGAATCGTATCCTTTAAAAATATCTATAATATATTTAGGAACAATTTTAGATTTACTCACAATATCCAAAAATAAAATATCAATACTTTTTATATATTATTCGTTATTGATCTTTAATTGAGAATACTTGTTACCATTGATGTATAGTAGAATGTTTGTTTTCAAACCATTTTTATTGCTCAAGAAAACCATCCATGAAAAAGACATCAAAATACGATTTATAACCTTGAAATAATATTAGTTGTACAATATATATATAAATGGAAATATGACACAGAATCTAAATAATAATGTGCTTCAATGGTCCTGTCTTAGATACTATTTATTAGGACCCGAATGAGTGATGGAATTGGAATGGAAAAGGATGTAGCCACCACAAATTTCACTATTTATTTTCCTCAAATTAATATTATGTTAATAGATTATTATATAAGAAAAACATATGAATAAATAAACCATGATATATTAAAATAATATTTTCTGTTATTATATAGCCTTTCAATTAGGTGGTATAAAATGAAGTAACAATATTGTTAAGTCATTGAATAAAAGTAAATAATGTGCATCAAGTTGTTAAAGTCTACCTTATGAATACAATTTATCTGAACATGGAATAAATTTATCTCATCTAGTGTTTTATTTAGACCTTTCTAAAGCCAAATTTTATCAGTTAATATATATGTGAAATTATATTCTTTAGAAGATCCATCTCATGAAAATTCCCACAGGATCTACGCTAGACAAATCAATACCCTTGAGTGCTAGAAATTTTTTCTATGATCTTATTTAAAGATAATGATGTGAAATGTAACTAGAAATTATTATTATATAATAAGGATTTTAGTTATGTAATAATTTATTTATCATATGTATTTTACACATTTCAGTTTTTTACTTTTAATGAAAAAAATTTATTTTTTTAATAAAATTGTTTTTATTTTTATTAAAAATTATGAAAATTATATTTATAAATTTTACAATACAAAATAGATAATTTGTTTTTAATTTACAATTTCATAATAATCTTAGTATGAATATTTGATATTTTTTAGAAACCATTTATTCTTACGGAAATATTGAAAATAATGTTTTTTAAGAAAAAGTAAATTTTAAAACATTACCAATATATGAGAAAGACCTAGAAGTTTATAAATCCACTTAATTTGTTAAATATTTATATAATGAGTAAATACATATTTTTAAATTTTCTTTTGAACTCAGAAATCATTTTTTAACATTTTAGAACTAAAATAACATTTCATTTAAATTTAAAAACAATTTTCTCTCTTTTTTTAATTAGACATGTTAATGGTAATATTAGGTTATGGATTATTTCATAAGCTATATAAATCATATTTTTTTATAATAAAACAATTTTTATAACTAAATTCAATTACATTGATAAATTTATAATACAGATTAATTTAAATATTCAAAACAAATTTATTAAAAAAATTATTTCTATACACTTATATTAAACATAATTTTATATAATTTAGAAATATTATTTTGGAAAATAATTTTCATGTCATATATAGAAATTTTTATATTTTTTAATTAGGCCATTTTAATTTCTATGAAAAAGATTATGAATACTAAGATTAAAGAGAATTAAAATTATAATGATCAAATTGTTGTTTTTAATGAATTGATTTATTAACATTGTGTGATTTTTAACTAATGGAGAAATAAATACCTTATAAACAGTGAAATATATATATTTTTTTAAAAAACATATTAATATTTTATCAATCATTCAATTGGTAATCAATAGCAACTATTTTTTAGAACACCTTATGATGAAAATAGTATTTTTATTCAAAATTACATTTATTTATATCAAATTTTATATTTAAATCTACTTATAATTTTATTTATAAATTGAAATATATTTAATGGGGATAAAATTTATGTTAAAAAAAGATAAATTAATATCTTTTTCAATATATTATTAATAAAATATAATCTATTAGGGTAACAACTAGTTACCAAATTAAAAACCAAAATTGTAAATTGTAAAAAACATGCCTGAAATGGAAATAATAATGATTAAAAATGCTAGAAAATGTGTTGGGGATGATTTAATGTACTTATTCACCCAAAAATATATTATTTATCAATTTTAGATCCTTTTAATCTTTAATAATTTCCTTCCATTAATGAAAAATAAAGAGTGTTAAAAAATGTGTCCTTTTATATCCTTATAAAAGGTGACACTTCCACCCCTTATTGAAACACCAATTACATTAAAATTATTCCTTAAAAAAAAATTTATACTTAAAGAAAACTATCACATATTCATAATACTATGATCTCTATTTGTTATCATATTCCTTTCATTTTGATGGATAGTTTCCAGAGAATGTTCAAGGTCCAAAAATGATTATTACATAATCCTAATATTTTATTCTTATTATTTAATAGAAATAACTATTGTAACCACCGTTATGTAAATAAATAAGTATAATTATTATAATTATGTTTTATTATAATAAAAAAATCCTTATTTATTTCCTTCCAATACTAATATAGAAATAAAATAATGTTGATCATGCGATGTGTAGACTTCTGCCTCCATGAAGCGACATCTTCTATTTTTCACCACTAAATTTCTTCTCCGATTATAAGGAAAAAATTTAAAAATAATACTGAAATATATAATATAATTATTAACAAGAATATTTAATTTTTCATCTATTATAATGAAAATATTACCAAAATAAATCACTTTCATAATAATAACAATCGTCCGGTAATTTTTGTATGTTCATGTTTGGGTCAGTTTGACCACATACATAAACAATGCTATAAATCATTATCATATATTACTATGAGATCATAAATAATAATTTAATTTCAAATTAATAATTAAGTAATTATTTTTTAGGTTATGATATTATAATATTATGTATTTCACATATTATTATTATAACTTCTTTGACTTCTAAAATTGTTAAAAAAAGCTTGCACTCATATCATTTTCACGCAACATAAGTAAAAAAATGATGGAATGAGATAAGGTATTTATAAATAAATATATCCTATATAATATAATACATTAAATTATTTTTAATTATTAATTCTTGGATGCTAATAAATAACTACACTGCTATTATGAAATTAGTTAAGAATGATTATGATAACGCACACCCAATATTGAAAATAGATAATAACCACCTATTATACTTGTAGAGAATATTTATAAAGGAAGTTATAAAAAAAATATGTGAATATGGTTATGAAATAGGTGACTAAGATCATAATGTTTATTATAAATAAGGTTATTTTAAATTCAAGTAAGTAGGAATTCATGGCACGGGTTTCATATCTCAATATTAAATCCCTTAATAAAAAATTCATATTATAAACCACATTTTAGTTTTTATGGTTAATATATATGTCCTTAATGATGTTTTATCATGAACATATCATTATTTATTATATTTAATTTTTATCAAATTATATAATTCATGAGTTTTTTCAGTCAAAAGTGTCAAATGTTGTCTGTGTTTTATTGACTCAATTTACAAAACAATGGGTCATAATATATTTTAATTGAATATAATTATCAAAATTTTATGTATTCCAAAATATCCCTATTTTATATTTTATTTTATTTTTTCATTAAAAAAATTACTTCTCATTATTAATAACAAATTATTGGATAAAATTATTTCCAAATAAAATTATAACATTATTACGAATAACTCTAATTCATACAAATGAATATTTTCTACAATGACCATATTTTCCACCCTAAAAATTTTCTAATCTTGATTTCATTATTATATTATTAAATAGTTCATATATTTCCCATAATTATCTTTATCCATTTTAGAAGCAATATATAATTCTATTTTTATTAGGTGGGTTTTCAAACAAAGTTATTTCAAAATATTTAAAGAATGGTTTTCAAACCTCTCAAAAAGAAATGTTTTCTATTCCAACCCAAATTTATTTTGATAGTATTTATGAATTTTTAGGGAATAATTTATTGAGGTTTTTTTCCAATGATAACGGGATTGACATTTATTCACATCGCCTTTTAAGAATAACTTTTGAATGTAATGGGTAACTTCGTCATTTTATAAATATGTTGAAAATATATTCTAAAAATATCATTTAATCATTTTCAATCTGAACACACCTTTCAATAAAATGTTATTTTTATATTAATATTACTCTCTATTTTTTTTATGTTTTATAAACGAAATTATTATTTTTCTTATTATTATGAAATATTTATTTTAAAATTAATTTAAATGATCTTTGATATTTCTTATTTCCAAAGTGGGGTTTCTAAAACTCCTCAAAATTTTTCTTAATAAAATTCATTTTCCTTTAATAAAATTCATTATTGATCAAGGATTTTATTCAGATGATACTATCCATGTGGTTTTTTAATTACATACAAAATATTATTTTCTATCATAGAGATAATTTATCACTTCATTTTTCTTTATTATTTATTGATGGATTATAAACCAAATTTTTCTTTTTAGTAATTTCCATTACTAATACCATATTATTTAATTTATTTAATTAATGGGTTTTCACCTATATGTAATATGTAGATTAATTGAGGAAATTATTTAATTAACAATATTACCATTATTTATATAGTTTAAATACCAAATGATTTATCTTGATTGATATTTCCCTAGAAACATACTTGATGTCATTGGATACCCATTTGTTTTCTATATTTTTTTCATGTTATGATTATTAATAAATTTGTAAATGATTCCTTATATGAATTCATTTTAAAAAGGCTATGAAACCAATTTAATTTCAATGGGATATTTTTTATATAATTAATGATTGATATGTTATGGAACACATATTAATGGATGATTGATGGGATGTGTCCACTATTAACCTTAAATGATCATGAAATGTTTTTATTTCCCATGTGATTTATTAGCATGATACTTAAAATATATTCTCAAAAACTAAATGGTGAGTGGTATTATATATGATAAAAAATTATAGGTTGATCCTTCTTAGATATGATCACAAACTAATGCATGTGACCTATTAGAAATACTAACAATATTATGATATCCTATCACTATATATTATGTAGTCTTATGTTTATTATTTGGAATATTTTATTCCCTCATGGATGATGTTAATTTTATAACTTCTTCACACTCCCTTGATAAATTTATTATGTTATTCTATGTTGTATTACAGCAATCATGTTTTATGATCTATTAGTTTTTGGTTATTATTTTCTTATTAAAATTTAATATACCAATATGATCATATTAAGAACACTTCTGATATTCAGTTTTGTTATAAAAATTTACCATTCTATAGTATTTGAGCACACCTCTTTCTTATGTATCAATTTACCAATATTACGAAGAGACATAATATGTAAGATGTATCTAGAAGTATGTACTATATATTTATTTTTTGTGAAATGTAGAAGAATTTTTATGGGTTAAAAAGTTTTTTATATAGTGGAAAAAACTGAAATTGGTTAAAAGGACACGTGTTTCGTTATTTAATTATATATAAATATTCTTAAAAACTATAAACATAAAAGGCTTTGTGATTATATTATAACGAAATATTTATGTTATTTTGTGTCGTTTAGATGATCGCATCTATGTTATAATATATTTGAATTTTAAATTTTAAAAATATAACAAGAGTTAAATATTATTTGTTTAATTTTATATATTTTAAGATAAAAAATGAATAAAAATTATTTACATGATTAATCTGTGAATTATGAAAGAATAAAATAAATGAACACTAAGGAAAAAATATTTTTACATTAGATTAGAACTAAATGATTCTATGTCTACACTTCATGCACTAACCTGATGTATGACACCCACGATGTTATTTCACTTTTCCAAGATAGTGAAATATATTTACATATTAATCTTCACAACTTAAAAAATAACCCAAATTTGGTATCTTTCATTGGTTAAGATTGTAATTAATGTTTTTATAGGGGATGAACCAACCTAGAATTTTATAGGCTCAATCCTTACAACATTACTTTTGGATTATGAATAAACATTGTCATTAATGAGAGAAAAAATAAGAAATAATTTTATATGTGTATACCCAAAATATACCCTTATATTATAAATCCTAATCTCTTCTATTATCAGGTTAAGAGGAACATAGGAATCTCATGGTATAACTCATTAATATTTTTCTTTTTAACAGTACTGATATAATAAACACACCGTTTTTAAGGGTTGTAAAAATAAATTCAACAAATAATAGATGAAACATTACATTTCAAAAAATTAATTATGAAAAATGAATAAAATGATAACACATAGTGAATGAATGTTGATGAAGATTGCCTGTGTTTGGAGCTTGTTGTGATTAAGACCTTCTTGTTGAAGATAATACCACTCTTTATATCCAAAAAAATATCTATGAATGTTAAGGATGTAATATTACAGAAATTTTAAATATAAAATATTATATCTCACAAGATAAATCTTCTCACATGTATCGATCAATTTTCATGATGATTTTAGATTATTTAGAAAGAGGCCATTGCAAAACCCATCTCATCCATTCCAAAATTCCCGATCAAAAAGTATAAAGGATATGACAATAATATCAAGGATATAATATGATAATAAAGATATCTAATCAGTAATTAATATTTTTATATGAATACTCTCATTAAAATAATAAATAATATATTATAATACCATATTTAATTACACATAATCATGGTATCCCTTTGTGAAAATCATGCACATTTATACCCTATTTAAAACCAAATCATATTTGATATTGAAATGAAAAACCATGAATATCCCAGGAAATGGGATATATAATACTTAAATTAATAAAAATTTAAAATAAATAAACATTACTTAAATTATAGTTAAATTATTTTCATAAATTCAATAAATTAGACTATGTAAATTCTAAATAATTTAAATGTTTATACCCATGTAGTAAGTATATAGCATGAATATAATACATGAAAAAATATTTATTCTCGATATATCATTAAAAAAACACATCACATTGTCTTTATATAATTAAAATGAATTTATGTGACAAAAAAATTATTGAAAAAAATTGATATAAACATGTAGAAAAGTAAAATACCTAAATAAACATAAAAAAGAGCATGTTTTAATTATATACTACAATCTATGTAAATTTCATTTTATCGGATCATCTCTATATAATGTTAAATCATTCAAGATACTTAAATGTTATTTTATAGGATGTATAAAGGCAAGTTAATCATTATTTAAAGGTATGGCCAAAAACCTATATAAAAGTATAATAATGTCTTTATAAATGTAACATATTCATCCATATAAAGGTAAATTATCACATTACATATGGGTAACCTAAGAAGAATACTATAAAGGTAAGCTATAGTATTTTTTTAATGGTAAACATAAAATACATACATATAAGATACTAAACTAACATCATTATATGTAATGTTTAAATAACAGTTCTCTATTCATCATAAACATAAACTAAAATCAATGTGAAGGTTGTATAAATTAATATCACATTACGTAAAGATCAGGGAGAACAATCTATATATAAATAATATAAATATTAAAACTTGAGTTAATAAAAATTAGATTTCTATAAAAATCAAAAGTATGTTATTAATGTAAGGGAAAATCGTATTATCCATTGGCTATAGAAGGATAAAATTAATGTTCTAAAAATCATGTAATAATAATAATAAACACTTATAATGATATATTTACTTGAAAAAATATAAAATCATATTCACTTGAATTATATCCAGAATAATATGAAGAATAAAATGAACAAATAAATAATATTAAAATAATTTAAAAATAATTAACCAGTAAATAAATAAATAATAGTAAAATAATTCTTTTACTCTACATTATGTAATGCATAAAAATAATGAAATATATTATATCATAAAAAATATGTGATAAATTAAAATTATGAAAACAATAATGTGTGTGTCACAACCCGTCCAAGTGGGGCCCGTGACGTGACTCCCCAAGACCGCCTCCAATAGGCCAGGGGCTAATGACTAGCACCGAGTAGGCATGTCACTAACATGGGAGGCATTTCCTAAGTACCTGTACACATACACACATATCCAATCCCACAAATGCTGAAATGTAAAACCCTAAGGAACAAAAATTCATGCATACAACTAAACCCAACCAACAGAGTACGCCGAAAGGTTGAGTACTTTAAAAGTAAACTGGGCCAGAATACAAGCCCACCAAAAGCAAGAGTCTGAAAAACTGCAATATCCTACCTGTAAGAACAAAGGTACTGGGACTACCGCTCGTAGACGTAGGAACGCCTTGGACTGTAGGGAACTCAGAAATCATGGTCCTATCCTGGTACACCCTGGGCTCTGTCAAAAGGCTGCTCGTCTGCACTAGACACCAGACGTGCTGGCAAAGCCCGTGCATTGGTGAGTATAACAATACTCAGTAGAGGACCTCGAAAACCACAATGCAATACAATATAAAAGTACAGTCATCTATGCACAGTATATGTTTATAGAACATATAAAAAACCCAGATATACTCAAAACCCAGACCCGTGGTCTAGAGACAAGTCAAACAACCGCATACCCCCGCAAGGGATTCTTTTCGAAGATTCCGTGATGCGCTTGTTCTAGGAGAACACACTCCACGAGTCTTATAGCTCTGATGATGTCCTTCTGGGAAGTGATGTTCGTCGGGAACCGTCACGAGAGACAGCTACACTCATTACGGGAGACACACTCCTGAGTTGGAAAGATTTCTATACACAGATGAGGATCACTTCCAGGGCCATGGTAGATACCATGACTAATCCGTAATTCACCTTCTAGGTAGAGGATCAACGCCTAGTAATGTTCATCACGCCGATTCCTGACTCTACCTAGGGTTTGGAATGGATAGAGAATCTTGATCTGGGCCTCTCAGATGGATGCCTGACTCTATCACAGAAAATTCCTACTGAAGGGATCATAATCCTATGTGAGGGAATTTTTCCTGACCTTCAGGGGAACAAGAATAAGGGGCACTAACCCAGACGAAAGATGTTCAAGGCACGGTGAACAAAAGGACCAAGCCATTCCCCAAAAAGTATGTGGTGTGTAGAAATGATACAAGCCGTGTTGTCCGACCCCGGGTATTGCCTCTGTACAACAGCCCATGTTGTGAGGCTGGTCGGTAGAAAAACATAGTACACGGCATATAATACAAAGTGCATTCCCTGTCTGGGTAACTGGGGTTTTCTCCGTGTACTCTGGCCATTAGCCCTTACACGGTCACCAACCCTTGTACTCTAACCCGTGCGATCCGCACACAGGGTGACCCGCGCTGTTTACCTCGCCTGGCTGGGTGATGGAGTACACTGTCATGTACTCCATCCCGTGTCCATTTATCCCTAGGATACACGTCGATCTCCGTGTATCCGCATTTACCGAGCTATACACGCCATGCCGCCTGAAGCCGTGTAGACCATCCCGTGTCCGTGTTCTACCCAAAGTACATGCCGATCTTCAGGGAAGGACCAACACGCCATGTAACCAGGGTCACATGCCGTGTGATCCTTCTCTGACCCTGAAACCCTATCCGCCACCATCAAAACTACATGATGTGTACTTCAGAAGTACACGCCGTGTATTCTAGAAATTTCTAGAAACGGCGCTCTTTGCCAGCGTGCCTCCCGTGCTACTCCGATCATCAATGCAGTCATCCGATCGCCGCAAAACATCGAGTTTCGGGTCGCCCCGACCCCACGAAGATGCTTTCATCGCTTTTGGGCCTCCAATCGGCTCTTAAATCATGTTCGGCTCTTGCCGTATAAAGAACGCTCGAAGAATGCTCTTTCCGATCCGGTCTGATTCGTTGTCCTCCATTGTCGCTGCACCTCCACAAGGTCATTGTGGTGCCGAGCCTTTTTTTTGGGATAGTTTTGTCACAGAACGGATGCGAAACGATTCTTTTTTTGTCACCCCGCGAAGAATGTGAAGAACATGCGGGGAAAAAGGAGGAAGTAAACCAAATAAAAAAATGAGGAATGAACCTCTGCTTTCATTCGTCACGGTGTTGATACACTCCCGTTAATATGCTTAAAATGGAGCAGAGATCAACAAGAATAAAAATCATGGATTATTTCCCCCAAAATCATCCCAATGAAAACCCTCCCGTAAGAACGTACGAATCCATGGATCAAATTTTTCGTGGTTGATCCGTGTTCGTCGTTTAAACTCTAAAATGGGAAAAATAAATTGAAATAACAAACTCCTAATTTTTATAGGATTGACCATTGAGGAAGGTGACACACTGCCGTTGTCGTCGAGATCCTTCAATGTCGACGCAACGATCCTCGATCTCGATCTGTCGTCATTCGTCGCCGAGAATTCTCTCTAACGCCTTGCGGATTCGGCAGAGATTCTTCTCAAACGTTGCCAACGATCAACAATTTATTAACCAATTAAAACGGGATAAATGATTTCATTTAATTAAGATGCTGCATTAATGATGTTGAATTTCCATTTTGCAGTTATTATGATGAGTCAATAATTTAGGAAATAGTTGCGTCGTCGCCACCGTGCAGTTGATGTTTCTTTAAATGAAATAAAATAAACTGGTAAATTAATTTTTTTATTTTACTTAAGTGATCAGATAATTAATTTTTTTCCTTGACCCACACCAGTCGAGGTTAGCCTCATTCTTAGGTAAAGTCACCGTCCCAGATGCAACGGTGCACTCAAATTTTTAATTTAGGCATCCGTTGGGAAACTGCCACAACCTCACACAAGTGCCTACTCACTTAACTAAAAAAAGTTCAAACCACCATTCCGGGCTCACTGACCTCGGAATGATGCACCGTCTTCATGCCCAGTCTCGAAATAATTCCATATAATATTTAAAAAAATAATAAATGGAAAATTTGAGACATTACATTCTCCCCACCATGGGGTTTTACACCCCCGAAAAGCCAAAACAAAGGCTACTCAAAAAGATGAGGGTGCTAGGCACGGATCTGGGCCTCCCTCTCCCACATGCTCTCCTGATGATTCTCGTGCAGCCACCGGACGCGCACTAAGGGAATTGATCACCCACGAAGGATCCTCTCCTGCCGATCCTCGATCACCACTAGGTACTCAGTAAAGTTCACTCCATCCTCGATGTCCATCTTTCCCCAGTCGATGACGTGCAATGGTTCATGCACGTATCTCCTCAGCTACGACACGTGGAAGACATCATGTACCCGATTCAACTGTGGCGGTAGAGCCAAGCGGTACACCACCTCACCAACTCTGCCCAGGATCTGGAAAGGCCCTATGAACCTCAGTGAGAGATTGCTGCCTCGGCCAAATCTCTGCAACCATCGTCGAGGTGAGACCCGAAGGAAGACGTGGTCTCCCTCTTCAAACTCCAGCGGTCTCCATCGCCTATCAACATAAGACTTCTACCAGCTCTGTGCAGTCTTCAACCATTCCCGGATGATCTACACATTCTCTATAGTATCTCGCACTAACTCTGGTCCCATGTGTGCTGACTCTCCTGGATCGGTCCAGCAAAGCAGTGACCGGAAGGGTCTCCCGTAAAAGGCCTCGAACGGTGCCATACCAATCGTGGTGTGGCAGATGTTGTTGCATGCAAACTCCACCATTGGTAGGTGGTAGTCCTAGCTGCGACACAAGTACAAGATACAGGCCCACAACATATCCTCCGGAACCTGAATGGTCCTCTCCATTTGACCATATTTCGAGGGCTAAATGCTGTGCTCAATTGCAGCTGAGTCCCAAAATCCTCCTGTAATCCCTTCCACAACCGGGATGTGAAGCGGGCATCTCGATCTAAGACTATAGTCGAGGGGACAACCTGAAGCCGAACTATCTTCTGTACGTAGAGGCATTCCATGCTCTCTACGGAAATCTTCTCACTAATAGCTAGGAAGTGGGCCGACTTGGTGAGTCGGTCAACGATCACCCAGATGGAATCGTGCCCCTTGTACGTCTGTGGTAAGCCCGTCATGAATTCCATCAATATTCCATCCCACTTCCAATCTGGAACTTCCAGGGGATGAGCTAACCCTGCTGGAACCTGGTGCTCAGCCTTCACCTGCTGGCATGTGAGGCATCGAGAAACGAACTATGCCACTGCCTTCTTCATGCCTGACCACCAAAACTAATGTCGGAGGACCTGGTACATCTTTGACACTCTGGGATGTACCGCCAAAGGGGATGTACGGAACTCCCT
The DNA here is from genome assembly GCA_963277665.1 of Viscum album. Lineage (NCBI taxonomy): Eukaryota > Viridiplantae > Streptophyta > Magnoliopsida > Santalales > Viscaceae > Viscum > Viscum album. The sequence goes on from OY728121.1 coordinate 933,527,862, forward strand.
CAGGACCTCTTCCTGCAATGCCCCTGGTACAACAGTGCATCCTCTGAAAAGAAGTATGTGCTCCCCACCTTGCGAATATCCATCAAGAGCATGTCCTGTGGATAACAGATCACATAAGGTCACAAAGTCGACCTCCCCAAGTTGTGCCTCCCTAAATCGCTGTAAGAGTGGAGGGGTGACAACCATCGACTGTAGGTAAGTTGTATCCTCTCCATCCACGAAGGATTACTGTAACACGGCAAATTTTGTGTCGCCTCACTCAACAGTTGTGAGCTCGACCTTCTACTAAGAGCATCTGCCACCTTTTTCCCCTTCCTAGGAGTATAGATGATCTTGAAATCATAGTCCTGGAAGAACTCTAGCCAATGCCTCTACCTCAGATTCAGATCCTTCTTTGAGAATATGTACTTGAGTCTCTTTTGGTCAGACTAGACAATGAACCGCTCGCCCACAAGGTAGTGTCGCCACATCTTCAATGCAAAGACTACCACTGCTAACTCGAGATAATGGGTCGAATAGTTCGGCTCATGCGGCCTATGATGGCGCAGACCATAAGCAATCACCGCAAGCCGCTGCATCAGGATGCAACCGAGCCCGGTCCCTGATGCGTCGCAGAAATCTATGTACTCGAAACCCTCCTCCAGCAATCTCAAGACTAGGGCGCTTGTCGAACTCTGTATTAGCTGCTCAAAAGCCTCCTAGAACTTTTCTGTCCACGCGAAGGGTTTCCCCTTCCTGGTCAAGGCCGTAATCGGTGCTGATATCCCAGAGAAATCCAGGATGAATCTCCGGTAATATTTTTCCAACCCAAGGAAGCTTCGCACCTCTGTCACACTCTATGGTGGATCCCATGCTAACATAGCCTCCACCTTGGCTGGGTCCACATCTACTCCATCTGCTGAGATGAAATGTCCCAGAAAGTGGCCCTCCCGAATCCAGAACAGACACTTTGAGAGCTTCCCATAAAGCTGGTGCTCTTGAAGGACATCCAGAACCATCCGCAGGTGTCTCGCGTGCTCCTCCTATGAAGCCGAGTACACAAGGATGTCGTCGATTAAGACTACTATGAACCAGTTCAAGTAAGGCTGGAAGATCCGGTTAATCAACCCCATGAACACTATAGGGGCATTCGTTACGCCAAAGGGAATAAAAAAGTACAAACCGTGACTGTAGAGACATCTGAAAGCTGTCTTTGGTATATCCTCATCTCACAATCGTAGCTGGTGATAGCCTGATCGAAGATCAACCTTCGAGAACCATTGTGCCCATCATATCTGATCGAAGAGGTCATCAATTCTCGGTAGTGGATACTTGTTCTTCACCATCACCTAGTTCAGCTACCTGTAATCCACTCAAAACATCAGACTCATGTCTGCCTTCTTGGAAAACAAGACTGGAGCCGCCCAGGGTGAGACGCTGGGTCTTACGAAACCCTTTCTCTTCAAATCCTCCAACTGCACCCTCAACTCACGAATCTCTGTGGGAGCCATCTGATAAGTTGATGAGGAAATCAGTGTCGTCCCGAGGTGTCAGTCGATGCAGAAGTCAATTTACCGGTGGTGAGTTAACCCTGGAACATCTTCCGGAAAGACGTCCTCATACTCCATCACCACTGCTGGGAACTGAGAGCTCACAACATCTACTGCTCTGAGGATGAGGCTAGCCAACTCATCAGTGATCAGCTGCCCCCTTCTATGCATGAGCCCATTTTATGCTGCTTGGGTTTCCTTTTCTCTGATAAAAGAAAACATTTTTCCATCACGGTGGACACACCGCACTCCTCACAAAAAACAGTCAATCTGGGCATGGACCGAAGATAACCAATCTATACCGAGAATGACGTCGTAATGCCTCGATGCGACCACCAAGAGGTTCCAACTGAAACTCTCGCCTCCAAGGGTAAGATCACACTGTATGAAAAGGTGTGTGATCATCGAGTCTCCTCCCGTAGGTGTCTCCAAGTGTGAGGATCGAGTCAACAGTTCTACCTAAATCTCGAGGTTTTGTACAAGACATGTCGCTATAAGGGAATGACTAGAACCTGTTTCTATGATTACGACAACTAAGGTAGAAAAGACACATATCGTACCTCGAATCATCCCGGGAGCGCCTGGGTCATATGCCTTGACTACTTGCAGCCATCCCCATCCCTATCCCCCAGCTCCATGAGCTAGGTGAGGACCTTCTTGGGGAGGTGGTGGAAGTAAGTCGATTCTTCTGCTACCACCTACAGCTATCCCTGCTACTCTTCCACGTCCACCACCTGGAGGATCTGCCTACTCCGTTATCTAGCTCTTCCTCGGTGGTCCATCCACATCATCCCTGTCAACAGCTCGACGTGTCGGGAAATCTCTATAGAGATGCCCCCTACCGTTGAATGCATAGCATCACTTCTCCCTAGGCTGACTGGATCTAGCATGAGAGCCATGGACTGTCGATCCCATGTCCTGGGTCCTCCTATGACGTCTCCCACGTTTAGATCCCTGTTCCTAACATCGGCTCCCTACTACCGGTGTCTCTGCACCTGTCTTCCTGCTACTGACTGCTGGTAGTTGTCTCTGCTCTTCCAAGAAGCTCTTGATCACCATGGCCCGCTCGAGCACTCCAACATAAGTTGAAATGCATAGAGGCACGTCTGTAGCTCAGATGACACGCCATAGACCTCGCTCGAAGGTCCAAGCTCTGAAGTACTGATCCCTGACCATATCCATCGAGTACTTGGCATGGTTGGTGAACCTCGATGAATAGTCATCCACCATCATACTAACCTACTGTAGCTGACGAAGCTCCTGGATGCGCATAACTCTTATCGTAACTGGAGAGAACTCCTCCCAGAAGAGTTTCTCAAACTCTATCCCCGAAAGAGTATCCTCGTCGTGAGTCTGCGTGGTTAGAATCCACCATCGTCCCGCTGAACCCAGAAGATGGCTCGCTCCTAGGACCACCATCTGGTCTGCTGGTTTCCTCACTAGATGGAAAACTCTGGTCACCGGCTCAAGCCAGTCCTCAGCCGCCTGAGGATCGGGCTCGCCTCGGAACCTGAGGGGTCTCTATCTCTGAAACTCATGGAGTGTGCTAAGCCTACGCTCCTCAATGGTCGATACTTCAGGTACCACTGGCTGCTCCACTGGCGGTATAGCAGCCGCACCACCTGGTGGCAACACCTGGGGATCTTTCCCCTGTATTGAAGCCTCATCACTGAGGGGGTCATCCCCGTGATCATTCTGCTGAATCCTAGCGGGTACGCGTCACGGAGGCTTCCTCTAATTAAAAAATATGTGTCACGGTCAATGAGTATATCTAGATAGCTGACACCAGGGATATGTATGACAAAACCCATTCTTATATGATGCATGTACCTTTTTATTTTCCCGCAACCAGTGTTTTTGTGAAACATGTTGAAAAGAAGGTTATCAGAGTCCTGGTGTATGAATACGTTGGCCGCCACACCAACACTAGAGTCTCTGGCCTAAAATCCGAACCCGAACAACTCCACATTGTTCCCCCAACCAAACTCACAAAGTTTTGGTCCTAAGGTAGAACCGACCACCTCAGATACCACTCTCTCATGACCCATCCTAGTGGGGCCCGGTCCGTGACTCCCCAAGACCACCTCCAATAGGACAGGGGATGGTGACTAGAACCGAGTAGGCATGTCACTAACATGGGAGGCATTGCCTAAGTACTTGTACTCACAAAAACATCTCCATTCCCACAAATGATGAAATGTAAAACACTAAGGAACAAAAATGCATGCATAAAACTAAACCCAACCAACATAGTACGACGAAAGGTAGAGTACTGTAAAAGTAAACTGGGCCAGAATACAAGCCCACCAAACGCAAGAGTCTGAAAAACTGCAATGTCCAACCTATAAACACAAAGGTAATGGGACTGTCTCCCATAGCTATAGGAACGCCTCGGCCTGTAGGGAACTCAGAAAGCTCAGTCATGTCCTGGTCCGCCCAAGACTCTTTCAAAAGGCTGCTCGTCTACAGAAGACACCAAACGTACGGGCCAAGCCTGTGCAGGGGTGAGTATAACAATACTCAGTAGAGGATCCTGAAAACCATAAAGAAATACAATGTAAAAGTACAGTCCGCTATGCATATTATATGTTTATAGAACATATAAAACAAAGCAGATATACTCAAAACCCAGACCCATGGCCTAGAGACAAGTCACGCAACCACATACACACACAAGGGATTCCGTTTGAAGATTCCGTGATGCACTCATTCTAGGTGAACACACTCCACGAGTCTTATAGCTCTGATGACATCCGTCCGGGAAGTGCTGTTCGTCGGGAACCGTCACAAGAGATAGCTACACTCATTACGGTAGACACACTCTTAAGTGGGAAAAATTTCGATACACATATGAGGATCAACACCAAGGCCATGGAAGATACCGGGACTCATCCAGAATTCACCTTCTAGGTAGAGGATCAATGACCGGTAAAGTTGTTCACGCCGATGCCTAACTCTACCTAGGGTCTGGAATGGATAGAGGATCTCATTCTAGGCCTCTCAGATGGATGCCTGACTCTATCACAGAAATTTTCTTCTGAAGGGATCATAATCCTACGTGAGGGAATGATTCCTGACCTTCAGGGGAACAAGATGAAGGGGCACTAACACAAAAAATATGTTCAAGGCATGGTGAACAAATGAACCAAGCCTTTCTCTAAAAAGTACACGGCGTGTAGAAATGATACACGCCGTGTTGTCCGACCCCAAGTACTGCCTGTGTACAGCGGCCCGTTTCATGAGGCAGGTCTTGCAGAAAATCTTAGTATATGAAGTGTAGTACGGAGTACACGCCGTGTCTGGGTAACAGGGGTTGGCTCCGTGTACTCTGGCCATGAGCCCGTACACCGTCACCAACCCGTGTGATCCGCCCACAGGGTGATCCATACTGTTTACCTCGCCTAGTCGGGCGATGGAGTACACGGTCGTGTAATCCATCCAGTGTTTTCGTATCCCTAGGATACAAGCCGAGCTCCGCATAGCCGCCTCTGCCGAGCTGTACACGTCGTGCCGCCTGAAGCCATGTAGACCATCCCGTTTCCGTGTACTACCCTATGAACATGCCGAGCTTCGGGGAAGGTGAAACCCGCCGTGTGACTGGGGTCACACGACGTGTGATCCTTCTCTGACCCCAAAACCCTAGTTGCCACCATCACAACTACACGACGTGTTCTTCGGAAGTACATGTCGTGTATTCTGGAAATTTCCAGAAACGACGCTCTTCGCCAGTGCGCCTCCCGTGCTGCTCCGATCATTAATCCGGCCATCCGATTGCCACAAAACATCCAGGTTCTGGTCACCCCGACCCCACGATGCCGCTTCCATTGCTTTTGGTCCTCCTATTGGATCCAAAAACATGTTCTGATTTTCACACATGAAGAACTCTTGAAGAATTCTCTTCCTGATCCGGTCTGATTCGTCATCCTCCATCGTCGCTACACCTCCACTAGGTCGTTGCAGCGTCGAACCATCATTTTGGGATCGTTGCATCACAGAATGGTTGCGTAATGACCCGTTGTTCATCGCCCCACGAAGAACGCGATGAACACGCGGGGAAAAATGAGGAAGAAAACCAAATAACAAAATGAGGAACAAACCTCCGCCATCATTCGTCACGGCGTTGATCCACTCCCGTTAATAGTCATAAAACAGAGCAGAGATCAACATAAATAAAAATCATGGATTATTTCCACCAAAATCATCCTAGAGAAAACCCTCCTATTAGAACATATGAATCCACGGATCAACTTGTTCGTGGTTGATCCGCATTCGTCGTTTAAACTCTAAAATGGGGAAAAGAAACTGAAATAAAAAACCCCTACCTTTTGAAAGGATCGATCATTCATGAAGGTATCGCGCTTCCATTGTCGTCGAGATCCTTCAACGTCGGTGCAGCGATCCTCAATCTCGATCTATCATCGTTCGTCGCTGAGAATTCTCTCTAACGCCTTGCAGATTCGGCAGTGTTTCCTCTCAAACGTTGCAAATGATCAACAATTGCTTAACCCATTAAAAAGAGAAACATGTAGTCATTTAATTATGTGGCATCATTAATGACGTTGACCTACCATTTTGAAATTATTATGACGCTTCATTAATTTAGGAAACAATTTCGTTGTCGCCACGCTGCAACGGATTTTTCCTTAATGGAAATAAAATAAACTTGTTAATTTATTTTATTTTATTTTACATAAAATGACCGAAAATTAACTTCTTTCCTCGACTTGTGCCGGTTGATTTTAGCCTCATTATTAGGTAAAGTCGTCGTCCCAGATGCAATGGTGCACTCAGATTTTTAATCCGGGCATCCGTTGGGAAACTGCCACAACCGCACACAAATGTCGACTCACTTAACTAAAAAAAGTTCAAACCACCATTATGGGCTCACTAGAACACGGAATAAAGTGCCTTCTTCACGCCCGGTCTCGAAATAATTCCATATAATATTTTAAAAAATAAAAAATGGAAAATCCAAGACATTACAATGTGTTTAATTGTAAAAAAATAAATAAATTGGGTGGATTAAGGAGACACTAAATAAAATTTTTTTCAAAAAAATATTAGTAGTGATATTTTATAGGTATACATTCTACGAATATCTATATTATTTTTTTGGGGTTATATAGGTGGTGGTGTTGATATTGGAGGTCATTTATATGTGGAGTGATGATTTTAGGACTCTTAAGAATCCAGAATTTTTTTTTGAGAATGTATATGATGTAGTGGCTTTTGTTCTATATCTATGAACATCGAAGGTTTGTCGTTTTACTAGGTTTGTGGAGTTTTTTTGTAGTCATATATTTTAGGATGATTTATTCTATGGAGGTTTTCTATGTGAAATGAGGTAGAGTTTTGGTGGCTATCGTGGTTTGGGAGGATTCCTATGTTCATTTTGAAAGGTGAAAGTGAGGATTTTATATTTCAAGGTACTGTATATCCCTTTTTTGGAAAATTATACATTATTTATGAGAAATATAAATTAATAGGGTGATGAATTATATAACATAGAGGTTAAGTGATTGAGTCAAGTTTGAGGTAAATCATCCATGACTAATGACACATAGTTGTGGTAGTGGTTAAATGGGTTTTTAAAAAGTGAAAGGGTAGAAAATAAAATGGGTAAACATCATTTTAAGGGATGATGATCTTGTATCCCCTTTGAATGATTCACTTTTTGGCATGAAGAGTTACTCCCCACACTATGGTTGTGTCATACATATTTTTTATTAAACATAATGGTTTTTATATTCACTTGCCCTGATTTTTCTTTTCCTTATTTAACTCTAGTTAGGCACGGGTTCAATTATTAGTTGTCTAAAGCCACTTTAATTTGTTCTTAATTACATTATTTATGTAATTTTGCTTCTTAATGCAATGTACTTTTACATATCCTTTTCTTCCATTATTTTGGTCACTTTCCCTTTCAATATATAAATTGGCAGGGTTTCTCGGGTGGTGTTAGATTTGGTTCATTTCTTATTGTACAATAATGTATACAAGTTTATATGGGTTCTACTTACAATATTGGTTGTGTTTGAACAATATCCTTATTTTTTCATTTTTAGGGATTTTCAAAGACTCAATAAATTTAATGGATTTAAAATCTATCTATTTCTTATTATTTTAAATCTGACATTATCGTGACTATGATTTTAATTTTTAAGAATTTATAATTATCCTGACAAATAAAGTAATACATATTTGTGGAATTGAAAGATTAAATGTGAATCAAATGTTTTTTATATGAATTATATAATACTTTGATATATTATTTTTTATATTTATTGTTCAATATGCTATTATAATGTCATTATTTTTGTTGTGGATATAATTTACCTTGTTTACAATTGGTTAATATCATAAATATGGTAATGAAAGTGAATGTGTAAATATGAAAATTAACATGTGATAATGTTTACATTAATTGTTTAATATATTATAAAACGTAAATAACTATATTCAACGGGTGTTTTTGATTTTTGAAACAATTGTTTCTTTTATCCTATGTAATTATTAGTGTAGTATTATAATAGTAATTTTTTATAGTTGATAAATAAGTGATGATATGTTATTTTTGTAGCAGTAGTTCAACATGATTAGTGTGGGATTTTGTGAATAATTTTGTAAAAATTGGAATTAGATAGTGTGGTAATTGATGTGGTGATACAGAGACATTGATGCATAGTTTCATTGTAGTTTCCTATAATTTTTGAAATTTATAAGAATTAATGAATTAATTAATGGGAAAGGGATGTCATAATATAAATAATGTAGAAATTATGGAATTAATGTTGGAATTAATTATTAATTTGAAGTGAAATGATATTTCATGGGTATTGTTGAGTTAGAAGTAATAAATGAATATGTATATTGATGAAACATGAAAATATTAATTAACAATGATTAAGTAAAAATGTTTACATATAAAGGTTGTGGATTTAAATAAATTTGTTATCATGAATATAATATGGATATAAAATATTAAAGTGTAATATGAATATAAAATAGGGAAAAAATATTATAATTGAAATTTGATGAAGTGTTTTGTTGGGGGATAACATCGATGTGTTGTAGTAGTGGATTTGATTTGGGTTTTGTATAGAGGTGGTATTGATATTAGTGTCCAATGATGTTAGTTATGTGTTTGGTAGTCGACCTAATGATGGGTATGTGTTCTAATATATATTAATTGTAATTCATTTTATTTGTTATATGCGACATGATTAAAGTAATATGACTGATGAACATATAAGTATTTGAGATTCATTTATTTTCCTTAATATATGGGATACATGTGATATGGATGGAAAAATACACCCTTACCAACTTTATCTTTCATACATAGCATAGGCTATGGTGTCCTATGATTATAGTGTCATGTGGGTAAGTATTGGAGGCATACATGAGAAGAGGATGATAGGAGGTTGATGTGCTTTCAAATTACATTATTTATTATGAGATGTTTTTTGAATGTAGTAGTTATTTGAATATGATTTATGGTATGTGGATATGTATATATAGTTATTGATATGAAATAGTTAAGATGATAAGGTAATATAGTGGGGATATGAGTACTAGGACATAGTTCATTGTAATATGGTGGTGACTAGTCTATTAGTAATGTGGATTTAAGGTGTTATAGTGAGTTTAGAGTCAATGAATCACATATTTATTCATTTTATAAATCACAATAAAAATTATACTATAATTATTTAACTTAATGATTTTGTTTAATTCATTATGATTTTGCAGAATGACCTTTTCATTACTTGAATATTAGAGAACTAAAACACATTAAAAAATATTGGTAATATAATGATTCATTTCAGATAACATCTAGAATATTTCATAAGTGCCGTGTTTTTGATCTATGTAATATATAGATGATGAAACATGCCAAGTTCATTAGTAGATAAAGATGTTTCCGATGAAATTTTTATAACTAAATCCAATTTTTATAGAAGTCATTTGTTGGAATTGTTTACAATAGTGCCTATAAGTAAGGTTGAACCATGAGAATTAGAAGAATACACACTCTTATATATATATATATCATTCTAAGATTTGTTCATTTTAATTTTTTTCAATTTCTTATTATTAGGAAGAATTTTGATTATTTTAGTTTTCTTCCATGAGCTTTTTCAAGGATCATCATTAATATGATGTTTTCATTGTAAATATCTTTGTATTTCTATTGTTATCATTTTTTACCGATTCTTCATAATCAAAAGATTATGGGGATATAAAGAAATATTAATTACCATTAATCCAATCAGGTGATTTTATGGCTGGGATTACAGAGCTATTTTAAGTATTATGTGATTAAGTGATATTATATTGATAGGTTTAGTTTTAGGATTCAATGGAAAGGAAGATAGAAATTTTTTTGGTTTAATATTTTAGATACGTTACGATTGGTTGAGAGTCCTATATATCTCTAAAAGGTCGACGGATCTATATATTGCATTATTTTATAGGTGAAGTGTTAATAATATTCATCTAATAGATTATTTGGTTTGATAAATAATACACCATGTTTTTGTTTTTGAATTTTTATGTATTATTTCTTGAATAAACATTGAGTTATTTCTTGTATTAATTTATATAAAATAGTTAGTTTAAATTTTCACTAATTTAAAATTTTCATCAATAATTGAAAAAATTGAAGTAAATATATCTCTAATATTCAAAAAATACTTCAAATAATTTTTAATTCCATTAATTTGATATTTTATTTCTTCAGTAATTCAAAAAACTGATCATCTTAATACATTAAGTGAAAAAAAACTATATTTTTTGGAAACCACAATTGAATCATTTTTTATTTTATTTTCCATCATACCTTTGGGAAACAATGGGTAACATATAAATTAATTACCTTAATTCTAGAAATTAATTAACAATATTTCACTTCATTTTATATTACTATTATTTTTTCAGATTTTCAACTCAAATAACATACCCAAGCCATGTAGGTCATAGAATTATATTCTTTTTTGGGATGGAATGAGTTCCATTTGGGACTCTCAGAAACAAATATTCAATATAACCATTTATTTTTTTTGGAGGTGATTTGGATTCTTATCATGGTCGTTTGAAATCCTTTATCCTTAATTTTTCCTTCGACAACATTATCATGTTGATATGAAACAATAATGTTTTGAAGATTGTTATAATTAAATTTTATCGAGAAGAAAATAGATAATAGTAGGTAAAACATAATCATATAAATTCATTATTATGTTTTGTTACGTAGAAAATATATATCCCGAAATCTTCATGTGAAACATAATATGGAATACAGAAGAAATCAGATACTATACATTTTGGAACATCCAATGTTTTACAACTCTTATAGCTATGATAAGAGCTGACTATCAAAAAATTGACATTATACCCACAGAATCTTTAACTAAAATGAATCAACCCTTAATTAATATAGTAAAAAGATCACATTCATTGGGTAATAATGAGTTATTATAAGACAATAAAATTACAATGATTGTCTATATTATACCAAAATAATATGAGTTTATAAGGAAAGTAATATTTGAAACCAAACATTTAAAAATGTCATGTCTGGATGAGTTAATTAGAACCCTAATGTAATAACAAAGAAAAATTAAATAATATGATGAAAAATAGAAAATATAAATGTAGTTATACTCACTTAAACATTAGGTAAACATAATTTATGAACCTTTAATACTTATGATAAAAACTCTAAATCTAATTTTTAAAAGTTAAAATTTAATCATTTAGAAAAATGGATTTAGAAGATAGTAAATGTGAAGATTACAAAATTAAAAAAAAAATAATCTTGTTAATGATTCAAATTTTTGAAATTTAAATTAGTTTTACAAGAAATAATGAAATTTATAAACATATACTTCATAATTTATATGCTCTATGTGTATGATGTAAGGAAATATCATACCTGAGTAAATAAAACTAAAGATGAAAAATAAAAATAAAATAATGAATTATAAAATCACTAGAAATTTTCTTTGAAATACTTAGATAACATTAGAGAGTGAATGTTAAACATATTTAGATAGTATATTATAAGAAATTGGAATAGGAAGACATAAAATAATTGGCTTCTATTGAAATATTCCTAGGAATGAAAAATGATTCATGGAAAAGGTAACTATAGAATACATAAAAATTTATTTCATGATTCTAAATTAACTTATAATTACAAATATTATTATTCCACATCAACATATATTAAAAATGTAATATGTTGGAAGTTAAAAATATCAATTCCTTGATTTGGAATGAAAATATTCCTATAATAACAAAAATGGATTGATATTAATCCACCAGGAATCAAGAAATGAATAAATTGAAAAATGTGTATAATTTTAATGGAGAAAATACTCTTTAATCTAATAATTTAATTTAAAAACTACCTTTACAAATTTAAAAACATTTAACTTAATTATATTAAAAAATTAATTATTTTATGAATTCCATTGATCATAATTTATTTTACTAGAAAACCAATGATCATAATCATATTATATTATTAAACATAAATTTAATATTTATTTTTAATGTAACTTTTCCCTAACCATACTTCTTGTTAAATTTTTTTGATAAAATTTATAATCAAATAATACCATCTAGGTCACTATTTCAAATTTGATTTTCTTCTAATAAATATTATTTTCAATAAAACAATTACATGACTAAAATTGAACATTATTTACGAAATGTTAATGAATTGATAATTAGAGTAGATATTTATCTCAAAAAATATAGTTTTTTAACTATTACATTGTTTTTATTAAATAAGAATTGGAAGTTCTAATGAGAAAAAATTGTAAAGAAAATGTGGGTTGCGAATATATTATTTTGTAACATAACAGGACACAATCATTTGTTTATACCAATAACATAATTTTATATTTTTTTAAAAATAGAGTATGAGTAGTAAAATTAGGAACATATGGTACATGGATAATAGATGTCAAAAAATTTTGACCAGAGACAATTAAATATTTTGAAATTTTAAAAAAAATTAATAGAGGAACAATCACTTTTGGAGGCAATATAAAATATGAAATAATCATAATTTGTGGTATTTATTTACTAAGGTAAACATTAATTTCAAATGGTAATGTTGTTTTAGGAAATTATAAAATAATTTCTATAATAATTAAATTATATTATGAGGGGAATATTATGAAATTTAAGAATGAAAAAAAACAATGTTGAAGGTTTAGAAGGTAATTTATTTTTATATTCTTATAGGTATGATAATGATTAGATAGTAGAATAACAATAATTAATTCATCAACATAATCCATGTTTAAGTGAAAATGAAGACATATCTTGGATATAGGATAATATATTAAAACATTTTAATTTTTAAAATTTAAATAAACATTCAATGAAAGGAAATTTTAGGGATCCACTATATCAAAATTTTGTTTTTACTAGTCTATGATACTTATAAATTTGGTAAACAATAAAAGTCATGATTTAAATATAAAAGTGTCATCTTAATTATAGATTCTTTACAGTCAGTGCACATGGATTTATTTTTTCCTACACAAAAATGAAGTACTAGAGTAAACTAATAATAATATATTTTAGTTTATGATTACAATATATTTACTTGGTTATATTTTCTCACTATAAAATATGATGGTGTTAATAAATTAAATGATTTTTATCCTTTCGTTAAAATATAGAATAAATAACTATAGATAATATCTAGAGTGATCTCGGTGGGCTGTTCATAAAATCTTTTTTCTATACTTTTATAGTAAAATAATTATTACTCATAAGACCTTTTCATGAAGCCCAAAAAAAGAGGACATGTTTCTCAAATAAATAGAATTATTTATGAAATTAATCTAGATTTATTATATGAGTATTATATTTAATGAAATTTTTGTGATATGTCTATGAGTACATATTATTATCCATTAAATCTTGTTTTAATTATTATTTTTTTAATAAAAATTATTATGAGTTTTGAACGGAATGATATTCAGACTTTTATTACATTAGTGTTTTTGGATGTAAAGTACTCATCCTGAATATGAATGTCCAAATAAAAACAATTATCCAAAAAACCAGTGATGTAATTTTAAATGGTTACCCTAGAACTGTTTAAGATTAAATATTTTTTAATAAAAGGAATTAAATTTTTGAGGAAATGGTTCATGTAATGTATGATGAATCTGATCATTCTATTTTTATCAAACCATCATAAGATCAAAATAAAAAGGATTCATTATGAATTAATTCATCTTACATTACTGAATGAAAATTTATAACCAATCTTAATAAATCATCTTGATTTAAGAATATAATATTACTAATATCTCTAAATTACTTCAATAGATGATTTAAATCCGTCACATGAAGATCATCCAACCTAAGTACAAAAATATAATTGTATCATTGATAATCATTCAAATGATTGTTTTATTGGATATGTAATTCAAGTGGTTAAAATGATAATATCTATATGAAATCATTATAATAATCATTCAGTAATTTAACAGTTTTAATGTAATATAGTATATGATTCATTAAGTGATCATAGTTTGATAATGTAAATGCAAAAAGTTCTCAATCAGTTTGAATGAAACAGATTTTTGGAAATCAGATAAAAATCCTTCTGATTCACTTGTAGTGAGATTAATAAGGATTTTTAGAATCAAATTTGATCAAAATGGGAATTTTTTTTAAAAAATAAAGACATGTTTCAAAAGGATATTTTAAATAAGAAGTAACAATTTATAGTGATTCTCAATCACCAGTATTTATACTATAATCTATTAGGATATTATCATTCATTGTAGGTCATATAAATTTTATTTTATTTCAAATATATGTTATGTAAATACCATGACACAAGTATACCAAATATGGTTGTTACATTATTAAATATGTACCTGAAAAAAGTGATCACATCACAAAGGAGCGAAATGGGTTAGTAGAATTGGTAATCTTGATACATTATTTACATTTCCAGTACATTTGAAAAAATAAATTAAAAAAAGTAAAAGTAAACATTCTGCATCCTTGAACTCATTCAGTGATTCCTCTACATATCATAGAGATAATAAACAAAAAAAGGATGAGATAAAATACTCAATAAGGGTTACACATATATTAATATATCATAAATCAATGTGTAATAATAATTATGTAACTGAAAATAACAAAACACACATTGAATTTAATCAATAACATGAATATCATAATTAGATAAGGCATAATCAATATGGAAGGGTAAATAAATGAGAACACCTAAAATTTAATAAATAACAGAATCAGAAAACAAATCAATGGGTAATATAAATGAAAATAATATTAGATTTAATGATAATAAAATTTAAAATACTGGAAATGCTTAATATTTGTCATCATTATCTCAAACATCATTATATTTATACTGTAAATGCCTTTTAAAAATACAGTTTAATCGATCGGTAGGTATACCCAAGTAACCCATTTAATGATGTCTTACTAATTCGAATAAAGAGACTATATATGATTAATGGGGCTTAATAATTCTATTACCCACCCGTTACATTATATCCAATACAATCAGCTTATATTTAATGATGGATTTAAGTCATAAACAAATTTCTTTATCAATAAATATTCTTATAAAATATAAAATAAGGAATATTAATATTTCTTTATTAAATAAAATAAAATTCAAAGTATAACACCAACTGATGAAATGATATATAGTTTTAGAAATAATAATATAAATGATAGATAATATATATATTTTAGAGAAATATAATGTCCAATTATTATAATAAATTGAATGTTTCAAGAGAAGGTTGACATCTATAAAATAAATCTGTAAGTGATGACCCATACATTAATTAGTAAAATTGATATTAAACCATTATAATAAATAATAATGATGGTATAAGTATAGCATATTCATAGTTTATTTTTATTAAAATAATGGATTGTTTTTTAGGGGTAAAAATACTATAATTATTTTTAAATAAATCTTGTTGATGATACAACTTTTAGTTTGAAAATAACATTTAAAGAAAAAAACTACCATAATATTAGGGGAATTTTTTTAGCTATGAATAATGATATAAATATATAAAGTAATATTAAATGAAATTATTTTTCATGATTGTGGGAAAATTCAATACATGAAATGTATGTTAAAACAAATATTCCATTATAATTTTTGTAAGAAAATCCCAATGGTACCACAAATGGGAACTGACTAGAAGATTATTTTTAATTTTTTTAAAAAATTAAACATGGTTAATTTTTTTCTATTATATAATTTTATAATATTAAAAAAATATTTTTGAAAAAATTTTCATAAATCATTTTTTTGGATGAAAATGGAATCTGGGCCAAGTATAGTAATAATGTCAGATTTTCCTTAAAATATTTTCTCAACCATTTTAGGTACTAAAGAGAGAAAAATTATACAGTAATTTGTAAATTTATTATGTAATCAGACCATGAAAAAATTAGAGGGGATTATTAGACAAGGATCAAATAATTTCTTTTAATGATAATTCTAAAATTTAAAATTTTGATTAAAAGGATTTTGAATCATAAGCCTTTACCTCTATCATGACTTTTGATTCATAACCCCCATGAAAGATAAAATGAAAAATAGAACATTATGAAAATGAATATTATTATATTAATGAAATAACATTTCAAAGTGTAAGTAGATATAATTTATAAAAATAAATAGGTTTACAATACAAAATATATCTCAATAGAGTGGAAATTAAGGTTAAATATAATACAATTTTCATACCATTGAATTTCCGATTATTGAATGGATTGAGTGTGCATTTAAAATGTAAATACAAATAAAATAATTTGAAATAAAATATAAAATAATTAATATACATTACACACTAAAGTATTGAAAATTAAAGACATGGTATAAGTAATATAACCGAATGAAAATAAATTGATTTATGAAATTCCTCATTACTTGGTAAAATTCAATTCGAAAAAAACTGGATGAAATAAATAACACAGAAACATAAAATACAGTGAATATTAATGATTCATGATATTAAATTTAATATGGTAGGTATATACAACATATAAAATTAATTAAGTGTATAACATTAAAATACACGTCAAAGGAAATTGAGACAAAATCCCATACCACACAATTCTATTTAGGCGAATGTGATTTAACATCTTATACAGTGGTTTTTCAAAAGGAGATCTCTTTTTTAAATAAATTTATTCATATTTAAAATATCATATATGAACTTATTATAACATATTACATTATATTTGTTAATAATATTTCATTATTACAAATATTTTAGGGGTTAACTACTTTATTTTCTCATGAAAATTTTGTCAGGGATATTATGATTATTATGAATTGGATATAGATAAATCCTATCCAAAATTATATTAATATTCTAAATATCATATTTTTTTCTTTGGATAAATTTTCCAAACCATTATTTAATGTCGGCAATGTAAAATGAATTTCATTACTTCAAAGAGATGGTTGGGCGAACATGCACATGAGTGAAGAAATTATTACCTAAATTTGAGAAAGGGTTAGAAGGTGGATAGTATATTATAATTATATCATTTCATATGTATCATATATATTCATTATTTACATCATCAATAATATCCATGTGATTTTTTATGGAAAAAATTACATCAGTTCGCATGGAGGTAATCCACCACACACATTAGTGTTGGATTTGGTTCCCATTTGATTAAAGTGGATATGGATATATATTATTACACCTATATAAAAAATTATAATTATTTGGTATATAATGGTGTTATTATATTGGAATTTTTAAGACATAATCTGTGGTGTAAAAATAAAAAATAAAAAGAAGGAACCTATTTAAGACAATTACATTCACTTAGAAGAACCTCCTTCATATCTCTTATTACAGACCCTAGGGTTTGTATTTTTAGAACAATAAATGATATATAAAGTGTATGATTATATTTTGGAGTTTTTTCAGGGGTTGTAATATCTAAATTACTTGACTTGTGTCAATAACTAACAGGAGGTAGTGCCCTTTTGCATATGAAGGTAGTCATTTTTTAAATACCCAAAATTATTCAACATTGGGAAGTATATTTCATCCTAGGTTACTAGATAATTTATAAATAATAGAGTTTAGGGAATTTTTATTGATCACCCCATATATAAAAAACATGTTTAATCATTTTATTCCTAATCCTCTATGTTTACTTACTTTTACCATTATATTTTTCACCTCGATAATTAGTTTTTTATCCAAGGTAATTTAACCATTAAGACTAAAATAAAATGAGACTTATTAGACAATTATTAACAAATTATTATTAATATTAAATTCAATTTATCAAAAAAAATCTATATGTGTTTAAAATGAAATTTAATACAAGAAAATATAATGTGCAAACCCCATTTTAAACTTAAGCATAGTAAATAAATTTACTATCTTTAGTAATAATTATATCTAAATATTAAGTGGAAAATATTATATATTATTAGTTATAATGATTCAAAAAATTAAATCCATTTTATGAAATTATATTCAAATAATTTTTTGAAAATAATTAAAAAAAACCTACAAATCATGTCGAAAAACTTGTTTTTTAAGAAATGATTTTTCTAAGAAAAAGAAGATCATACATTATCTATATGGCTACTAATAATAAATAAATAAATTTAAATTAATATATATATAATACATTTATTTAATTAAAAATTTCTTTATTATTGGTTGTTTTATTTAATTAAAATGGCGGAACACTATGCAGTTAACAACTATTTCAGAAAAATGAAATTTTAATCCTATTATAAAATTTTGAAAACTTTTTTTGAATAAAAATGATTCAAATTTAGTTAATTAGATTAATGAAAACTAAAGAATAATTATATTACTTTTAAAAAAAATTTCATGTTATAGCTATACTTTTTATTTACAAAATTTATTGAAATTAAACAAAAGGATTTCAAAAGGCTGTATTTTCACTAATCATTGAGAAATCAATATTTTCAAAAAAATAAAAAAAATTCACCTGAATATATTTTTTTCGATGATTTAAAAAAAATAAATTTTATTAAAATAATTTTCAATAAGTGGAAAAAATTATTTAAATTTTATTCTCATAAAAATAATTAAAAATTATTTTTGATGAAAATAAAATTTTCCGAAGAATAAATTGACATTGCTAGAAAATGAGTAATTACTATTTATAATTTTTTATTTTTTGGGACCTATATATATATATATATTTCATATTTTTATAATCCTATTAATATCCCCAATTCAGTAACAATGTTATAATAATATTAATAAAATTATATATTTCATGGGTTGTCTAAGTTTAGTGTTACATATCATATATGCCCTTGAACATAATGTCCTTATTTTAAAATATTAGGGGTGTTACATTATCCCCACCATAAATATAATGTTTCCATTAAAATTTATCTCCCAGAAAAAATTAATGATTTAATATATGAAAATACATTTTTTGAAAACCATAATTATAAAATTGTTTAATAAGACTTCTTTGTAAAGAGTTAAAGGTTAATATGAGGGCCAACTAGAATAATTCTTTTGTTTATTTAAAAGTATGATAAAATTGGTGGGAATTGATAATATGTACAATGGAGAAAAGTGTAAATAATTATTGATAATGATGGATACAATCAATCAAATTAAATTGAATGATTAAGTGAAAATCAATGACCACATAACCATCAATCTATGATTTGATAAATAACCATTGATTCATTAGATATGAAGGTATTATGATATTTAATTAAATATACTTTTCCTAATGTATTGGAATTATTTTAATATCTATGAATATAAAGAAATATACTAACATGATGACTTTCTATTTTATAAGCATAATTTCATCCATGGATTTTGATTTGATCAATTTACACTTCACTATTTACTTAAATGAATAAATAAACAATTTGATTTTTTAAACCTGAGAAATAAAATTACCTTTATCTGGATATTAAGACCCATAATAAAGTGAAAATTCCTCCCATATGTATCTTTAATATCTTCAAAACCCAAAATTATTTGCATGAGTTATCCAAATAAATAAATTACTCATTAAACTTCAACAGTAACAACCATTGTTCAAATTATTATTTATCTATAAAATCAATTAAGAAAAAACAAGGAAATATTAACAGGAACATCACATCGGTCAGTTGTAGGATATATACCCTTTTCACCATTCAATTATGGGTTCAAGCCAAATGATGTTACCAAATGTGACGATTTTTCGCCCAACATAAAGATTATCCCTTTTTCTGAAATTATATCAATATAATTGTTATAACCTTAACAAAAAAATATTGTTAAAATCCTAAAAATAATAATATTAATTAAATCAAACATTAAACACAATGTTTTTCTAAATGAATTATTTTTTACAAAAAATAAAATACTCTTAATGAAATATCATTACCTTAAAATCAATGATACTACTAATGATAAAAGTTATCAGTACATTTAAACATATGAAGGGAGAATTATTTCCCATATATTAATTCATTTTCAAAAAAAGGGTTATATTTACCTCAATTTAATGATATATCTTCTAAAATTTCATTAATCACATGAAAATAACATTACTTAAAACCTCAAAAGTTTTTTCGAAGACTATGTGCTTATGATTAAAATTAAAATCATAAATTATAGATTGTATCAATTAATCGTAGATCCTGACATACGTGCTTCATAAAATTATCACAATCCATAATTCGATAATTATTATTATAACAAAATTGACATTTATAAAAATACTTCCTCAATATAATTCTTAAATCCAAATATATAAATACATCACCCCCTTTACTTCAACAGAGATCATTTCTTGGTATAATAGTTAGAATTCAAATGAGGGAATTGAATCGAATAATTCTTATGTTCTCCACATTCAACACATCAGTCTATAAATGGATATTTGTAATGAATATTTTCACTATCCACTAAACTCCTCACTTTTCCTTATAAATTCATTGTTCTATAGTATTATTTTCTATACAAAAACATTATCTCGCTCCTTTGATACATTTTTTGGGATTTTATTTTCACATTCTACACATGGAGGAAATGAAGTCTTTTTCACCATGTTCTCCACTACTCGAGTTCTATGTTAACTCTATAATTATCTTCATTGGTGAGTCCATGAGATGGATAAGGAGTTGTTTATCATGAAAACTGGTTGAGAATTATCAAAACATATTTTACTCTAGTGATCATCCTATTTTTTTATTCAAAATTGATAGATTTTATATTATATAAAATAATAACATGATTCTTTTGGATTCAAATAATTAAATAAAACAAAAAATAATAGTTTGAGAAATAATACTAATAGTGGGAAAACGATATAATCATTTATAGGATGTATAAATCATGAAACTGACTATTCCATATATGAATCAATTAATTTCAGACAGGTGTTTCATTATTATCATCTATTTTAATCATTCATTATAGTTTATGAAGAAAATTATAATTATGCAAATCATATCCCTTTGGAGTTTCAAACAATATGAACAGTGAGGCCTGTTTTCATACACTAGGTGATGATCGAGTAAAAACCTAATGATACATTTTCAGAGTTATTACCCCTAGGGATAATAGTTTGAGAATCACATACATTTTTATTATCCTAATGTGGATATATTTTTAGGAAAACCACATAATATATTTCTTAAGAGATGTTTAAGATGTTATTTTATACATATACTAATCCAAAAAATTATTCATCGGGCTATATTATCCAATCAAAATTTTCCAAAATCTAGTTCCCAAGGTTTCTTCAAAATTTCTATATTTCCAAGAGTAAATACCAAAACCCTAGTAACTCAAAGATAATTGATAATTTATTTCATTACTTTTACATACAATTGATCACATCCAAAAAGAATAAATGGTTTAGAAGAGTTCATAAAATAAAAATATAATCATGTATCGTGATACATTTAAATACATGAATTAAAACAATGTGAAAATTAATATTATTCATCCTTGAACACATTAAAAGGATCATTATTCATAACCCAAGTAAATGAAACAAAAAATATTGAGATCAGATGCTGAATAAGGGTTACATATTGTAGATGTTGTGATGAATCAGTATGTCATGATAAATGTGGGATGGTAAATAACAATACACACATTACATTGGGTTACTAAATTTACTATCATGAATAAATAAGGAAAAAATAATATGAAAAGGTAAATAAATGAAAAGACAAGTCATTTACTCAATAAAGTGATTATAAAATTAATCCAGGCAAAATATCCTTGCAAATAATCTCAAGGATAAAAATAATAAAATTTACTATGAAGGAAATTTTTAATATTGGACATCATGATCTCAGAAATCATGTTATTTGTACTATCAAGACATTTCACCAAGATTGTTCAATCTACTGGTATTTTTAAAAATGAATCCCTATTAATCAAACGTTTATTATTTATCTCAACATACTGTCAAGGGGAAATATAATTCTGGTCCCACCCATCACCTCCTTTTAATCAAAAATTGTATATATCAAATGATCTATTTAATTCATGGACAATATCCCTTATCAATAAATGTCCATATTAAATAAATTATATGAAATATAAATATTCACCAGCTAATAAAATACAATTAAAATTAGAATACCATATGTTGAAATGGAAGATAATTTTTGAAAGAAGAATATCTAGGATAATTAATATGGATATTTAAGGTAAAATTAATGTATAATGTTTACAAGAATGTGAATAGTTTAATTGAAGGTTAACAATGGAAATATTAGTCATAAAGGTGAATTACAATACTTTCCTTAGTCAAACTAATCATAAACCATTCTATGAAGGAATAATGTTAGTATAATTAAATTATATCCCTGATAGGGAATGATTAAAATAAATTTTGTTTATTTATTAACAGCAATACAATAAAAATATTGATTAAACATTATTGAGAAAAATATAATTTTCACTTTGAAAAAAATTTAAAAACCAAAAATTTGAAAAATATTTTGAAGAAAATGAAATTTTAAAATAATATTTTATACTTATAATTTATTCTTCTAACAAATTAGTGGTCATGATAGTGGTAATATTCCACACATGATGATTATATTAAAACAAATATTTATTTCACATTTTTCTTATAGAAGTAAAAAGGTGCTTCATTCCGAGAATGACTGTAAGATTAATTGTAATCCATTTTTTAAAAGTAAAACACTAGTAAAAATGTATATAATAAATAATTGGAGAATATTAAAATAACATCAATTAATTTTTTATATAAAACATTGATTTGGAAGAAAAAGTATTTATAATCAAAGAGATTAATAAAGTAATATTTAATTTAAAACATTTTATCAATCATTTTAAACACCAAAGATAAGAAAATTGTTCTATTACTTGAAAATTTCCTGAATGATTATAGGAAAATAAATTTAAATGGGATTTTTGAGAATAATAAAATTATTTAATTCAACGGAAACTCATGAATAAATAATCCAAATTAAAATGATATTGATGTATAAACCCTTACCTATTTGGTAAAATTTGAATCATAACCCCCATAAAAGAAGAATATTGAAAGAAAAAATTAAACACCCTGAATAATAAGAGTTTAGTTATACAAAATATAAAATTGGAAGAAGATACAACTTGTCAATATAAATTGGTGCATATTATGAAATATATCTCATTAGGGTGGAAATTGTGAAAAAAATATCTTACAATTATTATACCATTGAAGTGTGGGATAATAAATGGATTGATTATGTATATTAAATATATATCCACATAAAAAATTTTAAATAAAAATTAAATAATAAATATACCATAAACACATAATCATATATTATAAAATACAATTAAGAAGTAATATAAACCAATATAAATAAATTGAGTCATGAAATTCCTCACCACATTATGAAATCCTCATGGAAGAAATGACTCATATTGAAAATTAATATACCATTATTCTTGAATTATTCATGATATTACATTCAAAAGGGTAATTATATATATCATATAAAATAAATTAGGTGAATAACATTACAATATGCCTTAGTGAAAGGAAATTGAGACAAAATCCGTGAACATATGTTTTTCTTTAGTTGAACATGATTTAACCTCTTATATAATTTTTTTAATAATGTTATTTATTTATATAATAATAATAATATTTCTAATATAATATTTGATCTTATTATGACATATTATCACCCAAGTTATTAATATCATTTCAATACAACAATTGTTTTGCTGGTTAATTTCATTATTTCACCGAGAACTTTTTTCACGAAAGTTAAGGTTCTTATAATAGTATATAGATAAATCATCTATCAAATGATATTAATGATATAATTATTATATCTATTCATTGGAGAAATTATGAAAATAATTCTTCAAATTTGGACATTGAAAATGAATAATATTGCATTGTGGAGATAATAGGTCGTGCGTACGTTTGACAAACAATATAATTCTATTATTGTGTGAAAAGGTAATAAAGTGGATGATATATTAATTTGTAGAATTAATTTATTATAATTTTTATGATATATATTTATTATTTAAATCATTATAACTATCCATGGGAGTTGGTAATGGAAAATAAATTATATTGGTTTGCGAGGTAGTAGTCCACCGTACACACAAGAGATACCTTTTTGTCATTTGAAGTAGGAGGAGTTGGATAAATATTAATACATTATCATAATAAAATATCATTATATGGTATAGAATCTCATTAATATATTGGAATGGTTAAGACATAATAAAAGGTGAGAAATGACGAAATGGAAATAAATAACTATGTGAAGAAAATTTCCATTTCTTAAAAGAACATCCTTTGGATATCTTATTAAGAACAATATGGGTGGCCCTTTTCAAATAAAATAATCCCTAGAATGTGTATTAGAATGTTTGGGAGTGATTTTTACGGTATTTTTCATCTAAATGTCATGATAGGTGTGAATAAATAAGGGTTGGGAGTGGTTTTTATAATTGAAGAGGAGTGAAATTTGTTTAAATACACAAAACTATTTAATAGTCGTAAGAAACACTGACCCAAATTTCAAAAAACTTTAAAATAAGGGAAAATTTGAAATTTATGTTTTATAAACACATCAAACACAAAAATAAACATGTGTTAAACAAGTTATTATTTAGCCACTAAGTCTAATTACTTTTACCGTTCTATTTTTCGCCATAGTAATTAGTTTTTTTAACCTATGTAATTAAAAATTCAAAAATATAATAAAATAAAACATATTAGATAATTTGGACACAATGATTATTAATTTTAAATAAATTATATTAAATAAAATTCCATATGTGTGTAAAATTAATTTAAATTCCAATGCTTGCAATGCGCAAAACACCATTTTAATCTTAACAGTGTTAAAAAAATTATTATCTTTATTAATAATTACATCCAAAAACTATGTAAAAAATATTATATAATTATAAATATTTTTATTAAAAAAAGGAATACTCTTTAGAAGTTAAATTCAACGAATTGGTAGATATTTATTTAAAAATAAACACACTAATCTTTTCGGAAGATAATTTTTCTATATATACATTTTTCATGCATAACATGATCTAATATTTACTATATTCCAAGTGGTAATAATTTAATGGATTTAAATTTATTTAGTAATATATAAAATATAAAAATCAATATAAAATAATTCAATATTATTGGTTATATAAATTAATTCAAATGATGGAACATTATGCACTTAAATTCAGTTTTACGAAATATACATTTTTAAGCATAAAATAATCTTATACCAAAATACTATATAAAAATGATTAAAATGTAATTTATTAAATTAAATATAACTATTTGATACATATGTTAATTTTAAATTAAATTCATATCAAAATTATAATTTTTTATTAACCAATTTGTTAGAATGAAAATATAGTTTTACAAAATGGGATACTTTTCACTATTCATAGAAAAATCAACTTTTTTGAAAAATACCAAAATTTCATCCTTGGATAATTTTGATATTAGGACTTTTATGATAATATAATTTTATTTAATAAATATGTTAAATGTTTCTAATAGACAGTAATATTATTTTTTCATAATAATTAGAAAAAACTACTTTTGATGAAAACTATTTTTTTAAGAATAAAATGACTTAACTAAAAATTGACTGATTACTATAAATAAATTTGTATTTATTAGGATATATATATATATATATATATCTCTCAAAATTATCTTAACCTATTCATACCAAACAATTCAACTTTTATGTTATAATGGTCATTTTTAAACAATATATTTGTTGGGTTGTTTAATCTCGGTGTTATGTATCATATAAGTTATGAAACCAAATTTATTTATTTTAAAATATTTGGTAGTTACATGTGAAAATTTATTTAAATAACGATTATTTATAGGAAAAAGATTATGTGATAAAATATATAGGTTTTTGAAATAGTAAATTTTCATACAATGTATTTAAAAATATTAAAACACTCTATGGATTTAAACATGTCCCAAAGGGTTGGCATGATATATTTATTGGATATTTGACTGAAAAATATTTATTTTAATGATAGTTTTGATCGAACCCTTTTCATTAATAAAGCACTCAAAAACACCACCATTGATAATATTTATGTTGATGATAATAATTTTGGTTGAATTCCAGAATCTAAATTAGATAGTTATTTTAAACATTTGAATAATGTGATTGAAATGATCATTATGGGAGAACATAAATTATTCATGGTTTTATGATTTTTTAAAAAAATTGAAGGAATTTTTTTTGTTGAAAATAAATATATTAAAAATTTAGTAAATAATTTTTGTTCTGAAAATGCATAAATAATATATACTATAGAGGAAAATTTTACAAAACATGTCATTGATGAAACTCGTAAATTAGTAGATAAAAAATTTAAAAAATCATGGACAAATCCCTAATATATTTGGTAGAAATTCAATCAATAATACTTTATTCAGTATTATTATGTGTAATATTTCAAGATGATCCCAAATAATATAATTTCAAATCCATAAATCACATTTCCATAATCATAATGGTTCTTCAAGAAAAATGAATAATTTATTCTTCTGAAAATGATTTTGGATTGAATAGTTCCTTAGATGTGGAATTTAGAGGCTTTAGTTTATATAGTAAATATATACATAATATGTTTCATTTCATAGGATAATCTCTAGTATTTTATGTAACACTCCATGTTAAAAAAAGAAATACACATTCGATAGCGTATATGACTTGCAACACTAAGTCTAAACGAACCATAAAATATTAATATTTAAATAATAATGTTTTATCCCAGATGTTAAATTGGTAGGTATGATTAAGATTAATATATTTATGAAAAATATATAAATTATGAACTCAATAAAAATTAATTGATAACATATTAGTAAATAATAACTCAATATTTAGTAAAGCCATTTTTTTCTAAAATTCGGGATTCATTAAAAATTGAATTTATTGGTTTTTTTCAGAAAATATTATAATGAATTTTGGAATATTTAAAAAAATTTATTTTATAAAAATGATATCATTTTTTTAAATCATAATTTCATAATTATCTTATGGTGGAATTTTGACATTTTTCTGAAATGTTTTTTCAATGAATAGTGAGAACCCGATTTGTATATAAATTTTTATTTTATATTAATGTATTTACAAAGTATAATTATATTTTTTATTATTTATAATATTTAATTATTTAATTCATATTAAAAATATTCTAATTATTGTTTTAAAATGATTTATATATTTTAATTTTGTATGAAAATATTTTCTTTATTTAAAAGGCATTTTTCTATAAAATTATTTTCATTACATTTTGTGTTTTAATCATAAATTAATATACACTACATATAGAAAGTGAATACAAATAAATTGATTCTATATTTTTCATTAGGAGGTCCGAAATTTCTTAGTATGTACCATTTTATTTTTTGTCATTATGAATAGTAACGATAGTAAATAATTGTCACAACTATAAGGGTAGAATGGGTAATTAATATAAAAAATAATATGACAAGAGATAAAAATTAATGTAATAATTTTGTTAATCTTACACGATGAATGTATTTTATAAATTTCAATCCATTTTTCGAATACATGGAAAAATAATTACATATTTCTTTGATTTAAATTTTTTTTTTAATTTTATGTAATGAAAATTAAAAATTATCATTTAGTTTGTTTTATTATCTCTATGTTTTATACATAGTGATAAAAAGAGAATAATTTTGGTTATAAAATAGTTTTTACATTGTTATATTTTATTTATATCATTTTAATTTATTTATAATTTTTATTTATGAAATAATTATTTTATATTCATAAGCAATACTGACACAATGTTTATTCAATTAAAATAAATATAAAATTAATTATTTTAAAAATGGTAAAGCTATATTAGATTTAATAAATTATTATGTTTTGAAATTTTTTTATCAAAAAATAAAAAATTATATAGTTTTAAATGGATTATATAATAACTACATTTTTTTCATGTAATTTTCAAAGTAAAATTAATTGAATAATTAAAAAAATTATTTTAATATTAATTTATAATAAATAATATTTATTAAATGATTTAAAATACCTAGGAATACAAAATGTAGAAAATTCATTGTTATGTGTTTATAAATATTAAATATTTCCCATTTTGGACAAATTATTATTTTATTGTATCGATATTGGCCCCAAGAGATTAAAAAACTTGTTATCGTTGTAATTGTCCAAAAGGGTTAATTCGAGTTAAAATAAACAGATAAGGGTCAAAACCATATCTAAAATTCCCAAATTTTGTTGTATGATATTATTAATATTAAAAATATTACTATATTTCAATTATATATTTTTTGACCCATTTTCCCCTAAAAATAAATTTATATTAATTTAATATGTTTAGTAATTATAAAAGTTCTACTCCCCTGAATTATACAAGGGAATATGTTATCCCCTTCTATTAATAATAAGAAAATCCTTTTATTTAATCTAATTCCTTCCAAAATAAATTCTAAACATAAATACTCAAATTTTATAGGCCTTGGATTGGTATAAATACCATCCTTATAATGTTTAGGGAGTAAATCAAAGGATGTTTTCTCAAGAAGTAGTGTAGTCATTAATCAAATGGTTTAGTTTCATTTAGTCTTATAAATGCTTAAAATATTCATCAAACATGAGGGAATAATATCACATATATATTTTATATAATTATATTTCATTTCACTTATTTCATCATCGAAATCCATCTTCTCTTCCATCAAATTATAAATAAAATCATCAGTCTTGTGTATGATGGACTATTGCCTCATGAAATGATGTAAAATGTTTTCTATCACTACCTATCACAGATAGTTATAATGTTTTATTTAATAATTATATATGTTGTTTATGATATAATATAATAATTTATAATTTAATTATTATTCAACATTATTCATTCCATCCATCAAAAATGGAGACTCCGTTCAAGAGTATGTATGGCCAACCATCTCCATGAACACTGTAATTAATTTTCTTATCTCTACCATTAATAATTGACTATAAATATAAATATAATGAATATATATGATATAAATACAATTTTTAATATTCTGGATATTATTCACCCATAATCAATGAATATATATTGAGACTACTGAACCAAACATGATTGAAATACAATGCATTTTCCACACATAATAATGATGTAAATAATGTATTGTTAATAAATATGTGGTAAGATTTTATAATAAAATAATATATGGTTATATATATATGAGTATTATTATGGAAAACATTTATAAAAAATAATATTTATTCTATTTTATTTCATAATGTGTACTTATGAAAATTAGACGTAAGGCAAGGGATCTCTCTAGACGACCTTTTTTCATCAGGTTATGACAATTATCTCTCTAACTCACATTTTTTACAATTTAATATTTTTTGACTCTTATAAAAAATATATGTATATATATAAACTAATTTATTTTATATTATTCTAATAGTGAAATACATTTTTTTAAATGCCTTCTCTAATTAATCACTTTAGATTATGATTTGTGGAATGATTATGCAGCCCATGGGTAATTATTATGTATATTACTAATGATTAATTAGATTACTTGGAACACATAATCACGTAAATATTAATATGGGTGCACCCAAATATTTATCCATTTCATTGGGTAATGCTTTCTCCCTTGATGTATTATGTTTGGGATTATGGTGTAAACCTAATCCATGAGTGGGCTCTGTTCACCATGTGATGTTCTCTTAGATATAATCTACGACTTTTTCTTATTTTTGTTATGTGTTTCTATTATATTTCATATGTTTCATTATTTTTATAATAGCTTGTTATTTATGTTATGTTTCCATTTGATTACTCATAAGCCTTATCTTTTGTGAAATCATGTAATACCTTTGACCTAAATGTTATAATTATTTATCATTTTTATTCACTTATTTGGTTTTTTATCAAAATCATTTGATATATGTATGAACCGGGTTATCACATTATCTTTTAGAAGCTCATATAAATTTATGAGATCATTATGGAGATTAGAATAACGATTTTTTATTTTCATGTTGATATTTTATGTATCCAGTCTTCTATAGGCACTAGGTCTATTGAACGTTGTATTGTATTTAATGAATAATTATATTAGAAATAATGTAATAATATGTGTAAAAAGGATTGTATTATAATATTAATTATTAGAGGATGGTCTAGTTTTTTTTTGGGATAAGGGAAAGAATAAATTTGTGAGAACTCAAGAGATAAGTCTAAGTTTATGAAAATATATTAAAATATTGGTGAAGTATAGAGCGAGTGGTTTCAAAGAAATTACATCGTGGTATGGGTATTAATAGTGTGTGTTTCTCTAGAAAATTGAAACCTATGGTTAATTAATTTGAAATGCATGAATTCAATACTAACTCGATGATCACCTAGTGTATGATAAAGAGGCATTACAATGCACCTTATTTCACAATCATGTGGGATATACTTTTAAAAATTCAAAAACACTTTACAAACCACTATGGAGACTTGAATATATTTTTTCATAAAAAATAGACACTACATGAAATAGAATCTATAAAAATAAATATATACCAATGGTTTAGAAAAAAATTCATATAGGATACCTATACAAATGCTTTAGGAAGAAAACATTGGCATATGTTCCCTAGATATACCCTATACCAACAGTTTTAGAGAAGCCCTTGGTATTGGTACCATGGATAGACCCTTTACAAACAGTTCCAGAGAAAACCGTTGGCATATGTCTTTTGTATACAACCTTTACCAATGGTTTCTTGAAAACTATTGGTATATGTTTCTAATTAGGACCTATTCTAATGGTTTTGTTTCAAAAAAGATTCTATAGGTCACTTATATGGACCTATAACCATGGTGTTTCCCAAAACCATTGGAATAAGTGTAACCTATTACAAAGATTTCACCAAAACCATTAGTGTAACTCATAATATCAAAGAACCTATACCAATGGTTATCCAAACCTTTGGTATAGGTTTATTCCAATGTTTTTGAGAACCATTGTTATAGGTACCCATATTTTTTATAGATTCTTTTGTGAACTAAAATTATATAAACCAAAATTAAAAATACTTATGAATATACATATATAATTTTTTTTATTAAATTATGTTCACAAAATTCATCCTTCATATGTTTTAAGGCTGTCTGATTATAAATGGGAGGTGTTGGGATAAAAACCATTCCGAGTTTAATTTATTCTAATTTCCTACACCAATAGTTTAAAGAAATTGTTTGTATTGTTTTTCATATGAACTCTTCCATCAATTTTAAAAAACAGTTGGCAGAATTCTATACTAATAATTTTTGGGTAACCATTGGAATATGTCTATACTAAATCCATGACATCTAAGGTATCTTTAAACTATTATTATATCTATACCAACTCTATGGATATCTATACCAATGATTCTGAACCATTGGTATATTGGTTTTTTCTATTAGTGATAAGAACAAATTTACCCTTGATAACCTATATTTAAACCTAGAGACACATATGTTAGTATATACATCATAGAGGTGGTGAGTCTACATGAAACACCACTATTATTTGTATCTAGCCATGATTAGAGATTTACCTCTATGTTATTAAAGATTCTCAAACATGATATAAATAATGCACTGAACTGTAGTTTGGATTATCAACCCCAAACATCTGTCCAATAAGAGAAGACTATACAAACACTTGAAGAAGTGTTTTAATCATGCTCAATAGTCTTCATAGGAAAATGAGATCACTGTCTTCCTCTAGTCGATTCTCAAACAATAATAATTTCCCATCAAGCATCCAAATTTCTCAATATGAAGTCATTTGTGGGAATAAATGTTGAACACCTATGAGATGGTATGATATTGATGAATGTGAGATGTTGGGACCTAAAATTGTTTAGGAAATTTCAGATAAGGTATATTCTATTCAAAAAAACATCATGGCTTATCAGAGTTGACATAAGGCTATGATAGCACTCATTTAAAAGATGTGGAGTTTAAGTTCATTGATAAAGTGTTTCTATGAAGACATTAATTGAAGAGAGTCATGACTATTAGGACTAAGGGTAAGATATGTCATAGTTACATCAAACTCTATGAGATTATCAATCACATTAGAGCTATGACCAATCAACTAACACTCACACAAACCCTATCTCATGTTCACGACATATTCCATGTATCCATATTGAATAAGTACATAAAAAATTCCTCACATATAATAAATTTAAAGGTTGTAAAACTGGAATATGATCTCTCTTCTGTAGAGTTGATGGTGATGATCTAGGACCCTAGAGGTAAATTTAAACACAATAAGATAACTAACCTAGTCAATATACTATGCTGAAACCCAAAATATGAGGTGGCAACATGGGAACTGGAATAAGCCTCAAAGAAGAACTACCCATACATATATTCAACATATTATGTAATATAAAATTTTTAGGGGGAAAATTATAAGGTGAATGAATGTGTCACTCTTAATTTTTTAAATAGATAAAACTATTTGATAGTGAATACAACATTCAACACCGAGCCAAAATGAACAAAAATGTATTATTATTTTACTATGTCTATTATAACATAACAATTAAAATGGTGGGGAATGGATACTAATTTCAAATTTTTTAAATATTCATAAAATTACTACTAAATATAAATTTATTAATGTCCTCTTACTAAATAATCTGTCAATTATTATTGTAGTCATTTAATTATTCAAATACTATGTTTTTTCAAAAAAGGGTTTTAATTATTTATTGAGAAAATATTATAATTAATTTTTAGAAACATTATTTTTGATAAAATTAATATAATTATTAAATCATCATATCATTTTGGTTTTGGGAATGTTTGATATTTTTTTAAATTTTATAAATTTTTAGTGAATATTGAAAAATAACAATTTTTATTGAAAATTTAATTTCATTTTAAGAAATTTTAAAAGTAAAAAAATATTTTGGATTATTTTTAAAATATAATTAGATTATTTTGATTTAAAATAATACAATTATAGTAATATAAATGAATTTTATATTTAAATTTGTTGCAAAAACATATTTACTACATAAATGTATATTTCAAAAAAATTGTTTTTCATTTCATTTTTAGTATTTATAATATGTTATTTTCATTCAAATTATAGAATTAAAATTTTGAAAAATGGATTTCATATTTTGAATTAAGAATTTCAATGTTTGAAAAGAAGTCCATTTTTTCATTTTTAATAGTAACGATATGAAATCATTTTCACTTTGGTAAGGGTAAATCGAGTAATTAAGGTTAAAAATAATATGATAAGGAAAAAAGATGGCCCTAAAACATAAATTTATCTTATGGGAACTGTTTATTTAATATATTTCCATTCCATTTTCTAAAAATTTGAATATTCATTCCATATTTCATTAATATTGGCCTTTATATTATTTTATTTAAAGATAATTCCAAAATGTCATTTTCATTGTTTTATTATATCAAAATTTCTGACATATGGAAAAAAGGATATGTTCAGTTATAAATGATTTATATAAAAGTTAAATTATTTTTTATCATGTTAATTTAATAATAATTATTACTGAAGGAATCATTTACTTAAATTCTTACCCAAATCTGATGCTATAGTTATTCAATTAATAAAAAATAAAATAAGTTATTTTATAAATATTTAACAAAATATTATTTGAATGGATTATTTTGATCCACTAAATTTTTTAGATAGAAATATCATATTATTGATGTTTTATTGTATTTTATTATAATTCATTTTTTTTCTTCAAATTCAAATTAAATGAATGTTTCATAAAAAGAAAACAATGTTATTTTATAATAAAAAAAATTTATATGATTTAAAACTCATAAAAATAATATTACGGTCCAATGGAGTGGTTTATGCTTGAATATATAAACAATATTTTATTTATAGACAAATATTTTTTATTTTGACTATAATTTCCCCTAAAAAATAAAACTATTGTTATAACCGTAATGATCAAAAAGGGATAACGCGGATAAAAATACAGATATAATGGTAAAAACATATCTAAAATTAAAGTAATATTATTTAATGATATTATTTATATCCATAATTATCTAATATTTAAATTATATTATATTGAGTATTTTTTCCATTAAAATTAATTTATATTTAAAATATATTATGTGTTATTCCAAGAGTTCCCCTTACCTCACTTATAAAAGGAACCATCCTATCCACTTTTCTCCATGCTTTAAACCTCCTTTTAGTTCATAAAAAAACTACCCAAATCCATTCCTAACATCCCTCAACACTTTAAAAAAAATATTTTGAAAAAAATACCAACATCGAAGGGTTTAAGATGAAATGAAAAGTATGTTTTCTGATGAATATGCATAGTACTTAACCAGATTCGTTAGTTTCATTTATTCTTATACCTCTTTAACATATTAATAAAATTGAAGAAATAATATGTAAACTATATTAAATATAATTATATGTTCTCATTTTAATATCATCATATGTATATTTAATCTTTCATCAAATGGGAAATAATATCGTCGTTCATGTGTACTTCTGACTACCACCGTACAAATTAATGTTAATAATCTTCCATGAATGCCTCCCACAGATAGTTATAATGATTTATTTAATAAATAAATATGTTTTTATGATATTATTAATATTATGTAATTGTTAATTTTTATTTACATTTCATTTTTACAATCCATTGAAAATGGAAACATTATTCATCTGTACAAACAACCAACCTTCTATCTGAACTATTTAATTCATTTTTTATCTCTACCTTTTATGGATGAATATAAATATGAATAATGAATATTTTAATTTTAATATAATGGTTAATATTAGATATATGATGAAACTGATATCAATTTATAAATAATAATATCACTCAACTAATTTTTTTTTGAAAAATGAAACATTGATTAGCCAAAATTGTGATGTTAATAAAGAATTGTTAATAAAGAGGTTAAAAGTTGTTACAAGAAAATAATTTATGGTTTGAAATATATATAAATTATTTTGGTTATTGAATAAATATAATATATATATATATATATATATATATTTAGTATTTAGTATTTCTTAATACATATAAAGAAATATGAGAATTAATTTGAGGGATCTCATTGAACCATCCTTTTTCGTTGGGTAATGACTATTCAGAGTCAAACTCACTTTCCCTCTCCCTATAATGTTACATAATGCGTCTAATTTATAAATATATATCTATCAAATATATAAATTTCTTATTATGGAGTAATAAATTTATTTTGTCCGTTTCTCAAATAATTCATGTAGGAAATCTCTTTTAATTATGATATAAGGAAAGATTACGCAACAGATTTCATTCCACGTGTAATTATTTTATAAATTATTTATGACTGATTTCCATTTGTAGAAAAATAGTCATTTTTATTTTATGATGAGTGTTCCCAGGTAACACTCCAATGCATTGGGTATTGTTTTTGTATGTTGAGATGTTGTGTGTGGGATTATGGAGTAAGCCAAATCTATAATGGGACTCTATCCACCATATAATATATTTTTTGGAAGTTATCCTTGAATTATTTTTATTTCATTTTATTTCATTGATTCCACATTTCCTATTTTTACATGATATTATGATACCATGTTCTTTATGTTATTCCCTCAAGTGATTACCAAACATTCTTTTTATTTTATACTAGCATGTTATATATTTGACTCACATGTTATGCTTCTGTTTCATTTTTATTCCCTTATTAGTATTTTTAGATCCCACAATTTTTATAGGTATTCCCCAAGTTATAACATGTAGTTTTAGGAGATCAATTGGATTTCAGAGCTATTTATGGAGATAAAAATAAATAAATTTTATTTTTAGGTTGATGTTTTATATTGCTATTCATCCAAAGACACAAGACCTTTTGTTAATTTTTCATACTTAATGGAAAATTATGTTATATATCATGTAATAATATGTCTAAAAATAGTGGGTTTATATATTATTGTCCATTAATAAAAAAATTAGTATGACTTTCCACTACTGAAGAAGAATATATATCTACTATAAGTTTTCATTCTCATGTATTGTGGATGCAACACGCACTCAAACATTTTGTTTTGAGTTTTACACAAACTCTAATTATTTTTATAATAATAGTGTCATTTAATTATCACGAAACCCCTTATATAACTAAAAAGAAAATACGAATGTTGAAATTCACTATTTCCAAAGATATCACAGAGAAAAGGAGATATTATTCGTGAATTTATCTGAACAAAAAAGAATATTACTGATATTTTTAAAAAATAATTATCTTCTATAGATTTGAATTCATATTACAAGATTTGGTATTGGTAAGAATAAAGAAAACATCACAAACTTCTTCTTTCAGATATCGCTTTATTTTTAAAAATCCATCTTGTAAAAAGCTGAACAATTTTTTCAAACCTTAATAGATTTTTAAATTTACTACATTTTAAAGATTATTTTTATTTTTAAAATTAACAATTTTTCACATGTTACAGTGTTTAAAATGTATATGTACTTCTAAAATTTAACTATTTATGAAAATTAACTATTTTTTAATCTTATCTAATTTTAAGGACTAATCAGGATAAAACCTTTTTTTTGTTTCTAAATATTTTCAGTATATCAAATTTATTTAAAATATTTAAATTTTTTAAAACTTTTCTTGAACCATCATAGAATAAGGAAGGTCAAACAATATAAGATAATTTGTAGAAATTTTAATATTTTTAACTATATATTTTACTATTTTATTTCTAATGTTATTTACCTTAGAGAGAGGTATTAAAAATTAATAAAAAATTTCAATTACTTCTAATAGGTGGTGTAACAACCCAAGATTTTAGATCCATTAAAATATATTCGATGTTCTATTACCTAAGATACACACAGAATCCAATGTAAACATGAAATAACACATTAGAATAAAATAACTAATTATAAAATAAATATTAAAATTTCATACCATTAAAACATATTACCTATATAATACCAATAGTTAATATTAGTCAATATTGAAATTGGTTCTTTTTAATAAAAGTTGATTTTTAAAATTTTATTTTAAAAGATAAATTTGAATATTTCTGAATAATAGTTTGATAAAATAAAATTAATTTTTTACATTATTGACCTCTAAATTTACATAATATTTATTTTTTGAGTTTTTATGAAATGATTGTTTTTTAGATGAATAATAAAGTTATTACAAAAAAATATAATTTTTAATATTTTAACATTATATAACTGTACCACATTATTTTTAAAAATATTTAATGTAATAAAATATTTAATTAATGATTGAAATATTTACTTACGGAATGACTGTTTTAATTTTTATATATTGATTGAGATTATAAAACCTATGTCCCACATTATTTGGAATGAATTAAAATGTTAGCTCAAATTGAATATTTTTTCGATCTTTCATTTGAATCGAGTGTTTGAATGGTGATATTTAGTTTTTTGTTACATTTAAATCATAATATTTTTTTATTGTAATAATCCATTTTATGTAATTGGAATTTTTATTTTAATAACCTATGGAATATAAATAAATTTTAATATTAAAAACACAATTTTTTATAAAATATTGCTTTTAAGTGTTGTATACACTAATTTAAAAAAAACATTCAAAATAATAAAATTGTTTTTTGGTAAAATAATTGTAAAATTTTAAATCCTATTGATCAAATTACATAAAACGCACCATAGTAATTATTTTTATACAAATTAATTACTAAGGTGATTTTTTACAATGGTAAAAGTAAATAAGGATTAATGTTTATAAGTAAAAAAATCATCAATACACTCAAATTAGTCTCAAAATTTATTTTTGGAGGTTGGTTTATACGCAAAATTACATTACCCTCATTTTTTCCATTTTGTGTCCATTGAATCCTGAATAGTAACTTAACATTATTAAAAATGTAATGCTTACTTCCCAAACAACCATTATCTTCACTTATAAATATAAAACACAAAAAAAACCAACAGGACTAACATATCAATTTAATTTATTACTGAAACTATAAAAATTTTATCATCATATAATCCCCTCCCACTTGTCTAATGTTTTGGTCAGCTTTAATTTTCTTACGGACTTCATTTCTGAGGATATTTTTAAGAGAAAACTCAAACTTCTAAGAATAGTATTACATTAACATACTCTTTCATTTTACTTCAATACATACTAAACCATTTATATAATTAATTAATATAAATAAATTGGTATCATTAGTACGATAAAATATCATTATATTAATTTAATAAAAAATATTTCATTACTCATTATCCATTAAGTGTGACCAAAACATCCAATGTGCATACATGCAGAATACCACCTCCATAATATGATGAGTTTAATTAATTATCTACACATTTTAATGAAGGTATCAATGGTGGATTTGATAAATAAATATGTTTAATATTTCAAAAATACAATTATGAAATGTTCATTTTTCATATACCACCATTGCATTTATATTTTTGAGAAAAAGGACCACAAATCATGCACACATGAGACTTAGAAATACATGAATGATGAATTTAATTTTTTATAATAACCCTTCATAAATTTTTAATAGAGTGGATTTAATTATTATATGTTTTTTAAGATATATTTATCATTTTTTTGTCACATTATCATTATATAAAAATATATATTTACTTATTAAATCATTATAACGAGTTATCTCTTAGATTGATTTAAAATGTTTTGTAAATGAAATTATAAAAAATACTTCATTAATGTTAATCGGATTACAAATAATTGATATTTAAAAAAATAAGTATACATATATGTGTTTTTAATTATTAAATAAAGGTGTTGTTAATATTGAAAATATTAATTAATATATCACCTTTTTATCTTTAAAACACTTAAAAACTAGTTCATCATGTTTTCGATTTTTTACATTGTGTATTCATGTATTTTACCTAATGAAAATATATGTTAAGTAATTATTAAAAAAATATTATTCCAATTTGAAATATATAGGAATGATGAAAATTGAATAATTTATTGGTAATCACCACCATAGTCATGATTATTTTACTAAACACACAACAGGATGTTCTAATACACGATAATAGAAATGAAATATAATTTTTTAATATATTTTTAATATATTGTAATAAAATAATTTTAAAAATGATGTGATGCTTATATTAAGGTTTTAAAATGATTTATTATGATATTTATGTTCACTATAAAGAAGTTTAGAGCACATTTGAATAAGTAGGAATAAACGGCATGAATTGTGATCATAAATTCATCTCATTGTGATTTTATTGTTATTTTTTTGTTAATTTAATTTTTATGGTTTATATACTTCATATTTGAGATATCATATCATGAGTTAACAGTTAATAATTATATTTGATGTTCAGTAATAAGCCCACTATTTTAATGGGTCTTGAATAAAATATTACTCAAGCCATAATGGTTCTTTTTCTCAAATTTTAATTCCATTAGATATGTTTATGTTATGTTCAATTTTTTCATTTGAATGGTATATTCAGTTCCATGGATGTGAAGTAATAATATATTTTTTCTCTTAATTTGAAATTCTAAGAAAAATATGTTCCTTTTCATCAAATGGATTTTACAAAAATGTTACACCAGTTATAAATCATTTTGGTAACTAACTTTTCATCCATTTAGTTATAATGTTTAGTCATCAACTTCTCTTAGCTTTTTCTAGGATAATATTTTAATATTTTTTTCAATTTCTATTTTTTAAAATGATATTTTAATAAAAAATATTGTTTTACTATATTGGTTTTCAAAAATGTATTTTGGAATTATAAAAAAGTGTATTTAAATTATTTTTAAAGACCAAATTCTTATAGAATCCATTTAAAAATA
This sequence comes from Viscum album, assembly GCA_963277665.1. Lineage (NCBI taxonomy): Eukaryota > Viridiplantae > Streptophyta > Magnoliopsida > Santalales > Viscaceae > Viscum > Viscum album. The sequence goes on from OY728121.1 coordinate 933,567,853, forward strand.
AAAATATTCCAATTTTTACACTTTACCCTTTTGAATATTACTCTATAAAGAGACCACATAATTTTTATATTTCTACAAAATTTAATTTTTTTCTGAATTCTATTTTATTGTTTCTATTCAATTTTAATTATCATATTTAAAAGGATTTAACCTAATGGGGGTTTTTTCATGTTTTCTTCTCTAATATCTATATTATTTAAATGATTTAATATGATGTTTCAAATAATTTTGGTTATGACCCTTTATATTTGATTCAATTTTAATAATCATTTTTCTAGTATTCCTTTCAACTATATTGATATTTTTTTTTTGATTTCATTATTACATTAGGGATATTTATTTTTGAAACCATTCAATTTATTTGTCTAGATGTATTATAACCACGTTATTCCATTATTTTTCATGTATTCTTTTCAACTCAATATTATGTATAGTGTAATCTTAACATGGTGATAATTAAAAATAAATAATGGGAAAAAATTATTAAAAAATAGAAAATATAGTAATGTCTCTGGGTGTTACATTCACCCCTCCTATAATTTGCATCCTCACACTTTAAACTCAAGAATAAAACTTGTGGTTTGACATTTCAAAACATCATTGTTGTAATCCCACATTTTAAAAAGGATTAATGAAACCCCCACTTTAATATAAATAAAGGGATGTATGAGGGTCACAATATATAAGACATACATGGGTTACATGTAATAAAAACATGGACAAGGAAAGAAAAAATTAACTATCGGGTTTTGATGGAGAGGGAAATAGAACATCGTTATGAGAAAGTTAACAATTGAAATGATATAAATATACAATTACCTAATTGACCATTTGATTCATCAGAAAAAGTAATACGATATCATTTTCCTATTTCATGATCCTTTCCATATAGTTAAAAAATGAATTTATGTCATTGTCTAAAAACATAAAGAGAAAATGTTACATAATGTGTAGAGTTTCATCTGTTAATCAATTTCTACCACAAACTATTCTTTCTCTACAAATGATAATAAAAATAAACAATTCTTGATTTATTTTATTCCTAATTCATTCCAAAAATTAAACTTATTCTTCATATATTTATCATTTTAAATATAAAAAAATTATGATTTAATAACTAGGACAAGAAGAAGTTTAGTGGTAGGTGATTCACTCCACTTTCCCTTTTGTTTAGGGTTCTATTATCCAACCATGCCACATACGATAGGTTTCTGTTCAACCCACGAGTTTTCCATTTTAAAAATCTATATTATCATAACATTCCAAAAATAACCTTTAGAAATTTTTTCCTTAAACAAAAATATCCAATATTTAACTTAATCCATTCCAAACGAAATACTTTTACAAAAAACATTTGTCCAAATTAATCAGTGAAAAAGTTTCCCAAATATTGAAAATCAATCTTAACATCAGATTCCCCAAACAATATAATGTAACACTTATTTAAAACTACCAAATGTTTGATCACTATAAAAAAATTAATGAAAATGTTCATTCCTCCAAATCCTTAAAAGAGAAGTACTTCTGTAAAATCCATGTATATTACATTATTCGTATAACCTGTATATAAAATCATGCCACTTGAATCTAGAAACATAAGTAAATTCATCAATGCACTTCGACTATAGTTACAACATAATATTAACCTTAAACCATTTTCTAATTCAGATATATATTTCCTTAACAGTTTGGACACTATTATTCATAATGTATTATCCCTTTAAAATTACTTCATTTCACATTTACAACTTTTTTTTTCCATTACAATTACTAGCCCGATGAACATTATCTCCACACAAATAATAAACTCCCATTTTTTATGAAAGTATCGGGATGTTTCTTCCCATAATTATCAAATAAAGTAAAATTCTTATTTCCCTTATTCCCTTTATCTACCTCTTGACCCATCATTCACTTCTTCTCTAGCTTACCTTTAATGTCATAGATCTTGAAATATTTTTTCTCTATCCTGATAGCACATTATACTATGTATTCATTAGATGAAAATTTTGTGAGACAAAATATATTCAATGAATTTTTTTTAAACCATCAAGGAACCGATCCATCGACCTCCATGGGTTACATATGTAGAATGTATAATTCATTGATTACCTTACGATGTTATCCTTATACTTTGTAACATCCTCATCCTCCTTTTTCCTGGGACTCAGAAATTCCATTTCCATATCAACTACCTATTCATAAAGAAATTATTTTCTAATAGAAGATCATTAAACTCCCTATATTCTATTTTTTCTACATATTCATCATCAATGTTTTTAATTAATGGCCATTGTTGATATGCATATCCTGATAGATGATAAACTACCATGAAAATGGTTTCCCTTTCATTACAAGAGAATGATAGAAATATTTTATATAAGGCACTTATCCATTTATCAACTACAAATGGATTTTTATTCCCTTTGAATGTTGGAGGGTTTTTTCTCATGAAGTATTCTAAAATTGATCCTCCATGTTATGGATTTGGGTGCTCTATTCGAGTAAGGTTAATATTCATAACATGAGTCAGTTGTCCCAATATAGTTATAAGTTTTTTAACAGTAGTTGTATTTCCTTCTACAACATCATTATAATCCTTATAAGGGAAATTCATACATGGATTATGTTCATTTATATGATTTACATTCCCTCCAGTAGGATACATTTCTATACAATGACATACACTATATGAGATTATGACAGGATAAAACATAATGTGTAACCAAAAATCATTGAGTCACATATCCTAAATTGAATGATTAGGTATAACGAATCATTAAATCATAAACTTGGATCCTTTTGGGTCATATTTAATTTTAAATAATTTATAATGGTTTTAAAGTAGAATGTGAATTATCCTTAGCATATCCATAAGGAGTGTCAAAATAGGGGCAGAGTAAGGCTCGTTTCCATGTTCCATGTTACCCTATATTAAGCCTTGATGACCTTGTCGGAGTTATTAATCCTATGTACATCAATTCCAGAACCATTTCCACATATAGTATTTTAAGAAGGATATATTTCCCGTAAACCCCAAATAATTTCTATTTTACCAAAATTCTAGGATTTTTTTCTATACTTTATCCCAATGTTTATCTTAGGGTAATATTATCTTATCAATGTTTTTCGAAAATCTAATTTTCAAGGTTATTACTAAAATTCCTTCGATACTGATGATAATTCCCTTACAATAGAATCTCAAAGCTAGTGCATTGTTTTAATTCATTGGCATGATTATAAGGAATCAAATCTCAAGGGACTGGTGAATTTAGGAGTATTGGAAAATAGATCACATACATGAACCATACATTATAATTCAATAATAAAATACAGCATATATAATCCATTTATAATTCCATTATTCTCTAAGAATAACCCTATATATGAAACATAAAACACTTATTCGTATCATGTGGGAAAATGAAACTTGAGATAAGTATCAGCTAATGTGATCAGTAAGGATAAACAATATAGTATAAGATATAATAAATTATAAAAAACTTTTAAGGCAAGGTATAAAAATGAAACAAAATCTTTTTAAACATAAAGATCTACCTAATGTGGAATGAATAAATCAAATTATTCCATTTTAACTTTCACAAGGATATTCTAATAGTCGAATAATAACATGTAATATCATTACCTAATCACATAATGATGAAATGAATAATATTGGATACCATACTCACATTAGAGGGCCTCATTCAAAGACCATACATAAATGAGTAAAAATCCAAACTAGTTAGTATTTTGAGACATACCATTGTACCGAGCATCTATAACATGCCTTTCCTATCACTTACTATGTCCAATGCATTCCTCATATTAAAGAGGTAAAATATAACCAACATAAACATTAGTATTAAAACAAGTATATGAAATGTTAATAAATTAACTATAAATCATGAATGGTATCAAAATAGAACATCTAAAGTAAAAAATATCATAAATAATTCAATATAATTTGATTGATTTTATCATTACCAATCAACCTCAGTTGTGTATAAAACCCAATAAAGTATGTAGACATAGATAAAAATAATCTAATTAAATCATAATAACTCTTTGAATGAAATATCACTTCTTACATTGACAACAAAATAAAGCCACATAGTTTATAGAATAAGATATTTAAAATATATCTTTGAATCAAAGTGTACCATACCCCTTTTAATCCATTAAAGGAATTAAAATTTTAAAACATTTGTGTCTATATAAATAAATCAATAAAACCATTTTCAAAACATGGACGTTAATATTAAATATTTAAGAGAATAAATAATTTAAACATTTAAAACATTGATTTATTTAAAGATCCCTTTACCTAAAACCATAAAAATATTTCTTCTAAAATCATTTTCTAGAAACATGAAAACGGATTATTAATATGTCCCAGTAAATGCTTATGCATAAACAGTCTTGGATAATAATGATATTGAAAAATTAACCCTTACAATATAGTTTTCTTTAGTCATGTGTGCATTAAAACCATTTATAATGGTTAAATAATATAATTAAATTATACCAGGACCATAAAAATATTTATGATATCATAAATTATGCTCTTATACCATTTTTTATCAATATTTTAGTATTACAATTATTTCAGGTGGTAACTGATTCATTTTTCCATTCATAGTTTGTCATGTATGTCATTTTTTATATAGAATTTGTATTTTATTCATATAGTGAATTATATTAAGTGAATTATGATTAGATTTACTCATAAAATAAATTTTATAATCATTCTTGAATTGTTAATGTTGAGAATGAATCTCACCGCATCATGGTGACGATAGGTCGTACATATGCACGAGCGACAGTATCATTGCCTTGATAGTTAAATGGTGTATAATTGGATGGAATATTAATTATAAAAAAATTATCATGTCATATAAATTATTTATATCTATTATAATCAACATTATACCAATCCAAATAATGTCCCACTAAATACAAAATTACACCAAAACATAGAGACGGTAAACTGTACACACACACCCATGGTGATCTTGATATTTGTGGGATGGAAAAAGAGAGTAATATGGATGTGTCATAATTATAAAAATAAAATAATTTTTATTATAGTAGTGTTATTAAAATATTATTTAAATAATATGGGAATATTATGTATAATAAGAAAATAGATTGAAATGAATTGGTAAAACAATTACCTATTATTTTAGTGTCAACTTTTGATTTTCAAAAAAGTACTCCATAGGTTTCCTTTTGACCAAATATATGGCATCTTAAATTAATTTAGGGATGGTGGGAGTATAATTGGGAAGGTTTTTTTGATAAAAATGGATTTAGAAGATTAAATAAACGAGAAGGAGATATACTCTTTTATAAGATAGGGGATGGGCAATTTTGGAAAATAAAAAATATTAATTAATTATAATATTTTTTTTCTTTCAAATATATCTAAATGAATTTATTTATATGATAAGATTAATATGGGTCTAAATACTCCAAACCTATAATTAATAGATAAATTTAGGTGACAAAATCAAACTTATATTTTAGATTTAACCCTTAGTAGAATAATTTAAGTCTTATAATGTTTAATTGTATTTTTAAAATATAGGGTTCGTATAGTTACTATAAAATGACAAAATAAACATAATTGGATCATTTATGAAATATTTAACATTATTCTTGTTTTTTTAGGATTATTATATTTATATAAAATTTATAACATTTAATAAAATATTATTTATTTTAAAGTATCATTTATGTCAATTCAGATACTATACAATATTTTCATTTTTAAAAATATAACCCCAACATGATAACTTCAAAAAAATACTGAAAATATATCACTAACATTTTTATTATTCATGTAAAATTCATTTATATCATTAATTATGTGAAATTATATTTATTATAATATTTTTAATATCATTTATTTGATATTTCATTTAACAAAATAATTCCCACTTAACTATTGTGTCAATAATAATAGTAATTATTTAATATCTATATATTAAAAATTAAGTTTTATAATTTTGATAATTATTTTAGATTTATATAGACTATTTATGATTGAATTTATCTCCTGGTGATCTCTATATTAAAATTATTATATTTATTTTAATTGAGAACATGACATTTTGTCACATTCAATGATTTTAATAATATTGATTCCATATTCATGGAAAACTGTTCATTAATTGATTATATTAATAAAAATCTAAAATAAAGGTCTAATTTAGTCATAAAATAGGATTTTCATATGTTTTGGGGAAATTTTATAATATTTCTCTTAAATGTAATTACCTAAATTACCCATAACTGCGGTAATAATTTTTTTACTAAATTTACGATTCATTGTATCCAAAAAATAAAAGTAATATATTGACATAATTTTGACCAAATTAATCAAAACATGGAATAAATTTTTTATAATTTAAAACATATAAGTTAGAGTAAATAATTTAAATTTAATAACCATTAACAAAAGAAGAAAACAAGGTTTCCAAAAAATTAAAAACCATCAAAAGATTGACATGTGTTTATATCAAATTTTAATGTGAAACTACATCCAATGATGAAAATTGGATTAAATAAAAAAAATAATCTAATTACACTTTAAAATAAATATAGTGGATTATATAATGAAATAAATGATCTAGATGAAAAATATGTCTTGAATTAAAATAAAGTATTTTCATTATTCATTAAATATAAAATTTATCAAAAAGACACCAGAAGTATATCCAAACTAAATTTTGATGTCCTGATTCTATAGAATTTGTTCATTTTTTCAAATTGAATATATAAAAGTGTTAAATATTGGATTTAAAATGGGTGATCCATCAAAAGGTGGGAAAAAATCATTTATTTGAAAAATACATCATTTTTCTGAAAACATTTAATTGTCCATATACCATGTATAATAAATGCACAAGATGAATGAAAAAACTATAAGGAATATATGAATGTCAAAATAGGGACAATACTATTAAGAACTACTAAATTAATGGAAAGGGTATATATTATATTCAATAATAATATTTTATTAATATATTTTTGTTCGGTAAAAATGGTCCTTCCATGTTGTGACGTCCTGACCCAAGAGCCACTGAATGGTGCCCCAAGACGGTCGGAAACATGACCTCATGAACACCACCTCATATATCAGAGGGAGTAGACCAGTAGTGAGGGTATTGTATGATAGTCTTGGGGAGACTATAGCCTATTTTTTCAGAACAAAACACAAATGGAATCACATTAAAATAACCAAGGGCAAAAGCATATAAATAACCAGAAAAAATACATTTCACATGATTATTAAATCATGAAAATAAAATAATCAACTAAAAGAAAAAAAATTCTATGATAATTCAAATCTCATGTGTCTATAATGAAACTGAAAGTAAAGACACAACAACACCCAAGCGGGGCCCGAACCACATCTGATTCCCTCTCCAATGCTTCAATCCCCAATAATAACAATTCCTAGGGCCTTTCCCTTATCCTATATTGAAACAAAAATTCATACCTAGGTGCCGATTAGGTTGCCTGAATAGGGTATGAGTACAACTTAATAGACTACTAGCAACAATGTCTAAAATTTTTCCAGTCAAAAGATAGTGCATGGTGTATTATGAAGCAATAAATACAAATCATAATTTCAATACTTACTACATTGTCAATTAATGTTTAATCATCGCATTAGGGCCATTTGAATTCATGTTTCTAATTTGAATCATCATTCATTATTATTAGTGATTAGGTGTCGATCATCATGCTTAGCACCCCAAATATCATTAGTTTAGGTCCTCCTTCCTATAACACCGTATCTCATTTAGTGTATGTTGTCGTGCCTCACACACCATAATCTCGTGATTGGATATCTATTAGGGTTAAACACCATGTCCATGTCCCAACATCTAATCGGTCAAGAACACCATGTCTAAAAACATAAAAATCTCATCCATTTAATCATTGATTAATTCATAATAATTTTACACATCATTCCATTATTAATCCAATAATTAGTTAAACCTTTCAAAGTCCATTAGCTAACTCAATATTGAAATAACAACATAATGCATTAATTAAATAATCAATTAATTCATTAATCAATCAACCCAATTGTAAAGACCTAGAATTTCCATGTAATTTTTTTAAATATAAGTGAACTTTATGTGTCCACGAAAATTAATGGTGCATGATTTTGAGGCATGGTGTGGTTGGAATCAATTTCTGATGTTTTTTTCGGGTATGATATGTAAACATATGAGTTGATTTTTCTAACATTTGAACCACTGCTCGGAATTGAAATCCGAGGGAACCGATGAACTCGCAACGCTGGTATTCACTTATGAAGACTTTCACCATGAACATAGTTGGTCGAGGGCGAAAGTTAGTTTTTTGGTTTTTCATGGAAATAATAAAATAAAATAAGAGCGTGTATCATTTTATTTTATCTATTATAAAAACCCATGTGGAAGTTGGTTGTGGGGACCACCATTCCATAACCTCCAATGAGAGGTTATGGCAGTGGGGCCCACCATAACCTAACCTCCCACGAGAGGTTTCAGTGTAGGGACCACCCAAGACTAAATCCTCCATAATAATGGTGGGGGGGGGGGGAAACCTCTCAACTCTCTCATAAAATAGTGATAGCCTCTTGACCTCCCTTAACATAATGGTGCCACCCCATCCCCTTCTTTTATTGGTGTTAACCCTCCCCCATTAATTAATTGAGCCATCTCATTTAACTAAATTCTACAATTTTAATTTTAAACCAATCAAAATATATAATAGATGATCTATAATCTGGAGGATATGTCTATTCATTTGTAGGAAAAAGGATGGAAAAGGAGGATTAATGCTGTTGGGAGAGATATTGGGAAAATGCTCTTAATGAATAACACTCCACCGAAGAGGAATGACTTAGACTATGAAGAACGAACTCGACTTCGACTTCCTCTTTTAGAGATTCCATCGATGTAGGACGTGCTCATCTACAACGAATCGAAAACTGCCTTTATGCGCCAATGTCAACCATCATCAAACAATGTAGGGATTTTATTTAAGTATGATATTATCCCCTTGAATATTTCCTTCTAAAAAAATAATGAGTACCAACTTTTTATCATGTTGATCCATGAATGCTTTTCCATGCAGGATGGGAATATATTGTTAACAAGAGATTTATGGGAATTTATGTTTTTATGATATCTTCCATGATGTTCTATGCTTCGTTCTTCTGAACCATATGCTACCACTCTAAATGTGGAGGGTGTGGGCCAAACTATCATGGCCCAATCTCCCACAAATATTCTTTGTGGTGTTCTTCAAAACATCGATGAAGGTGACGGCCATGCCTCCCGTTGCCTCTGCGACCCTAGGCGCCACCTTGGTGTTCTGATCACCTGCCATGCCACCCCACCGGCCGCGACACCCCGCCCCTACCGAGCTGCCCCCGACTGAACCAGCCACGCCCTCACAGCGCTCTAGGCCGAACTGGCTCCACTCCTTCGGGCTAAACCATCATCGTGGCATGGTAGTCAGGGCCCATCGTGCCGGGCTGAACCCATCGGTCTGGCCCACTCGATGCGTCCTTCCATACCCAATGAATATGGTCGGGTCGGCCTAGACTGGGTTGGGTTGGGTCGGACAGGACCCGAGCCCACAATGACCTATTTTCACTTCTTTTGGCCATATCTTTGGCACGAAAAATACATTTTACGTACCATACACATCAATGGTATTCATGGAGTATGATAATAACTTTGAGTATACCCCACTGCAGTATGGGGTATAGTTGAGTTACAGTCAGGTTTGATCGTGCACGAATCTAACTAGGCCCCTAGAAGTAGTAGGCTAATAACACACAGACCGGGCATCCGACTGACGTTTCGTCGGTTTTGTTGAGACCCCTATGTCGAGGAGAACCATTGAAATAATTCTTCATGGGACTTCATGGATGTTGGAGCATCTACTAGTATCTTTTGGAGCAGATATTCGAGAGATAAGAGAGTATTTGTTCAAAAACATAGTAGTTGGCTAAGACTTGACAAATGCTGACCGATCATCTTGGAGTGACTCGACTAGCCCAGTGGGGAGCGCCTAGTTGTGGCAGTAGACCTGTGGTGGGGAGCACCTCTGTGTGACACAGCAGACCCATGGTACTCGATAGGAGGAGTACCTCTGTAGTCCAAAGATTATGAGAAGCACCTGTTTGTGACGGCATGCCAATTTTACTCGATAGAGGAGGAGTTCCCTAGCATCCGAGTGTTCAGAATGTTTTACCGCTAGAATAAATCATTGTTTGAGCTGAGTCAGTAACGTTTGTGATTTCCTCATTATTGAGACGGATTACTTGATAACATTGGTATATGTATGAGAATATAATTAAGTGGGGTTATCTATAGATTTCATAATTTTTGGAATATCCCTATTGGTTTTTGTGAGACCTTGAAGGTCATGGGGTGCCTACTGAGTATCGTTGTACTTACCAATGCACAGACTATGCCCACAGGTCCTTTTCTTGGATTTAGATGACGAACAACGCTGACTGATTCTGAGAGTACCAGGACCGGACAGTACCCGGAGGTTCACCATACGGTGTCACGGTTCACAGAGGAGACAGACGAACATTGAGTGCTGAGAAGGCGATCTGTACCTAACCATAATTTAGGAACATCAGAGTACAACCCAATGACAATTTTTCTTTTCTTTATATTTACTTTTAGTTTGTTTTACTTTACAGTTGGTCTTGTATTTTCTTCCCCTTTTACTTTTTGCACTCTTTTTTTATATAGTTTTAGTTAGTGTTTCGCGTCCATATGTATAATCTGTTGTGTTTGTTTACAATTTACAAAGGAAATGCCTTCCTAGTTTTAGGTAATTATGCCCTTGGTGTTAGTCTCCAGCCCATGGCCTATGGAAGGCGGCCATGCGTTTGTCATTGCATGGGCCCCGAGGGATGGTTCATGACAAATGGGTATCAGATGATTCTATTCTACCACAAAACATAGGGCTCTGATCATTCATTGAAACAATAATGTTAAGGGTAGTGAGTGTGGTTTTCAGTTCATAGAGTCTAGTGTTGGTGCAGAGGCCGACATATCCATACAACATGACCCTGACTTTTGATGTCCAACTTAGTGCTTGAAAACACTAATTGTGTGTGTGTTTTCAAAAGTTTTCTTTATGTCAGATAAACTAGGTCAGCTCACCATGTATAACATTTAACCATGTCGCATCAATGTCTTTCAGGATGCCTCCAAATAGAAAACTTACTAGATTCCAGAGAGTTGTATGCACAGATAGCCCACCGAGTGATGAGGCCTTGGTGCATAACCCTTTTCCAGCAGAGGCTCATGTGGTACCATTACCTGTTGGGCCATTGATGCGACCATCCCTAGCAGTAGATCATGAACGCCACTTGAACGCGTTGCACGAGTTACAGTGCCAGAGGCCACCCAGGTTCAGGGTAGAGATAGACCCACAAGAGGATGGTGATTGGCTGGAGGCTGTGGTGAGAGTCTTCCGACATGTAGGGACACCAGCAGACCTCACGGTGATACTTGATGCTATACTTCTACAGGTAGTAGCGAGCAGATTTTGGATCATGATTCTCTAGGTTCACGACAAGATGATGATTCTCTGGGTGGACATAAAGAGCCTATTTCGGGCAGAGTTTGTTCCAGTGACTCTTTGTGATGTATGCTTTCAGGATCTACTTCATCTTTAGAAGGGAAACATGACTGTAGCTTAGTACTCAGCGAGGTTCGCAGACCTCTCATGCTACTCCACCAATATTGAGCGTGAACCATTCGTCCGGGTCTGGACCTTTGAGCACGGACTCCGGTGGGAGATTAGGGCATCGATGATCTCATGCATCTTCCCGATGCCAGCTGGGGTGTTAGAGAGACACCACATGGTGGAGAGTTTTGTTGCTGTGCAGTCAACAACATGAAGATCCACCACCAGTTGACACGTAGTGGAGTCTTCTATAGCTAGAAATAGACAGCTGATGTAGAGGTCTAAGAGGACCAGACCAACTGGTGGACGACCGCATGACTCAGGATCGGTTGTGCGGGGCACCAGAAGTGGAGACAGACATGCCAGGAGCGGGCTATGTTACTCATACAGCGGGCATAATCACCTGGCTCGTGACAATATGACCCACTTTTCATATGATCAGAAGACGGTCAAAGGCTTACCCAAGAAGAGACCAATATTCGATCGAGGCAGTCCGTAAGGCACAATAGGGTGTGCCAAAGGAGCTAATCATGAAGCTGGTGGTGGGTGTCAATTCAAGGTATTACTCCCACCACCACCATGAGGTCCACCCCGACTACTGGGAGGAGGTGGACAGGGGAGAGCTCAGCTCTAGGAAGCTGATGCATATGATCATGGTGCTCTGAAGATGATTAGAGGAATGATATATGTCTACTCCACCAAAGCTGCAGTATTTTTAGACACAGGGGCCATTCATTCTTTTATTTCCACTACCCTCATTCAGAGCTCAGAGATTCCAATGGAGCCTTTGGATCGATCCTTAAGGATAGATACTCTTATGGGAGCATATTTTGCGAATACACACTAGTTTCGGTAGTGTGATCTTACTCTAAGAGGCGAGAGCTTCGGGTGGGATCTCCAAGTAGCGACATCGAGGCCTTATGGCGATATTTTGTGTATGGACATGTTAACTACAATACATGCACATGTAGACTATATTAGGTACAATGTGTGGCGTGTCAGCAGATATGGGACTAGGTATACCTTCACCAGTGAGATGGGAGCCTTTAAAGCACCTGATAGACTTACTTAGAGGAGAGTACAGCCGATCACTCATCAGTTGGGTAGCTTACCCTTGGAACTGTTAATGTGGAGAGTCCGAGCTATCCTGTAGTGGTGTTCCAGTACACAGATGTTTTCCATGATGATTTCCTAACTCTATCCCATCATATAGAGTTGGAATTTTATATTGACTTGAACCCTAGGATGACACCAATATATACACCATCAAATCGGATAGCTCTCGTGGAGCTTCTGGAGCTCTAGGTATACCTAGAGGACTTACAGGGGAAGGGATTTATCCAGCCCAACGTTTTTCCTATGGCAGCCCCGATTCTGTTTGCGAAGAAGTTGGAATGGAGCTTGAGGCTTTGTGTTGACTATCGTCACCTGAACAAGGTAACGGTGGAGAACAAGTACCCCCTCTAGAGGATTGACGACCACTATGATCAGCTGAAGGGAGAACAATGGTTCTCGATGATAGACCTCAGATCAGGATATCTTCAGCTTAGAGTGCATGATGAGGATGTGTATAAGATGACCTTCAGGTGTCAGTATGGCCATTATGAGTTCTTGGTTATGCCATTTGGCATGACCAATGCTCCAGCAGTGTTCATGGGACTCCTGAACAGGATCTTTCAGCCATAACTCAATCTCTTTTTCGTAGTCTTCATCGATGACATTTTGATTTAATTGACTACTGAGGAGTAGCATGCCAATCATTTGGAGGTAGTACTGGACGTACTCCGAGAGCACCAAATTTATGTTATGCTCTCGATGTTCCAGTTTTGGATATGAGAGGATCACTTTCTGGGACATGTCATCTCAGATGCTGGAGTTTTAGTGGATCCAACGAATATTGTGACAGTACTTTCTTGGGAGCCACCCAGGAGTGTTACACTGGTACGAAGTTTCCTAGCTTTGGTTGGTCATTAGTAGAGGTTTGTACAAGTCGTGTCAGAGTTGCAGCACCACTATCAACATTGAGGAAGAAGGGGAAACCATTAATGTGGTAGAAGAGATGCTCATAGGCTTTATAGATCTAAGGAAGAGGCTGACTAGTGACCCCATCTTGAGGCTTCTAGAGGAAGGTTTAGGGTACGTAGTTTACTATGACGCATCGGGGACTAGACTCAGATATGTCCTGATGCAGGAGTGAGAAGTGATCATGTATGGTTCTCAGAAGCTGAGACAACACGAGCATAACTACGCTACCCATGACCTGAATTTACCAGTAGTGGTTTTTGACTTGTCGATGTGGCAACACTATCAGATGGGCGTGTTTTTTACCATTTACACTTACCACAAGAGCCTAAGGTTTATCGTCTCTCAAAAAGGGCCTAAACCTGAGACATCGACATTGGCTTGAGTTACTCTAAGACTATGACATCGATATAGTATATACTCATGGGAAGGGGAAAGTTGTTGATGTTGAACTCAGAAGGAGATCTGGTATATAGCTAAAAGGTGACATGAAGGATCACCTGGCTACTTAACAGATATACTTTTTTGATAGTGATGTAGCATATTTCTTTCATTCTCTTATAGTCACTCCTCCACTTCATCAGGGATTAATAGAGGCCCATCATGGGGATGATGACTATGAGATGCGACATGCTTAGATATTCACAGGGCAGACACCGGATGCATTTTCTGATGGTGGGGAGCACTTCATCCTCTTTAGATGACAGACCATGGTATCAATGTAAAATTAGGAGGAACTGTTGAGGGAGATCCACACATCCTCTCTAGTGGTACATCACGAAGTGGTGAAGATGTCCCGGGATCTCCAACAATAGCACTGGTGGATGGGGATGAAGAAATCTGTTGCAAAGTATGTCTCTCGATGCCTCACTTGTCAGTAAGTGAAGGTGGAGGACCAGGTACATACAATCTTGGTTAAAATTTTATAGGTTCCAAAGTTAAAGTGGGATAGGATATTCATATACATCATTACTTGTATTCCACATACATACAGGGAGAATGAATTTATTTGGGTGATCATTTACCGACTCACCAATTCGGCCCACTTCCTACCAATCAGATTATAGGGATCAGAAAAGAGATTGGGATGTCTCTATGTGCAATAGATTGTGCGGCTACATGGAGTACCTTTGATGATTGTCTCTGATCGTGATACATGTTTTATATCCCGGCTATGGAAGGGGTTTCAAGAGGCTTTTGTGATGCAGGTTCATTTGACCACCGCCTTCCCTCCATAGACGGTAGGCCAGTCTGAGCAGACCATTCAGACCCTCGAGGACATGTCGCATGCTTGTGTCATCAACTTCGGCCGTAACTGGAAGGATCACTTACCTTTCTTGGATTATTAATACAAAAACATCTATCAATCCACCATTGGGATGTATCCTTTTGAGGAGTTATAAAGGATACCTTTAAGATCACCATTGAGATGGAAAAATGAATGATATTCAAAAATAGTGTGACTAGAGTCGGTAAAGGCTACCACAGAGAAGGTTCATATCATGCAGGAGCAGATGAAGACTACATAGAGTAGGCAGAAGTCGTATGCTGACAGGAAATGGAGACCTCTGATGTTTAATGATGGTGACCACGTATTTCTTCAGGTCTCACACCAATGAGGTCATCCAAGATTTGACCGAGGTGGAAAGTTATCTCTGAGATTCATCGAAACATTACAGATCCCCAATAGTGTTTTCTTGGTGATATAACAATTAGTTCTTCCAACTTAGTTTCACCGAGATCATGATGTCTTCCATGTATCCTGGCTGAGGAGAAATGTGCACGACCCTTCTCACATCATTGACCATGTAGAGAAGGACATCGAAAATGGGGTGACTTTTACAGAGGTTTCAGTAGATATCGAGGATTGTAAAAAGTCAGTCCTTCATGGAGGATTGATTCCTCTATTGCAAGTTCGCTGGCAGCACAGGAACCTCCATGAATGCACAAGGGAGTGGGAGGCTCAGATGCGTGCTCAGTACCCCCACTTGTTCCATCAGTATGAGTTGTGGTTTACAGGGATGTATAGACCTGAGGTGGGGAGAATGTAATAATCCATAATTTTCATGTAATTTTAATATATATATGGGAATTTTACGAGTTCGTAAAAATTGACGGAATGCGATTTCAAATGCTGGTATGCCTGGAATCAATTTATGATGTTTGGTTTTGGTACGTTCAGTAAATGTACGAGTGAGTTTTTCTAACTTTTGATCCAATGCTCGGAATTGAATTCGGAGGGCACCGTTGAATATAAAGTGCCTGTATTCGCTTAAGAAGACTTTAACCGCAGTGGTATTTGGTAGGGGGTGGAAGTTAGTTTCTGGGTTTTTCATGGAAACAATAAAATAAAATAATTGCTTGATTTATTTTATATTATCTGTTATAACCACTGATGTTGAATTTGGAGGTGGGGACCACCACAACATAACCTCCCATGAGAGGTTATTGTGGTGGGGCCCACCATAACCTGTCCTCCCATGAGAGGTTATGGTGTGGGTACCACCCAGTACTAAACCCCCATAATAATGTTGGGAGATGAAAGCCTCTCAACTCCCTCATATTTGACGGAGAGCCTCTTGACCTCCCTCAACATAATGGTTCTACCACCCCCCACATTTATTAATTTCATCTCTCCCCCTTTAATTAATTTAGCCATTTAATTTAATTAAATGCATGAATTTGAATTTTAAACCCCTAAAACTAAATAATAGATAATCTTTTATTTGGAGGGGTTATTTATTCATTAGTTAAGGATGGAAAATGAGGATTAGATATCTTGGGAGAAATATTGGGAGAAGGAACACAATGAACAACGCACCACCGATGAAGAACGCCAACGATGAACTCCTTCAACTGAGAAGAACAACCTCAATTTTGAATTCCTTTCTTCGATCATTCTTCAATGTAGGATGTGTTCATATACAACGAATCGATGTCCGCCTTCTTGCACCAATGTCAACCAAATTCATACACGGTGTGGATTTTATTTAAGTATGATTTCATCCCCTTGAATCTTTCTTTCTAAAACAAAGAATGCTGACAAACTTATTATCATGTTGATCCACGAATGCTTTTCCTTGTGGGTTGGGAATATATTGTTAAAAAGGGATAATGGGAATTGATGCTTTTATGATATATTCCATGACATTATATGCTTCATTCTTGTGAACCATATGCTACCACTCTAAATGTGGAGGGTGCGGGCTGAACTAACATGGCCCAACCCCCCTGATGAAATTCATTGTGGTGTTCATTGAAACGGCGACGAAGCTGAAGAAGGAAAAGGTCGCACCCCCGCTGCCTCCACAAGCTGTGATGCCCCCACGATGTTCTGATCGCCAGCCACACCGCCCACGCCTATCTTCTGGCTGTGCCCTGGCAACACTACCCCTGATCGAACTGGCCACTCCCTCACAGTGCTCTAGGACAAACCGGCTCCATGCCCTCGGGCTGAGCCACCTATGTAGAGTCTCTAGGCTGAACCACCCTCACGGCCTGCTGGGCTGGGCCTAATGGGATGGCAAGAACCCAACGGCCAGCCCGCCTGCCAAGTCGTGCCAGACCTAGTGGGTGAGGCCGGGTGGACCCAAACCAGGTCGGCCCGTACTTGGTCGGATCGGACCTAGTCCCACTATGACTCATTCCGCTTATTTTGGCCATATCTATGGCACCAGATATCCGGTTGAAGAACCGTAAGAATTTCTATAATTCATTGAGCATGATGGTCTCTTTGAGTATACCCCACTGGAGTTTGGGGTAGAGTTGAGATATGATCAGGTTGGATCATGCACAAATCGAACCGGGCCCCCGGGACTAGAGGGATAATTACTCGTAGTCGAGTATCCGATTGATGCGCCGTCTGTTGCGTTGAGATACATATGACGCGGCGGACCTTTGGTATAATTCTTCTTGGGTCTTCATGGTATTTAGAGAACCGACCAGTAGTTTGTGGAGCGGATCTTCTGAAAATAAGTGAGCATTTTTGTGGGAACCTAATTGTTGGCTAAGACATAATGACTGCAGACCAATCGACTCGGAGTGACTCAACTAGCCTAGTGGGGAGAACCTGGTTCTGGAAGCAGACCCACAGCGGAGGAGAACCATGTATTGGAGGAAGACCTACAGTACTCGACTAGAGGAGTACCTCTGCATGCTATGAAGGGGAGCGTCACGTAGTGGCTGTAGACCAATAGTGGGAGCGCCACTGTGTGACATATCAGACCCACAGTACTGGACAGGAGGAGTACCTTAACAGTCCAAGGTTAGTGGAAAGAGACTTTTTGTGGCGGTAGACCCACTATACTTGATAGAGGAGGAGTTCTCCAGCATTCGATGGTTCAAAATGTTTTACCCATTGAATAAATTATTGATTGAGAAGAGTTAGTAAATTTTTTGATTTCTTCATGATTGAGATGGATTACTTGATAACATAGTTATACTTATGGGAATATACATTAGTGGGGTTATCTATTAATGTAATAATTTATCGGTTGTCCATGTTGGTTTTTTGAGACCTTGAGGGTCTCTGGGTCCAAACTGGGTATCATTATACTCACCCCTACACGGGCTATTCCCACACCTCATTGTGTTAGATGTAGACGACAGACAACAATGAATGAGGCAGAGAGTACCAGTGTTGGACGGTACCCAGAGGTGGACCATATGATGTGACGGTACACAGAGGAGATAGACATGCATGGAGTGCTGAGATGGCGGTCTGTGCCTACCCTTCAGTTAGGAACCTCGGAGGATGACCAAACGATAGTTTTTCTTTTATTCAGTTGTACTTTCAGTTTCTTGTACATTACAGTTGGTCTAGTATTTCTGGCTGCTTATACATTCAACACACTTTTTATATACATTTTTATGGAGTGTTTCATATCCATCTTTGTACTATATTGTGTTTTTTTATAGTATACAAAGGCAATTCCATCCCAGTTTCTGGGAATTATGACTTTGGTGCTAGTCGTCAGCCCCAGGCCATTGGAAGGAAGGCATGTGGTAGTCATGGCATGGGCCCAGGGGGGCGGGTCGTGACAAAAATGTTCATTCTATAATTAATTATTCACAATAAATTAACCATAAAAAATCACAACATGAAATAATTAATTCTCACAATTAAATATCATTGATCGATATTTTGGAACAAAATTAATTCTCCCAATTAATTATCTTAGGTCAACATCATGGCACATAATTAATTATCACAATTAAATATCATAAATATCCAATAAAAATTTCATTATTAAATCTTTTAAATTAATTATCTTAACACAACAACTCAATATCTCAATTACAATATCTTAAACCATAACTAATCTCCAAAATATCTATTTGGGAAACCCCCTTTTCTATTGGTTAGGGATTCAATTTCCAATTAATCACCAACATAAACACATATCAATTCCACATTCATAATTACCCCAATTTAAGAATCAAATAATCATGGGAATATAGAAAATTCATAAACTAACATTCACATATCAATAAATCACCACTATGAGATTTAGATTTAGTCCACCAACCTTGGATTATTGATTGATGTTATCCCAATAGGAATACAAAAAATCCGAGCAGTAAAACGTCATTGATAAATCTTTAGATATAAATAACAATACCAAAATAAATATCACATGAATCTAGATCTTGAATATATAGATCTTGATCCACAGTCCTAGATCTAGATCTCATCCCGTAGGTTTAGATCCATGGAAACAGTAGATCATCCATGAAAAGATCAATAAAAGATAAGAGAAAGGATGAGAGAAACATAGAAATGAAATTTACATATGATAATAAGATTGGATCATTAATTAGGGGATTCGATCTAGATAAATGTGTTTGGATTACCTTTGAATCCCACTAAATGGATCTATGATCACTATATATTATGAAGCTAGAGCCTTGGTCGAACGAGAGTGGTTAGGGGGGTTTGTGTGGTTTTAAAACCAATTGTTCGATTAAAATACTATATTCAAATGGTTTCAACTTGGAGGCAACATGTTTAGGACAAAATGTATTCCAACCATGCAGTAATCCACTACCCACATGGCCCGATGGAAAATGGTTTAGAAAATCATGCACCAACTTTGATGAACTCCACGGTCCGCACAGTTTCTCCAAATTGTGCCCAAACATTACACATCCACCTTTCTTCCCAAGTTACTTAAAAACATCACACAAACACACCCTAGGTCATACCCCAAATGAAAGGAAAATGATAAGAAAAAGTACCTGAAAACATGACCATGATTGCTTTTTAAAAGGTTGAGATCTTATAATCTCCCCACCTTATAATAGCTCATCCTCGAGCAGCACTCCTAAACATATTTAAGATTCTGAGCCAAATAGATTGGGCCATTGAACCCTGTTATCTACTTCTCATTCCCATGTATCTTCTAGAACACACCCCTTCTTCCATAACAGATGAACTGACATCACAGTCTTTCCCCATATCACTTTCTCACTATAACCTAGCACCCATAACAGATTCTCCACAAAGGATGCATCTATCTCATGGACAACCACTTCCACATCAATCCCATGAGAAGGGACAAGGTGATTCTTCCATAATTGTGACATATGAAAAAAATCATCCATAATACTGATTTTTTTTGTAAGTGCTAATTTGTAAGCCACTAGCCTGATTCTCTCCAGCACCTCTTACGGTACCCAAAATGTGGGTTCCAACATTCTGTACCTCTATATCTTTTGGTCAATCAATCTAGGAGACAAATGAAGGAATAACCGATCACCCACTATGAACACTAGGGTTCATCTCAGTCTATCAGCATACGACTTCTACCTACTCTGAGCCGTTGCCATGCATTTCCAAATCAATTATACCTGATCTGATGTCTCTTGAACAAGACTCGATCCCAACAGCTCTTTCTCACCCACATATAACAATCATAGAGGTTATATACAAGGTCTACCATAATTTACCGCATATGGTGACATCTATATAGTTGAGTGATAACTTTTTTAATAGGAAAAATACACTAATTTTAAGTGCTTCCCCCAATATCCACCAATTTCAAGAACACATGCTCACATCATATCTTCTAGAACTTGTACGGTATGCTCTGACTGCCCATTTGACTATGGGTGGAAGGTTGTACATAACTAAACCCATGTACCAAGAACATTCTGTAAGACCTTCTAAAAGCATGAAATAAAGCGTGAATCACAATCTAAAACTATAATCTGTGCATGACCATGAAAAAAAACTATCTCCCTCACGTACAGTCCTCCCAACTACTATACAACAAAGGTTTACCTAGTAGGCAATAAATGATCTACCTTCATTAGTCAATCCACAACCATCTGAATAACATCATTATTCATAAGTGTATTTTTATGCATTACTAATAAATCCAAAGTCACATCATCCCATTTCAATTATGGAATAGATAATGGCTGCATTAGGAATCCTAGTCATTGATGCACTGACCTCACCTACAGATAGCTGAAACATCTTATTAAGAACCTGACTATCTCTTTTTCCATGCATGGAATCCAAAACTATCGTTGTAGGTAACGATACATTATTTTCACCCCAGGATGTACCACCAACCTTGAAGCATGAAGTTCTCTCCTGAGTTCCTCTTTCACACTCGTAGGCGCACCAAACTGATTTTTTATATAGATTATATCATCCTCATATATTATACAGTATGAAGGTGTCTCCCCACCTTAAAGGATTTCCATCAAAGAAAAACACTCTAGATACATATACATTATATCCTTAATCCGTCTCCAACGAGTGGAATCCAATACTACAGAAACAAGAGTAATCCTCTCCTAACTCTCCTCAACTACCACATAAATTCTCCCCAACAAAGTCATCATCATCTTCTCTTAAGTAGACTCATGTAACAAATATGTATGATTTTTCCAACTCAGGTAATCAGCCACACTAATATCCATCCCAAGTGTATTTTCCAAATCAAAATCAAAGGACTGTATATATTCTACCCATATTCGCAACTGAAGATTCATGTCACACTATGAAAAGATATACTTCATGATTTTTTGATCTATAAAAACTATAATATTTCCAATCAAAATATATTGTTTCCAACAATTAAGAGCATAAACCACTCATGCTAACTAAAGTTTTTGTGTTGGGTAATACCGTTCATGTGGCCCCAACTATTGAGACATGTGAGCAACGAGTCGATCCCCTTGCATTAACATAGCTCCGAGTATGATCCAAGATGAATTACAATACTCCGTGTATTCTTCACCCAACACTTGTGAGATCCAATTTTTTCTGATGTAAATTTCTTCTTCAACTCTTGGAAAGCATTTCTGCAAGGTTCTATCCAACCATACATTACCCCTTTTATTGTTAAACCTAAAAGTAGTACTTCCAATCAGGAAAAAACTAGATCAACCTCTTATAATTACCAAATAATCCCAAAAATATTCATATATCAAAAACATTTTCGGGATGCTCCCATGAAACCAATACCTTCAAATTTTCTATATCCACTGCCACACCTTCTGCTGAGATGATGTGCCCCAAAACGTGTACCTAATCAATCCAAAACAGACTTTTCAATAACTTGTCATATTGTTGATTCTCTCTCAGTGTCCCCAGGATGATGTCACGATGTTGTTCATGATCATCATGAGTCTTAGTGTACACCTAGATGTCATACATGAACACCACCACAAACCAATATATGTACGAATGAAATATCATATTCATCAAGGCCACAAACACTTCAGGAGAATTTTTCAACTGAAATGGAATAATGATAAACTAAAAAAGGACATACCAACTATTGAAGGCATTTCGTCTTATATCAGAGGTCTGTACTCTCTCCTGATGATACCTTGATCTCCAATCGATATTTGAGAACACAAAATCCCCTTTCAGCAGGTCAAAAATATCATCGATACGTAGAAGAGGATATTAGTTCTTCCCAATCATTTTATTCAACTTCAGGAATTAGAAACACAAGCGTTAACTCCCATTATTGTTCTTTGTAAAAAAAAAACAGGTCATCCCCAAGGGGACATACTTGTACTGATAAACCCTATATCTTCCAACTCCACCAACTATGTTTTGCGATCTTGATGCTGAGAGAGTGTCATTCTGTAAGGTGGAATAAATTCCGGCTAAGCCCCCTACTTTATCTCAATAGTTATTTACACATCCCTATTATGTGTAAACATTGATAATTCATTATGATGGACATCCTGGAACAGTTCCACCATTGGTGGAAGGACATCTTTCCTACCACTCCCATCATCCTGCAAAATACTGGCAACGTGGGATGTGAGCTCTCCCAGTTGTTGAGTGATTCGCCTAGATTATCCAGGATGGATATATTGTTCTCCATGAGGAACATATTTGTAACCAATATGAGATAAAGAGGTCACTCTCCTTTTATAACATTCTTGGTGGGCTCGGTATGTGACTAGCTAGTCCATACCCATAATCTGATTGATGCTTGTTATATTAAGGACAAAGATATCCAAAAGAAAATGATGCTCTCCAATCCTGAAAAAACAATCCTAGCATAAATAGAGATCCATAGACTATGATCCCAATACTGTATTGATATTAACCACCCCTCTTATAGACACCACGTCCAATATCAATCCATTAATAAGGTTTGTTGATACAAAGGAATGAGTGGCACTGGTATCAAACAAGGCTCTAGCGATTGTCAAAGAAACTAGAATGGTACCTATCATTGACGATGGACTGGCCTCACTCTACACATTTGTAGGTTGTATTACATGTAAAAATCCTTCTCCTCTTCCCTATGGTGTCTTTTGACTCCCCTGAGTAGCAGCAATCTGCTGATATGGGAACTTATAACCTGAAGCACCAGGTCCACTACCTCTACTGCCGCTTCTAGTAAAACTATAGCTGCAAGACCCATATGGTGTAGAAGCCCCCCTTCCCACACTTTGAATCTGGGAAGCTACTCCCTCAGCACTATTATACCACTACATATTATAGAACATCTATAGGGGTCCCATCTTTCCACAAAACAGCTGCTCTACTGGTGTTTGAAGAAAATGAGTACGATAGCATCCCTACTTATAGAAGTGGTTGAAAAGAACACGATTAAGGCCCAGTTCAACTATTCCTCCTGACTGTCTACAGTGATTTCCATTGTCCTGACAATGATTCTTCTAACGGTGCTTCTTGCTCTTGGAAGGAATACTCCATTATCATTTAGTAACAACTAACTATCAATTACTAGAAGATTCTTTCAGGTTCCCCAAAGAAATGAGAGCATGATTAACCACATATGATAATTTCTTCACCCTAAAAATATTTACATGGGACATAATTTCACACCTAATTCCATCCTGATATCGATTTTTCGAATATTCCACATCTACTTCTAAATATGTAGCAAAATGTTGTGAATTTGTGAAACATTCAAAATACTCCATTATTGACATGATTCCTTGGGTTAGATGCATAGAATATGAAGCCTTCACTAGTCTCATTGTATCGAGATAGAAGTTCTACAAAATGATCACTAAAATTTCATTCCATAACATATCATCAACCATTCCAGATCATACCAGAATGTCCCACCAGGGATTCGCTGAACCCCGTAGCATATAAGTAGAAAACATGACCCTCCTCTTGACTGGAGTCTCCAAGTGGTCTAGTATCGTCTCTATGGATTCAATCCACAATTAAGCTCCCTCAGGTCTACCCTATTTAGTAAAAGTAGGAGGGTGTTGTAGCTTAAACCCCCATGTCAACTCGTACGTGATTTTCTAAACCCACCCTAACTCTCTATCCATGAACTACATGAAACGAGCAATGTTCCCCCATAACTGTTCCCCTTCCTCCTCACCATTCATGAATGGTGCCTAATGCTCTCTATTTGGATATTCGTTCCTGTACATTCTCCTCGGTATCTCCTACAACAAGCGTCATGGATGCATATCTCTATAAATTCAAACACATGTCTTAGGTCTCATAACAAAACCCTAAAAAAATTACATAAGATGAGAATATAACAAAACATGTTTCCACATGTCTTATCCCCCATTATCCATCCACATGGTCAACACTGAGGCCTTATCACTACCCTTAACCATCTTACTCGTAGTTATTGGTTAACAAGGGTACATACAGTCCCATTTGATAATTCAATTATTTATTATTAACATTATATCAAATTAATTAGTTAAAAGATTAATTAATTAATCATAATTATTTCATTAACACAGTTTTTCATTAGACACAATTCTATTCACATTTTGAATCACTATTTCAATCTCATAACAAGGGAAATATTCAAGTTGAACAACTTACACATATACCATTTTCCAATGAGTTACTATATTTCTACCTATCAAAACAAACCTGAGTGCCTAGAATGATCCATGTTGACTCATGCATCATGTCTCTTTATGCCACAAATAAAAATTCCACAATTTTCCAAAAAAATATCTCATCACACAACAAGTGCATCACCATAGGATTAATAGTATCCAACTGTTCCAACAAACAAAAATCACAACAATCCCACCCTAAGTACTCAGATTTTACCCCGTAAATGGGTTTTCTACTCCTATGCATGAGCTCCTTACAAAGTATATATTCTTCTAAGTCTCATATATACCTTTTCATGAATAGTAAGACAAAATAAGAATAATGAAAATCAATATCCACTAATAAAACGTTGTGACTTCCTGACTCGGGAGCCACTGAATGGTACCTCGAGCTGGTTGGCCACATGTCCTCTAGCATGCTTACCCATATGCTAGAGGGTGTTGACTAGTAGTGAAGGTCTTTTATGTTAGTCTTTGGGATACTATACCCTCTTTTATCAAAATAAAACACCAATGGAAGGAGATAAAATTATCCAAGTGTGGAAGCATATAAATAACTAGAAAAAATCCAAGTTATATGATAACCAAAACATGGAAAAAATTCTGAACTGAAAGGTAGGACATTCCATGACAATGAATATTTCATGTGTCTATAATTCAACTGAATGTAAATACAGAATGACTCCCAAGTTGGTCCAGAACCACGTCTAGTTCGCTCTCCCATGCTCTAATCCCAAACAACAAACTATCCTAGGGCCTTCCCTTATCCAACCATGCAACAAAAATGTCTACTCGGACGCCGATCAGGCGGGTTGAATTGGGTTACAGTATAACTCATTATTCCACAACCATTGAAGTGTAAAATGAGTCTAGTCAAAAGAAAGTGCATACTGTTTTATGAATCAATAAATACAGTGCATAATTTAAAAAATTTTGACATTATCATTTAATTATTAATAATCACATTAGGACAATTTCAATTCATTTATTCAATTTGAATCTTCAGTAATTAATATTAATCATTTGGTGTAGGTCATCATGCCTAGAAACTGAAAATATGATGTGTAAAATTCTATTGGGGTGGAACACCATGTCCAAATCCCAACATCTAATTGGTCTATAGTTCTATGTAAATCACCACAATTAACTCACCCATTTAATCATTATTTACATTACAATAATTTTCCACATAATTCCACTACTTATCTAAGGATTAGTTAAACATTTAAAAGGCCATTAGTTAACTCCATAGTTAACTAAGAACATAATCCATAAATTAATTCATCAATTAATAAATCAATCAACACAATTCTCATTCCATAAGTAATTATTCACAATTAATTATCCATATCAAATATCAAATTTTCATTATTAATTCTCAAATTAATTATCTTTGATCAACATTATTCCAAATAATTATTTCTCACAGTTAATTCTATTTGGTAAACTTCATGGAAATTAACTAATTCTCACAATTATTTATCTTACACAACCAAAAAGATCATAATTAAATCCCCCAATAAATAATAAAAATACAAAAATTTAATATATAAATTAAAATAAATCAAGCTATAAAAAATCTCCAAAATATATATTTAGGAAATCCCATTTTCACTTGGTCTGTGATTCAATTATCAATTAATCATCTTGGTAAACAGAAGTCAGTTCCTCATTCCTAATTACTCTAATTTTGTAAGTCAATCATTAAGGGAATCTAGGAAATTCCTGAACTCACATTCCCATATAAATAAATCATGACTCTCTGAGTTCTATTTAGATTAACTAAATAATTTTAATGACAAAATTTATCCCAACAGAAATCTCTAAAATTCAAGTGTCATAACGTCATTGATTAAGCTTCGGATCTAAATCCCTAAACCAAAATTATGATCAAAGGCATGATGATCATGAAAATATAAATCTATATCCATTTTCTTATACGTATATCTCAACAAATAGGTGTAGATACATGGAAACCGTTGATATCTTCCAAGAAATGATCTAGAATGATAAGATAATAGATAATAGAGACATCGTAATGAAATCTACAGACCAGAATATGAATAGACCATTATTCAAGGATTTTGATATTGATAAAAGGTGATTTTAAAGCATTAGAATCATTCTACAAGGTCCTGAGATCATCCAAAAAAATTTAATCAAGATCCTAGGTCGAACTATATATGTTTCTGGGGTTCATGTGGTTTTAAAACCAATTTTCGGATTAAACTGCTCTGTATGCACAGTTTCACCTAGGAGGCCGCACGATTAGAAAAAAACATGCACCAACCATGAAGTATTCCACTACCCACATGGCTCGATAAAACATTGTTAGGAATCCCATGCACCAACCATGCCAACACCTAATTTCTTCATTGTTATATTGCACATGGTATGGGCATACCATTCACAAAGCGTACACAACCCCATGTTTTCCCATGCTCCTTAAAATCATAACCCAAACACACCCCATGTCAAACCCTAAAACAAAGGTACATAATAATATCAAAAATCACATAAAAACATGTCAAATATTTCTCCAGAAATGGATGGGATCTTATACAAGCAATTTAATCCAACTCATTATTGTGTGTATCATAAGCTTAATATGGTGTTGTGTAAAATAATAGGTATAAATCAAAATTAAATTTATTCAGAAATGGAAAATATGGTAATGTATCAAGGTGTTACATTTAATATTTCTATCATAAAACCAATTTATACTCATATCATATTATTATTTAGGTAAATTTAAATTTTATCTTAAGTTTAATACTATTTAAGTACTCATAATAAAGAAATAATGTATTTATGGAAAACTTACCATGTTTTTCTACCCGGTTGGGAATCATTCTCTTCAATGTCAATATATTCAATCAATTATCAAGAAGGATATTTTTAAAAAAATTATTTTTAATGACATGTTACCAATGTTTTATGTTTTATTAATGTTTTTATATTAATCTTTATATCATATTTGAAATGAGGTACTATTTAACATGTTTCCCAATGTATAAAAGCAATGTCCTTTTAAAAAACTTGACGTGAACCAAATTTACCTCTATCTTGACCTCTAATTTATTTGAATATTAATTTAAATTTTTAAAAGTGAAATTTCAAGGAAAATGTTTTCCTTATTATTTTGTAATTTTTTCTCATTTAATTATTTAATTTCAAAGTGAATGTATTTTCCTCAAGAAAAAATCCAATGATATTTTAAAAGTATTTTCACCCAGGATAATACAATTTGATAAATATTATTCTTTAATGAGTTTATAATATGATGATACAATGAACCATATTTAACTATATAGTTAAAAATTATCTTGACTTGTGAAAACATTGTTATAATATATGGTAGTTCTTAAAATATCGGTAGTTATATATATTTTAAGGCATTTCGATTAATTTATGTTGTTTAATAATATGATGAATACATTGGAATTATTGATTTATAGAAGGGGAAGAAAATTAAATATCCACATAATATATGGGCGGGTATCATGATACAAAATAAAATGGTTATTTTGTTGAGGCCTAACCCATTTAGTTAAGATATATTAGAATATGTCTTCATTTAGAAGTTTTAGATGACTGACATTATTCAATCTATTATTATGGAATCAATTATTGACACCCATGTAATTATTTTAATAATTATGATATATGTGGATAATTTTCCAGCACATGTTATTTATTATTTAGTATTATTTTATCTTCATTTATTTTTTCCATATTGTCCATTCATTATTAGTTTATACTGTATGCATACTATTACTAAGAAATTGAGATCAATATTTTCTTTTAGTTGTTTTAATCAGGATTCTTGTATATGTATTATGATTTATATTTAGGGATATTTTTGAGGGAATAATGGTGTACTAAAAGGAAATATAATGTTTCATTTTATATTTCATAGTGTAATGTGAAATTAAAGTATCTGTCATGTTTTCCCAGACATCAAAACAAATCCATCCTTTGGGATGTGATCACATGTATCTATTACCAATTTATTAAAGAAACCATAGACCTAGGGATACTTTGGGTGGATTCTATATAATTTTTTTCAGATGGAATATTTATATAAACCTTTAGAACAAGATTTAAGATAACAAATTTTAGGTAACATAATTCTCAGAATGAGTTTGACTATAATTTTACGTATATTATCAAATAATAATGTTATTTAAATGTAGATATTATGTGGTTTTCCTAGAAATTCATCTCTATTTAGATACTAAACGTATATATGGTTTTGGTTTAGATACATCTATGGGTAATTAACCCCAATGAGATGGTCGAGTATATTTGAACCATCATTATAGTTCATGGTGAGTGTTGCCTTACTACGCATCTGGTTTCACACTCCTCAGGGATATTCTTCGGTTAATTAAAAGACTATTTACCAACAACTATGAAACAATTTAAAGTATTTTTATTATTTTAGAATATTCCAAAAAAAACATTGTTTGTCATTTTTAGATTATCTATGCCTAAAATTTAGAATTTTTTTTAAGTACTTCAAATTTTCAAAAATTATAAATTATGCTCATAATGTTATGATTTAATATAGAGTATTACATTATTTTGAAATGGATCCTAGAAGAAGGAATCACAATTTTATGAATACATGTAATCTATTTACTGATTTTCCCTTAGGTAATGATAATGAAGCTAAAGCTGGTGATGTAATTGGAGATGGAAAAGTTAAAACTATATTGGGGAGGCTAATGTAGTTTATGAGAAATAAACATTCATTTATAAAATATATTACCAATACACATTGTGTTCTAATAATTCTATATCTCTTCATTTGACAATGAACTATACCATTATATTAAATTACAAATCCATTTATAACTGAGAAATGGATAAGTTCCATAGAAAATATATTTCTCTCTATGGGAAGTATTGAAAGGGAGAAGTTTGTCATGGATATTTATCATCTGTAATTGGATTAAAATCAATGGTGGAATTGATTCAAAAAAATAAGGATGATTTGGTAATTGAGATCATAGTATGAAATTATTTCTAAAAATATTTCCTAGAAAAATATTTTCCTCATCAACAATGACTATATATGGAGATACAATTCTTGAGTCGTATATTAAGAGGAAATTTTTTTTATGTAAGATGAAAATTTATAAGGTTTTTGAGGTTTTTTACTGACTATGTGCATAATCCAATTATAAATATTTTCTATTTATTTTATGCGAATAAGTTAAATTTTCAATGATTCGTAGTCTCCAAAACAATATCAGCATTTGAGGACATAGTATCATGTGCTCTTAGGAAAGTGAATGAAATTTCTATTTCATATTGATTAGAAAGAATGAAATATATGAAGAGGATCGGAGAGTAAATGGTTGGATTAGTGGAAGAGGAGAAAGTGTAATTCTGATAATGAGATACTTGAAGAAAGAAACGCCTTAGTAAATACATAAATGAAAAGGAATTTGTTTCAAGTGTGTATAAAAAGGAAATCTTTATTATGAATGAATGTGAATGGGAGAATTCATTAAATTATAATTATTAATATATATAGAGGTGATACCATATTCTAAAAAATTCTACTAATGTTAAGGGAACATACTATGAAAATAAGAATCGGAACAAAGGCCATGCTAAGGAAACTTCTATAAGAAATCTGTAAGTTACAAGAGACATGGGGAATCATACACTTACCATCAAATATATGATTGAAATTTATTAATTTGATTCTGCATCCACAGAAACTTTTATCTCTGAATAATTTTCTATGGTTATCACGTTCCCAACTCAACAAATAGATATTAAGTTGGTGGTGAAAACTCATATGAGTAGAATGAATGAAACTAAATTCTATAACTACTCCCTAATAGGATATTATGAAAATTTTCATCCTGTTAATCATTTTATTCGTCCCCAAGATGAATTTGATGAAATTTTGGGTATAAATTAGATCGCCCAATATAGGATGCAAATATATTTTCATGTCAAGGAAGTTATATTAGATATTTCAAATCATCAATAAATCATCTATCTATATGAGGATACATATGGAAACCTAATGGAAATTAATTCTATCATATGGGAATTTATAAATCTTATTGATGGATATTTATCTCAAATGGATGGGGAGAAACTGAATATTAAAAATGGGCATTTTATTTAGAAATATGTTAATTTATTTATTAAAGAAATTCATAGTCTTCCCTAGAATCTTGATTTTGAGATTCACTATAACTTTCCCCCATTCATTCCTTTTCCAATTACCCCATATAGAATGGACCTCATTGAGTTGCAGTAATTGAATATTCCCCTCTAGGATAATCTAGATAAGGGATTCATTCATCATAGGGCTTATCTATGTGATATACCCATTATTATTGTTATGTGAAAATATGGGTTAATGCATATTTTCATTTATTATCATGAAAATAACATAATCCTTATTAAGAACCAGTATCTTATACAATGAATCAGTGATCTGTTTAATCAATTACAAGGATCTCTATACTTTTCCAAGATAGATCATCGATCTGGGTTTCATCAGCTAATGATCAAGAATGAGGATATTACCATGTAAACCATACATATGTGGAATGATTATTTTTGAATATATAGTAATAGCATTTTTAATTAAAAATTCTATAAAAATATTCATGGACCTAATGAATATAGTCTTTATAAATTACATTGATCAGATTGATGTAGTCTATATAGATGGAATTAATATATATTCAAAGAGAAAATACAGAATGATAATCATTTTATAATTTTGTTAAAGACCTTGAGGCATAGGTTTCATGATAAATTTACTAAGTGTTAATTTTGGGTTTATAATGTTTCATTATTAGGTCATTTAATCTCATGTTAGTTTATATTAGTGGATAATTCATTGAAAAATGTTCTTGGGGAATTACCTAGACCCACCATAGTAATCAAATTACATATTTTTCTTAGGTTTCCTAGATACTAATGAATATTTTAATGATATTTATCAAAATTATCTATTACACTCATGATTTTTCTCACTGGGGCTATGTTATTTTGGAAGGAAGAATATAAATAGAACTTGAAAGAATTGATGAGAATGTTTGTCAATGGGACTACTCTTAAAGTAGCATAAAATAGAGAAGTGTTTGTGATCTTTAGTGCTACATTAAACAATGCGAATATCTGTTTCCTATGATAGATTGGAATTTTGATAGAATATGCTTATCACCAATTAAAAATTTAGGAAACAATTACCGAACACATGATTTAATATTAGCAGCATCAATTTTTACATTGAAGATTTTATGGAAAAATATATATAGTGAATTATTTGATTAATATACAGATCATAAAAGTCTGAAGTATATATTTACATATAAGGAGTTGAATATGTTAACAATTATATGGTATGAGTTTATCAAATATTCTGATTTCAAAATAAATTACCACTCATAGAAAGAATATAAGGGGGTTAATGATCTATGTAAGAAAGGAAATGGAACATTTTCCATGATTAGGATTGAACGAAATACTATATTTATGGATTTATAGAATTTGGATCCTGAAATCACAAGGAATGGGGAACAATATTATCTTTCTTGGATGATATTTTTACCACACATCCGTTTGTGGATTAAAAAGGGACAAAAAGAATATGTGATATATAGAAGATAACGAGGAATGTTATTTATTTCTATCACAATATAGATGGAAAGATAAGTTTTTGGAATTGATTATGTGTCATATCAATACCATCATTTAATAATGGTCAATTGTAGGAATATAATAGTTTATCATTCTCTATTTATATTAGATGTATAAAAATATATAAAGATCTAAAAGTGTGTCAATGGTGGGGAACATAGTGTGTGATATTCTAAAGTATGTATCATGGTGCTTGGTATTTTAGAAATTTAATGTTTATAGACTAAAATATAATAGGTTATTGTAACCATTACCCATAATATAATGAAAATGGGAAAACATAAACTATAATTTCATCATCGAACATCCCAAAACATAGAAAGGCTATAATGATATTCATGTTGTACTAAATATCCTTAAAAAATAGGACCTCTATTACTATTAGAAATCTTTTATCAATTGATCATCTTTAATAAATATAAATTTGAGATGTGTAATGGTTTCTTGGAAAACCACATTCTATTTTATCTGATCTGGATCTGATGTTTACCATGATGTTCATGAAAAATATTTAGAAAACACTGAATATAGAGTTGCATTTCAGAACTACATATCATCCTCAGATGGATGACCATTAAAATAGGACCTTTAAAACTATATAAGACATTTTAAGATATTTATTTATTGATTTCAAATGTATTTTAGATCATCACCTTCCTTTAGTGTTATTTTAATACAATAATATCTTTTACTCAAGTTTTCAGATAACTCTTTATGAACCCATCAAAAGAAGAAAAATATAAAGCATCAATATGATGGAATTAAGACATATAAAGAAATATATTTGTATTCAAGATAACTATGAAAATAAAATATACACATATATCCATTAAACAACAGATAATTTTAGATGAGAGTCAATAATAATGTTATATTAATAATTTTTAATAAGATTTAGAGTTTAATGTTATTGTCAATATATTCCTAAGAATATCTCCATGATATTTAGAAATAATGGAATTTTAAGATCTTGGTATATTGACACATGGGATATTATTGTTCATAAAATCATGATATCTTATTTCATGACCATTCCACAATATATCTCTCATGTTCATGATGTGTTCCATGTATCTCTCTGAAATATGTACATACATGATCCTTCTGATGTACTGAACCAAGGAGTTTTAATACTAGAGAAATATATATATTATATGGAAAAAATTATGATATTTGTGATCAGAGGAAGAAGGTTCTGTGAAATAAGACCACTCAGTAGGTTAATGTTTTGTGGTTAGTCTATAAATCTTAAGAAACTATGTGGTAATCCTATGATGTGATGAGGCATAAGTATCCTTAGCTATTTGTATCGAAGTGATGGAATTTTAAGGAAATAAATTCTTTAAGGGTGTTATGATGTGAAATCCATGTATTTTATCATAAAATAAATTTAAAATAAATTTATTTTTTTGTTATATTGCATTGTAGACAACATTAAGATAAAAAACCATGATATACTATTAAAATATTATTATTTAATGTGACAGTTATTTCATAGCCACTAGATTGGTGGAAATCAATATTACAACGTAATTTATGAAAAATTTATGTGTTATACTTGTAAAAATGTATTAATTAGTTATCAATTGTTTGTAAATTTAAATACTAATCATTTAATTATAAATGTGGTGATTTATTTTGAAATAAAATTTTATATGAACAATGTGTTTTTATCTAAGGATATAAAACTGATCACTATCAATGAATTATTTTAATGAAATGAATATTTATATATTTAACCAATATTTCAAGGTTTGTGTAAAATATTTATGTGCCTGAGATTGGAGTAGTGTATTTTTCTTCTTCAACATAATATTTTTTTAAAAAGGGGATATCATCATTATTTGGCACTTATTTACAAATATATTTCTTCTTATTATAGAAATTGAATCTTGAAAAAAGGTTTCCATATTTGTAATTATTATATAATTTTTTAAAGTCATTACCTTTTATTTTTTTGCCATTTTTAATAGTAATAGAATTAAAAATTATCTATATAGTAAGCTGTCAATCAGGTAATTATATTTAAAAACTACTCTGATAAAGTATAAAAATTTCTCTAACACTTCTCTTTATCCTATTAGATGAGTGGTTTTTTGAAATATTTATCCTAGTGTTGAATAAATTTCCACATTGTTCCATATTTCTTTTATTGTGAGATATATTTGAATTTATGAATAAAATAAACAAAAAATAGAACTCACCTGAATTTAATAACTGTTAATTTGTATTAAATGATTACAATTTGAAATTTTATATTATAAATAATTATTTTAATGAAACAAAATATTTTTGATCATGGAAATAAATTTATACTTTTTAGTTATTAAACAATTATATTTTATTCTTAGAATACACTCATATTTTTTTTCAATAAATAGAAATATAAAATAAATAATTCAAAAAAATATTAACATAACCCAATTTGGGTGAACTATTATTTTTCACAAGTGTTTTTGTAAAATATACAATATTAAATATGTTTTAAATTTTTAAACTATAATTCCACATTTTTCATTCTTTATTTAAAATAAAATTAAATAAATTTTATCAAAAATGACATTAAGGAAATTCTTATAAATTAATATTTTTAACAATTATTGAAAAAAATAAAAAACATATAGGTGTACAAGGGAGATAAAAAATGGTCTAAAATGAAATACCTCTTACATTTATTTGATAATTTTTAATTTATATGGAAAATTATAGCCCTTTATGAATGAAAAATTCATTTAGATGATTAAGGGTAAAATTGGATAACTATGTGAATAATCCAAAAGAAAAGGTTTTTAATACCACATAAACCTACCCAATGTTAATTTTAATATTATATTTAACTAAATAATACATTATATATATATATATATCGAGGAATTTGGAATCATTTTTCATGATAATGACGTAGATATATTTTAATATTTTTGGTAATTCCAAGTGTTCCCATTCCCTCCCTTATAAAAGTACACAGCATACCACTCTTCTTTAAACCGAAATGAGAAATCTAGATCAACCATGTAAAATAATATTCTCTTATACTATTACATTAGAAAATTAAATATGTGTTTCTATTTCAAAAATTCCAACCCCAGGGTTTATAAGAGGTGATCAATAGGAGTAACTACAATGAATAAGTAATCACCATAATTGATCAATTTCTTATTTTAATTATTATTTTACCTCATATAAATTAGTGGAATATATCCTAAAATAATAAAATCATTATATTCAACCAATTAAAATTTTATTACAATTACGAAAACATCATTTTCCACCTTATTTCGTTTCAAATAGGAAGTGAATGTATCACTCATGTGTACATACAATATTTCATCTCCACGCTGCGATAGAATTCATATTTCTTCACAATATTTCATAGATGGGTAATATCCTAACATCCTATTACTATTTTTAGGTATTCCTAAACAACTATTTTTATTTTTCATTAGTTGGTATTCATTTAAGGGTTATTCAGGTGAATTACTGAAAGTTTTGGAAGATTTTGGGCTAGTGGATGGTTGGGACACAATTTTCCCATATCTAGCATCCTCTTAGTAGAAACAATACAAACCCAAATAGTGGGGTTTTTTCACAGCTATTACAAAATTTTATAAGACATAAACCAAAATAGTTAAAATTTTCACCTAGATATATAAGGTCTCATGGTTAGTGAACAAATGTTTTTTAAACTATGCGTCTCTACATAGATAACTGCATTTACGAGGTTTTTAATTCGAAAATATTTTTTAAAAATACCCTAAAACCCCATTTGAGGTCCGTATATTACCTGTATGAACATAAACAGATTTATCCTTCCTTGAGATCTCAAAATATTTTTTTTCACTTCTCTACACCCTCCCTAAAGTGGATAAAATCATATAAAATACCCTTCGATCTCCACCTGATATGTCTCCTCTTTTTGGGATCATTCTTCCAATATCTCTCTACTCCTTCATAGGGGTTCATGGATCCCTATGTATATTTTTGAATATAATACTCTATATTTTGAGATCTAAAACGTAGGATTGATTCATATATTATGTCTTCATAATTCTTCATCAGAAAATCCCTTTTTGGGTTTCTTGTTTTGAGATCCGTTGAATATGTGGTTGGTGGTGCTGTTTTGATTCTGAATTTTTATTAACTCTTAATTGGTTGATTAAATTAAATTATTGATTTAAAATCATTTTATGTTATAAATGAAATTAATTTTAACCAGTTTATTTAAAACCAAATTTTATGGAATTTGGTTTTTATGGAAATTGAGTTTTTGTCCTGAAATGCTGAAAACCCCTAATTCCATTGAATTGTTTTGTGATTTTGAAATCGATGGAAAATTGTTGAAATTTAAATTATTGAATTTACATTATGAAATTAATTTAAATTCGTTAAATTAAATTATTGAATTTAATTGTGAGAATTGAATTGTGAAATTATTTCAAATTTGTTTTTGGAAATAAATGGTTTAAAATGGTTTTGAAAAAGTCTTTTAGGTTTTATCATGGAAAAGGAATTTTTTTGATTAAAAATGAAATTTGGTTTCTAAATGTAAAATTAGAAATTTTTTAAATTGAAGAATGTGATAAATTATATTTTATGCTTGATTATAATATATTTCCATTAATTTATTGTACTAGAGAACATGAATGGATAGGTAGTTAGTGAGTTATTTGGGTGACACATGTTAAAATTTGAATTCCCTACCATCAGATTGATTATTTACAACTAAAACATGAACATTAATTATTGCATCATATTCCTCAATAGTATGTCGATGAGTCCTCTATTTCCTATGAAAAGGTATTTGTGTACACATTACAATTATTATCACATGAGTGTGTGAGGATCCGATTACATGGAACTATTTTACCTTTTGGAAGAAGACTATGTTGGTCACCTATTTATATTTGAGATATAAATGTATACCAATGTTATAAAATGTATTACAATCCATTTGAATTTATATAAACTATTTTTTATAAACTATTTTATTAATCCCTTATCAATGCATTTCCATAATTTGAAATCAAAATAATGTTTTTTAAATATCATTTTTAAAATGCCAAACATTTTTTTTGAAAAGGAAATCACATTGATTGGTTAATTAAATGTTGGAAAAACATAATGGAATCATTGGTAAGAATATACTTGGATTTTATCTCCCAGCCTACCTATTAATTTTGGTGTTTGTATAGTATCACCTTTTAGGTTTGAGTAGGTGTAAAGCACCAATTGTAGGTGGTTCTAACTATTGATCCTTCTACTTGGTCAGTTCCATCCATTAGGAATTAGTTAATTTTCCTATTTATCTGGTAATTTTTATTGTAGTTTGGGTTTTTTATACCTTTTTTCCTTAAAATACACTTCTCTCACTGGAGTTTTTTATTCATATTTTATTGTTTATCTTTATTCTACAATATTTGGGAAAAAATCCTTCCCACATTCATTTTGAATGATTTGTGGTACTAGTAAACAACCCATGGGGAACAAGAATTCCCTTCAGGACATTTTAGTTTCAAATTAGATATTAGGTTACCAGGGTACTCCGGATGGTTTGTGACAATGTGGTTTCAGAGCTCTTAGTTGAGATTATTATTTTTAAGACAGTATGCATTGTGTAATCTTGTTACGACATAGTCGGTAGTTATGGACGAGTTAATAGAAAAATCTAACTGTAATAAACCATAAGTACCCAGGGGTGGTTTGGGGAAGAAGTATTTATTACTAGTTCTACTCATTTTACTTCTATTGATTTGGATTTATTTAAATACATATCTTATTGTCTATCTTTTTTTATCAGTTACCATTGTTCCTTTATTTGATTGTCAATCTGATGTCTTTTTTTGTCTATTATTGGTGTGTAGCATCACACCACTGAGAAGACATGAAAATATGATCTTGGAGGAAGCTGTTGTTAGTACTTTGTGAGCGATCCTCTTGTGGTCCCAAATCCGGTTGACATTATTGTACCTACAATACATTCCCTAAGACAAACAACACCACCAGCTACAATTCAAGCTCTAACTGTGGAACCTAAAAGGGATGATCTCCAGAGCCATTCTTATGAATTTCATTGCTAGAAATGTTACCTTTCAAAGGATCAAATGATCTTCAAGTGTATGAGAAATGTTTGAGTGGTATGGAATGCTTTTTTGGGTTCTTGAAAAAACCTGATGAAACTAATGTGAAGTCTTCAACATTAATTTTAGAAGGAATGCGAAGAAGATGTAATTAACTGTTGGTTATGAAAAATAAACATTAAGAATAATATTGGAAATACTAAAAAGTTATTTTAATGGACCATTTCAATCCAGAGTCGATGATGTTTGAATTGTCTATGGTATTTTTCAAACATGAGCTAGCGGAGATGACGATGAAAGAGTATGCAAACTACTTTTCTAATATTATGTAGTCCACACCTGATATAGTATAAAATGAATATATGAAGGTTCAAAGGTTCATATTGAGAATATGATATGGTATTCATTCATATATCATCTTCTGAATGCTTCCTTCTTATAGTGATGTGCTGGATAGAGGGCTGATGGTTGAAATGGCCCTTGCAAAAAAGTCACAGTTTTTGGGTATTTATTTCTCTCCTAGGGGAGGTGCATGTTCTATAAATGGAATGTTGAAACGTGATGATTATTGTTGTTTATGTTGACCACAGTGTCATTTTAGACCTCCTACAATTCAAAGGAGAGGACCATTAATTTTTTAGTAGTATGGAATGATGGGGAATTAAAAGAGGGTTTTCACTGAGGCACCCAAGTTATGTTGGTCATAAGGACACTCAGGGAACTTATAGAAGTTTATCCATATCTATTCAACTCCATATAGAGGAATAGAGTGATAAAAAATTTCAAAATATTTGGAAAATACAATTATTATTGTATAAGAGGGTTCTATCCATAGGCATCTAGAATGAAGATCCTTCAAGTTGTAGACGAGTCTCAAGAGGAAGCAGATATCAGTCCACTGACATTTAGAGGTACTATTACTATAACTCCATCATTATTGACTTCTCTATTTCATACTAGTACATCTCATTCATTTATTTCTTCATGTATTTTTAATCAACGAAATATTCATATGGAGCTTCTTTATGTCTATAATGGATGTTACTTCACCCCTTAGTTGAAGAGAGTGAAGGGTTTTTATTGTCCAAATTATATTTTCTTTCTATTATATTTTTATCATTTCCCGAGTTTTCTAGTTCTCAACATGAAATCACTTGATTAAATTTTTGGTATAGATTGGATCATTGCTAACAAAGCCCATATTTATTATTATCTACAATGGATCTCCTTCACTAAACTTGATGGCATGGGATGTGTCTTCCAAGGAGAACATGACCCATGGTCAAGAAGATCTGGACCTTTTTATATGTAGTTGAGTAATGTCATATTATTTTTTATATGGGGTTGATATATTTGAGTCGCGATTTCCCTAAAGTTATTGTCATGTTTTCCAAAATGTTTCCTTTATAACTTCACATGTATTCCACTTGTAAGGTAGGTAAAAATTTATAATTTTTTAGTGCGAGTTACCTAAACATTTCCATTTCCCTCTTATTAAAAGGATCCTGGTGAGGGAAAAGAGTTAAAGACATAGTTAGATGATCTTCTAAATAAAGGATTTTAATACCCATGAGTTTCACCATGGGTGGAACAGGTACTATTTTTTCATAAAGATGATGGTTCATTTCTCTTATGTGTTGATTATAGAAAAATCAATCATGTTATGATAAATTGAAAAAATTTATTTCTATGAAATGATGATTTATTTGACCAGTTGAAATGGTTGAACTGTTATTTTAGATATACCATTGATCTGGTTACCATCAATTAAATATTAAAAAATCTGATGTTTAGAAAACCAACTTCCTGTGTAGGTATGACCATTATGAGAACCTTGGTGTGCCATTCGCTCTAACCAATGATTTTATGGTATTTATGTATTTAATGAATAATATTTTCCACAATTATTTAGATACATTCATGGTAGTATTAATGGATTAAATTTTAGTTTACACTATGTTTATGTAGGATAATCTGAGTCATTTGAGAGAAGTTATACAATTGTTTAGAAAACATTTATTTTTTGACAATATTTTAAAATATGATTTCTAGACTCAGGATGTGAAATTATTTGGTCATGTGGTTTTCGAACATAATATATTAGTTTCACCTAATAATGTGAAATAATTTATGACATGGGAGTAACCACAAAATTTTTTCAAGATATAGAGATATTTGCATTTAGTTGGGTATTATTGATGATTTGTTAGGGAATTGTCAAATGTAACTTCTTCTATGAATGAATGGACATTGAATTAAGTAATATTTTCATGGGATGAAATTTTTCAAAATCATTTTATTGATCTAAATTGAATTTTGACTACTTCTATGGTGTTAAATCTTTCATAGTTTGGGCATGACTATGTGGTCTTCAATGGTACATGAGATTCATGTATTGTATATTTTCTAATTCATGTTAGTCATGTCATTTCATATAGAACATTTTAGACCAATAACCTAGAACATACAGCTGTAATGCATGTACCTAAGAGTTGGTAGCATTACCTTTTTAGAGAATGGTTTAACATGCTCTAAGATGACAAGATCATGAGATATATCTTCTCTTAAAAGGATTATATTCTCATACTGAGTTATTTTATGGAATACATACAATATTTTGACATTGAAATTTCATATACCCTATGGATAATGAATGTAGTAACAAATGCTTTGAGTAGGAAACTTACAACCCAGGATATGAAATAATAATCAAAAGAGTGTGACTTTCTGGAACTTTTTACACTGTTCCATATTGGAGTCCAGGAATCTGGGGATGTGGTTGATTTTTTTAGTGTTGATTTGGTATTCACTATTTTCATTATGATCCATTAGGAACTACATCTTTATTACGAATTCCACAACATTAGAAACTCACTTTTTGGGGTTGGAGATCGTGACTAAGTGGCCATTCTCCATGAATGGTATTCTGTGTTCTCAGAGCAGTATGTGGTACCTTTTCCTTTGAGGAGATATGTGATAGGGGTTTCCATAACTCCAAGTGGGATATGAACCCAGGAACCAAATAAATCTTCTATGACATGCAATGAAATGTTTGGTTTGCGTGTATGTGACAAGGATTTTCTGAATTTTACTCTCATTGTTATACGTCCAAAAAGGATAAGGAAAAGCACCAAAAATTATTGGGTTTTATTTTTCCACTTATATTCCAAATGTTGAAGTGATATGAGATCTCTATAGACTATGAGGTGGGTTGACTCATTCCCATATAATGTATAATGAGAAATGGGATGTGATTGACCAGCTAACAAAATCTACTCAAATTTCACCCATTCATTATAAAACCAATAGTGCGGAGTTGGGAAATCTATAAATGAAATAAATTGTTCTTTTAAAAAGTTTTATTTCATATATAGTCCATGATTGGGTTCCTTAGTTCACTAATCATTATTGGAGAGTCCTTTAGGATGAACTGGTATATCAGGTCTGTTAAAGCATGACCTACCATCCACAATGAGATGGCCAAACAGAAAGTGCTATATAGATTCCTGAGGATATGATCTATTAGTGTGTTATCTAATTTAGTTGGGATTAGGATGATCATTTGGGGTTGGTTTATTTTGATTATTACAATAATTATAAGTACATTATTAAAATGTCTCCCTTTGGGTCATTATATGAACACCCTTACATATCTCTCTTGTGTTGGTCAGAGATTGGTTAATGTTCCGTGGTTGGACTGAGCGTGGTCTAAGAGATGACCAAAATTAATTAGTTGTTTCATTAGAGAATGATGATAGAATAGATCTAGAAAAAATCTTATTGTGATTGTCATCATATACAAAAGGAATTCATAGATGGTGACTATATTTTCTTGAGGTTATAACAACATTTGGGTCATTGACGACATGAAAGACAATTAAAACAATATCCTCATTTTGTGTGACCGTATAAGGATTTTTATCAAGTTGGTAATGTTTCTTACTAGTTATAACATACATAATAGCTGAGGATGATACATAACATGTTCCATCTGTCTTATCTAAGAATG
Organism: Viscum album; assembly: GCA_963277665.1. Lineage (NCBI taxonomy): Eukaryota > Viridiplantae > Streptophyta > Magnoliopsida > Santalales > Viscaceae > Viscum > Viscum album. Next base: position 933,610,699 of record OY728121.1, read on the forward strand.
TTCCAATTTGCTCTCAGTCACTTTTTGTGCTAAAGTGATCTTTAGGATAAACCCGATTTATCTGTGACTGAACTAATAGTCATGATAGTTGATTCTAAAACCAAGTTACATTGTGGGAGGAAGTTAACTTTGGTTCAAGTGATGTGGCACCATGTTTCAGAAACTCATGAGTCATTGGATATGGAGGTACATAAGAGAGATTAGAGGCTGCATATTTTTGTCATGGAAGCAAATAAGTAAGCTTAATATGGACTAATGGTATTTATGATTGGGAGTTTGTAACATCATGTAATTGTTTTTAGGTATTGCTAGATGATAAATTTACAATTTATTTGGTTGGTTTTTGTTTAATGTGTATTTTGGGGGATGTTTTAAAATGTAAGTTGTATCAAGGATATTGTATTGTTAGTGCAAAATTATCCCACACCATGCACTCTCTCAGTAGAAACCATGGAGAACAAGATAGGTGGGTTTTGCATGGTTAGTGTACGATTTGAAAAACAATGAACAAATGTTGATAAATAATTCACATAGAAAAATAATTTCACATGGTTAGGTTTCACAGTTTTCCTACACTATGTGACTATACCCAGCTTACTATGCCTATGGGATTTTTAATCAAAAAATATTTTTCAAAATACATGAAACCATATTTTTAGGTCACCTATGGACTAGTATATCCCAAAACCTTTTTCTCCATCCTTGAGTTCCCCAAATAAGTGATTTTGGACCCACCACACCCTCGTAGATGAATATCAAATCCTGACGAACAACTTTTGATATCTACCCATGAGGTTTCCTTTTACCCTTCTCATTCTCCTTCTATCTCTCTTCTCCTATGTTGGGTTTCATGGATCTTCATATTGATTTTTAGATCCAATAAAAATTATTATTGGATAATAATCCTAGGGGGATTCTATATTTCTACCATCTCTATTCTAAAATTGAGAATACATTTTTAGGGTTTGGTGATTTGAAATTTGTTGATCCTAAGGTAGGTGCTTTCGTTTTGATTCCAAATTTTTATTAAACCTAAATTGATTGATTAAATTAAATTGATGTTATAAATTAAACTACTTTCAATCAGTTGGTTAATAAACCGATACCATATAATTTCTTTTTTTAATTGTGTTTTTGGTATGATATTTGTAGAACCCAAAGTCCTTTGAAATAGGGTGTGATTGTGAATTTGATGGAAAATTGAATAAATTTAAATTGTCGAATTTGAATTCTCTAATTGATGTAAATTGTTTAAATTAAAATTTTGATATTAATTATAGGAATTGAATAGTGAAATTGAAATGTAAACTAGTTCCCAATGTATCTTCTAAAATTTATTTAAATGGGTTTTATTGAAATATATGGGGGTTTTCATGGAAAAACCTATGTTTTCATTAATAACTCATTTTTTGTTTAAAATTATAAAATAATTTTTTTTGAAATTGGATAATGGGAGGAATTTTATTTTAATGTTGTTTAAAATAAATTACACATCATAAATTATAATAGAGAACATGAAGGCATAGGTATTTAGTGTGTTATTCAGAAAAAAAACATAAGGATGGGAATACCCTAACACCATATTGTCACCTAAATACTCTAACATGAACATTACTTTACACATCTAATTCGTTAGTTGGATGATGAGGAGTCCTCTCCTTCTAGTTCCATTCATTGTCTGTACACATTGTACTTTTTTTTACTTGAGTTTTTGGGGATATCATAACCTAAAACTATCATATCTTTGGAAGATGAACATGTTTCTTACTTGTTAGTAATTGAGATATAAATGTATGTCAATGTCGTATACTATTTTATATTCCATTTAAATATTTAAAAACTATTTAATTTAAATATATTTATATATCCACTTATTAAAGTATTTATATCATTTAAATGAAAATAATAATTCATTAAATATTCATTACAAATGCCAAACCAATTTTATTTTTAATGAAAAAATATTTAGTTGGATAATGAAAAGTTGAAATCTTATTGTGGAATACATGGTGAGACCCTACTGTGATTTTATCTCACACATTACCTGTGCCTTCGAGTATTTGTATATTATCTATTTAAAACATTGATAATGTGAAATGAACCATATATAGGTGGTTCTAGTTTTTGATCTATGGACCTGGTGAGTTATTTTCATTGAGACATGGGATGTTTTTCACATTTATCAGGTACATTGTTGTAGTACATTGGGGTTTTTATACCATTTTGGATTCGGGTACACTTCAACCTAGAGAGTTTCTTTTGTATGCACAATTTCTCATTTATCTTAATTATATAGTGGTTGTGGAAATTTTTTCCCACATTCATTTTCTATGATGCTTGGTTTTAATCTCATACCCAAGGGGATCAGGGATGTTATTCGGGCTATGTCGGTACTAGATTAGTTATCTATTTTCCATGTTACTAGGGTCGGTTCCTAAAAATTATCATTGGTTTAATATATATATATATATGAAATTTATTTCCTAATTGAAATTTTTTAATTAAAAAATAACATCTAAATTCTTAAAATAAAATATTTAAGAAAAATATAACATCACTCATGCATACATGTGGACTACAGCCTCCGTGAATCGATGTAATCCAGTTTTAATTTATTCTTTATATGGATGATAATAATCATATATTTATCTAATTAAAATGATACATATGATATAATAATAAATATATAATGGTAAATTATTATTTACCTTTATTCCATTCAATCCATTGTAAAGTTAAAGAAATCATTCTTGTGTACGTATGACCTACCGTCTCCATTAACTATGAAATTTATTTTTCTATCACTATATTTTATTGATTTCATTAAAAAAATATATAATTAATATATATTATATTTATATTGATATTAACATTATTTTGATTATGACGCTAGGAGAAAGTTATAAGGACCAAAAATACTAAACCAGAACATACGTGAAGGACTATGTACTTATGACATAGAATAGTTATTTTAACCATGAATGAATTAAAAACTGTGGAAAATTATTATAATTAAATAATATATGTCATTATATATATTATTAAAATTCTAGAATATATTTATAAGGAATATATATTTATTATTATGTATTTTGGAATGCTTAAAAATAAATTTAGTCTTGTGATAAGGGTTTATTTAACAACATCATCATTATTTGTGATTCTTAATGTTTTAGTATCTTTTGAGTGAAATGTTAAATCTCTTCTAGATAATCATAGTTTTTATGCCTTTTTCCATTTCTATAAATTATATATTTTCTTTTCATTTTCCAATATTTAATTAATCACGATAAAAAAATATTGTTTTTAATGAAAACCAACCTTATTTGTCTATATGATAGGGAATATTTCTCTTCCTTGTCTATATTTCACTAAATATTTCTAAAATAATATATTTTAACATTATATAACGATTTATTAAATAAATTTGTATGTATTATTGGACTTTTAAAAAAAATTTGAAAAGAAAATTCTTGTTGTTTTCATAAATGATGTAATTTTTTACCTTTTTATAAAACTGTGAAAGGAATGTTTTATAATTATTGCAGATTGAATGGAATTTCCCACTATAATTACCACTCAATTATTTGAAGTCACATTATAATTATAAAAATTTATTTTCTAAAAATTTTATTCTAAATATATTCAGAAATCGTATATTTTAAATAATTAATTTCAAAGCGCAAATGTTATTTTCCTTAATTAGTTTTCCAGTGATGTTTTTAAAGTATTTTAATATATATCAACATCATTTTTTGGAATAATTTTATTTACAGATGTCATAACATTTTTATACTATCAACTATATTTATTTGGATTGTATATGATTGTTGTTAATAGAGAAATTATAGATATTTTGAATTCTAGTTCTTCCAATATAAAAATTTGTTGTGTTTTATTAATATATATTATGTTGGGATATTTATACCTATGATGAATGAAATGGAATTATTAAAATAAGGGTGGGGTCAAAAACTCCATATCTTCTTGATGGATCAGAAGATTTTATGAGAGAAACTATAACTGCTATTTAGATGATGTTATACCAATTAATTAATGATGTATTAGAATGAGGACTCGATGGTGAGTTTTCGATTTCCAACCTTATAAATTAAATCAATATGAAATTAGTTATTGATTTACATGTGATTATTTTAATAGTTGTGATATCAATAGATAGGTCTCAACCTCAAGTGATTATTTATATGTTATTATTTGATCATAACATATTCTTTCTATATTATTCAAGCTATATTAGTTTCCATTGCTCACATACCCTTATTGAGATTTATATATCAACACTTTATTATTTTTCCTTTCCCTAGGATTCAAATAAGGGTATTATGATTGTATTTAGGGATGTATTTTAGGGAATAATTATGTTATCATGGAATCTACTATGTTGTGTTCTATGTTATCAATTGTAATGTTAAATTCATGTATGCATATATTTTCCATGAATATAAAACTATTCAGTACTTTTGGAAGTAATTACTTTTATGTAGCACCAATGTATTAAACAATCCAATGAATCTTTGATAAAAGGGTTATGTTATTTAAAAAAAAAATTAACATTATTCTTTATTCTTAAAATCATTTTCAAAATGATGGATTTGATTATCTTATTGCATTTTGTATTGGATTCCATAGAAAATAGTATATAATTTTAATGGTGTAATTAATTATGACATAAGTTATTATAATAAATGATTATAATTTTTTTGATGACATGTATTATGATATATGATTTTGTAAGCAATGATTCAGTCACACTATATAATATAATATATCATAACATGCGTGATTTTGCGTGATTCTTTATAGCATTACAATTCCCTTTCCCCAACCATTTGTAATATATAAATTCCATAAAACATAGACAAATATCATATAATTATTATTGGATATTCCATAGTACAAGGTAATCAAGCACCATGGTTTCATCATACATAATTCACAATGTGATCGGTTAATCTTATGTAGGTTGAGCATAATACCATATGATTGATAAAACATGTATTATCTATTGTAGGCTACTGAGATTCAATCATTTGATGAAATTCTAATTTTGAACTATGCCCTATGTTACGATATAAGAATATCATTAAAAATTAAATATTGAGAAATTTTTTAATTTTTTAATTTACTAATATAATTTATAAATTTTATATGAATTATTGAAAATATGAATTTCTGTTAATTTTTATAAATTATTTATAAATTAATTAATAAAAAAGATTTTATAAAATAATAAGTTATGAAGAGTTTATTATAAGGACCTTTCCTTAAAAATTAAATAATATTTTGTTTTAAACATGAAAATAAATTATTACACATTGAAGATCTTTTCATGTTTATGGTTTTTCCAAAATCAGGACAGAAAACATACATAACAAACCATAATCATACATGAGAATACTGCTAAAATAGTATCCACTTTTTCCAAAATATAAAACATAAATAAAACATAATTTCATTTAAATGTATTTATAACATTTAAATATTCCTCATTCACTATCTTAAACATCCTTATAACATGTGAAAACATTTAAAACGTTGGATGAGCACAAAAATCTCAGTAAGGGATATAAGGAAAGAAATCGTTAGTCAAGTTATAACATAAAAACCAATAAATCCCATTCCATAAAAATGTGTTAACATGCATGTAATCATCATTTAAATTCCTCAGGAAATATTTTACACATCACCCTTACAATCACCCATACAAATGGAAGAACCATTTGGTCAAATTCCATCTCTAGAGTACCCAATTCATTAGATAGATGTAATGGGTCTCACCCATCATATCACGAGCTATAATGGGCTCAGACCATCATATCATGAACTATAATGGGCTCAAACCAACATAACAATGACCAAGGAACATATCACGGTAATAAAGATAAAATAAAATTAGGATAAACCACTCATTCCATATATATATATATATAACAATATTTTTGAATTTCATTAAATAGGCATTTAAAAGGATATTAAAAGGAAAGTCCCTTACAAATATAATTTGAGTGGAAATTAATATAATGGAATGGATATTTGTATATTATATAAATAAAAAAACAAAAGATAATATAAACAAATATTCATCACACAAATAATCTTCATTCTACAAAATGAATAAAGTTGAAGGATAACCCAACAATTGGAAATTAGGTTAAGAATTCAATTAAATTGGGTTAGGCTTACTTAAAAAGTGTTTAAATCTAATATATAATGGTTGAAAGAGTGTTATTAAGATATTACAGAAACATATTAATGTTTATAACTCCTTATAGGATCATTTCACAACATCATTTTATCTTTTAATTATTATGATTTTGTTCCTTCCATTGTTTCAGGTTCGTTCTTTACATAATTTCCATGGTCGGTTTATATATGATTTTCTTGTTATATGGAAATGAAATTCTAGAAGTGGAATGAAATGGTATTAATATTTTTCCATTGAATTAAATTATTCCTTAAATCATTTTGGGTATATGGTATGAGGATGAAACATTAGATAAATAATTAGTGATATCTGTTTAGATCATTTTTACGGTTCTTTGATAATCTCGAACTAGATCCATTATATAACATAATATTTTTTTATAAGTTAATTCCAAAATATAATACTGGTCAAATAATACAATTTATTATCTTATTAAAAAAGTAAAATTATTTTACAAATCTATTATAAGGATATAATGGAAATTGAAAACACATTGTGCACAATTTGGTAAAGATTCACATCATGGACTTAGTTTTTATTTTTAGAATAAGTGGAAGAGGAGAGGATGAGTAATGATGAATATTTCCATAACCATGATAAAAATACAGAATATATATCTTACAATATATTATATTCCTCTTGGATAAGGGATGTTGAAGATAGTATAAGAAAAGTCATAAATAGAAATGAAAACACAAGAAGATGAAAGAGGATTCTTACCTCTTCATCTCTTCTCCTTGAGATCTTCTTTATGGCCTTTGATTTGGGACTTTTGGTTGGTACATATGGTATTGGATGTGGAGAAGAGCCTTGGGGAGTTTATATGGCATGACATAGTCAATTCTGAAGGCCTGAGAGGTGTGAGAGGAAGAGGGGAATGCATTGGTGTTTATAGTAGAGGAGAGGAGAGGTTTTAAATTATTTTAATAATTAGTTAAATATTATAGATCAAGATTATTAATATTCTTAATTATTAAGAAAAAATATTAAACAGATCATTTCAGTTTGAACATAGTGTTCTTACATCATCCATGAAGTCAAAAATATAGTATTTAAATGGCAATTTGTATATATGGTATTTTACCAAATTAACTATTCAAAAAAATTAATGAATTTAAGAAAAATCCAAAAAATTCACCCAAAACATTTTATGATGTGTATAATTCAATAATGAACTCAATTTTTTGAAAATAATTTTCTCAATGTGATTAATTTAATTTTTAAATAAATCATACTTTATTCAAAAATTATCATTTTTATAACTATTACTCATTTTATATCACCTTGAAAACTTAATCAAGATGTTAATATATTAAAGATTTAAAAAAATAAATTAATAATAAAATTTTATATCCATTAAGGTAATATTATTATTCATATGGGTATGTTACAATTCACCAACAAACTAGTTAGATCTATCAGACTCCAAATAACATTCTGATCACATTTGTCGATGACCGTTTATCCAAATTCAAATAATAGAAGCGGGGAAATTATGATTAAAGGGTTGTTATAAATATCTACATAAAACAAAGTTTCATGAAATTAACATTATTTTTAAAACATTAATGTTTAACATTCTCTCCACCTTCATTAAATTTCATCCCCAAAATTTTGCTTACTTATTAAACAAGTGAGGGTACTTTTCCCTCAAATCATTTTCAAATTCCAATGTTTCTTTTTCTGCCATGTGGTTTATCCATAAAACCATTACCTAGTGGGTTAAATTATTCCAAAATAACTTCTATCTTTGATTCTGAATATGTGTTTTTCTCTCTTTATAGGTATGGTTCTCTACCAACTGAACGGCTTTAGGGATTATTACATGAGATGGATATGGAACATACATTCTCAACATCCAGACGTGAAAAAAAATATGTACATATAAAAAACATGGAGGAAATCCCACTTAGTAGGTAACCAGTCCAAATTCTATAGGATTTAATAAGGTCCTATGATCCAAGGACTCATCTTCCCTTTCCATCCAAAAAGCATAACACTATTCCATATTGAGATTCATAGAAAAACAGGCTTACCTACCTCGAAAGAAAAATCTTTCCTCTGATTAACTGGTTAACTTTTCTATATTCTTTGAGATATCCTCATGTGTTGTTGGGTCATCCTCAATTTCTCTACCACTTTACTAATTTTAGTCCAATCAACTACCTTTAACAAAGTTCATCAATAAAATTAGGAGTTCGACACCGATCCCCATACAATATCTCAAAAGGATCCATCTAAATAGTAGAATGAAAACTGTTATTAAAAGAATACTCAATAAATGACAAAATTTGACCACATTCTACCTATTAGTCGACTAAACAAAGTCGAAACATATCCTCCAAAGTCTGAATCCACTATTCTGATTGCCAATCTGATTTTGGGTGAAAAGATGTACTAAAATTTCATTCAGTTCCCAATTGCTTCTGAAGGCCTTTCCAAATTTTAGAATTGAACCTGTGATCCTGGTTAGATACAATAGAATGAGGAAATCCATTTAACCTGACATTCTACTTGACGTACAGTCGAGGAAGGTGATCCAAATACATTTTATCTTGAATAGAAAGAAAATTTGTAGATTTAGTAAGCTGATCATCAATAACCCAAATCGCATTGTTACCTCTAGTAGTCTTTGGTAGTACCCAAACGAATTTTATGGATACATTATCATTTTTCCACATTGGCATGGGCAAAGGATGAAGCATACTCTTTTGTAACATCCTCTATTCTTTGAATTGTTAACATGTCAAAAATTTCCCATGTAAAATATGGAATATCCCTTTTCCTTCTATCCCACCAGTTGGACTCCCAAATAACTCCATACATCTTAGTACTTCCAGGTTGAACAAAAAATGGAAAACTATGGACTTCAAACAATAAATTTTTCCTCAATTAATAATAACAAGGCAGACACATCCTTTTTTCAATTCATAAAACAGAACCTTTATCGAGGATAAATTCTGCCATCTTAAACATTTTAACCAATTATTCCTTTTTCTATTCCTCAGGGACTTCCTTCTGTTCTTGATTAATTCTGTCAGATATTGATGATTGCAATGAAACCTAAAACAAAATAGTCAAATTTCTATCAGAAAAAAATTATAATAAAAAATTTATAAAATCATTAATCAAGTAGTCATGTTCCAATCATATCATGGTTAATCTAGCATTACATTTCCATTTCATATCATCAACCAAAATTTTATATTTTCTTAGATGTTAATTGATCATGCAATAATAATATTTTATTAATTCAATAAATCTTCTATAAATCATGTTTAATTCATTATGAGTGACTATATACTTCAGACTATTATGGTTAGTATATATTTAACTTTTTGATCTATATAAATGATGCATAAAAATTTTCAAAGAAAAAACATCAAATGCCAATTCCAAATCATGTGTGGAAAACTTTTACTCATGAGGATTCAACTAATGTGAAACATAATCAATTACCTGATCATTCTGCTTCAAAACACAACAATTTCCCATTCAATAAAAATCATTATAGATAAAAAATCCACCACTTCTAGAAGATAGGGTCAGGACTGGTTCTTTCACTAATCTTTTTTTAAATTCCTCAAAAAAATAAACACATTATTTTGATCAGACGAATTTAACTCATTTTCCTGTTAACATAGTTATTCGACTAGATAACCATGAAATTTTTTCAAAAAATGTTTGGTAATTGAATTCAAATCCAAGAAATCTATGAATATATGTTATATTTTTGGGTATTACCCATTCATTGACAACATCCATTTTATCATGATCAACAATAATGCCATTTTAATAAAAAATTTCTCCTTTGATAGAAATTTAATGCAACCAAATTTGAAACATTCTGAATTTTCCATACAATTTATTTTCTTTTATGGTTATTTAAACATCCCTTAGATGGTCTTATTGATCCTCTATAGATCTAAAATATACCATATTGTCATCAATATATATATATATATCAGAAATCATAAAATATTCAATTCCTGATATCCATGAACACAAAAGGTTCATTAGTTTACCTAAAAGGAATAAGTACAAATTCATAATGATCATTCATAGTGTGGAACACAATCTTCTGGATGTCTACATCTTTTATTTTCAACTGATTGTAGCCTGACCTCATGTCAGCATTTGAAAAATACTCTACTCCCTGGTGCTGATCGAAAAAATCATTTATATATGGAAAATGATATTTGTTTTTAATAGTAATGTTATTCAAAACATTATAATCATTGAAAAGCTTCATTGATCCATCATTCCGTTTAAAAAAAATATGAGCATCCCATGGTGATTTGATAGGCTGCATAAATCATTTTTAAAATAATTTCTGCAACTTCATTTTAAATTCTATAAGTTCCATTTGAAACATTCAATAAGGGGATTTAGTAATTAGATTAGCATCAAGAACTAAGTAAATAGTAAAATCAACCTTTCAATCATTAATAATACCAAGAAATTCATCAAGAAAAATTTCATGACATTCATTTACCCTTGGTAGATCATTAATCTAGATAGTTCAATTATCTTCAAAAATATGAGCATGATATATTTCATTTCAATCATTTATTAGTTTCTAAGATTCCAGATATGTTATCAATTGTATGAATTCATTCTTGTACACAAAATTAAACTCTATTTGAAAAATAACTTCATTCTCTTGATAATCTATCTTAATATGAAAAAAAGAAAGCTATTACATACCCAGAATAACATCAAACTCCACTAGATGAAATACAACAAGGCTTTCAGGTAAAATCACTCCATAGAAAAAGATAGGTAGATTCTAATAATTTCTTATTGACACATTATTTCCTATAGGTGTTTTTACCATTAGTTATATTTTCATTTCATGAGGGGGAATTCCCAATTTTTATGAAAATTTCTCTGAAATAAAGAAATTTTTAGAACTTGAATAAAAAAACACATTTGGGAAATCTATTAAAACATGAAATGTAGCTGATACCACCTCATTAGACGACTCAACATCATCTGAAGTAGTTTTAATGGATTTTACCACAACCTTCTGTGTCCAATCTTGCTGATTCCCTGCCTGAGTGACTAGCTTCGAACAAACATGAGAAAATGAACCCAATTACTTATAAGTAAAGAACATCACAATTAGATTTTAATTAATTTCAGGATCATTTTCCATGATCTCACAAGACAATTTTTCAAACCTCCCACCTCGGTAGCATTTCCCAGAATTTACAAGACGTTCACCAGGATTCTTTTAAACACATATTTCAAAGGAAAGGAAATTGATTTTTACACCTCCAAATTTCTATGAAGAATATTCCCTAATTCCTACAAACCGGACCACTTCATATTCTTTTCATCATGAGGTACATACATATTAGAATAGTCCATCTCCACTTTTTCATCAGAATGAAATAGTTTCTCTTAGCTTTTAAACTTTCTTGAAGCCAAAGATATTCATTAAAATGGTTTCAAACAAGTGGAAAATATATTAATTTTACTATACATATCCTCAGTAAAAAATGGTATGTACCTAACCACTCAGGTAAAATTAACTTTATGTACTGCTGTTGAATAATCATTTTTCTTCTTCAGTTCGATGAATTTTTTCTCTATTCTAGGTCGAAATATTTTTGGAAAATATTTTTCCATAAAACGACTCTTAAAATCATCACAATCCAGGCTATCAGATCATCTCATTCTATCATATTCTTAAAAAGATACCACAATTTATTTACTTCAACTTCCAAATGATAAATTTCTAGTATTATCTTTTGACGTTCTGAACATCCCATGTCATCAAATATATTTTCTAGCACATTGATCCATCCTTCATCTATCACTGGATCGGTGGTTCCACTAAATGAAGGGGGATTTTTCCACATAAAATTCTCCACTTAATACATTTTCCATCAAGGTATATCATATTCCTTTCTAGCATGGATACATCCACCATTAATATCTTTAGTCAAATGATCCATTTTTATTGAAAATTGCTCGGTTCCAATTATCACCATTCTAGGATGTATATTGGGATAGACATCACATTCTTAGTGACTTCCTACTTAAACAACCATATTTCATCTACAAAAAAATATTATGAACAATTATATCATAGATGAAACAACAAGATAATCTTTAAATTCTATTACTTTTCAAATTTACAATAGAGTAAAAATCATTTATGGTTTTTTCTAACATGATCATAACCCCTAATGTTTTCCATACCATCCGCTGATACAAAATATAAGGAACTAGGCTTAAAAAAATGAAATAATGTATAGTTTTATATAATAAAATATATACTTAAACATTTAGATTATTTTTTGGTTTATATTTTTTGGAAAATCAGGACACAAAACATACATAACAACCCATAATCATACATGAGGCTATTACTAAAACAGTATCCACATTTTCCAAAATATAAAACATAAATAAAAACATAATTTCTATAACAAATCATCATTACATTTAAATTTTCTTCCATATTTCTCATGAAAATACTTATAACATTTGGGAAACATTTAAAACTTTAGATGAGCACCAAAAGTTCAGTAAGGGATATAAGGAATGAAATCATTTGTCAAGTGATAACATAAAAACCAATAAAATCCATTTCATGAAAACTAATTAACATCCATGGAAACATCATATATTTTATTTTGGAAATATTCACCACATAACTCTTATAATAAACCTTACACATGTAATAACCATTTGGTCAAATTTCATATTCGGATCACCTAATGCATTAGGGAGCTATAATGGGGATCACCCGTAATATTTTGAGATATAATGGCATCAACCCAACATATTAAGAGCTATAATGGGCTCAAACCAACATAAATATTTCGATGGTACATATCAGGGTAATAAATTATGATTGAATTTGGAGAAACCACTCATTCCTTATATATAAAAATAATCTATTTGAATTTTAATAAAGGGACTTTTAAAATCATTTTAAAAGGAATGTCCCTTAAAAAAATAATTGGTGTGCGAATTAATAGTATGAAATGGATACAAGTATACGTAGTAAATACAAAAAAATAAAACATAATTTAAACAAAAATTCGTCACAAAAATAATCATTATACCACACAATGAATAAAGTAGATGGTTAACCCAAATATTTGACATTGGATTATAATTCCATTACCTCGGGTTCATCATACATCAAACCTGATTAAACCTTTTTTATAATTGTTAAAATCGGTTTATTAATATAATAAAGAAATATATTATTTCTTTTAACACCTTATATGGTATGTTCAAAAAATCATTATATCCTTTAATTATTAGTATTTTGTTCCTTCCATTATTTTGAGTGAATTCTTCACATGATTTCCAAGGACATGTGGTATTTGATTTTCATGTCGTATTAAAGGAAATTCCAAAGGAGGAATGAAATGTTATTCATGTTTTACCCTAATATAAACAAATCGATACATTAGTTTTGGTGTATAGTATAGGGATGAATCGTAATATATATCTTTAGTGATATCTGTTTTGATCATCATTGTAGTTCTTTGATAATCACAAACTAGTTTCATTATATAACATAACATAAAGTATATAAGTTAATTAAATAAAATAATAGAGATAATATAATACAAATTAAAATATTATTAAACCATTTAATTTATTTTACCTTCTTATTTGAAGGATGTAATGGAAATTGAAAAAACATCATCTATGATTTGGTAAATTTTCACATCTGGGATTGTGTTTTTATTTTTAGAATAAGATGGGTATTAGATGAAGAAGGATGATGAATATTTACATAAACATGATAAAAATCCAGAATATACATCATATGGGAGATTAAATTCCTCTAAGATAATGGGATGTGAAGAGAGTATAAGAAAAGAAAAGATATGAAAAGAAAACACAAGAAAATGAAAGAGGATTCTTTCATCTTGATATATTCCCCTTCAGATCCTTCTTAATGAAGAATGGGTATGGTATTTTTCTAAAAATAGTTAATGGTAAAGTCTTGAGTTTTGTGAGAGGAAGAGGGGATTGAGGGTATCATTTATAGTGGATGAGAGGATAAGTTTAACATTATTGTAACCATTAGTTTAATATTATTTCATAAGAGAATGAATATACCTAATTATTGTGAAAAAATGTAATATAGATCATATGTGTTCAATAAAAGAGTTCTTAAATCAGCAACTATCTGAAAAGTAGTGTATTTAACTGATAATCTATATAAACGGTATTTTATTGTTTTCTCTATTCATAATAAATAACAAATTTCAGAAAAATCCCAATAATTCAACCTAAACATTTTAAAATGGATAGTATTTAAAAAATGAACTCCATTATTGAAAAATAATTTTCTAAATATGAATATTTAAATTTTTTAATAATCTCATACTTTATTCAAAAATTAACAATTTTAATACTACAACTCATTTTATATCACCATGAAAAATTAATCCTGATGACATTATCTTAAGACATTATGAAAATAACATATTAACACTATTTAATATTCATTAGGATCATATTAATATTCATATTTCTATTCATAAGGGTAGGTTTCCATTCACCAAAAATCAATTTTGTTCCATTAGACTCCAAATAACCTACTGATCAGAATTATAGATTACTATTTTTTAGAATTCCAAACATAAAAGAGAAAAATTTATGATTAAAGTCTAGTTATATATATCTATATTAAAAAAAGTATCATTATTTTCAATTTACTTTTAAAACCATGGGGTGTAACATTTATAAACATAAAAGAAAGTATAAAATGATTATTATTAATTTTTTAAATAAATATATACTATAATAAATGTAAATATTAAATACCTTCTTACATATATAGATTAACATACCATTTTTAAATAAAGTATTTATATATAAATTATAGAGATGATTTATAAAGTGTTAATAAATTAAAAAATAAGCAAATATATATATGTTTTTACATAAAAAATTAGAATCATTAATAATTAATTTGAAATATTCAAATTAAACTGCCTTTTTTTGAGTTTTATTTTAAATATTTTGACAGATGTTATGATAATTGATATAATAAATATTTAAATAATATTAAATACATGATATTAAGATTATGAAAAATATTAAAATAAAATAAATAGAATATACAATATTTATATTTCATTTAATATCATATATTTTAGTGGAACTCCATAAAAATGAATAATATAAAGGTGTACAAATTGAAATCAATATAATGTTTTTTATTTATTTAATAATGAATGTCTATAATACATAAATAATTTATACGTAATATTTATTTATTTAAAATTCATTCATAAAATCATATATTATGTTTCAATAAAGAATCATACAATTTTTTAGTTTATTCATTATTTTTTCATGAATATAAATGTTATTTTATAAGTTTTGATTTATTATTAATGTGATGAGTTAAAAATACTTATATAATTTTTCATACAATCATATATATAGTTACATGATTGGTAAGCCAGAAGATTAAATTATATTCAATATTTACTTGGATTGAACATGGTTATTAGAATTAATAATGATGTTTATTATAGTATATACATTTTATGTGTCATTATTATGATGGAATTGTGGACACTCTGAAGTAATGTAAAACTCGGAAGAGGGAAATTGCGAATAGACATTCACTATCCTGAAGGCTATTGCACGATCTAAAAAAGTGAGAGTTTTCCATTAGTCACTCTAAGATTAATAGTTTTGTTATTTTTCATTTCATATCGTTATAAGACATTACTAGAATGGGTTTCTTGTTCCTTATTAGGAGATGTATGGTGATTAATGTAAAAATAGTTTTTATTATTATTTAAGTTTGTAACCTAAGATATGAGTTGTGCAAAGAGTTACAAATCAATATGGTTTGAACATGTTAATAAGATGAAAGGAATATAATTGTAAATTATATCGTTAGAATCATGAATTAATTTATATGAAATAAATTAGATTTCACGGTAAGATTAACTCTCATTAAAAAAATACTAAATTTTAGATTCTTATGAGAGTAGACACATGTTAAGAACCCAGTCTTCCAATATATTAACTCATGGAAACGTTGGATACCATTTTATTTTCTTGTATAACGGAAATGGTAATGGGTGATCAAAAAAGGATTAGGTTTTTATTTTTTAAATTTATAATGGATTTCACTTGGATTGGTAACCCTTATAGAATTATATTAGTAAAATAATAAATTTTAAGTAATATATCTAATGGAATATGAAAATAAGTGTCTACTAAAATATCCAAGGATCATATATTGTATTATTAGAATGATATAATACCTAAATATCTATGTGATGTGAGAAATTTTAGTGATACTTTAATATTATAAAAATATGAATCTTTTATCACTAATGGATAAGATGTATTTAAAAATAGTTATTTACTTTTATGGGATAACATTTAACAATCTCCCTTATTGAATGAACGTAAAAGAAGATAATCATTTGATAAAATATTCCACTATAAATAAAAAGGAATCGTTATCATAAATTTATCTATGAGATCTATCATAAATAAGGGAGATGATTAATTAAATAAAATACATAAATTGGTATAGATATCTATAAAATATTACAAAAAATTATAGAAACCTGTATATTTTCGAGTAACCCCCTCCCTAGTAACAATATATTTGAGTTATTCAACTGGTGAATATAGATAACCATGGGAAGCACAAATAAATATTCCCTTAAGGTCTTAAATGAATTAGATAAAAAATGATATCTAGAACATTTTTCCCCATTTATATACTCCATGATATTAAACACACTAATGACTTGGATTGAAAAGTGGTTTTCCAAAGGTTAACTGAAGATTTTTTTCTGGAATTTTTATTTGAAATGATTTAAAAATGTTATCAAGTTCAACAAATATTTACCCAATTTTAAAAAAGATTCAATGGTAGATTAAATAAGGAATTTAATACCCTAGTTCTCATATGATATTGATAGTAATAATCGTAAAATGTTAAAAACTTATTCAGAAATGTTATTTAAATTGTCCAATAAGGTTTCTCAAATTAGACAACCAAGGTCATTGAATGATAATGTTGATTTTCAATAGATAGGAAATGTTTCCATTGGGTATAAATTTATTGATATACCTAAAGGGGTTTGAGAAAATCTATGTAATATCCATTCCTAGTATTAGTGTTTTATAATTAGTTAGTCAAATTTGAATAGTTATATGTTTTCATGTGTATATTTCATTTTTTTCAACTTAAAGAAGTTAAAAAAGAAAATAATTGAATAAACTTTGTAACACCCCAGGTAAATAAAGAATATGACATTTTCATATTTATCCATATTTGTGAATAAAATATTAATATGACTTTAAAGGGGACGCAATTCTTGATGGCGTACCCAACACGCAACAATGAGTTTTTTGGGAATCTTACGTTGCACTCTAATAATAAAATAATATTATTTCAAATGGTAGTTAACATGTAGCCGTTTTATTGGCGGAAATGGATAGAAATAACTAAAATATTATTATATATGTTTGTTAATGTTTTTACATTTATCCAATAAAAGCTAAAGGCTTAAAATACGGAAATAATTAAATTTAAGGTGTATATGCCCTAGTTTTCACTAAAGGTTCACTTATTGCCTTTTAATGGAAAACTGTCATTAAATATTGTTTTTATCACTCTTATACATTCTTTTGGACCAAATAAAACTCTTATTAAGAATCGGGAGATCAAATTTTACTTTGTGTAATTTTTTGGTATTTTTCTGATAAAGTTCATTTTTTTTAATGAATAGTGTAGAATGTTGTATTTTAATTCAAAACATCTTTTTAATCTAATTTATTTATATGATTAGATTATATTTTGAATTGGTTTTAAAGTGAAATTAGAATATATTTTTACCATTAAATCCAATAGTGGTCGTTGGAATTAATTTCACTTTGAAATCAGTCTTAAACCAGTGTCAATCTTTTGATACTTATTGTTTCATAAAAACACGCTATTTGCTCTGACAGCGGGAATGAATTATTAAATTAATTAATGTGACTTATATGTTTTGAATTTTTTAAAATAGACTTCATTTTTGAATTCGTAATATCAAATATTGCTTAGGGTGAATTTTTGGTAATTTTCTGAAAAACTTCAATTTTTGATAAATAGTGAAACCACTAAGTGGTACTTATAAAGACTGATTTTCCGTTTAAATGACATTTTTCCATAATTGTGTTTTGAATTTCAAAAATCCGACATACATGGTTGTCATTAAGAAGTAAAATGTTGTTCAATGAGATTATAATAATTTTTTGATGAATAGTAACTTATTAAGTTCTTAATCGCGATTAGTGGTAATTAGTGTAGTTTAAGGTAAAAATAATGCTTTAATAATATGAAATGACCTATACACATGTCCCAACCTTATTGGTTGTATCATGGCCGACCAGGAAAGCCATGGGACAACTTGGGGACCCCATGGAGACACTTTGGTTGGGAAATGACATAAATAACTTTTTATTTAATGTAAAAGTAAAAATGACACAAACATAATAAGTTTTACGAAAACAATTTTTACATGGGGCTATAATTATCATATTTTTGATTATAAATAGTCATTGGAAATATAAAAAGATTTCCTACATCATAGTATTTTTTTATAATTTTTAGACATTAAATAAATTAAATTATTTATGACATAATAATGATGCAGCGATGACATCATTATTTGACGATTTAAATAAAATGGAAAGATAATGTAAAATCTATGAACTACACATGAAAAAAACTTATTGGATGGGTGGATTTAGAACCCGTATCACCTTATCCACGAATTATATCAATGTGGGACCTTTAAAAACCGAAACACATTTTCAAATAAAGTAATATTTCTTTACTTTCCAAAAGTGCCCCTCCTCTCCTCTTATAAAAGACCCCCACCTCTACCACCTTACACACACAACTCAAGCCTTTGGCTCGACCAAACCCTGCCCAATTACTCTCTCCACATCCCTCTCCTCATCCTAGAGGATTCCATTTGGGCTGAATCCTTTCAAAGGAAGCCTTTAGGCTCAAATCAAAAGGAGTTACACTTTTAAAGGTAATTCATTCTCTCATGTTCATTATTTTTATTTTGCTTCTCCAACCCCCTAAACTCTTTTTATTTACTTATTTTGTAACAACACCAGTATCTTCAATATACTAGGATGTTGTTATAAGATTTATTCGAGCTACACTATCACACAACAACATCAAATGGTTAAAGAACATACAGTTTCCGTGGATGGCGAAATTCTGCCTCCCGAAACGATGATTGTTCAATACTTATTTAACACCTTCAAAGGTGGCCATTATGATGTCACTATTTTTATATATGATATATAATATGTTTATGTTTTACCTATACTTATGTATTTTTCATTTGTTCCTTACATTTATGGCTTCCATTATGGGTATACGTGATATCTTCATTTTAGGAAGTGTGGACTACCGCCCCCTCAAAGTGATGCGATTCGTTAATGCCATACGTGGGACGTATAAAGGATGGATTTAATGTTATTATATATTATTTTATACTTTAATTATTATATACCTCTATATCATTATTATTTCTTTCCATTAAAGTATGAGATAGAAATGAAAGTAGCGTTCATGCGTACGTACGGCTTACCGTCTCCATGAACGGTGCATTTCATTTCTTATCCCCAAATGTAATGTACTATTATAAGTACATGTATATAATGGATATATATGATGAATGATACATCTAAATGATGAATATAATTCTGTAATTAAAATATACATACCTCTCATTTAGTTTTAATTCCATTAATATGACAATGAAATGAAAGTAGCGTTCATGCGTACGTATGGCTTACCGTCTCCATGAACGGTGCATTTCATTTCTTACCTCTAAATGATTATGTAATATTACAAATACATGTATATGCTGGATATATATGATATATATGATATCCAAATCAGTAATGTCATTCTGGATATAAAGAACCTTTGACCACACGAACAACATGTAATTGTAAGAAGTCCACTTTCGACTTAAGAACCAAATATCGACAAAACAAACATGATTAACTTAAATGATTTAATAATGTTTATAACATGGTAATAAGTTATATAAAAGGAATAATGAACTTGAAAAAGGTTCTTAAGGAAGTATAAATTATCTCAAGTTTATTATTCAGGAGATTAAAGAACGATCGAGTCAAGTCGAACCCGAGGTAACGGATCCTACTCCTCTCTTTCTTTTTAAGTACACACTTTTATGTCATTCATTTTAAAGCTCATCTTTCTTGTTATTGGGATGATCTTTTATATTAAACTTACTGTAATTTTTATTTTCATGTGATTAGAGACCCTATTCTCTCTCATCAATCCATTTTGGAAGTTTTGAGTGGCGCCGTTAGGCTGCCGAACTTTCGTAAGAGATTTAACCTCTCTCTTTCTTTTTAAGTACTCTCCTTTATGTCACTTCTTTTAAGCTCCTCTTTGTAATGCTGGAGGATGTTCTTTTATATTCCTCTTTCTGTACATTTTATTTTAATGTGATGAGATACCCTCTTTGATCTCATCAATCCATATTCGGAAGTTTTATGTGGCGCCGTTAGGCTGCCGAGTTTTCATAAGGGATTTTTCATCTCACTTTTATTCCCATGGGATTTATCCTACATTTGCCACAAATTCCATTGAGTGGTGTATGTACTGCCCATTATTCTAATATATTTTTAATATACTTTCACTTATGAGTATTTACATAAATGATCTATTGTCCTTCTTTCATGGGGTGTATGTTTTGAAAGATACCCAAGTCGGTAAGGGAACCTTTGACCCTCCTTTTTTTAGAAGACTTCTTTTGTTGGGTCTTTTAATTTACATATTGTTATGTTGGGATATGTTCTCATATATCCTTATTGATGTAAATTTTATGTCCAAGTGATGAGATACCCTTTTTTTATCTCTCATCAACTCATTTTGATGTGACGCCGTTAGGCTGTCAAGGGAACTTCTTAACCCAATTTCGATTTCTTTGGGTTAAACATGTTGTTATTGAATAAGTAATCCTTTGAATATGTGTGAATGACCTTTGATTATTTTACACTTAATATCCACTTATATTTGGTGTATTCATTTGTCACACATAATTATGTAATTGATTTATCCTTAAACTAAGGATACCGTCTTTGTAAGGGACTTCGTCTCAATCTCCTTTCATTGAGGCATATTTCGTTTTATACACAACTTTATTTTATACGGTGTATAAACCCGTTTGACATTTACTTTTATACAAAAGGAATCTTTTTCTACAAAGCGTTTTACAAAACGAAAAAAAGGAATGTTTCTTTTAACGTACGCGGCGACAACGTCCTTTTCCGCCGCCGTAAGTATTATTTGGTCTTTGGCTTCCTCAACAAGCCATAATGTTTTTAAAATAAAATAAATACCATATACTCTTTTATGTATTTTGGTATTGAAAATGGTTTTGATAAAGGATTCTATTATGATATATTGTGATTGAAATGTGGAAATGTTATCATTCCTTTATATTGGATTTATATTTTATGATTTTATATTGGTACTTGGACATTTTAACGGGTGGTTACGTTATAAACCATATGACGGGTGGTGCTCTGAATACCAGGACGGGTGGTTACGTTATAACCTCCAATGCATTGGGTATGGAAGTCGGCCGTATGGATATTCCATTAAGTATGTATGGAAATTGGCCGTATGGCTATTCCATTAAGTGATATGTGTGGGAGTCGACCGTATGGTTATTCCACTTAAGTATGTTTATGTCCCAAGTTACCTTTATATATGTTATGTGTTCTTTATATGGGATTTATGGTAATCCATTGGTTACAAAAAGGTAAGTAATGATATTTTATTCAGTGAAGAGTTTTTACTACTTCATAAAGGTGAAAAGTATTACCTTTATAAAGTATACATTGTTTACTTTTTGTTTTGATAAACTAACAGTTTTTATTCTTTGTGTATCCCTTACTGAGTTTTTATGCTCATCCCTCGTTTTTGAAATGTTTTTCACAGGACTTAGCATGGAATAGGGTTAAGGATGGGATCAAGGGAAAGTCATGCTACCTAAAACATGAAACTAGACATGTTTCTTTTTAAGAGTTTTCATTTTATGGAAATTTAGTAGAAGAGACTACTTTGTAATCTTTTGAGATGTAATAGTTATGTCCTAATTCTCTAAAACTCTAAACCTAAAAAGATCGTCAATGTGAATTACTCATTTAATTAAATATTAAGTAAGGTTTAAGGCTGGGGCCTTATAGTTGGTATCAAAGGTCGGTTTAGATAACTTTAGAGGTTAGGGTATTCTTTAAGCATATGTGACATTACCATAATGGTTAGGATTTCCGAAAGAGTCCTAGTTTTAGATAAAGTAAATGAGTAAGTGTATCTTAGTGTTTACCTTCCTCATTAGTACATGATGGCCTTGTTGATATACTCACACTGAAATTTCTATTTTTAGTGAATGGAAGGATCTAGCAGGCACCAAAGAGACAACAGGTTTGAAGAAAACTATGGTGGTTCTCTGATTAAGATACTAGATAAAATGGAGGATTCAATGAGGAAACTCATGGTTGTTCTAAACCAAATATCAAGGAGTCATGATCAACCACTACAACCATGGTGAGTTCTCTAATGCATCATGTACGAGATGGCCAACTCGATGTGGAAATTCAGGTAATAATTATTAAGGTAACCATTAGGGTTTATATGATACTTAATTTTTAGGAAATTATGGGTTACTCTATGATAGATGGAAAATGAAAGGAATGAGATAAACTTGAGGTTAAAATATGTTATGATTATTCTTGATTATTTTATCTCATTTTGGGGAATGTTTTAAGAATTATATAGTTTTGGAAAAAGGACAACACGTAGACCGTGTGACATCCCGTCGCGTCGGACAAAGCTGCGGGAATCGAACCCACAACCAATGTGCGACTGGTATTTATCACCTACCACTGGACTACGTGAAGTCCCTGGTTAGTTTGACCGATTCGTTTTAATTATATGATTTTATAAATTAATAGTAAGTTGATTTTGGGTTATTTATGAAAATTATTGACCTATCATGGAGGATATGTGATTAGGTTAATTACTTTTCAATACGAGACTTTAGGAGAAACTGATGTTGTTTGGAGATAAATGTTACGATTTAACTTGGAAGACTATGTGAATAAATCCTTCAAATATTTTGGTTTCAATCTTATATTGGTTTACTTTGAATAATTTTATGGACAAATTTTTTATCGGATGATCCTTGTTGAACTTTGGGTTTTGTTTGACAAATTTTGGAGATTAGGAATAGATTTTATTTTTATAAAGGGTTATCCTTTTCTGGATTATCTGACCTTGTACTAACCTTTTTGGTTTTGGTTATGGTTAAGGTCTAAAGATATGGGAAGTATATAGTTCTCTTTTTAGGATTAGGTGATTCTCTAGAATTCGATTATAGTACTCTGAATGTGAACAAGTCTCCCTAAATACTCATCTTTTGGAAAAAATATGGGTTTGACTAAGGAATCTTG
Organism: Viscum album; assembly: GCA_963277665.1. Taxonomy (NCBI): domain Eukaryota; kingdom Viridiplantae; phylum Streptophyta; class Magnoliopsida; order Santalales; family Viscaceae; genus Viscum; species Viscum album. The sequence goes on from OY728121.1 coordinate 933,634,454, forward strand.
TAAAAGATGAAAGTCAACATGATAAGTGATTATGCTTCCTTATGAATAAATTCCTCAACAAAAATTAACTTAAAACAAAAATGTTGTCTATTAACTTTTCCTACTGGGGAACCCAACACCGTTTAACCCATCACAAGTTTGTGAATTTCTTATTGTTAACTTTCTCCTAAACATGTTTTCTATCACTCTCCATCAGAACATGACCCTTTGTTTCTTTCCTCCATATCCATATTTTCATACTTGGAATCCTAGTATGGGTTAACTCGGGTGACCTCGGTGCTTATCTTTCTTTATTTTAAAGTGATTGTTTTACCGACTCTTGTTCTGATGTGGGACTTTCAAGGATGTTTCCAAGAGCAATTTTAAAATTGCGAGGACGCAATTCCCAAAAGGGGGGAAGGATGTAACACCCCAGGTAAATAAAGAATATGACATTTTCATATTAATCCATATTTGTGAATAAAATATTAATATGACTTTAAAGGGGACGCTATGCTCGATGGCGTACCCAACACGCAACAACGAGTTTCTTGGGAATCTTACGTTGCACACTAATAATAAAATAATATTATTTCAAATGGTAGTTAACATGTAGCCATTTTATTGGCGGGAAAGGATATAAATAACTAAAATATGATTATATATGTTCTTTAATGTTTTTAGATTTATCCAATAAAAGCTAAAGGCTTAAAATACGGAAAGAATTAAATTTTAGGTGTATATGCCCTAGTTTTCACTAAAGGTTCACTTATCGCCTTTTAATGGAGAAATGTCATTAAATATAGTTTTGATCACTCTTATACATTTTTTGGAGCAAATAAAACTCTTAATAATAATCGGGACATCAAATTTTACTTTGTGTAATTTTTTGGTATTTTTCCGATAAAGTTCATTTTTTTAATGAATAGTGTAGAATGTTGTATTTTAATTCAAAACCTCTTTTTAATCTAATTTATGTATATGATTAGATTATATTTTGAATTGGTTTTAAAGTGAAATTAGAATATATTTTTACCATTAAATCCAATAGTGGTTTTTGTAATTAATTTCACTTTGAAATCAGTCTTAAACCAGTGTCAATCTTTTGATACTTATTTTTCATAAAAACACGCTATTTGCTCTAACAGCAGGAATTAATTATTAAATTAATTAATGTGACTTATATGTTTTTAATTTTGTAAAATAGACATCATTTTTTATTTCTTAATATCAAATATAGCTTAGGGTGAATTTTTGGTAATTTTCTAAAAAACTTCAATTTTTGATGAATAGTGAAACCACTAAGTGGTACTTATAAAGACTGATTTTCTGTTTAAATGAAATTTTTCCATCATTGTGTTTTGAATTTCAAAATCCAACATACATGTATGTCATTAAGAAGTAAAATGTGGTTCAATGAGATTATAACAATTTTTGGTGAATAGTAACTTATTAAGTTTTTAATCGCGATTAGTGGTAATTAGTGTAGTTTAAGGTAAAAATAATGCTTTAATAATATGAAATGACCTAGACACATGTCCCAACCTTATTGTTTGTATCATGGCCGACCAAGACAAGACATGGGTCAACTTGGGGACCCCATGGAGATACTTTGGTTTGGAAATGACATAAATAACATTTTATTTAATGTAAAAGTAAAAATGACACAAATATAATATGTTTTACGAAAACAATTTTTAAATGGGGATATAATTATCATATTTTAGATTATAAATAGTCATTGGAAAGCTAAAACGATTTTATACATCATATTATTTTTTTTTATAATTTTTAGACATTAAATAAATTAAATTATTTATGACATAATAATGATGCAGCGATGACATCATTATTTCACGATTTAAATAAAAATGAATGATAATGTAAAATATATGATCTAAACATGTCCAAAACTTATTGGATGGGTGGATTTCGAACCCTTATCACCTTTTACACGAATTATATCAATTTGGGACCTTTTAAAACCGAAACACATTTTCAAATAAAGTAATATTTCTTTACTTTCCAAAAGTGCCCCTCCTCTCCTCTTATAAAAGGCCCCCACCTCTACCACCTTACACACACTAATCAAGCCTTTGGATCGACCAACCCCTTCCCAATTACTCTCTCCACATCCCTATCCTCATCCTAGAGGATTCTATTTGTGAAGAATCCTTTCAAAGGAAGCCTTTAAGCTCAAATCAAAAGGAGTTACACTTTTAAAGGTAATTTATTCTCTCATGTTCATTTGTTTTATTTTGCTTCTCCAACCCCCTAAACTCTTTTTATTTACTTCTTTTGTAACAACACCAGTATCTTAAATATAATGGGATGTTGTTATAAGATTTATTCGAGCTACACTCTCACACAACTACATCAAATGGTTAAAGAACATACGGTTTCCGTGGATGGCGAAATTCTGTCTCCCGAAACGATGTTTGTTCAATACTCATTTAACACCTTCAAAGGTGGCCATTATGATGTCACTATTTTTATATATGATATATAATATGTTTATGTTTTACTTATACTTCTTTATTTTTCATTTTTGCCTTACCTTTATGGCTTCCATTATGGGTATACGCGATATCTTCATTTTAGGAAATGCGGACTACCGCCCCCTCAAAGTGATGTGATTCGTTAATGCCATACATGGGACGTATAAGGGATGGATTTAATGTTATTATATATGATGTTATACTGTAATTATTATATAAATCTATATCATTATTATGTCTTTCCATTAAAGTATGAGATAGAAATGAAAGTAGCGTTCATGCGTACGTACGGCTTACCGTCTCCATGAACGGTGCATTTCATTTCTTATCCCCAAATGTAATGTACTATTATAAGTACATGTATATAATAGATATATATGATGAATGATACATCTAAATGATGAATATAATTCTGTAATGAAAATATACATACCTCTCATTTAGTTTTAATTCCATTAATATGACAATGAAATGAAAGTAGCGTTCATGCGTACGTACGGCTTACCGTCTCCATGAACGGTGCATTTCATTTCTTACCTCTAAATGATTATGTAATATTATAAATACATGTATATGATGGATATATATGATATATATGATATCCAAATCAGTAATGTCATTCTGGATATAAAGAACCTTTGACCACATGAACAACATGTAATTGTAAGAAGTCCACTTTCGACTTAAGAACCAAATATCGACAAAACAAACATGATTAACTTAATTGATTAAATAATGTTTATAACATGGTAATAAGTGATATTAAAGGAATAATGAACTTGAAAAAGGTTCTTAAGAACGTATAAATTAACTCAAGTTTATTATTCAGGAGATTAAAGAACGATCGAGTCAAGTCGAACCCGAGGTAAGGGATCCTACTCCTCTCTTTCTTTTCAAGTACACACTTTTATGTCATTCCTTTTAAAGCTCATCTTTCTTGTTATTGGGATGATCTTTTATATTACACTTACTTTAATTTTTATTTTCATGTGATGAGAGACCCTATTCTCTCTCATCAATCCATTTTGGAAGTTTTGAGTGGCGCCGTTAGGCTGCCGAACTTTCGTAAGAGATCTTACCTCTCTCTTTCTTTTTAAGTACTCTCCTTTATGTCACTTCTTTTAAGCTCCTCTTTGTAATGCTGGGGGATGTTCTTTTATATTCCTCTTTCTGTACATTTTATTTTAATGTGATGAGATACCCTATTTGATCTCATCAATCCATATTCGGAAGTTTTATGTGGCGTCGTTAGGCTGTCGAGTTTTCATAAGGGATTTTTTATCTCACTTTTATTCCCGTGGGATTTATGCTACATTTGCCACAAATTCCATTGAGTGGTGTATGTACTTCCCATTATTCTAATATTTTTGTAATATACTTTCGCTTATGATTATTTACATCAATGATCTATTGTCCTTCTTTCTTGGGGTGTATGTTTTGAAAGATACCCAAGTCGTTAAGGGAACCTTTCACCCTCCTTTTTTTAAAAGACTTATTTTGTTGGGTCTTTTAATTTACATATTGTTATGTTGGAATATGTTCTCATATATCCTTATTGATGTAAATTTTATGTCCAAGTGATGAGATACCCTTTTTTTATCTCTCATCAAGTCATTTTGATGTGACGCCGTTAGGCTGTCAAGGGAACTTCTTAACCCAATTTCGATTTCTTTGGGTTCAACATGTTGTTATTGAATATGTAATCCTTTGAATATGTGTGAATGACCTTTGATTATTTTACACTTAATATCCACTTATATTTGGTGTATTCATTTGTCACACATAATTATGTAATTGATTTATCCTTAAACCAAGGATACCGTCTTTGTAAGGAACATCGTCTCAATCTCCTTTCATTGAGGCATATTTAGTTTTATACACAACATTCTTTTATACGGTGTATAAACCCCTTTGACTTTTACTTTTATACAAAAGGAATATTTTTCTACAAAGCGTTTTAAAAAACGAAAAAAAGGAATTTTTCTTTTAACGTACGCGGCGACAACGACCTTTTCCGCCGCCGCGAGTATTATTTGGTCTTTGGCTTCCTCAACAAGCCACAATGTTTTTAAAATAAAATAAATACCATATACTCTTTTATGTATTTTGGTATTGAAAATGGTTTTGATAAAGGATTCTATTATGATATATTGTGATTGAAATGTGGAAATGTTATCATTACTTTATATTGGTTTTATATTTTATGATTTTATATTGGTACTTGGACATTTTAACGGGTGGTTACGTTATAAACCATATGACGGGTGGTGCCATGAATACAAGGACGGGTGGTTACGTTATAACCTCCAATGCATTGGGTATGGAAGTCGGCCGTATGGCTATTCCATTAAGTATGTATGGAAATTGTCCGTATGGCTATTCCATTAAGAGATATGTGTGGGAGTCGACCGTATGGTTATTCCACTTAAGTATGTTTATGTCCCAAGTTACCTTTATATATGATATGTGTTCTTTATATGGGATTTATGGTAATCCATTGGTTACAAAAAGGTAAGTAATGATATTTTATTCAGTGAAGAGTTTTTACTACTTCATAAAGATGAAAAGTATTACCTTTATAAAGTATACATTGTTTACTTTTTGTTTTGATAAACTAACAGTTTTTATTCATTGTGTATCCCTTACTGAGTTTTTATGCTCATCCCAAGTTTTTGAAATGTTTTTCACAGGACTTAGCATGGAATAGGGTCATGGATGGGATCAAGGGAAAGTCATGCTACCTAAAACATGAAACTAGACATGTTTCTTTTTAAGAGTTTTCATTTTATGGAAATTTAGTAGAAGAGACTACTTTGTAATCTTTTGAGATGTAATAGTTATGTCCTAATTCTCTAAAAATCTAAACCTGAAAAGATCCTCAATGTGAATTACTCATTTAATTCAATATTAAGTAAGGTTTAAGGCTGGGGCCTTATAAACTTATAGTATATAATCCCATAATTAAGCAAATAGATTATTAATCATTATTAATCAATGGGGATTTAAATCATTGCGTTAATTATAAAGGGAATTATCAATCTCAAGTAGATATATATATAAAAGATATATAATTTCATCTTGTTTATCTTATATGATAATATATGTTGTTTTTAATAAATAATTGTTATGAACAATATAAGGTAACGATTTTATACACATTTTTAGGATTTATCAGATTCTATTACGTGTTTGAAAATATATAAGGATAAAAACTATTTTATTTAATATAATTTTTTTATAAAATATATTTATAAAATTATGAGGAATGTGATCCCACAACCCTTCAATAGAAAATTACAAAGGATAATTTTTTAAAATTTATATAGAAACACATAGAATTACATATAAGATATGGATGTTAATAAATAATTTGATAAATGTTCATACTAAATGAAAAAAATTATTTCATAAAACAAATAATTTTTTTGTATCATAGTATGATTTTGTTAAGAGAATATAATTCTTTATAAGATAGTGGGAGAATATGTGATCTTTTATAAATTTAAATACAACCAATAAATTATTATACTAGTCAAAAATCAATGTGAATTTTCCATAATATCCAAAAATAGATTACAGTATATAGTTACATAAATATATAAATGTTTCATTTCAATATAACACTTTATATCCTAATTAGTTCAAGATGTTTTGGTAAAGAATAATGAAAAGAGTTATGTTATTAGTCCAAATTATCATGAGGATAAATTTTGATGGAAAAGTTTAGAAGAATATTTATGATAATAACAACACAAAGTGTTATAATTAGACATGAAAAGTTATTAAATTATAACAATTCATTTTAAAATGTTATATATATAGAGTACTTGTTCAAGGAGTTGAACATTAGGATTATTATTATTATTCCCTATAATTATTCAAACTAATTTTTTCCTAAATATTAATAACTAAATGGGGTTTAGGGGGAGTGTTTAACTAATGGTCACATAGAGTTATTTCATGGTTTTCACATATATGCATTGAGTTTAACAAAAACCTAAATATAAAACAAATATAATAAATCTACAGTTTTATATCATATGATATACAATTATATGGGTTATGTAGTATAGTTTTTTTAGTATTTGTAGAAGTGTTTAATAAAAAAAAAGTATCTTTTAATACAATATTTAATTTCCACTTTATTATTCATTCAAGTTGGCTATTTATATTCATGAATTTAAATGATAACAAACCTCTAGAACCAAGACTTTGAGTTATGCCTAAATGGTGTTTATCAAGTTGTAATACAGTTTGCGCCGAAATATTCAGCTATGAATTGTTTGGATTTCATATAGGGATTTGAAATATTATCATGAGGAACATAATAAGTTTTGGATGGAAGATTCCTAATAGGTATACCATTTGGAGTGTCATTTATTTTGTATTTGAATACTAGTGGTGTATTTTAAATATTGATATTTACACATAAATGTGGTTGGAATGATACACATAATACCATTCTTATGAAAGCATCGAGGGTTAACTAATAAGGGGTGGTTGGTTATGCTGTTGATATTTTCATTGGTTAAGGAGCAACCAATATATGGTTTTCCACTAATATAATGACTGTGAAATTTTGGCCCTTGAATTAGATAGATCAAGGGAGTGTATATTCGTAATTAAATACGACACTTTCTGTGATTCTCCATTAGTTTAGGGGAATGTGATGTTCTCATATATAAGGGTGTATTTCATGTGATTTATCCATCAACCTAGCCTATGTAGGGAATAATAAATGCATGAGTAAGCTATATGGGATCGACATTATTCATTCATGTTTAATCAATGTATTAAGAAATGAGATCATATAAAAAATCCTTGTATGTTTGCTTTATAACCAGGGCACATAAGTACATAGATACATTTGTTCAATAAAGGCCATGTGGGATCTGTTAATAGGTTATGTAGAATAATTTCCATTATAGAGGATTGTATTTTCATACATTTATGTATTTAGGAATTCACATTTTTGATACACACTAAAAAGGTTCATGGGGAAACACATTATTTTTTATTTAAAGGTTATTGTGTTTTAAAAAACCTAAAACGGTTCACTAAAATATTTTAATGTTAATTTAAAATATATTTTTATAGAGATTCACAAAGTAGTTCATATGTTGTGGTACATGGTAATGTTAATGAAAAGACTTTTAATGTGTTTTGGAATATATCAAAACATATTTTTTTCATAATGTCTTATAAGATTATTTTTAAGATATATATGTGGGGTTATAATAAAAAATCTATACAATATTAGTGATAGTTCGTGAATAATAGACATTTAATATAAATTATATATAAATCGAATTTATATTGGTACATAACATTCGGTAAGATATGGGTATGTAATAGGGTATAACATACTAATTAAAATATCTTGTTTTATAACTTTGGGTATATCATTTAATATCAGATACTGATATTGAATTATTAATTTCTAATGTAATTGTAGTACATGACATGAAATTTCACAATTTATGAAGAATTTGAAAAGTAGGATTCATAGTGGAAAGGATTATTGATTAGGGAAATTAGTAATTTAAATACTAGTCACCAAATATATCCCATATTAATGACTGTTGGGATGAAAACAATATTTATAATATATAATCATGATTGATGAATGTTTGTAAGGGTGGTTACTATTTCCATTTACCTATATAATTTATAAATTATTAGTATATGAATGTATATGTACAAGAACATGTAACAAATTCTTGGCTAATAAATTCTTATTTACTAAATCATGCAGTATAGGGAGAATCCAATGGATAATCTCCGAATGAGGCCATTCAAGAATATCAAATTGCTATTAAAACAGTATATAAACAAAAATAGACACCTGGAAAAAAAATTCTTATATATTTGGGGCCTTAAATATACATGTTAAATAAATATATAAAAAAATATAGGAATCAACAACATATAGAATAATACCAGACATATAAAAGTTACTAATCAAAAAATCTATTATCCTCAGGCATTTATAGTGACACTAACATTGTAAATTAAAATAAAATTATCAAAATCATCTTCATTTTAGTGATCATAACTAGTAACTATACACCCTTATGATTAAATTATTTTTACCTTACATCGATACATATGAATGTTGGACAAAAAAATTCCTAAAATCAACTTAGAGAACTCTTAAATTATCAACAATATTATAGAAAAACTCTACCTGTTGAGAAACATAAATAGTTAAGGGAAAAATTATTCATTAACAAGGAAGAATAATATATTACAATATATAGTAATGTGATCACTCAATATTATTTATTTATCTCCTATTTTATTCATATAATGAAATAATGAGAAAAATTCATGCATGGAAAACCTTATGAAATATTACCATCTCCCTTGAGAATGAAGTGAGGTTATTTGTCCACAAATTATAGATAAGAGAATAAAAGTTGTAAAATCAAAATATAGTAAATAAAAATAAAACAAAACAAAGAAACTAATATATATTAGAAATTTATAAAGAGTTTGAGGAATCCCTAACTATGTTCACAACCCCCTCTGATGAGAGAGAGTTAAAATACTATTAAGATGGAATAAAAAATTAATTTACTGTTGGATAAATAGTTTTAGTCTCCATCATGGTTCCGTGATGTAAATAAAATATTATCATTCTTTAATGGATCAATAATAATAACTTACATCATTTAATAACTATTTTTTCATCATTAAACTCTTCCTATATAATATTTCTCCTAGTGGTAGTGTTTTTTAATACACTTGGTGTTTTTTACAAGTACAATATTTCTCCATGTTCTCAGTCCACTTTAAAATTAATGATTTTATCTAAATTATCTAAATGGATGTAATAATACTAGGGGATAAACTATGGTGAAAAGACAATGATTTCGGTGTAGTGTATTTAAATAATTCATTAGATACGTAAAAAAAATCACAACGACATGAGAACCTCTAAAATGGATGTGCATTTAACCTTTATCCTAACCTATTCCTGGTATAATAAGTATCTTTAGGTTGAAACAATTTAGTTTTGTAAACTTATTTGATAAATAAATTTTGAGGAAAAAATATTATACATGTTCTTCACTATTTAAAAAAATATTATGTTACAACATGGATAAAATATCACCAAACACAAAATCAAACATATTATTATACCGTTAATAAAATCTATATTCTGTAATCTCCAAATACAAAGTAATGAAATTTACATATCACTAGGATGTTTTGAAAAAACATCATATAAGCCATTGGGGAAATGCATACATAGTTCTAATAAAAACATACACATCCCCAAGGAGCTTCATAAATCCATATCGAGGATAAAATTCATGAATATTATATAGCAATAATATATTATGCATCCACCTTTCTACTTATTACTATATTATATATCGCTTTTAAGTCATGGTCATTACTATTTACCCCTTAGGTTATGTTCAAAAATATTTTTTATCAAGAATAAAACAATATGCATGCTATCACTTATCAAATTTTATCCACTTTCTCCTAGTAAATATATTACAAATTGTGAATAAAATGTTTCATAACTAGAGACGTAGTCAAATACATGACATACTACCAAAAATATATTATATATCCAGATAATTTCATATAATGATCTATACTTATGCATATTTATTCACAAATACTTCACCTTGTCCCCTTTTTTCTAAAAATAGAAACATAAATTAAAGAAAACATTGTTATAATAATTATAAAAATAATTAATAACATAAAAATAAAAAATTAATCAATTTTGAAAATAAAATAGAAATTATTCCTAAAATATAAAAATATGGAAATTAATATAAAAATGATATAATATTAGTAATTTAAGCATTTAATTTCAATGTGAATGTAATTAAAGCATGTTCTTCATCAAGCCCACACACATAGCCATTACACTCCCATAAAATCATCTATACTAATGTTTAAATAAACTTCTCAATATATAATTTGATATACAACTCAGCTCTCCCACCTAAAGAAAATTTCATTTTTCATATATGGATATTAACTCTCTTTATTCCCCGTAGATCCTAAAAATATATTCAATATCATGATAACAACCATGTTAATTTCATTCCTACATCCTTAAAATTTATTTTTATTTTCCCTCATGGATATAAATTTAAGGCTATAATCATTATTCAGATCAGGGATGACTTCCATAGTCATAATACATTCCTAGAACCCCACTTCAAAAAGTTACAATGTGTGTTAATCATGAAAACTTTTCATAGAGGGTTCTATTGTTAATGAGTTGGTTTATATGAAATTTTAAAATGTAAAAATAAGAAAAATTATTGATAAAATATAATGTTATGTGAATGCATGGTAATAGTTTTCCACAAGAGTGGTGAATTCCTCACTACATCCTTGCAATTATTCACCAATAAAAGCCTAATTATTACTATTAGGTAGTCCATACCATTAAGAATTTTAGTAGAAATAGTATTGACATCATATTCCATTATTTTTTATCATTTTAAGCCATTATTATTTTAGATCTAAATCTAAGAATATATTAGTTCATTCGATGGACCATGTGAATCTTGAAAATAAAAATATAGAAACAATCCATCTTAGTCCCCGACACTGGTTTTAAACCATAACCATGAATTAACATCAAGATAATTTTTAGTAGGGAAAAAAGTATTATAATATGGATTCCTAATAAATTATTAAATGGCTATAATAGTATTAATAATGATTAAATGTTTGGGAATAATGAATAGGTTAAATATAAATGGAATTTCAAAATGGTAAATCATTCATACTCGAAACAATTCATGAAATCTATCAGTTTAGGGAAAGAGAAAAATAAGTTTCAGATATCAATACAGATATATTAAGACTCTCAATAATGTGGAAAATATAATAATGATAAGGAATGGTGTTTGAGTCCTCTTAGGTAGGGAAATATAAACATTCTGGGAGACACTATTGCACATAGGTTTCATATTGAATATTAATTAGTAGAATAATTGGACTTGAAAATAATAAATAAAATCTTTTTTATAAATAATTTAAATCCTCAAATGTTCAAATCATATATTGTTATAAAAATACCACTATGGATTAAATATTCAATATAATGTTATTTAAGCACAACGATCATAAAAACTCAATAAATGGAATAAACATTAACGTAATATATTTATAAATAGGTTGATTCCATCAATATGTTATTAAAATTCCCCATTTGAATATAAGAAATGGAAAAGTAAATTAATTGTGACAAAAAATATAAATGAAGAACATAATCTCAATTTTAAAGGATGTAAAATCCCTATGTTATGTATCTAGATTCATATTTATTATATATATTATAATGTAAGAATAATATAGTATACATTTATTGGAAAATAATAAAAAAATAGAAATATATAACAAAAAAGTATTATTTATTTAAACCACAAGTGGGTGTTGTTTTTAGAACAATAAACAGATTGAAACCTACTGAATTTTATTCTCATTCAGATGGTTCATCAGATGGATTCCCGTTGCTAATGTTATAGCCAAATAAGGTGTTTCTGGGTCCAGTTGGGCCCGGGTCCGGTCGAACATGTCCAGGGTCGACCCGACCCGGTTCGGGTTGACCCGACCCAACACCGATCTCGGCCTGGCCGCATACTGTGGGAGTCGCGCACCCCCCACATTCAATTACCAAACAGCTTTGGCCATTTGGTCACTAGCCATCATGCAGGGCCTCTAGTGGGTCTCGCTCGATATGGCTCGACCGACCATAATGCCTAACCGCTTGCTCCACTTGGTGGCACGTCATGCGCTTCCCCTCCACCGCCAGCTGAACGTCGACCACCATCCACCATCTGCCATAGCTAGATGGGCCATGACCACTTGGTCTGATGTCATCACATGGTCGTGTCACCCGTGCTCTCATGGCTGACCAAAGCACCGGACACCCTACTTACACCGCTGCGGGTGACAACAGCCAACCGCCCTCTGTCTTCTGCATGCCCTCTTCCTCTACTAGTGGCGCGGGTGCGCATCGCCCGTATTCCGTGCTGCTATCCTGGGAGGTGGTCTCCCCCATTCTCTACCGAAAAGAATACAACAACAATGAAGAACAACATAGGGATTATTCCATGTTCGTTTGGACCACACCCTCCATATTAGATCAGTAGCATGCACATCAAGAGTATTAATTCAACTCAATCCATGAAAAACAAAAAAAACCTACCTTGATGTTTTTTGACATCAGCGAGGAGGGGAGGATGGACATCGATTCATCGTGGTTGGAGACGTCCCACGTTGGAGGTAGCACATTGTTCATTGGAGAAGATGGGAAATTTTTAGTTGAATAAGATCTTCTTTGGGAGGTGTAATTTTTGGAGAGAATGCTCCTCCAGATATTCTCCCCTTCTCCTTTCCCAACCAATCCTCTCAAAGGAATGAGGTTCAAATATAAATTAAATTATGATTAACAATTTAATTTGTTTCACCAAATAATTGGATCAAATAAATGGGAGAATTAATTAATGGGGTGTTGAGAGGTTCCCCACCCCCCCCCCCTTTAAGAGGGGTCCAAGTGGTCCCCACCACTATGTATGTGATTTGGAGGTTTTTCTAGCTCGAGTGGTCCCCACCGCCATGAATTCACAATTTGGGATGATTGAATCACTTTCAGTCCCCACCTACACAAATCAAAAGGAGGTTATAAGAAAAATAAAAATGATAATTATTTTTATTTTTCTATCATTCCATGATGAAGGTGAAATAATAACATCCACCATCGACCTACTGCGGTTGAGGTGATGGTCTCCTTATGTGAATACTAGCACTGCGAGTTCAATGGTGTCCTTATATTTCAATTCTGATCACCGGTTCAAAAGTTAAAAAATCCGGCTCTCAAGTTTACTGAACATACCCTAAAAAATTTCAAAAATTAATTCCTCTCACAACGGGTCTCAGAATCACTTATAGTAAATATTTTCAGACATGTTATATTTACATATAAAAAAACAATTACATGGAATTTTTGGGTCTTTGAATTCTCCCCACCTCAGGGCTTTGCATCCCTATAAGCCATAACTCAAAATGAAGGAAAATTGGGGGTAGTGATCATGTATCTGAGCTTCCCACTCCCATGTTCATTTTTGGAGGTTCCTGTTCTTCCCACAAACACACACCAAAGGTATCGACCGCCCACAAAGGACCTGCTCCTCTCAACCCTCAATCTCTACTGGAACCTCCATAAAGGTCACCCCATCATTGATGTCCAGCTCACCATGGTCAAGGATTTGAGAAGGATCATGCACGTAACTCCTCATCTAGGATACATTTAAGAAGTCATGTGCCTAATGCAACTAAGGGGGAATTTCTAGGCGGTAAGACACCTTGCAAACTCTATAAAGGACTTGGAAGTTTCCAATTAACCTCATCAGGGTGTGACACGTAGGAAGACATGGTCACTATCCTCTAACTCCAATTATCTCCATATCCTATTGGCGCAAGACTTATGTCTCCTTTGTGTAGTGTTTATCCACTCCGGAATGATCTCAAACTTCTCCATGATAGCCCGTACCATATTTGGTCCCATGAGTACTGAATCCTCAGGGATGGTACAACACAAAGGTGATCTCCAAGGTTGGTCATACAAAGCCTCCAATGGTGCCATCTAAATAGTGGAATGATAACTGTTGTTGTATGAAAACACCTCCAAAGGCTAGTGATCCTCCCAGCTACGAGTAAAGTTGAGGATGAAAGCACACCACATGTCCTCGAGGGTCTAAATGGTCTTCTCAATCTGTCCATCATCTGAGGATGGATGTAGGTGCTCAGACGAAGCAGTGTCCTGAAAGCCTCCTGAAACCCCTTCTATAGGTGGGAAGTGAAACATGCATCAGGATCAGAGACAATCATCAAGGGTACTCTATGTGTCCACACAATATACATCAAATAAAGGCGTTTCAAGCTCTCTTTTGAACCCTTCTCTCTGATCGGTATGATGTTGGCTGACTTGGTGAGTCGGTGGACGATCCGCCAGAAAGAATCATGACCCCTGGATGTACGTTGATGTTTTTTCACAATGTACATGGATATCCCGTCCCACTTCCACTTTGGCACCTCTAAATAATGAAATAATCCTACTGGTACCTGATAATCCTCTTTCACTTGCTGAAAAGTGAGGCACAGAGTAACAAACTCTGCCACCACTTTCTTCATTCTCAGCCACCAGTGCTATCTTCAGACGACCTAGTACATCTTTTCTGCTATTGGATATATCTATAGAGGGGATGTTTGGAACTCTCTCAACACTTCCTCCCAAATTTACACTGGTACCACGGTATGTATTCTAAAGAGGATGGCATGCTCATAGCTTCCAAAAATAAATCAGGTGCCTATCGTGTGGATATCTAAGCACGTAGAGCCTCGCAGTCAATGTCCCCACACATTGCTCACTGACACTCTAAAGAAGTGGGGGAGTGACTTTATGAGACAGAAGAAAAGCTTCTCTATCTTGATCCACAAAGGATATCTCTAAAGCAGCTAGCTAATTCGTTAGCTCACAAACCAGCTGTATACCAATTCTCCTACTAATAGCATCTTCTACAACGTTCCCCTTCCCAGGTGTATAGAATATCTCAAAATCATAGTTTGGGAGGAACTCAATCCAACAACACAATCTCAGGTTCAGGTCCTTCTTAGAGAATATATACATGATACTATCTCTAAGTCAAAGTCTTGAAGGCTCGGCTGACACTTCTCCATCCACAGGAAAGGATCTGCCTTTATCGTCAAAGCTAACAATGGTGCCGCTACCCTGGGGAAGTCGAGTAAAAATCTTTGATAGTACCTAGACAATGTAGACGTCCATCCCCTTTAGGGATGTAATCCTATAAGTATATTTTGAATACATGTCCCCATGATCTTCCACTCTTGTTTGGAACTAAAAACTAAAAACTTCTTGCTACCACAAGGGTTTGTCTGGCCGACTCATAAGTGATTGACTGCACCATCATATGCATGATTCCATCATGTATGCTTCATGGTTTTCCTTATCACCAGCCAAGGAAAACCCCATTACAACGTTGTAGATAAATAACAAAAAAATTTCCTAATACACTCAATCTGAGTATGAAATGTGGATGCCCATTCCAAAACCAAAATAACATCGTAAGGCCTCGATGATGCCACCAAGAGTATCCAACCTAAACTCTCGCATCAAGGGTCAGATCACACCATCGGTGTACATGTGATTATCGGGTCTCCTCCCAAAGGTATCTCCAAACATGAGGGTCAAGTAAACTATTTAACCAGATACTCTATCTCTTAGAAAAGATTCATGGAAGGAAGGAATGATTGGTACTTATGTATCTTGATACAACTTCTAGTAATAGACACAAACTGTACCTCTAATTATTCCTGGAGTCCATGGGCCACACTCCTTGACCGCATGTAGTTACTCCCTTCCCTTTCCGTCTAGTTCCCTGATCCTGTTGGGGACCTAAAGGGGGGTGGTTGTAATATATCGAAATGTACACCACCTAATACTACTACCCTAGCTATTCTTCCACGTCTGCAGCCATGAAGATTCATGAATCCATAACACTTATTCTTCCCAAAATATTTTTACACGCCCTTGTCTCTATGACTGGTGATGGTTTCCACTTTTCCCACTACTATCATTCACTGGATATATCCACTCAGCTAGATAACATTCAACCACGAAGGTAGTCTCCAGCACCCCAACATAAGTAGGAATGCAAAGAGGAATATTGCTGGATTGGATGTCCTTAAACAAACTGCGGTCGAAGGTCCAAGCCTTGAAGAACCGATCATATAGTATTCATAGAGTACCATGAATGATCGGTACACATCGATGAAAACTCAGCTACTGAAATGTCGTCCTTCCAGGATGTATAATTTCTTGAGAACTCTCACCGATCACCTCAAGCCAGTCCTCAACTGCCTATGAGTTTGGATCTCCTTGGATCCTAAGGGTTATCTGATCCCAAATCACGTGTAAGGAACTAAGCCTCTATGTGTCCTCTACTAGTACCCCCAATTTTAATTCTCATCAATGGGTATTGATATAGATGACACAATAACTGAAGTTACTATTTTGGGTAATGCTCCACCTACCGAATACTCATCACTATGAGGACCTTATTAATGGTCACTCACTAAAAATTTCTAATATCTTAGATCACCATCTGATAAAAAATGGTGTCTCATCTAGGTTGAAAACTCTAGAAAATGCCTCCAGCTAGCCCTCAGTTGTGTGGAAAAATCTCCCACCTCAAAACCATGGAGGCCTCTAATACTGGAACTTGTGTAACACAATCATTCGACATGTAGTGTCCGCCAGTGTGGATGGTGGTATCTATTGCCGAACAGGTGGTGTTGCTGCTAGTACACCACCCAATGGTTCTAATATATTAAGAGGGCCATGCCCCGGAGCCCGGTAGCTCGATGGTCCTTCATCATGTACTCTCTTAGGAATCCTAGATGGGTGTCAATGCAGTGGAATCTTGATAATGAACAGGTGTGCCATGTTCAATTAGTTATACCGGGTGAGATGGCATAAGAAAACACAAGAAATATTTTTAAAACACACACACAATATTTGTTTTCATGCACTGTGTCAGAAATCAAATGCCAGGGTCCGGGTGTATTGATATGTTGATTACTGCACCAACACTGGAATCCCTAAACTGATAACCACACTCACTACACTTAACAATATTGTTGTTTAAAATATTAGAGTCCAGTGTTATACGGTAAATCCAACTCCTCTGAAACCAATATGTCATGACCCGTCCACCGGGGAGGGTGTTGTGACTACCCGAAGCCTGCCTTCTATAGGCCAGGGGATGGCGAATAGCACCGAAGGTGTTTTTCCTAAAACTGGGAAGGATTTTGTTTATAACTTATAACTCATGAAACCATGAACATAGAATGATATGAACACAAGTAAACATATTAGTAAAAAGTGAATGTATTGTAAGTAAATGGGGCCCGAATACTAGCCAAACTGAATGTACTTGAAAATTGGAAAGTAAAAGTAAAATTAATAGATCACGTTAACACCCTCCAATGATCCTACCTGAAGGGTAGGTACAGCTCTCAAACAGTCATCTCTGTAGTATGCCTTGACTATGGTCCACCTCCGAGCTACCTCATGTACTGTTACCCTCATCCTTAGTCAGATTGGTCTATCGTCTGCACCAAATAAAATAAGGTACTAGCGTACCCCGTATAGGGGTGAGTATAAAGATACTCAGTAGGGACCCTAAGACCCCCAAAGGTCTCTCAAAATCCATAATTGATAAAACAAAAAGCATGAAAAAAATGTCATCCCTAATTAGGTATATGCCCATACATATACCTAAGATATCATGTATACCCATCTCATTAATGAGGAATCTCATGTCTCAAATCCAAATCCCCAGGCTCAACTATTCAATAAAGAATGTAATTCTATGAAGGTAACACCACAATGGTAAGTACAAAAATGGTAATGCCACACAGAAAAATACCACAATGGTTTCACCATGAAGGAAAGTACCACTCAGGTATGCCACAAAGAAGAATACCACAATGTTATCCCCACAAAGGTTTGTAACACACAGATACACCACATAGAAGAATACCACCAAGAGGTAACCACAAAGGAAATTACCACATAGGTACACCACACAGAAGAATACCACAAAGGTATCAACATAAAGGTAAGTACCACAAAAGTTAACCACAAATAAGAATACCACCATGGTATCACCACAAAGGAAAGTACACCACATGTACACCACACAGAACAATACAACAAAGTTATCACCATGAAAGTAAGGACTCAGCTCACACCATGTTTTACATAGGTACAGTAGTAGAGATGATTATGTGTAACTATGGAATCATATTACACTGTTAATAGGCAGACCCATAGAGGATCCAAAATCATGAGACCCACAAAGGATCCTAGTACCTCATCATACCCACACAGGATCCTAGTATATCAAACCCACACATGATCATAGAACATCAGCAATCCCACACTAGATCCTATTACAGAAGACCCACATAGGATCCTAGAATAATTCCCCTTGGATTCCTAGAGATGATTGATTTGTGATCCTCAAGCTTAGACCCATGAAGGATCCCTTTCTCATGTTATAGTCAGATACATGGTTCCCACACTAAGATCGCTTGATTTTGGGAGAATATTCTCCTCAAGATATAGTTTATACTCTACCTACCATGAAGTCTCACTAAGAAGTATCCCAAAGGAACTCCACATAAAAGGTCTCTCAACAAAAAAAAATTTTCATCAATCTGATGCCAGGTGTATTAGATATTAGACTTTTACTTATAAGGGCCTGATTATATTTGTGCTCGATCCAACCCGACCATTCCCCAAGTTTATCCAAATCTCAAGTGGGTTATACCAAATAGACAATATCACTCCAAGGATTCAAGCGCCATAGACGGTTCGTCAAACGGACACCCGGAGTCATAGTTATTGCCAATAAGGTGTTTCTATGTCCAGTTGGGCCTAGGTCGACCCGAACCGGTTTGGGTCCACCCGACCAATGCTGGTCGGCCTAGCCTTGCTGCATGAAGGGGGGATTCAGAAGCCCCTCGCCTTCAGTCACCGAACGACTAAATCCGTTCATTCGCCAGCTGGCACACAAGAACCATTCAGGTTCTAGGTCGGTACAGCTCGGTCGACCGTTATGGCCAACCCCTTTATCCACCCGGGGGTGCATCGTGTGCGACCCATCCCCAGCCAGCCGAATGCTGAATGCATTCCACCATCCTCTGTGGCTAGGCGGGCCATGAACACTTGGTTGGACAACGGTGTGAGGTCGTGTCCCTCGTGCTTCCGCAGCTGGCCGAAGCACCAGCAGCCATCGTTCCACCATCGTGGCTTGCAATAGCTGGACACCCTCCGTCCTCCATGCGCACTCTTCCTCTACCAGCAGAGCGGGCGTGTGCCACCCCAGTTCTGTGTGGGTAGCCCAAGAGGTAGTCACCACCTTTCTCCACCATGAAGAATAAAATAACCATGAAGAACAGCAGAGGGATCAGGCCATGTTCATTTGTCTCACACACTCTGCATTAGATCGGTAGTAGGAGGATCAAGAGGAGTAATTCAACACAAACCACGAAAAAAAAAGAAAACCCATACCAAAAATTTTGTTGATGTTATTGGGGATGTAAGGACAAAATTGGTTCATCATTGTTGATGATGTCTCATGTTTGAGGTGGTGTGTTCTTTATTGGGGAAGATGTCATGTTCTTAGTTTAAGATGATCTTCGTTGGGAGGTGTTATTCATTGGAAAGAATGTTCCACCACATTTTCTCCCCTTCTCCTTTTCCAACCAATCCTCTCAAATGAATGAGGTGCTAATATAAATTAAATTAAGTTTCACAATTTATATTTTTGGCACAGTTAATTGGCTCAAATAAATGAGAGAATAAATTAATGTGGAGTTGAGAGGTCCCCCCCATTAAGAGGGGTTCGGGTGTTTCCCACCAACAAGGATTAGATTTGGGGGGTTTTATAGCTCACTAGTCCCTACAACCATGAATTCAAAAATTTGATGGATTAATGATCTTATGGTCCCCAGCTCCATAAATCAAATGATGGTTTTAAGAAAAAAAAAATGTAATTTATTTATTTTTCTATCATTCCAGGATGAAGGTGAAAAACTAATATGCAGCCTACAACTACTACATTTGAGGTTATAGTCTCCTTAAGAGAATATTGTTGTCGTCATTTCTACAGTGTCCTTAGATTTCAATTCCGAGCACCACTTCAAAAGATAAAAAAAACCCGCTCGCACGTTTACTAAATGTACCTGAAAAAATGTTAAAAAATTCCTTCCTAGAACACGGGGCCTCAGAATCATACGCCATCAATTTTTACAGAATCATAAAATTTACATATAATTAAAATAAATTACATGGAATTTATAGGTCATTACAAATAGAGATACTCTTAATATTATGTTGGATGTTTTTGGGTAGGCATTTCAATTATGGTACTTTGTTTATAATAATAGTTTTGCGACTGAAGCCTGACTATGTATGTGATTTTATATTCTTATTTGAATACCAAAAACATATTTCATATACTTATGAAATTTTCTCATGGATCATGATTGCTTATTTGTGATTTTTCACTCTTATATATTATGTATTTTGACTGAAAAAACATTATTCAATGGTTCATTATAAAATGATTTTGATTTATTAGGTATTATTGGTGTGTGTTTTAATTATGTTATGATACCATTATTCTTATCATGTTCCCTCTTATGATCATTACATAATATCTCTGATATTTACCCTTACTAAGAATCTATTCTCACCATATCATATGTTTTGTTTCATTATGATATGAAGCATGTTTTTACATATGGTATATCTTAGATTAGTAGAAGTTGTAATGAACATTGTGGGGCATATATTGATCCTTTACGTACAAGTCATTTACATATTTATATTTCCATTGAGACTAAAAATGTACAGCTTTATCATGGATTGTATTATTATGAAATTAATATTCATATATTAAGATATAATATTCATTTTTGAAATGATGGGTCACTATAGTTGGTATTAATAATGTGTTTAATTATTTTTGAAAAAATTTATAAGGAAACAATAGGTAGAAACCTTATCATATACCTAAGTAGAGAATAAAATCCTAATGTTTTGGTAAGGTCTAGATTATTATTTTTCTATAAAATAAATCCATATCTAGATAACTTCAATTGGATGTGTCTATGACATAGATGCAGCTAGGGATAACAATTCTGAATGAGGCAGATTGGGTGTTATCATGATCATCACTGATTCATGATGAGTGGTCCTATGACTCCACACCTATTTAGAAACTCCCCCGGGGATATGCTTGGGTTAATACAAATTTTATATTAGAACCATTGTGATGAATTATAAAATAGAATGACTATTTATGATGAATGTTAATACTTTGGAGTAATAGATTGAGAAGAAGGTGTCATGGTTTAGATGTCATATGGATGATTTTTCATGATTATAAGATTATTCATTACTATTTTTTACCCAATTTTAATGGTTTTTGTTAATGGATAGAACCATATGGGATCATGTTAACGTTGAATTTGATAGGCATTGAAATTTATGACTATATCCGCACCAAAAAATATGGGTATTGGAATATTCTAGCTTGTGAATATTCCTAACTAGATATCGTGATATATAATTAACAACATTAACATAGCTGTGTTTTTGAATAAAAAATTATGGAAAATTGAGTTTTAATAGGACCATATGGGAATGAAAATTAAACTTCCTACATGTTGATAATATCAGAAGAAGGACTGAGGGAAATGTCTTAATGACATTAGAAAAAGTTTTATATGTGATATGATGGACATATGGAATCTAATTTGAGAATGAAAATTCATATTTTAATGGAATATAATTAATTAAAGCCTATGGTACTATTTATAATTTACTTTATTATGTGTTAGGAACATGGTAATTTCCAATGATAATATTATAATGAAAAGGCTAACTCATAGAACAATAAATGGAATATGATATGACAATTGTAGATGTGGAATGATTGAAGTGTTATTTATTGGGTTTTAAAATTATATTGTAGATGTATTTGATGTATGATATTGTTATATTAATAAATCTTCATCTATAGATTCTTCAAATTTTTGTTTGATTAATGTATATTCAATAATATGTTAAATAATGTCAATTACAAGGAGAATTGATTATTTGGTGAGGTTATATTTATATATGAAAATTATTGAGTGATAAATAAACCTTAATATGTGCATACTAATTTGATAATATTTTTTAGTTGTGTTAAATTGATGCTTGAGATGGATAATGTGAATTGAATATTATTGGTGACCTTGAAACTAATTAGTGATTTCTGAATAATGATATTTATATTATACACGATGGAGTTTATTTCCTTTTTTAGATTTATAGAAAATGTTGGATTTTCTATGATTTTATGTGCGGAATAACGATTGATTTAATTTCTAGAATAATATTTGATTTCATTAAGTTTTTATGGTGATTCAGCTTTTTATATTTTTTAATAAGAATAGATGATCAAAATATTCATGAGTATGTTATAGGAAATGAAGAGCTATAATGTTTTGTTTGGAAATAAATGTGAAAGTTTATATTTGGAAAAAAAATTAATTATATCATTCAGATTACTTTTGGGTTTTATATTTATAATTTCATATTTTAGTGTAATTTTAGGATGATTTATTTATTGAATATTTTAAGTAGAACATTAGGTTTTACTGTTTAGTTTTTTGAGATTAATGTATTATTTCAACATATGAATATTTATAAATTTTGGATAACATTTTCTCACCATATTTATTTTAGTAAATATCTAGAGATTGAAAGAATTAATTGTCATTATTTTATGGATCGTATGATCCTTTCAAATTTAATTACATTGTATAGGAATGAAAAATTCAACTTTAATGTCTATTTCTTGGAGAAATATATGATATATAAATGCCAATTGATCAAAAAAATAATGGGTGAACATTATCTTATAAGAAGAAAATAATTAAATTTTGTACATTTTTAACTCTACGCTATCATGATTGTAAATCAATAACTCAAATTAAGGAATATATTTTTTAAAATGCAATTTTTTTTCTACTTTCAATAATTTCATATGAAATAATTTTCTATTCATCACAAATTGATATATTGTTTTTTCACTATCATGGTCATTACTATCTTCTCTACCACTCTCTATTATTTATTCGACTTTTTATTTCTCATCCATGTTTATATTTTAATTATAGGTAATTTTATCCATACCTAGGAAACCAATTACGTATTATTTTTTGGAATACATATGATTCCCACTAACCCTTTTCAGAGGAAGTATAATTATAACTTTTTATGGTATATGTTTTCACGAATGATATTTTAATATATTGAAATATTTAATACTAAGATATAAATTATGTGGAAATATTTTATTAGGGGGGAGGGATGGTATATAACATAATGAAAATATAGTTTATAGAAATATTAAGCTGGAATGATTTTTGAGCACAAAACACCAATATTTAAACAAACTGTGATATAAAAAAATGTTATTAATTAAATAGTATAATAATTTTGATGCCATTAAATAGAATGTTATGAAATTTTTTAATAAAATTATTATAAAATATGTATAAATATTTTAAATAATGTGTACTTGATAATAAATTCCTAATAAATAAATAACTAATTTTTAGTGAAGTCAATTTATGCTACAAAATTATAATTTCATCGTAAATAGTTTTCTATGTCATTTTCCATTTACAAAAATAAAAATTAACTTTATAAAATTTATAAATATTCATTAAGTAAATTAATAACATTATATAAATCATTTTTTAAATATTTTCTTAGTGTATATAGTTATAATTTATCAAAAATGTCATATTTTTCAATACATAGCTATAATTTTTGATTTTTAGAAACATTGTCATTTCTTTTCAACTAAATGTCCCAATATGTTTTGAATATGATATTGAAATAACATAATCGAGATTTAATTAAAAATTATATATTAAATTTCATAGGAATCATCAATATACTAGATTCTATTATATGATAATATTTGGTCTTAAAAATATATTTATCTAAAAACTGTTTTGATGCATGCAATGTGTTTTTATCCCAATAAATTAAAATAAAAAATATATATTAATTATCATAATTTAATATATATATTACATACTCAATAATATAGTTTATCAATAATTTTAATATTTTTAGATGGAATGTAATAGAAGTAAATGTCAGATCCATGGCTATTCTATGCATGAATTGGAGTATGTTCTGTGTTAGTTGTCAATATATAGTGGAAGTTTTGAATGTGTGCCAGAAAAGTGATCATATAGTTTAGGTAGAAAACAGTATTAAAGGTGGCACAATATATTTGGGTCGGGCGTGAAATGCTGCATGGTCCTCAAAATAGTGGATCGAGGTTTTTCGCCAAAATAGTGTTTCAGAATCAGAACATCGAATATTTGCAATGGCATGGGCTGCATGAAAAATATGGAAATGTGCACAAAAAATGATAAATATGAAAAATATTACGTTCCAAATGAGAGTTTTTTTTCACGCCATAGGGGGTTTTGGGTCTGGGGGTCTGAGACTCTTATAAATAAGAGGTGACCCCCTCAATCCGTATTGTTGAAGACTTATAGAAGATCCAAGGTATGATGTGCGTAAAAGGTTCACGAAAATTTATTTGAGAGAAAAATTGCTGGTTGCACAAAAAATTACGCAATGCATGAAATATTCCGGCCTGCACGAAATATCCCGGCTTGCTCGAAAATTTCGGGCTGTGCGAAAAAGGCATAGCTGCGTGTAAAAATTGAGGCAGCACGTAAAAGATTCAATTCCATGAAAAAGGGTGTTGTTGTGTGAAATATTCATCCATATGAAATAGAAATATTTCAAACAATAGTATGGTCTTGCACACAAAGGGTTGATGTTGCGTGCAATTGTCAGTGAAACTTATTTGCACGTTTTGGATATCTGGTTTAGTGGTTCAGTGTGTACAATTGAATCATTTCCCGACTTCGATGAAAGCAAAGTCTTGTGATAAGAAAATTCAAATACTTTAATGAGAATCTATTTAAGATACCCTCATGTCTATAAACTGACTGAAACATCGTCAAAAGTCGTGAGCCAGGGGGATTCCATGGGAGTGACCCAGGAAACGCACTAGGCTATCGCTGAACAGTTGTAAAGGCATTGAGCCTGGGATAGAGTGACTATTCCCAAAACTTTTTAATCCACAAATAGTGAAGAATAGTGGAATTTGGATTTACAGAAAACCTATTGGCGTAGGTTCATTGGTCATATCCCTTAGTGGTGAACCATGTTAAAAGTGTTGTGTCATATCATTGCATGTGAATGTTTTATTGCTTCCAATATCCATCTTACAGGTTAGACTATTTCCTACTAATATGGGAACAAGAATAACCAGTTTAAAATAAAATGCGGACACCCTGATTCACCCCTCCCCTATTAGGGTGTCTTGGGGTCCTTCAGGTGGTATCAGAAGGAGTTTTCTAGTGTTTGATATATCTAATACCACCATGGAAAATTCAGCCACTGTTTGGGGATTTCCCCTCTTTGATGGATGTAATTTTCATATCTAGAAGAAAAGAATGAGATCTCATCTAAGATCCCTTGGAATGGATGTTATTTTTTACACTATACAAGGTATACATGTTAATTATCCAACATCACTGGCTATGACTGATGAAGATAGGAAAATTCTTGATGAAGATTCTAATGCACAGAATGATATCAGTGCAGCCCTTTCTGATCATATCTCTCTAAAAGTGATGAGTTTCACCTCAACAATGTCCATGTGGGATAAACTTGAAAATATTTATGAACGATATAGAAAATTAAGGAGGCAAAACTACAAGTACTGCACAATAGGTTCGATTATTTGAAGATGCATCCTTATGAGAATGCAAACTCCTTCTTCAATCGAATTACTAATGTGGTTGGAGCAATTCGGGTTCTAGGTGAACAAATCAAAGACATTGACATAGTGAAGAAAATATTGAGAATACTTCCACCCCTGTACAACGCAAAGGATTTATTCCTTGATGAATGATATCTTTCAAAACATTTTATTGATTATCTACTGAGCATCTTGGTGGTATATGAAATGATAGTCAAACTAGAAGATGCTACGACTTGAGTGTGAATGGAAATGGATTTCAAAGACATTGAGAAACTGAAAATCTCAAAAGATAGTAGTGGTGAATATGATGAGGAAAAATAAATTCATTCTCTCATTGCAAAGAAGATCCGGAAGGGAAAAGGTAAATTCATAGGGAAGTTACCTCTTGCTTGCTTTTGTTGCGGAAAAGTTGGTCACATTGCCTCCCAGTTTTCCAGAAAGATCGATGATGATAATATAGATTCTGAAAACATTGATAATCCTTAGAAAAGGTTTTTCAAAAGTGGATTCTTTAAATCATGAAAGAAAGTACCAATGAAGAGTTTTGTCTATGAAGAGGAATAAGATGATCACGAATTCTGTGATAAAGAAGAACTAGAATTTAAAACTGGGAACCATGGTCCCATGATGGCCACAGTTGAAAAATCGGAAGATACTGGTGGAGAAAATCAGTTGACAATAAGTGCCAATCCCAAGATGCATCTTAAGGATATTGTAAGTATGATTAATATTAAATTTAAGAGTTGCAATAAGTTGAAATCAATTTTAAAAGAATCGACTGAATATATTGATCATCTTGAAGCTGAAATTTAATGACTAGAAGAATTGGTGAATGTACATTCTAGAATACTTGAAATAAATGATAATGTAGTGGATCTGAAGCTGAGAATTGAAGAGAAGGAAAAGATTATCAGTGACCTCACCTCCATATTAGAGTAAAATTCCAAGATTTCTGAGCGTCCTAAGGAGGAAATTGTTACTATTAAGAGTAAACTTCAAAAAGATTCAATTTCAAAAGAATCAAGGAAGAAAATACAGTTTGTAAGGATCTCAGATACTGAGGTTTTGGAGTGATATAAACGTTTCTCTAATGGGGTTGAAAGGATTTTAAATGATCAGAGACCTGCCTGCATGGGAAATAGTGGAATTGGTTGTGAGGAAAAGTCGTCATGTGGTGAAAAAAAAGGTAACCCAAATAAAGTCATGCTTAAAGAGGGTAATGTGGAAAATTCAGCTGAAGTTCTTAAATAGAAACCCCCAATTCAATATTAAATAAGAAAATATGATTATCCTCGAGCCTCCTTGAAAAAGGGTCCCTCAACCTATTATCCCACCGAATAATGAATGAGTTTAAATAGAGTGAGAAGATATTTAATCTCAAGAATTTTCAGTTCTGTGGAGATTTAGGACATAACAAGTCTTATTATGAAGAGTTAAGAATCTATCTGAATGGAGAAGATATGGGAGTTCAACGGAGGAGAAACAATTCACATCCTAATTCTTTTAGAAGAAACAATTTCTATGGATATTGTTTTGGTTGTTCTACCTTTGGTCATAAGTCTTTTAATTGCAGGCAGGGGGGGACATGGACACCTCAAACCGGAGTTCAAGAAAAGTCAAATCCTGCTAACAAGATAGTGTTTATGTTAAAAATAGGTTTTCTCCTCTTGAAGAATACTTCGAATATGAAGAACCAATGTACACAGATGAGATAATTGGAAGTCCATCAGTGCTCTATACTGAATCCAATGTCTCATAGAAAGAATGGAAGAAAATTGAGAGATCCACCCTTGCAGAAGAGGCCCTCAAAGCAAAAAATAAAAATAAACAACCTGGATTCTGGATAATGGGATTTCATCTCATATGATAGGTAATGCTGGCCGGTAAATAGATATCAAAAAAAAAATGTTGATGGTATAGTACGATTTGTTAATGACAAAGCACTAAAAATCAAAGGTAGTGGAAGTACTGAATTAACAAATGGAGATATAAAGAATATTGAAGTCCTTTATTTAGATGGCCTACATCATAATATATTCAGCATGAGTCAACTCTATGACTCGAGAATTATAGTTACTTTTAATCAAAAAGGCTGAACTAACAAGGGAAAGAAAAGCAATTCACTTATGAAGGGATGCAAAAGAGAAGGAAACTTGTATCTGGTTCATAGTAATGAAAATTTTTGTTACAAGACTATTGAAGAAGAAAAAAATTCCTGGCATTGAATACTAGGACACATAAATCCACAAGACATGGAGGAAATATAAAAATTGAGTATTGTGTTGGACATTCCCAACCAGAAGCATGAGCGTGAAAAGTCTTGTGATGCTTGCATTCATGGAAAGTTGGTCTGCCGTTTGTATTGGCCAAAGATGAAAAGGGCATCTCATCTTCTTGATACAATTAATACTGATGTATACGGGGCGAAAAATGTTTCCAAAAATCATGGAGAAAGGTACATTGTCCATTTCATAGATTATTACAGTAGAATGGCATGTGTAATGGTCATTCACAAGAAACGACAAGTGCTTGAATGCATGAATTTTTTTTTTGAAAATTTCTAAAAATGATACTATACAAACAATCAAAGTGTTATGATCTGAAAATGGAGGGTAATACAAATAAATTGAATTTGAAAATTAACTGGGGATTCATGAGATACAACATGAGGTAGCTGTTGTGAGAACTCTAGAACAAAATGGAGTTGTTCAACGTAGGAATCGACAGGTGAAAAACATTGAACGAACTATGCTAATTGAGAGTCGTATTCCCTGACATTATAGGAAAGAGACTGTTCAAGCTAAATGGTATATTTAAATTTGAACAGGTTATTATATGAGTGAGATGAAGACACCATATGAATTGTGGCATGGAAGGATGCCCTACATGAAATACTTTTGAGTTTTTTGTAGTAAATTCTTCATAAAGAATAATGAAAAAAATCAATGGAAGTATGGTGAAAATGCAAATGAAAGAATTTTCCTTGGATACTCAATGAATATCAATGCCTACAAGTGTTTCAACAAGCGATTAGGAAGGATCATGGAAAGCAGTTATATTAAGACCATTGAGGAGAAATCGACAAATGCATCATGGTTTTCATATAAGGATGTGATAGAAAGTGGGGATGTAAATTGACATGGAGTAGCTATAATTACAATAATAGAGGAATGTGGAAAAAACACTCAGCAGTCACATCATTATGATGACTAAGAAGAAGAATCCAATGTTGAAACCTTGGCTGGAGAGAATGCAACTGAAACTCATAGGGGAAATTGAAGAGTTGAGATTGACCCATCTAACATTATTGAGGATTGAAGTGAACCCACACAAAATAAGGAGGGTGAGTAATAACAAACAATCTGAATTTAAATCAGTTGTAGAGCCATCATCATTTGAAGAAGCTGCAAAGGGTGAATCATGGGTGACATTCATGAATGAAGAGTTAGACCAGATTGAAAAGAATCAGACATGGGATCTTGTCCAGAGACCCAAAGTTCACAATGTGATTGGTACAAAATGATTCTTCAAAAACAAGAATGATGAGATATATGTGTTATTAGAAACATGTAATGATTGGTATATAAAGGATACTACCATATTGAAGGTGTTGAGGTTGATGAAAACATTTCTCCAGTGTCTATACTAGAGTCAATAAGGCTTTTTCTTTTCATGTAACTCCAAAGAGGATATAAAGTATATCAAATGGATGTCACGACATCATTTTTTAATGGTGTACATGAAGAAGAAGTCTACATTGAACAAACAGTTGGTTTTCTTCTTGGTACTGATGAAAAAAAGTTTTGAAAACTAAAGAAAGATCTATATGGTTTGAAGGAGTCACAACAAGCATGGTATTTTCGGCTGGACAAATTTCTCATGAAGCTGGAATTCAAAAGCGGAGGAGTAGATCAAAATATATATGTGAAGAATTATCTAAAATATCATTTCAAGGTTTTAGTGTATTTTGATGACATTATATTCAGTGGCAGCACCAAAAAATCAGTGGATGAATTTTCCAATCACATGAAATCAGATTTTGAAATGTCTATGATTTTTGAGCTCACATATTTCTTGGAGCTGCAGGTGATTCAAAAGAAGGATTACACATTCATTTCATAGGAAAAATTATGCATGAGAGATACAAAATAAGTTTAATATCCATGACTCCAAACCAATGTAAACACTGATTGATGTTGGAACCAAACTTGGAAAGCATGAGGATGTGACATGGGTAGATCCCACCATGTACATGAGGATAATTGGGAGCCTATATATACCTAAAAGTGACAAAGCCAGATAATTGTCTTTTCAACATGTCTAGAAGCCTGCTTTCAGAGTAATACAAAAGAGGAACATATGGAATCTATAAAATGAATCATGATGTTTTTTCAAGGTACTAAAAATTGTGGAATATACTTTCATGCAAGAATATGCAATGAATTATCATCATTTTCTGATGCTGACTGGGCTGGCAATGTAGTGGATAGATAGTCCACCAGTGGTGGTGCAATATTTTTTCTAAATAAATGCATTGGCTGTTTGAGCAAGAAACAGGAAAGTACTTCTCTTAGTACAGTTGATGTTTAGTATATCTCCACCACAAAGGCATGCACTCAACTACTATGGATGAAGTAACAACTAACAGATATTGGTGATGAGGTGAAAAACCAATGGTGATTTACTCTGAGAACAAGAGCGCCATTGATCTTATGAAGAATCACGTTCATCATTCTTTTACAAAACATAATGAAATTAGTTATCACTTTATCAAAGAAAATAGTGAGAAAGGCATGATTAGAATGGATCGTGTGGGAAAACATGAGCAAGTGGATGATATCATGACCAAGCCACTGTTAGCGGCTATGTTTGAGAATCATCGGTTGATCCTCGGTGTTCTGCCACCTCCCAGAGCGTAAGGAGGATACACAATTCTCCTCTCACCAGTTATGTTACTGCTTTTTACTCTGTTTATGGATGTGATGCAGGTTTGTCGGGGATATACTATCTAGGGGGAGTGTGTTTTGAGCTGAACAATGAACAATTTCGGGTCATTGGGTTTATTTTCAATGGGGGAGGAAGGAATAAATTTCGGCATGTTCATCCATGTCATGGATATATAATTATTCTGTTACATGATGCAAATTCAGTGTCGGTGATAGGATGAGAAGGATGTGAAGGTTATGAGAATTCAGTGTCGGTGATAGGATGAGTAGAATTCTAAGGAATACTTTTGACATTTTATTATTCTAGGACATTTTCAGCTAATTTCATGGGTGTTATTGAGAATTCCAAAACACGGGAACCCAATTCAATCCTCCTCTCTTGTTTTCTACACCGAGAGTGTTGGATGAGTTAATTGTTGCATTTTTTGTTTTCATGTGTATGGGGATCTATTGAATTTAATTAGTGATTAGAAATAAACCCAAAGTGGGAGATTTTTGGAACCATGGGTATTCTATACTTGAATTAGAGTATGGTTTGAGTTTGTTGTCAATCTTCAGTGGATGTTCAGAATGTGTGTGAGTAGAGTGATTATATAGTTCAAGCCGAAAACAATATTAAAGGTGTTGTTGTTTCCCAGTGCTTGCCAAATTTTTGTGCCTCAAAAATGGAAAATGAAGACATGTATTGTTGGTAAAAGGAGGTGTGCACAAAGGGGATGTGGTGTGCGAAAAAGGAGGGTTCTGCATGAAATATTTGGGTTGGCAGTGAAAAATAGAATGGTGCGCGAAATAGTTGATCGAGGTTTTTTGAGAAAATTGTGTTTCAGAATCAGAACTTTGAAAAATGGAAAAGGCATGGGCTGTGAGGAAAAACTGGAATGTTCATGAAAAATGGTACCTGTGCGAAATATAATGCGCCAAATGAGAGTATTTATCATGCCACAAGGGGTTTTTGCGCGCGTCGGTTAGAGAAGCCTGTAAATAAGAGGTGATCCCCCTCATTCTGTATGGTTGAGGACTTAGAGAAGATCCAAGGTGTAATGAACGTAAAATGTTCACTTAAAGGGGATTGCACAAAAAATATCAGGTTGCATGAAAAACTACGTGCTGCGTAAAATATTCTCACATGAGAGAAATCTTCAGGCTTGCGTGAAAATTTCGGGCTGTGCGAAAACGGAAAAGTTGTGCGTAAAAATTAGGGCGGCGCGTAAAAGATTTAGTTGCGAAAAAAAGGATGTTGTGGCGTGAAATATTTTTCCGTGTGAAAAGGATATATTGTGAGCAAAGGTAAGTTCTTGCATGCACAGGGTTGGGGTTGCGCACAATTGTTAGTGAAACATGTTTTCTTGTTATAGTTTTATGATACAATGGTGCAGTGGGTACAAGTGCATTATTTCTGTACTTCTATGCAAGTAGAGTCCCATGCTAAGCAGATGCAAAGACTTCAATGCGAATCTTTTGAGGAGACCCTCATGTCTATAAAATGACTAGGACTTCATCAAAAGAAGTGATCCAGGGGGAGTCAACGGGAGTGACCTGAGGGATGTAGTGGGATATTCCTAAATAGTTGTAAC
The DNA here is from genome assembly GCA_963277665.1 of Viscum album. NCBI lineage: Eukaryota > Viridiplantae > Streptophyta > Magnoliopsida > Santalales > Viscaceae > Viscum > Viscum album. Next base: position 933,666,946 of record OY728121.1, read on the forward strand.
GGAAGTGAGCCTGGGATATAGTGATTCTTCCCAAACAGTTGTAATACACAACTAGAAATGAATAGTGGAAATTGGTATGACCGACAGCCTGTCGATGTATTCTCCTTGGATGTAGCCCTTAGTGATGAACCAAGTAAAAGGTGTTGTGTCATCTCTTTGCATGTTAATGTTTTTTTCCTTCCCATATCCAACATACATGTTAAACTAGTTCCTACCAATGTGGGAACACGATCTATTAGTTTAAAAGAAAATTTTGACACCTTGATTCACCCCTCCCCTCTCAGGGTGTCCCAGGGATAATCAGTAAATTCCTTTTTTGTACTTAAAAATGAATTTGTCTAAAAATAGGTTTCATTGCGATCTGTACATTTATTTAAAATAAAATTCTCGAACATATACAAATTTAATCAGATTAAATAGATTAAAATTTTAATTATGATAGATAATATAATTTTATATATTCAAATTAATTTTTGGTCATTGTTAATAGTAGAAATTTTAAATGTTTAATAGCATGGTTTACATTTAAAAGAGTTTTGTTGGGGGTGGTTTAATCCAAGAGATAACGATAGGATGTCCACAAAAAGATTTCTAATTATTTTATTTATTATATATCAAACATATCATATCCAACAATATTATAATTTTTTTATTTGGATCCATCTTTACATGAAAGTGACCTTATATCATTGAAATCTTATTTGAAATTTCTTATTTATCCCTCAATTCACCTATAAAAGGGAACATATTATCCTCCCTTTTTTGAAAAATTTATTCCTTATATATATAAGACTATATAACTTATAAAACGTTCATATAATCATTATATTCATCCTATAGATTCATATCTTTTCCTAATACCAATCCTTTATTATCATTGGTGCATGAAAAAATCAGTTTTGTCCAATATGATGTAAAAATCCTAGATAAGCTCTTTGAATTTTATTTATTTTACCACTTACTATAAAATTCTAGTATACAAAACATATTATTATTAAAATATTGTAAATATAATTTGATATTATTATAATGATTTAACTTCCATTTCCCATATATTCTCCATCTAATGGAAGATGAATGTATCACCCATGCATACATGTTGACTACCGCCTCCCCATAGTGACAAAAATAATTTTCCATCATCTTATTTCATGAATGGTTATTATGAAAGATTTATTTATTATTTATTATTTTTTTAAATTATTATTATTTTGTAATTATAATAACATATACACATTCTTACTTTTTGTTCCATTAAAAAATGATCACATCGCTCGTGTGTACGTGTGGACTACTTCCTATACAAAGTGATGTGGTTTATTTTCCATTTTTTATTTCAATGGATTATAATAATGATTAATTTAATGAATATATATATATGATATTTATAATATAATAATAATTATTTTATTGTGAATTAACATTTATCATTCATTTTTCCATCAATTGATTAATGGAAACATCATGCTTGCATATGAATGAAGTATCGTCTCTACATAGTGATTCAATTAATTATTATGAAAAAAATTAATTGAATGGTTATAAAATAATATATAATGCTAAAATTTGATAAAAATGATATTATTAATATTATATATATGATTAAACTATGATCATAGTATATGTAATAGAACATCAAAAACAAATCGTTAATAAGAAATGGTGTATTTAGCACCAAAAATAATGACAACAACATATAATTGTCTAAAAATAGGAATTGAAATGTTATAAGTGGATCATATATAGTATTATAAGTATCAATATTATTTTATAATATAATTTTAAATAATATAAATTTATTATATAGGATTTCATAGAACTTATGAATCTAGATAGATATATGGTATGGGTTTCATTTTCTCTTTTTCAAATTCCCATGATATATTTGATATTAGAAACCCAAATATATTTTATGCGGTGTGATTATTGTACAATGAATTTGTTTTAAAAATTTATGAAATAATGGGTTTTAAGAACCATGTCACATTCTTTTTTACAGTTACTTCAATTCAGATGATACATATATTGTAAGGGTTCTTCATCTCAATTTTGTTTCATTGAGACATGTTACATTTTATGAAACAATTTATGTTTTTGAGGTATAGATAAAAATAGTTTTCATTTATATCATTTATACATATTAATTAAAGGTATTTAATTGTAAAATTAAAAATTATTCATCGAAGGTGTCTTGATTCAACAGTTACCAAAGTGGTATTGGTTTTTCATTTAACTTTTAATTCTATGATACAAATTCCATACTCACCACATTTATCTTTGATATGGTGTATGTAATTCTTATTTTAGATTTATTATAATGAATTTATTTATATTAATGGTACATAATAATTTTTTTTAATTTATTACTGTACAGGGGGTTATGATTCAAATGTTTTGAAAGAAGAATGAGTTTTATATTATATTCTCATTTTTCAATGGGAGTTTTGTTATTATTTTTTGATATTAAAAATTTATCATACATCTATTATAAATATGATATATTTTATTATCCTCTACTTATTTCAAAAGAATACATGTTCTTATTTCATTTTCCTCTCTTTATGTACTCAAAAGTTCAACAGAACACTTTATAAAAAACCATAATCATTTTTTCCTTTTAGATTAAGAATATTTTTTTTCATGAACATATATTTTCATAAACAATTTTAATATTTTGTAGAGATTTATTAAATTAATTTTTACACATGTTTGAATTGTATCAATTTATTAATGTAATTTTTTTTCTTCTTCCATAATATATTATTTTGATTTTTTTTAAAAAAATTTGAGATGGGTATTAGTTTTTATGTACATGATATAAATTTCATTTCCCACAAAAAAATATTTTATTTTTATTTGATGATTAGTTATAAATTTTCTTTAGTTATTTAAAAATAAAATTTTATCCATAATTTTTTTTTTAAATTATAGATTTTTAATAGTTGAATTAAGATTAGAAATTTCATTTTTCTTACGAAATTTTTTAGTGATTTTAAAAATTAATTATTATTCATAAATGTATCTTTGGATGTGTCTAATATATTACAATATATTTGATCCATTGTCGTACTCTTAATTTTTATTTCTGTTGATTTTTTACGGTTATGAGGTTGAAATTTTGAGGATTCTATTTTAATTTTGATTTCAAAATAGTTTATGTAATTATAGATGTTGTGATGATTTGTGGAATACATATAAATTGGTTCCGATTATACGAAGGTTGATTCATTTATAAACCAATGATGGATGGTCATATTTAAAATGAAGGATGGGTGGATTGATTATATCCCCTAAATGCATTCAAGAAATGATGAGAGTGTCTTTAAACCCTTAAGAGATGAAATTTTCAATATTTTTTTAGATATTATAGAGTTTAAAATATTGAGGATTCTTTTAATGCAATTCTAGATTTTATTGAGAATGCATTTCCATTAGGGGACTTTCTCTAAAATGGTAGTCGTGGGTGTGATTCTTGACTAAGGAAGGGATTTTTATAATTTTTTGAATAAAAAATAATTATTTATTATGCTTTTGAAATTTTATCAAGGATCATGCTTGATAATTGATGATTCCACAATCTTATGTTTGATGTTTTTTATTTAAAAAATAATATTACTTGATTCATGATTTATTATACTTAATGTTTTGGGTATGATTATTGTATGTTTTGTTCACGTTATCATAACCCTAATAATATATTCCGTAATATTACAGTTATTAAGTGATATATATTATATTTACCATTACTAATCATCTTTTATAAGTATTTCATATGTTTACTTTCCCTGTATATGAAGAAATATTTTATGTTTGGTATTCCCAAGAAGGGTGTTAGTTATGAATACCCTAGTGGGATACGGTATTGATATTTTATGTACTAGTTATTTTCATATTATTGTTTCCAAAGTCAGTAAAACTATAAATTTCTACCATGAATCATTATTATATGCAATGTATATTCAATTATTAATATGTGTTATATATATATTGGAAGGTGTGGTGCTTACAGGGAATTCAGAAGAGTTTCAAATAAATCCAAAATGAATGCAGGATATTATAGGAACAACCATAAAAGTGTTCTTATTTTTCATTTACCTATCTATATATAATGATAGTTATTAAATGTATTTTTTCCTCATTACTATTAATACAGGTTTGGTTATCATATTTTGAGTTATGTATCCCTTAGATTATAATTTTATCTTGGTTTTCTTTAGAGTATTGAAAAATTTAATGTTTTTTCCTTTATTATCTTTTATATGTGATGATTCTAGCTAATAGTTTCTCAATATAGATATATGGGAAACTATATAATCATGTATAATATTAGGACAATAGAAAATTTATATTTCATGAATCCTATTGATTTAAAATGTTCATAGGGGGAATTGTACCATAGAACCAACTTCACCTTTATTCCAAATATAACATTGTATTTTGCAGGGTATATATTCAAGTACCCATTATATCTAAATTAAAAATTAAAATCACTATAATTTTTTTGAAATAGATAGAATATTTACCTTAAGATATATTTCTGTATTATTATATTTATATTATGTTCATTATTTTCAATTGAATTATTAATAGAAATATTAATTAGAACAAACTGACCTCATCCTAATGGGATTTGGTTTGAATTTGATCCTACATGAGGCCTTATAAGGTTTTCAATTGATGGTCAACTGAGAGTTATTATAAAATAATAATTCTACTGACATAAGTTTTTGATCCCAAAAATCATGTAAGTAAAATAATAAATACTTTTGTTTATCCATAACTATTGGGTAGTTTAGTAAGTATCTCCATTCATTTAAGGATCATAAAGAATTACAATGTAGATTTATATGCTTAAAACGAATAAAAAATCATATAAAAAATTAAATTTAAACCTCTAAGCATAATATGATATAATTTATGGAAATTTATTTTGATGTCTTTCTACATAACATCTAGAAAATTATAAACTATAATATAGAGTGATATTTCTCCAAATTGATAAAAATAGGAAGAGTTTTTTATTTTATTATGCACAAATCAAATATCATTGATTTAATTTTAAATTTTTTTATGCCCTATGAAATTTTATTTCAATAATTTGCACACATACATTATCTAATTAATAGGGATTATATCACACTTTGGGGATATTTTTTCTCAAATTTGACTCGTTGGTGAATCAAAATTCTTAAGGAAAACTATTTTTTTTCCCACAACATGTTTTCATGAAAATAGTTTTCTCAAGGATATGTATACATATAAACATTCGTAATATGTATAAAACATTCACTAAATGGGACTCATTTAATGAATCATTATATAATTCTATAAAGGATGGAATGGATATATTTTAAAAAATATCAATATATATTCCTTATTATTTCTAAAATCATATACCATAGCTCATCCAATTGATTCAATTTTCTTATAACACCCAATACAATCATTTTAACTCCTATTAATATTAACCCAAATCGATATTTTTTTATTCTATAATGGTCACATTAAAGTTTAGTTGAAACTAAAATTTTCGAAATTCAAATAAAATAATCATAGATTACAAATTCCAAATTATAAACACTCATCAAACAAATACATGAATAAAAAATTTGAATTCCCACATTGAAACTAGTACCACCAAACTTCTTAATACCATAAGATCATAAGCCATGATCTACATACTATATCGAGTTATGAAGTGTAGATTCTACATTGTAAACCATGTCATCGTCCCTATCATAAAATCACTATTATCCCCATCATCAAATAATCTTCATCTTCATATCATCACCATTATCAACAATTCTGATGAACACTACCACAACTAGAAACAAACTTCACCAAAATCAGAGACAAAAATTGAAATAAGAACCAAAAAAGAATTAATCAGATTAATCCACTAAAAGAGTTTGATTAAGACAACATATTGATCAATAAACTATAATAATTTATTTCATCTGGAACCCAATGAGAGAAATACAAAAATCGGCCACACCTTTAAGAGATCATTGGATAGTCAAAAAAACACATCGCCAAACACCCTTGGAGACAATCAGACATGAACAATTCAGAAAATAGAATTGGACCAGGATGTTAGAGAAGAGTTGAGGGAAATAAGGACTTGGAATATATCCACACCGTCAAAATAATTTATTCCCAAAAACCACATCATCATTTTGAGGAAGAGAACCGAACTGATTCACCCGCACTCCACCATCAAAACATTGAAACATCTCTACCCAACTAGATAAACCATCAATAGAAAATATGATCACCTAGAATAAGAATGAGTCTGACAATGCATATTAAAAATATAAAAGTAATTACACATTAAAATACATCCAAAAAACTGAATAATATGAATAAGTGGAGGAGATAAAGAATACAATTCCAAAAAATAACAAAAAGTTAGATCACTACCACCCCCTCCAACACCATACCATGTTGACCCAAAACCCTTATCAAGCCTCAATAAATGGGTTTGATCATAATGGGTTGGCCAATATAATAAGAGGATAAGAACACCACCAAAATAAAACATCTATTCCAACCTAAACCATTTGAAACACCATCACAATGAACCATATTAGAGGTATGATGCATAGGTTCAGCTAGACAGAGGGGTGGTGAGTACTGCAAAATATCCACACTAGAGAAAATCACTAGTTGGTAAGGGGGAACAAAAATATGAGATATGGAAGAGAAAAAGATTTAAATTGAATAGAGAAGTTATATCACTATCGAACGGTACCACAATAACCCTTGTTGGAAGGGGGATTTGAATGATCATCAGGATAATAGAGAGTTTAAGGGTAATTCAGAGCCATTAATGGGATTGAAATTGGATAGAAATGATGGTTTAATGACAATGACAGGATCATCAAAAAATAAATAATCCATTCCATCACATTCCCTTAGTAACACACCCCAATCATCAGGGTCTACATACTACTTCCATGAGTCTTTCCATACAATTGAGGAGGCATTAACTCAATTTGAGTGGGATATCTATAAATAAATAATGTATCACTATGTAGGTGAAATGTACATCATACAATAGAAATTAACATTTAGGGTAACAATCCCAAATAAAAAATATTTTTCTAACACACAAATCTATGTTCCAAACATAAACTCCTCTATATAGATCCAACACCATGTGAAACAATACATATAATAAGAACACACTTACACACCCAGAAATCTAAAAAATACTTGAAGGTTCCTTCAAAATACCCCATGGAACAATATGTATATCAAAGTAAACATATAGGATTTGATAATGAAATAGTCAGAATGAAAACTACATGGTTCTGACATACATAGAATAAACCCAAGTGGGAGGTTTTGATGAATATGCACACATAATAAATATATAAAAACATATTGACCATGGATATCAATCAAATCCTTATATAAACATATAATTAATCACTCCATAAGTCAATATCAACTAGAAATGATAACTCATTATACAAGGAGTTTATATACCTATAACACGTTTTTCGTACATAAATGGGGATATAAGAAAACTGATGGAATGTTTCAAGGTTTGATACATGTCCCACTCAAGGAAATTTAATAGTGTAAAAAAATATTAGATAGTCAACCAATATTCCATATTCATTAATACGGGAGGGGATACAATATTTAGGGAATTAGGATCCCATCCTATTCATCATACTCCATATATGAATAAATTTATACAATCAGTACAATATAAAAGTACCCCTTCAAACATGATCATTATTCATCAAAGTAGTGAACCATCACAAGGAAACAATATTGATTATAAAAATCAATGTTTTTTATTTAACCAGAAACAATTTTCTCAATATATCATAATATAATTATTTATCATGTGACAATTATATCATAAAAAATCTAATTATCATCAATAAAGATAATAAATATTTCATTGGAAACATTGTGTAACATATGGACCAAAAATACTCCAAGTAACATATTGTAACTTCAAAAACCTTTTTTAGTCATAATTAATGAATTTGAGATTGTACATGCCCTAAGAATACCTCCCTATATTATAAAAAATTCTAATGACTAGAAATGGTATAAGAGGATATATTGGGGAGACTATACCATCTAGTATGATTAATAATATTAGCTAAAATTGGAATAATAAAATCTATCACATTCCATAAGAAGTACATTAAAAAAAAATCCAAATAATATGAAACATAAAACACTAATAAAATAAATAATTTCATAAATTAAACTAAATAAATAAAAGTTATTCCTAAAAAATAAATATCTAAATTTGTTTTGATTCCATACCAGATCCGATCATCGATTCTCTAATCCAAACTTATTCCATCACCCATCAAACTGAGCGGTCATTCCCTTATAATAACCTATAACAATGAAATATTCTTGGGAATTAATGGAAACATAATAATGGTGTGAGTAAAACTCAGTAAGAAACCATAAATTGTGTCCAAAACATATTCAGTCTGATTGATGTACAAATAGATTTAAATGTAAATAACTATGTTCTGACATAAATTTTTTGAAATAAAATATAATTGGTTTACCCTTGGATTTAGGGTGGGACTGGGAACCAACCATACCTACTTTATCTAGTGTCAGGAGTCTTTGTGAAAAAATTCAAATGTTCTTTGTTATAACTACATGAATGTACTAGATCCAAAATTTCACATCATGGTTACCCAATATTAATAATAGATTATATATGCATAATGGATCCTTGTAATGAATTTAAGTTCCCCAAAAATTAATAATAAATTACTCATGAATACCCAATCATTTGAACCATATCGTGGTACCCTAATTGTAGTAACAAAAAACATGGGAATACCATGCACTTCGAATCTCATCTAGGTCACCCAACATTGATAATCAATAATAAAATTATACCAGATCCTTTGAACCCTCTAAAAGTCCTCCAATAGTAAAAAATAATAATATCTTCACATCATATCCTTATAAAGACACCAATTCCCCCTATATTAATATTCAGTTGTATCACATAACTAACTCCACAACCAAATGTTATCATTTTATTAAACAATTCACCAAAAAAATATATTGTCAGGAATTTAAAAATTAAAATACATCTAGGGGTATCAACTGTTAAATAAAATATAACACATGAAGTTTTCGTATGTTCCAAAAATCATTGAAAAGGTCCACTAATCGTTTGGTATGAACATGGAACGCCTAAATAAATCACATTAATTTCCCTTTTATTTTTCAAGGGTTTTCACACCTTATATTGTGGCATATATCTAGGGAATTATAAACCATTAGACTAATCCAATCATGTGGAATGGTTAAACCTATTAGTATGTAAACAAAATATAATTATTTATCAAGGAAGACTAATAATGAAATATATTTTCATAAACACATATCATATATATATAATAAAATTGTATCAATACTTGAAGGGATACTTTTACTATAATGAACTTATATTTCACTATATGTTTTATTTAAATAAAATAAATGTGTTTCATTGATTTGTCTCCACAAAAAAGTAAAAAATGTATTATATAAAAAAATTTAAAAAAAATTATTTGAAAAATTATTATTTCTTGTAACTAAAAATATATTTTTTTAAATGTCATTTCAAATTTACAAACTTAAGATTGATATTTTATAATATAAGATACGTTTTCCTTAAAAATATTTTTAATACATTACAAAATTAGATTCTTAAAATTAAATTTAATAACTTATATACATTGAATAAAATAAAAATAATTTCACATTCTTCAATTGTAGGTACAAACTATATAAAATGAATAATTTTAATTTTTATTAATAAATTTATACATATATTTGGAAAAACCCATTTATTATGATAAAATCAAATTTTGTAAATAAGAAAAATCTGAAGCTAATGTGTTGAAAACATGTTTCTAAATGGGTATTGATGGAATTATCTAAATAAGAACTTATACTATCCATTATCTATAAATTTGAACGACACATTCCAAGATATTGACTTCCCATTATTAATTTTTTGGTATTTATAAAAATGTCACCCCTTTACACTTTTAAAAGGGGAAATCCTCTACTATCTTACATGATCATTAAAAACCATTTAGTTGATAATAAAATCTACCCAAACATATAAAAAAATCAATAAAAAATTCTAAAGAGGTTCTATAATTTTTATAAGACCACCTAATAATGGTTTAACCCCCTTTAGAGAAGAGATAATCCTTGTATTAGGGTATATGTTTCAATCTTCTTATTTATCATTTTTATTTCATTATGGGGACTTATTTTTCAAAAAATTACATTTTACAATATTAATATGATAAAAAAATTATAAATAGAGTGTTGAAATGTTATTTAAATTATTTTATAAGAATTAACCACAATTTACATTTTCCATTAAGAAAAAAACATGAATAATGTGTATGTGAGAACTACCACCCCCATGATTTAACATGTTTGTTTTCCTTCATTGAGTAGCATGGTTGATTAGAAAATTAAATTTAATATATAATTATTAATTCTATATGTTATTGAAAATTAATTAGGGATAAATGATATCATTTTTCTCTCATATACTATTTAAAATGAAAACATCATCCATGTGTATCTGCATACTACCAATTCAATAGAATACTAGATTACACTATTCGTTAATTCCTTTCATGGATGGATCAAGGAAGGAGTTTAAAGGGTAAAAATAATTTTTATAAAATCATTAATGTTATATTATAAAAAAAACTAACCTATTACTAGTATGATCAACAAAACATCATCATAAATTCAACCATTATGAATAAGCATACTATGTGGAAGACAATATCTTCATACTATGTAGTTTCTCCATATGAAGTATATTATTTATTATATTATTTCAAATTTTGATATATCTCACTAATAATCACTAAATAATATCCTAATTATTCTGGTAAAATGTTATGATAACTGAACAACCACACAATAATCCATTAATAATGGTATGCTCATTTTAATCCGGTTTGACCCCCTACATGAACAATTCTATGAATTTATAACAAAGACGAATATAGTATAATTATTATTTGAATAATATGATACAAATATTAAATTTATAATTTATTTTGGTTTTGGATTGATTAGGTAAATTTTCAACTAATTAATTATGAAAACATATTTCATTCATTATGAATCACAACAACATACACTTCATCGATTTAATCATCATGAAAAAATATTAAATCTGTACTAAAAAGACTTTAAAAATCCCAAAACGTTAAAAAAATTAAACTCATGTACCTTTATAAATATCATATTTATTAATAATTTTTAAATATCATGAAAAAAATTATGAAACTAGTATAAATTATCAAAATTATAAACACCTGATGTGGGAAAATAAGTAGAAATTCAATAATATAAATGTAGAGAATAAATATATATGATGTGTATAAATGGTTATAAGTATTAAAATGGTTTTCAATTCATTTATTATGATATTTATGTTTTTTATAAATAATATTTGAGTTTATTCAAGTAAGTAAAGATATAAGTAAACAATTGTAGTTAGAAATTCCACTTATTTAAACATGTTTTGTATTATATACTTAATTTTAATTATGTGTTTTATGTACTATCTATTTGAGATATTATACCATTATATACATTTTATTAATGAAAATTTATGTCTAATTTAAATCCATCTATTTTATGAGGTATTAATATAAATTCTCTTCATATAGTAAGCATGTTTGTTAAGTTAATTCTTAATCATTGAGATACAAAAACTATTCTTTAAATTATTTATTATATATTGGTTACATTACACCTGATGATTGTATTATATTTTATTTTATATTTTCCATATTTATATTTAAATTATTACCACATAAAACTATTTTCTAAATTTCTAACCTTATGAAATACGTTTACTATAGGGGATTTTGGTAAGTCATTATTATTTCATTGAGTTAAAATTTTATGTATTAAACTTTTTATTCTAATTTCACTATTTTATTCCATTGAAAAATTCACATGACATTATCTAATATATATAAATGTGTAAAATGAGTTTTTTTATAAATCTATTTCCATTAATGAAATAATATTTCATAAAATTATAACATACTTTGAATAAATATTATCCTCTTTAACTGATGATTTCTATTTCCTACCTATGATTAAGCCTCCCTACAACATTAAACTATAATTATTTGAAACCCTATTATGTATTAACTCATTTTACACCCTTTATTCTCTTTACATTTTCAAAATAAATTTTTCATATACTTTTTACAATATGGGTTGTTAATAATGGTATTTAAAAATATTAATATTGTTATTTCCTCCTTTTACTGTCAACTATTTTATATTTCACTCCAAATTATTTTTTCATATCCACTATATAATTACAATGAAATTTTATTAATAATTTTTAATGTAAAGTATTTAGTTATACATTTGAATAATTATTATTGAATATTAATTGAATCATATTATTTTATTAAAATGATAAAAATGTTTTCTAAGACAATTCAATGGTTTCTTTATCATTTTACTCTTAACCATATAAGGAATTTTTTTGTAGCAAATTTTATTCAATGAATCAACCTATAAATTTTATTTTCAAATATAATTTTTGGGTGGCTTTAATTTTTTAATGAACCATTTTATTCATTATGGTCCATTTTGTTGATATTTTCTAGAAATTTTGTGAAACCCATTTTTCTTTATATGGATTCTTTATAATATAATGAATGAATATTTTTATGTGACACACATATTTATTGAATATTAATCGGTGGGGTTATATTTTACCGTCCAATACATTGGTTAACATTTAATATCTAATGGGGTCAAAAGGGTACATGGGTTGTATTGCAAAGCTCATAAGGTATATGGATTACATACCAAGCCTAAAGAGGTAAATGAGTCTTTTTACCAAATTCAAATATGTTTATGGGTTTCAAACCAAGAATTAATAGGTAAAAATGTTTTTTCAAAATTAAAAATAGGTATATTCATTGTATCCCAATCCAAAGGTGATACACATGTTATTATCCCAACCCCACTATGATATAAGAATCAGATTGTGATTCAAACACCACCAAGTGATTATATTACAATATACTTATGTATGTTCTAGTTTTTTGGGAGATTACAAATGTGGTTCATGTTTCCATGATTAAAAATTATTATAATATGATTAAATTACTTGATATGATTTTTATGCCACATTAATGACCATAATGTTGTCTAATTATCCAATGATCATTTGTATAATATTTAACTTTGTATTCATTTTGTCTGAAATGACAATGTTTCTAATAATATGATAAATTTAAATTATTCACTTACTAAGTGTTTATGCTCATTCGTTTCTTATGTTTCCATTACCTAGGTTTTGGGGAAGATATTTTATTATGAGACATTTAATATAATGTCTAAGATGCTATTATTATGTAGTAATATTAAAATTTATTATAGACATAGATGTTTATATTACTGATCTCAAAATACAATAGAACTATCAATTATTGGGATTTATGTTAATATTTTATGATGAAAATTTTAATTATTAATTATTTATTTTAAATTTATATTGTTCTATCTCACTTATATATCAAAAAATGTATTTAAATATTGTATTTCTCACTTAGTTGTTTGGAGTTCCAATGCCATATGTATCATTGAAACAACCTACCTTAAGAATATCAATCCCCAATTTCCCATGATCAGAAAATATTCAAGTTGGATGAATCATGAAACCTAAAAAAACTATAAATTAATTTATATAGTGTTATTGGATATGAATCTATGTTGATTCAGTGATGTAAGGTCAGAAAAAGGGATATACTTACCTATAGTAATAAATCATAACCAATGTGACTTCAATCACCCAATATTTATTTTGAGAGAGAGGAAAAAAACAATGGAAATCCCATAGATCCCTTCATATTGAGTAAGGGTTTATATATTTAAATTAAATAGAAAAATGGTATCCAAATGAAATTATCATTCCTCCCTTGATATGAAAACCATCCAAAAAGTCCACTCTCTATACAGAAGCTATTAATGAGGAAGTTGGTGGGATACCAGCTCTCCATTACTGGATCACAGGTAGTCCAGTGTGCCCAGATAAAATATAGGGCCTTTGTGAGGGAAACAAGTGTGCTGCTTCTATAAAAAAAGATGGTTAGTGGGACCAAAAAAATTTCAAAGGCACTAATAATTCCACTAATTAACCGGTGGATGGTCATTGGCTTTTTGGTTGAACTGCAACAAACCCATTTACTTCCCTTTTGAAAAATTTAGGGTTACACCCCTAAAAAACTCCAATTCTCCCAAAAAAGCAAAGAAGTAACATCTAAGGATAAATGAAGAGTTTTTACCTAAAATTAATTGCATCATATTTGAATGAAAAGGGTTTAGTCCCACTATATATGAAATCATCCATGAGATGTACTAATACGAATTTCTGACAATCATTGGCAAATAAATTATATCACTTCTCATAAAACTGAAATGTTAATTCTTACATATCGTAAAAGATGTTACGATGCTTACATAACCCTCTTATATGATTAATGATCTTCCAATATAGGGTCTTTTATCTCTAGTTTACTATACACACAAAATGCTTCTCAAAAAATCATCAGTCTCATGCTCGATATTATCAGTGCTAATAACATATGAACTACTAGGGTGATACAGATGATGAAAATTTTTCTTGGAACTAATAAATAGTCGATGGGAAAATATTTATTCCACAGCATTGATCCACTATATAATGTAAAACAAACCAATATACAAGGGGTCCAACATTCTCTATTTCCAAATACGGTGATGTCAAATCCTTATATGATACTATAAAAATACTAAATATCTTATAAAATACATTATCAGTCATCATAAATTATCAATATATGAATTATTATTTCCCAACATGGTTTCTAAATGCTTTATAATCAACTAAAAAATCATTGATGTCTCCTGCATGAGATTCAGATTGAAGAATGATAACTCACGACCTTCTAGCCAACACAATGGTGAATGTAATTTCTACCATACAAAGACAAAAATAGACCTATCTAAACAAAATCCTATATGATAATATTTTGTGTTAAATTTTATTAAGACAACTATTCACCCTTGGAGCCACCAATATCTAAAAAACATTCTCTATGTATATCCTCTATAATCAGAATGGTATGCTCAGACTGTGTATCCATCTATGGATGATAAATAAAAATCAAGTGTATCTACATACAAAGAAGCATACGTAATCCATTATAGATGATCATTGGGATGCTAGAATAAAAAATTGAAACTATAATCCTAGTTACATTGTTGAAATGCACTATCTCTCAGATGTACAACTTGATTAACTCATCCATAATTAATATCACCTGAATCGATAAATTTATTCTACCTTAGTCTATTATTGAATTTTAACCCATGTAGTTTCTTTCCTTATGAATTTCAATGGTATACTAGTCATTATGTTCATAGTGAAATCATCCCATTTCTATTCAGGTATAGGAAAAGGCTACTGAAGACCTATGAGCTTCTCGATCTCTGTCTTCACCTACTTACTGGTGGAACACCACATCACAAAACCCACTACCTCATTTTTAATAATGATCCACCATTGCTACATATCAATTTCATGATATGAATTGGTATATATTAGGTGTTGCACCATGTTCTCATTATGAAAATACATCACCAATTCCCAAAAAATACCCATGGGTACTAATACCTAGATATGGACATGAATAATCCCATCTTATTCAATGACCAGGTATATTTGCATATCCACACCATATATGATTAACATTAGTGATTAGAAATTTGGTTCTAATAATTTTCTCCTACTTATCCAATAAATATGAGTAGATGAAATTGATAAATATGTGATATATTGTCATCCATGAATCTCATGCCTGTCTAAATGAGTCTCAACCAAAAGGATCATCATCTGAGTGTAACGTTCCATATCCAGGTGCTACCCCAAGGGGTCCCATACCCGTTTGGTCACATGGACTCAAGCACATTTCCTCAAACGCTAGAGGCTACTGACTAGTAGTGAAGGACTTGGGTGTGATAGTGGTGAAACTAAGACCACATTGATATAATAACCAAGTGGAAACCAATAATAAATAGTAGCAATATCATTAATACTGTTATACAAGTCTACAAGGGAAGACTGAAAGTTAATAAAAAATTGTTGCAGATATATAAATGATTCAAGTCACATATGTCTAGGAATGTAGCCAAACAAGTCCCAATGCTAGAAAAATAGAACTAAACTAATGTACAAGAAAACAAGTAAACATCAGCAGTATCACAATCAATAGCTTGGTCCCATGCTCTCATGCTCCACAGATATCATGTACCTGATGATGATGCGTGATTGAAATTATTTATACCTACAAAAATATAATCTATTTTGGACAAAAGTCATGACCCAAATAGGGTGTGAGAAGAATCACATTAGGCAACCACCAAAATATCTATTACTAACTGTTAATGAATATATATATCATGGAATATGAAAAATTAATAAATACACAAGGAAATATTCAAAATTAAACAATACCTTAGATTCAAATTAAATTTATTTACATTTTTTAATTATTAAAACCATTGAATAATGAAATCGCAGGATCTATCCAAAGCTCTGTATCCCTTGTGTAATAGAAAACATATGTCTCATAATACCATCTAACTACTACGACCAAGTGAAGTTATGTTCTTTGTCTTGGTAGGCTCGTCACAATCAACCAATCATTCAAAATACACCCACCGTTAAGGATATCATAGTATAACCCCTATAGTTTAACTTATCATTAATTAAATAATTATATGATGAACCTCTAGGAAATCTCACACTGTCTAAACCCTTGGTCCCACAATGATAAGGACTCTATATGGAAGTACTCATAGTCAAATCCTCATATTGTATTTAGATTATATACTATGGACTATCTAAGGAAGAAATCAACATCATTTGACCCTATGGTCTCATAATAGTATACTATATACACTCGGAGGGAGCACTCACTGCCAATCCCAACTATGGTCTAGCTACAACAGGTTCTCACAACCCTATGTAATACAATAGTTCCCAAATAAAATCTATGAGCCAAAATAATCTCAACCACAACAAGGCTATGTAAATATAATTCATAACACAAGAATCAGATATAATATCAAATCCATCTTAACAACAAAAGGCAAAGAGAATAATGCATCCCATTAGACAGTTCTAGACCCAACAACCAATATCAATCGATCATGGTAAAATATATCCATAAACAAGCTAAAAATTTTATTCATAATCAAAAAACAATTCTCAAGAAAAAAACATGGCAGACATCAAATTGTGTCAAATTTCAAAAACACACAATACCCTAAACTAGGGCATTCAACACATTTTGGACACATAATCCAATGTCAGATATCGAAAGGAAGAACCACCTACCTCGAAATCATACGATGATCACTCATGACCATAGACCCTTGAATCATCCTAGGACGTTGAAGATCTACAAAATGTTCGAAAACATTCAACATTGAATAACACTAGAGAGATGAGAAACTAGGATGGGAGAATATAGGGTAAAAAGAACACACCAGTGGGAATCCAATGTAACAGACGATGCCCCGATTAGAGCTCAGATGGAGAAACATGAGGCACTTGAAGAAAATAGGATATACATCACTCTCCTATTCCAGACACATGAAGAAGAAGACATTAATGGGGATTAGACATGACCCTGGTCAAATTTATCAATTAAATGAAAAATTACATTACATGTTCATTTAATTGACTCATTGTTTACATGCCTCAACCTGCCCCGCTTTATGCAGTCCACATGGCCATGTCGTCGGCCGCTACATGGCCAGTACATGGTTACCCGTGGCAACCGGGTACACGATGTGTACTTATAAAATTTTTAAATACAACCTTTTTCAAAAAGTAACACCCAATATTAAGATCCGTACCTAATAAAGAAGATTTGGGTTCTTACAAACATCCCCCCATAAAGATATTGGTCCCTGAATTACCCTTCCACAGGTGGAAAAGATGAAACTTCCAACAAATATAGTCACTATGATTGTACGTCATCCTCCGTCTCCCAGGTCTCATCCTTAGCTCTGTCAGGATTCCATAGAACCCATACTAGAGGAATAGAATGTCCACAAATAACCTTCACGTTGTGATCCATAATCTTAATAGGGGGATCCTCAAAGGATTCATCCACCTCCAACTCAATCTCCTTTGGATTAGAAACAAGAGACTAGTCTAAAAAGTAATATAATAGCTATGAAAAATAGATGACTTAGTTCACAGCCTAATATCTTCGAGGTAACTGCATTTTATAAGTTACTAGGTTGACCCTCTCCAAAAAATCAAATGGACCAACCTAACATGATGAAAGCTTCTCTTGTCTCTTAATCCTCACATGTCCCAACTTCGGTGTGACACGTATGAAAACTTGATATCTGACGATGAACTCCAGAGGTCATCTCCATCGATATACATAAGATCTCTAGAATGTTTGTTCAGTTTTAATACTCTTTAGAATCAACTCCACCGACTCAGTGGTATTTTGAACAGGGCATGGACCGAGCATAGTTGCCTATCCTGGCACCAGCAAACCTAGTAGTGGATGACAAGGCCTAATATACATATCCTCATAATGTGATATCAGAAATGTCCCCAAAACTGTTATTGTAGAAAATCTCTACTAGGGGTATGAGTCTATCCTAATAACCCGCAAAATCTTGGACACATGCTCGATGCATGTCCTCCAAAACCAGAATTTTGCTCTCAGATGGGCCATCAGTCTGGGGATGGTAAGTTGTAATCAGAAGTACCTATGTACCCAACGCCCTTTGTAGTTCCTACAATACAAGAGAAGTAAAATGAGAATCTATGTCTAAAATGATATATTGTGTAACCTCGTGCAACAGTATAATATCTCGAATGTACGACCTTCCATTATCATCAACATTGATGTTATCTTTTATCAGTAAGAAGTGTGAAACCTTCATTAGTTTTTTAAATGAAAACACAAATAACATCATTCCCTTGATGCGACCTTGACAATCCTATCACT
Organism: Viscum album; assembly: GCA_963277665.1. NCBI lineage: Eukaryota > Viridiplantae > Streptophyta > Magnoliopsida > Santalales > Viscaceae > Viscum > Viscum album. The sequence goes on from OY728121.1 coordinate 933,686,034, forward strand.
AAATCCATCTTGAAATAATTCCACTTCCACTCGGGAATGGGTAAATACTGTAAATGACCTACCAGTCACTAATGCGCTACCTTCACCTGAAGATAGGTGGAACATATCATAACAAAACGTGAAAGACCCCCCTTTATACATGGAAACCAATATTGACAGTGTAAATATCCGTAAATCTTGGAAACACTAGGATGAACTATACATGTGGAGGAATGAAAATCCTGCTTTAGATCCTCGCATATGTATGATGAAACCCATATGCATCCCTGAACATGCAAGATATTATCCTCTCCTACGGTCCTACTAAAAGTAGAGTCATCTCTTGACACACTCTCTTATAGGACTTAACCTTCATAATCTGATAGATTCCTCATTCAACATCGATTCAGAAGAGTATAGCTAACAACTACTGAATAAAGAAACATCTACCCTTGTTTGTCGTTCACGTCAAAAGGCATCTTATAGAATTGAGCCATAAGCTGCCACTATCTACAGGCCTCCTATACATATTTTGTTTTAGTCCAATTCTTCAATGCATCAGCCACTACTTTTCCTTTTCCAGGTATATAGGAATGGTCAAAGTCAATATACAAAAGGTACCTAACCAACCTTCTCTCTCTCCAATTTAGATATCTATGAGTAGATATATACATGAGACTACTGTGGTCAGTGAACACTATAAAATTCTCTCCCAAAAGATAATTTCTCTAACAGCGTAAATCATGTACAACTAGGGAAAACTCGAGATTGTGTGTTTGGTAATTCCTCTCATGTGGACCCATCTATCGAGACCCGTCTGCAATGACTCCCTCTCCCTGCATAAATAATGCTCCCTGTATGATACCTGATGCATCATTGTAAATGGTGTAACTCTTTCCCTGATATAGAAAAATTAGTATCAGTGTTGAAGTAAAGATCCCTTTTAGGTCATGAATGACTGACTCACAAGAATATGTCCACGAGTACTTCTCACCCTTCTAAGTCAACCCTATTAGTGGTTCTTTTAAGGGTTAAAAGTCATATATAATGTTCCTGTAATAACTAGTGAGCCCAAGAAAAATCCATACCTCAAAGCCGTTTTTGGATGCTCCCAGTAATCTACTTCCCGCACATTCTTTGGGTCTACTGATACACCTTTCTCTATAACAACATGACCTATGAAATTAATCTAGTCCATCCAAAAGTTTAATTTTGGGAGAATAGCATATAACTAATGTTCTCCTAGTGTACTCAAAAAAATCTCATGATGGGTGGCCTGGTCATGTAGAGTGTGATAGTACACCAAGATATCGTCCAGAAATACTACCACAATAGAATCCTAGTATGGATGGAACACGTGTTTTAGTATTTCCATGAAAACTGTCAGCACATTCGTGAGACTAAACGACATAACCAAAAATTCTTAAAGACCATACCTACTCATAAAGGATATAAAAATAATATCTGATGGTCTAACATGTGACTGATGATAGCCATATCTCAATTCAATCATCGATAACATCTTGGATCCTTGAATATTATCCAATAGATCATCAATCCTAGGAAAATGATATCAGTTATTAACTTTCAATTGGTTCAGCTTCAGATAATCAACTCAAATTCTAAGGGTACTGTTTTCCTTCTTCGCAAACCAGATAGGTGAACTCCAATGAGAAGTATTGGGTCAGATGAAACCCATTTCCAATAACTCATATAACTGTTTCTTGAGCTCATGTAACTCTAGTGTAGCCATCCTATATAGAGGACTGGACACCGGTTCCACTCCTGGAACAAGCTCAATATGGAAATATACCTTACTCTATGGAGGTATACCTGAAAATTCATTTATAAATACATCATTGAAATGATCCACCATTGGAGGAAAGTTAATCTGTGAAGTCCCACGGTCATCCAGATATAAACTAGAAATCTAGGCTATAATTCATCCCAACCCATGATGATCGGGTATAGCTATGATCTCCTAGAAATCCTATTCTCCCTTTTGTAATAAAGATGCCACCTCTGGTGACGTGAAACTCACCCCGCATTGATAGTAGAGAAAAAAGGATTGGAAAGAGACTTACCAGTCCATTACTAGAATAACATCTAAGCATATCATCTCTAGGATATGAAGGACCCATAATAAGTGACACCCACCAACCTCAAGATGGATCTCCTTGCACTGACGTAAACTTTTTTTCATAATCCCCAAAAGAGTGTCTAGTATCATGATATCCTCATATGTAATGATATAGATCCAAAGGATCTTTACAATGACAACATATATGAATCTATGAGAAGCACCTATATAAAAAACCACAGAAGCTAAAATAGAAGAAACTAGAATCATACCCTTAACTATAGAGGGTCTGGGATCCTACTCCAACTTGGACTTCTCTAATAAAAAAGTCTAAACTGTACAGTGGACATGTGACCCTGTCTGACTACCCTACGCTGATTCATCCAATAGTCGATGACGTATTTCCAACTGCCTACCATGACCATGACCTCCCCCTCGTCCAAAATGGCCAGACGAACAACAGTTCTCAGACTGATGAGAAACTGGTGATACTTCTCTAGAATATGGAGTCATCGTAGAATATCTATCAATAGTTACTAGTGAGAAAAACTGGTAAAAATGCTAAAGGTGTCCCATCATGCCACAATATCAGCAATCAACTAGGTCCCTTGGGCACTAAGGTCTCATATCCCCAATCTTCCCACACTTGTATCATACTACTTGGCTACCTAAATAAGGGTCTCGTCTAGTTGGATCTTCACCCATAGACTCCATATGGTGCTTCCTAATTTCAGTCAGAGGTGTACCATCTATAGATGTCGAACCACCCAAGCACATAGCTCTAGACTCCCTCATATTAGGACCCGTAATCTGTTCATGGTTGAATATATAATGTATGGAATTCAACCTGAAAATGTTCAACTAGGATCATATTTCATGTTAAAATCCATAATCAAACTTCCTCGCAGTAAATAAATTTTCACCACTAAAATGAGTTTGAAGTGTCGCTACTCTATGAATTGATAATAATACTCCATGATTGAAAGAGCAGCCTAGTCCATACCCACATACTCTCAGGCTCGGTCATCCCTCAAGTTATCAGGGAAGAAATAGTAATATAAGGTCCACTAGAACTCATCCCAAGGCATAATTATTTGGTGTCCCACCTGTGAGATAACATACAACCATGTATTCGAGCAATCTCAAACAATGTATGTTTTATTCTTCACCCTCCTCTCAAAAGGTGTCTCAAGATGCTCAAAGAGAGAAAACATAGATTCTAACCATAAATCTAAAGCCTATTGTCCTCCATCTGTTACGAACGTCGGAGAATGGTACTACTAAAAACCCCACATCTACTCTGGCATAGATGGGGCAAGATGCAGTGCTCCCTCAAAGGTTTTCACAAACCTCATGAAGCTTTCTCATAACTGTGAATTAGAACCTGCATTATTTATAATAGCTTTTTCCATGACAGGCATGATGGGGGGATGTGTGGGTAGTTCCTGATATACCATTTCTAGTGTTTGATCATTTCCATATGTGATACGTACAACCGTAGGATGTCTCGGTGGAATGAATCTGCATGGTCAATAACACACCTCAGTTCATCATTGTAATAATGGAAATTTATTAAAGATAAAAGAAAATAGTACAAGAAAAATACAAACAAAAAACACCAAAACCATAAAAAATGGTTAAGGTGAAATGGAAAGAAACCAAAGCAGACAAACACCAAATAAAAAAGGGTGGGTTATGGGATGAAGCCACCAATTCCGCCAATGAAGATCAAAGCCAGATCATGTATGATTTCTCCATGACAGAAGAATCTCCATCAGCCCTAGTCTTTATTAGCCAAAAAACAGTAACATAAAAGCCTTCCTTCCACCAAAAAAAGCCAGCAACTAAGCCTCTAGCCCTCTCCAAACAACACTCTGATTCCCAGAATTTGGGAAACCAAATGAAGCCAGCAACTCTGCAGACTCCAGCCTACTCCAGATCAGTACACTGATTCCCAGAATTTGGGAAACCACAGCAACTCGACACAGCAAAGCTCTACTTCCATCCTGATGAAAACAACAAGCCAAAAAAAAACAAACAGGTCCCAAAATAAACTTACAAAAGTCTAAAAATTGGGGATTTGTCACGGTCCTTATTAATAAAAATAAGGAGATCATCCGGAACTTGATCAAACCAAACAAAATCAACACCATTAACACCTTTATTAGCCAGTCCATCAGCAACAGAATTGGATTCCCTATAAACGTGACTGATAATATGATTCAAAGAGCAGGAGTAAGAAAAAATTCATTTTTTTAAAAATAGGGTTACACTGCATGTATTCCGTCTACATGACGTGTTCTATTGGGTTTTAACATGGCAAAATACCTCTTCCAACACTAGTCGTGTATCATCCTTACACACAACATGTTTCTCCTATGACACTGTGTGAACATGAAACATTCCCCCCTACCTGAGTTCCTATACAAGGCTAAATTGCACGGTTCTCTCATGGGTAAAAAATACATGGTGTGAACACCCTAAAACGGTGTGTACCCCTTATGTTCTAATCACCCTTTTCGTTAGTCAAATGTTCAGAAACACGGTTGACTATACACAACGTGAATGAATAGGACACAACATGTAGAACCTATGTTTCATCCACCTGTGTGGTTAGTCACATGGATGGATACATGGTCTACACAATACGGATAGTACTCCCAGTACACAGTGTGTTCCTCTAAACATTTCCCATCCATGTGTCTCTTCTAACACAGTTAGTCACATAGTTAAAGACTACACGGCATGTACATACAATACATGGATTGTACTTAGAAATCGTTTTTTACTTCTATAATAGAAGAACAAATGATGTGTGTTTATAACACCACATTCCATGTGGTCTGAAATTCTTGATAGTCAGCCTAAGAAACATCTTCGGAACCCCATGAATATAAAATTTTGTCCATGGAATGAAAAATTATAACCAATGAGAGCCCATACTCCCAAAAATCAAAGTTTTTAATCCTTATTGAATTTATAACATGACAAAATTTAATTAATGTTCAGAAATGATCCACCAAATTCTAATCTAGGAGGGCCCATAACACATCATGAACCAATTTTTGGCATAAATCAAAATAATATATTACATATTCCAATACCCTATCAATATAATATGTAATATATCATGACATCGATCACAACAACATTTATATTTATCACACCTTCAATCAAAAGTCATGAACTTCATAGAATTTTATATCTTCAAATGATTATTTTATAATGGTTGAATATATGTTTCTTGGGATTCTGTCCTTATGATGTATTTTTAAAAGATTGTTTGGAAAATATACTACCACAGTTTAAAACATGGGATTTACCACATGTTTTAATTTTTTTCACTTTAGATATCATGGGTCTAAAAATAAAATAAAAAATGTATTCAATCATACCCAACCATTCAGATATTTGAAAATATTATTGGTAGTAATAAAATAAAGGTGGATTATATTTAGTAAACAATTTTGTACGATCCAAAATTCTAGCATGACCTTGAGAACCATCAATTTTTATGGTCCGTATGGTATATATGACAAACTGAACAAGATTTAGATAAAAAAAAATTTCAACTATAGAAAGATATCAATAAATTTATCAATATGAATATTTAAATTCTATGTGGGATGTATTTTAGATAATAACTCAAAGTATGAATATTGACGAAAACATATATCACCCACAAATAACATTAATAAATGATTAAAATATATCATAATTTTTTCTAAATATTAAATAATCATTAATGTAGGAAACATGAAATCATAATAAATCAAAATAATTAATATAATGTGGGTTTTCAAAGTTGCATGATTTTGATGCATAGATTAATAAACCATGTGCTTGAACATTGGAACAACTACATCTCTAAAAATAGGTCAAATGGTTTCTAGGTATGGAAGGTAACATATACATATTAATCACGACTAACGTAAATACCCACTAAATTTTCTTTTAAAAACTAGAACCCCGCAATCAATTATATAAAATCAATATAATTCAGAATAAAACTAATAATAATCATAGCATCTAAAAAAATACTTATAAAAAATTATCAAATTCAAAATAAAAATCTTACAACACATGGTATATAGTTACCCATACCATTCAAACATAAGTATTAGTTCTTATTATATCTATATTAATTTCATAATGTCTAGCCAATTTTGGAACTCTCATACAGAATAAACATGTTCATTTAATATCTACATTTTCTCACAATTAATTATTCTCAACATGAAACCTTAATTAACATGTTATACATGAAAATTTACGTCAAATCATGTGGAAGGGAAACGTAAGGAAGGGTGATCTAGGATTTTATATAAGGGTAAACAAGGTAGATATCATTGATTACAAAAAGATAAAATTACAATAAGTGTGAGAACACGATATTAATTTTTTAAAAACACACCGTAACTATATTATATCATCATATTAATTCATTATATAAAAATTAACAGTTGATTAGATATTAATCATAATGGAATTAAATTACATGAGCCATGGTAGAATAAAATTGGGATAAGACATATATTTTGGCCATATATATAAGCATATATAATGTTTTCATTAGTAGTGAAGCCTTCTTCCAAGACTATATTAGTTGATTGGGTTCACTGCCCATTCGATTATATTAGTCAAAATTTACACTAAGGACTATCATAATGCATAGAGTGCCTTACTAAACTGGTTTCACTACCTATTACAGTCCTTTTTATATAATGATATATTTTTCCATACCCAATGCCTTAAATGGGTATAAAATTTCGGGTCTACCAATATAATAATGAAAGCCATACATATGTTTTCCCAAAGATCATGAACAATTTTTCATATCGTAGTCATGAAAAATAAATTTGTTTGATAAACATTTCTTCATGGAATAAACCCTGGAAAAGAAACAGGTTTCATTAATATGTCATTAATTCATGATAGCATAACCCATGAAGAAAGAATTTGCATCATTAAAATATTGTCATAATATACATAATACATATATAGAAAAAATAAGGATGATATAATTGGATAATTTTGCTTGTAAATATTAGGTAACTTCAAAATAATAAATCCTAGATTAAAAATACATATGAAGTATATTTTGGAACTTTTTTGTAAGAAAATACTCTTTTGTGTTAGAGATAAACTATAAAAAAAATAAAAATTTACCAAATATTAAATAAAAATGATTGTTTGAATATAAAAGTGGAAAATTATAAAACAATATTCAAATAATTTATTACACATTTTGGAAGGAAATTCCCTTCATGTCATATAACTTAATGGAAAACATTCATTTCAAACTTTAGTAAAAGTAATCAAAAACTAGCTTGTTCATAAAATGAAAATAATATTCATTCAAAACCATTTATTAAAAATTAAATCATCGTAAAAATGATTTTTAAAAATAATATGTTAATATTAAAATAATTCTTTCAATTTTTATAAAAAAACATGATAAAAAATGTTTTATTCCAAGGAGTGCAATAAATTAGTTTTCCTAAAAAATATTATTTATGTATTTTGAGTTCATAAAGAGATCAAAGTGAAAGGAAAACATGTATTCTATAAAAATAACCAGAGTTTAAGAAATTTCATGAAATTGTTTAGTTTTATATCATGAAATTTTATCCAATAAAATTAAATCATCAATAATCCTTGTAAATATTGATATTGTAACATGAAACTATACCCCAAGTATCATATTACATCATAAATTTTTTAAAATACTATATAATAAATATATATATTTAATAACTATACTCTTTAAGTATACATTTATATATCATATGAAATATTATTTTCATATAAAATATTATCAACCATTAATTAATCATTTATTTATATAAATCATTACTCTATGTGATAATGGATTCATTTTTCAAGCACGTTTTTTTGGTAGTTTAGGTATTTAAAATTCAATCATGGTTTCAAAATATCTAGAATCATAACCACAATATTAATTTCATAAATATTATATATATATGAATGTATCCATATAATTAACTGATATATAAATTAATTACATTATTCACGGAGATGGTGGCTTGTACGTAAACATGATCAATGTATCAATTTTTTATGGATAAAAAACAAATGATGTCTAGCAATAATTTAATTTTATAGAATAATAAAAATAACATAAATTATATATATATATATATATTAAATAAATAAATTATTATTTCTAGTAATGTAAAGTGGGGACTAAAAGAATATTACTACATTCTATAGAGGTAATAAGTCGTACATACACATAAGACATATTATTTTTTTACATAGTCCGAAAATAAGGATCCTAATGGTTGTTCCATTGTCCTAAAAAAAGTATGAATATTAAATAAACTGATGAAATCATTTTTTATGTATAAATTTTATTGAAAAATTAGAGGAGAAATTAAACTGAAAACACTATGCCATGAGTTATATCTATTTCATAAAACCAATCTTATTTCATACACCTTATGTAATTAAGGGATAGTCTTTCCGAAAGTCTAGAATCCGTAGGATGAGGTAATGGAATATATTAAGGTACTATGGTAGGGGTTTTTAATATAAATGAATAAAAATATGTGTTTATTAGAGGACTATAGGGGCCCTCCTATATGTTATGGGTGGGGTACTCTTGGAATTGAAAAAATGATTTCAATATAATTATGTAATTATCTTGGAAAATAAATCCAAATTTTCATATATTTGTAGGATAATCGTATATAATCAACATAGCATTGAAAATATGTTTGGAACGGTTTTGGTGTCATTTTAAACATTAACTTTTTGATTAACACCTTCTTAACCAATTTTACCCTTAACTGTGGTCACAACATTAATAATATTGATGTGTTATGAATTTGTGTATAATGTGATATTTGGTTCATATATGAGAAAGTTATGAAATTGGGGACTTTTTATTATCCACATAATCCTCATTATATATTTTAATTAATTTTAATTATTTTAATTAAAAAATATTTTCAAAAAATGTCATTAGTCTTAATTTTGAAACTATAAAATTATTTTGATGTTTATGGAAGAAAGATAGAAATTGTTTTAAAATATAAAAATTTAAATAACCATAATATGTTATACAATTCTATAAAACTCAAGGAAAAAAATCATTCATGAATGTTGTATTAGTTTTAATCATTTTAAAATATTTAATTTTATTTTTCTCTTAATTGATGAAATATTGTTTTAACATTCCATAAATATTTATGGAAATTATTCAAATTAATAAAAATTATAAATAATAATGTATAATTAAAAAATTAACATTTATTTAAAATAATCTTTTATAAATGAACTTATATACATTTAATCCATATATAAAAAATTTAGAGATATTAAATGGTAGTGTGTGACATTATGTATTTATTCATTACATAAATTAATATAAAGACATAATAAAAGAAATATGACTCAAACTGGCCATATATTTGATTCTTGAATAAAAATTTACTTAAATTAGTAATCAAATAAGATAAATGATATAGTTATTGATATTTTAAAGCCTTATCCCAAGGTTTTTTTTCTATCATTCATCTTTTACACTTATTAGTGTTAAAAAATTAACAATGGGAACAATTAAAATTAAAAAAAATAATGGGGAAGTATTTAGCATGTTTGATAGTCCTGATTAAAATATGGAATCCATTTTTCACAATACAGTTTTGATCTATACATGAAATTTATATTTGGTATCCTAATTAAGTTAGATTCCATGTGGGTGAATTTTGGCTTGATTAATTTTAACAACAATCAATTATGGATCTTTTTTATTCATGAAACAAAACTCTCTTATCTATGATTCCAATAGCAGAGAATAAATTCATACTAAAACATGAACTATACACAATAAAATTATAAGGTTCTTCCTCTCTAGGATATTTCTAAGGAGCAGACAATGAAAATATGAGAATGTATGAAATCAACTAAAATCCACTGTTGTTATAGGTTTAGGAGAAGAATAACTATCCATCATCATTTATAACCAATCAAAATTTTATAGATCAATACTCTCTGAACTTATCTGCACCAACACCTCAATCAGATGATTCTTCTTCTGATCACTTGACTTAATATTATTTACACTTATTTTTTGGATCATAAAGACCAAATTTCATCGAATTAATTGATATCTCATTACCTTATATATTCTAGTAAAATCCTTATAGGTTAACACCTTTTTTCTTTCAGGGAATCATTATATGACTTTTGTTTAACTCTACCAACATTCAAACAAATGTTTTGTTTTTTTGTGAAGATTTAACATTAAAAAACTATTCATTTCATTGAGAAACTCTCAAAATCCATGATTATCTTTTATTTTCACAACACTTACTTGTTCTATATATTGAAGTCCATTTTATATGTGTAAATGATATTTTATACAGAACTTTTTGTAATAAATATCTTCATGTAAAACTTACATGATTTAGAGCCCTGAAACTATCTAAGGGTTGAGCATATAAAATGGGGCGGGATTGGGATCTTATTTACAGATGTATCTAACCCTTCAAATGACTACCATGTACACCATAGACTATGTGAACAACATTACTTTTCCTCTACACATCAATTATTTGATGTTTTCTTTAGAACACAACTCACCACCATTGCACATCTCTATATCTATTAAGTGGGACTTCAAAACTATAAAAAACCCCTATATTTTGTGAATTAGTATTTTTTTTAATATAGTAAATTTATTATATATATTTAATATCATTTTGTAACATGTTAAGCTTCTACTTCATGCAACACATGATTATCATGTGTTACACACAACACTGACTTTTAACAACACAATGATATATTATTTAAGTAGTTATTCAAACATGGATATTATAACATATTCATTAAACATAGATATATTAATAGTAACAATTTACATAATAAAAAAAAATATTTTTTTATATAATTATATCAAATTTAAAAACAAATAAATTATATTCAGTAATGTATTTGTATGTTTGAAAAATTCAATTTATTCAAAAATGTATTTTTAAATTTTTTTGTGACTAATAGTAAAATAAAATTTTCACAATATAAAAAAATAATTTAATAAAATAAAAATAATCTTTTAATTCATAATTTTAAAATTGTCTTCTGGTTAATTTTCATGATTTTTCTAAAAGGTTTCTTTTCATGGTGAATTGTGAAAAATACTTATCTTTAATTATAAATTTCCACATCATTTAATTTATTTTTAATGTTATGTTTTATATATAAAAACGTACAAGGTATTAATAGTTTAAATATAAATATATTAAACAATTAACATCATTGGAATCATTTTCATATTAAATTAAATATAAAAACTAAATAAACTCGACAATTTTGGTTTTAAAAACCCACTTTCTAATCACCTCAGGGGAATTATTTTTTACAAATTATATTACTATAAAATGGAGGAAAGAAATAAATATTTTGAATCTGAATAATTCATAATTTCAAATAATTTAAACTTAACTTTTTACAAAAATCTGTTGTAAATACGGTAAAAAATAATTAACAAGGTTAAGGTAAAAAAGGATTACCGGGGGCTAAAAAGGTAAGGGTAAATGTCACCTAAAAAATGTATAAAAACTACAATATGAACATAATTATGACATAAAACCTATTATTATCTATAATGGAATATTTTTTATACTATTTAATTATAAAAACGTCGGTGTAATTAAATATTTCCAAAATTTACTAGTTTTCAACTCTCCTTAGGATTAAAAGGCCACCACTATCCTCCATCATTTACATCCTCAATCCTCTTTTATTCAACTATGACCAATAAAATAAGCTTCCCAAAATATCTCACCCCATCATAGAATGTATATTTTTAATAAAAACCCACCATTGAATACTTTTTGTGAAGACCTAAGAAAGATACCACTAGAATAGGTAAAGTTCATTAACAAATTTTTTCATTTTATTTCTTACTCATTATACATCAATATTTTAAGTCATGGTTACAAAATAACATCAATATATTCCATATATATAGATGTTTTTATATTTTGGTTACTATTTATAACAACACACACTACTATCAAATATGTGATGAAATCATCATTCCTTAGTACGAAAGAGTACAACCTTGCGAATTGATGTTGTTCATTATTACATTACAACCTCTTAAGTATGGGAAAAAAATAATTAATTTTTTTTATATTTTATATTTATTATATTAATGGTATATTTATTCATATATTATTTTAAAAAACATATACATTCTTGCTATCCATTTTGTGGGAATATGATAACGTCGTCTTTGTGTACATCAAACTACCACCTCACGAAACGATATGATTCGCCCACTCATTAAATGGAAAGTATTAATGGTGGGTATATAGAAAATTTGTGATATATATGAAATAAAAATTATTTAAGAAAGATAATAAATCATATACATTTTCTTCTTTTAATTCAATAAGGAAATGGAAAAAACATTCTTGTGTGTTTACAAATTATCATCTCCGTGATTAAGATATTTCATTTCCTATTTCTATATTTTATAGATAATTATATATATATATATATATATATTATGATTACATATGATATTTATATCATTTATAAAATTCTATATATTATTAACTGATGATTAATTTAAGAGAAAAAATAATATAAAAAATCCAATCATTGAAGAAAAATGAAGCATTCTTTACTTGAAACCTAGATTTAATGAGGAATAACTAACAAAATGTAATAATAAATCTTTAGAAAATAATATATGGTATTATATATTTTTATATTATTATATAATATATTTATATTAAATTTACATATATTAATTATGTGGTTTTAATATGTAAAACAGATTACAAGACACAAGGTAAGGGGGATTTCATCTAACTCTTTTACTTCAGCGAGACAAATGACATATTCAACACCTATTTTCTTTTATATTGTTTATATAAATATGATGAATGTATTTTATTATGAATAAAATAAAAAAAATTGGATTTATATTTCTTCTTTAGGATCACTCTTTTAGGGGTTTTATGATTAAAAGATACATAAGAAGTAAGGGTATTTTGTCTCAATTTCCCTTCATTGATATGTAAATTATTTTATGCCCCTATATTAATTTATGAGGTACATGTATAACCAATTTGAAATTTAATATAAAATTTTATTTTAACTAAATATTATGTAATTAATTCATGGGGTTTATGATTCAATGTTTGTAAATTTTTAAATGTCTAATTTTATAATCCCGTCCTTTATCCCAATTATTTATGATTAATTCTCCAATGTTGAAATCTCATTATCTACCTTTAAATACTTATCAATAATTTTATTCTACTATGGTTATCAATTATATCTTTATGCAATGGTTCCCCTTTTCTACTATATCTTACTTAAGGTAATTAAGAATTTTTTAATGATAAAATATGGATTTATTTCTCCATTTGGTCAGAAATGTGTTTTTTTTTCTAAATCCATTTCTTCTTAAAAATGTTTTTAAATAATATTTTATGATTATAATTTTTTTTAAATTACATTTATACCCATTTTTAAATTTTTAAAAATTAATTTCTAGAGGAATCTTCATGCCTTTCTAAAAAACAATGTCTATATAGTGTTTACAAAAAACTAGAATGGAATATTATCTTAAACATATATTGTATGAGTGATATTTAATGAAGTTTTTATAAATAAATGATTTGCAGTATATATAATGTCTTTGTAAATTTAATTTTATATGGAATGGTTCTAATGATGTTTTATATTTTTTAGAAACTATTTTTTAAAAGTGTACATGATGTTTTCATCAATAATTATTATAAATGATCTTCTAAAATCATTATCTATCATAGATAACACCCATTGTTGTAACCTAGTATTTAATGTGTATATGATCCATGGATTTCATTATTATTATTTGTTTGAATGGTTTTCTATGATGAAATTTTGTTCATGAATTATTTTTCTCTTCAATAGGTTATACCACGATAAACTTTTTATCAACACTTCCTCTTTTCATGGGTTTTTTCTATGATGAAATATATATATATATATGAAACCTATTTTTTCCATATGATATTAAATTAATAAATTTATATGATACCTATTTAATTTATTTGGTTATGACATGGTTAATTTTTTTATATTTTTGCACATATATATATAAATGAATATAATTATGTTATATGTTAAACCTATATGCCTCTCTAATGGATTGGGTAATGGTTTTTATCTCATGAGATGAAAATTTGAAAAAAGTAAATGGGATTAGTACATAATGGGATATAGTGTTTTCTAGATCCCTATTGGGAAATGTGTGTGACCTGATTAGGAATGGGAAATAGGCATGCCCTAATTCACTATGGTAAACCTACCTATCTGCATCTACTATGATGATAGTATTTGTAGTTAACCATTACAGACGATATGTTTTTCTATATTTTTAATGCTTCAACACCATTATGTCATGATCTTATTATTCAAGATTCATATATATATATATCTATGAGGATTTTCAGCATTTAAAGACCATGATTTATGAAATGATAATGTTTTGTCAATGAATAATGATAGGTTGTGTATTAAAATTGAATGTTATATTCATGATCACATACACTTATAAATATATTATTATAAAATATAATAACTATTTGATAACTATTATGTTTTCCCTTACTAAGAATTTGAGCTCCCCCTTTCCCATTTCTCCACTCTATAGGTTATGAAGAAAGACTTAAGTAGGACATATTTACGAAGATCACTAAGGGAGAATATCATTATAAGAGCCCTTGAAGATATTTTGTGAATTAAGAACGTTTTTTAGGCTACCAAAGGCACACAAATATTATCCTCTTAAGCTTTGTGCTTGTCTAATGTAATAAATATTATCATAAATGATGTAGTATACATGTATTATAATTCTGTGTCATTGTAGTTGGTAGCTAGTGATATTTTTTGTTATACATTATAAACAATGATGAGGATATTTTAGTGTGGTACTGATTAGTCACTGAAAGTAGCTAATATTCATTGTTAAGATCTTAATATTAATGTGTTTAAAAGTTCATAAACATCAATTTTAGTCCAATTCAGAAATTGAACTTCATTTCCCATCATTGTGCAATTCATGCTTAAAATGTCAAATTGGGCCCACTCAATAATTTGATTGTGTAAATTAAAATATTCATCATTTTAATTTGAAATTTTGGGATATGATTGATCACTTTTTTTGGAACATTTTATCTTTTAGGTCCGATGGATGAATCCCAAAGGAAGATGGAGAATTTTGCGCCTGAAGCCAGAAACTTGCTGGAAAAAGCATAATGGGCCTAAGGCCCATCAAACAAATGTGGGGCCCAGAAACCAAGCCCAATGAAGCTCAAATTTATACATTAGAAATATAAAAATATGAGGATCATTTTATTCAACTGTGGCCGGAGCTAATACTGATGTTATCATGATGATAATGGGATCTGAAGTTGAGATTTAAATGGAAGACTCGTCATTAATGCGCAGAAATCCGTTCCACCATTTCGACCATAACTTCCAAACGGCTGAGCGAAATTTCCTGAAATATTTACAGCTCATAGAGGACACATGGACGAAGATATTTTATATTTATGACACCTCCGTAATAGGCCTTCTTCAATTTCTAATTCATACGTCCAAATGGAGGACGAATCTGGACAGTTTTCCGGGTCAACTTCGAAATGTCAATTTCCTTTTGACTCTCTTAATTGTTGAGCTGTGAATTAATTGTTGAGGGGTAAATTAATTGTTGGGGGATGTACCTAAGGCTCCTAATATTCCTATATAAGGAGCTATTGGTGAAGGGAATGGGGGTGGAAAATTTTCATATCATTTTGGATGCTTTGTTTCATTGTAATGTTTGCTTCCAAATTTCCTTTGTAATGTTTTCCATTTCCATGTAAGTTTTTCTTTTTGTTCTTAATAAACATATTCTCTTATATATTTTCCATTTCATCTATTAAAACTTTATAATCACAAAGCACAATGATATCTCTGTGTTGTTGTGAATTAGTTCACACATAGGTGTGAATTTCATTCACACACACGGAGGAGTGCTCGTTATTTCCGCGGTTTTAATTTTTTCAATCCAATTCTTGTTAGCCATCTTCCTCCCACCATTGAGAGTATACCATCAACGGAGGGCTAAACCCTTAATGGGTTGATCTTAGGAGGATGCAAAGGCTGGGTTGAATGTTATTTTATGAACGAATTGTTGTTAAATGGATAATTAATTTAAGATATCCATTCTTCAGTTATTTCTACTCTTCATCTTTACTGTGTTTGAGCAAAATAAATTCAATTACTAAATGACCATATACCTCGGAGAGATCATGAATTTGGTTCTCTAAGTGTATATGGGATTAGTAATTGTGTTTAGTAAGCACCAACCAGAAAATGATGAAGGTAGTGTTATTTTTGAAGAATGGATTCATCAAGAATTAATAAAACCAAAATTGTTTAAAGAAGTAAAATTCATTCAATCCACCCCAAGCATAATCCTAGATCAGCCCATTTTCATTAAATTGAATTCACGTAGGTGTCTTAGTGTTATTTAAACCATCCAAAATCAAAACCAAAGTTGGCTACTTCATAGCCCATCCTTCACCAAATCATAGCGTCTCAAGGTTACTTCTTCGGTCCCTGTGGACTCGACCCCTACATGTACTACATCGATCGCTTTTACCAGTAGGGTAAATTTGGGCGCAACCAAATTTTGTCGCCGTTGCCGGGGACCCAAGTAAGTACCTTAGACCCACATCTTTTTTTCTCACCCCAAATTCTCTATTCTCACCCTATATTTCTCTTTTCTTTTCCCCTTTCTGTTTTCGTGTGTCCAAAAAAAATCCATATCCAAATTTCATTCAACTCCAATGGAGTATCATCAACAATTTCCTTTTATAAACTCAGGCTGGAATCAAATAGAAAATCAACAATGGGAATCCCCTCAGATAGATAATTACTTTGATCAACACTTGAATGATTACCACACACCCGATAACTTGTACAATCAATGGGATGCTGATTGTTTAAAGGATCAATTTCCATACCTCTCGAGGATGATTGAAGAGATAAAACTTAATGAAGTTCATGAGGTCCAAACATCTATCAATCCTAATTCTGAAAAAATTATTGAACATTTGTGTGAAAAAATGGATAAAATGAATTCAGAAGTTTCATCACTGAGAGTAGAACTACAAAGCATTGAATCATTTTTGGAACCCACTCCAACTCAGGTTATCCCTTCCACATCACTTATAGAAGAATCTTGTTACCCACATAACTTATTTGAATTTAGTGATGAACCCACTTTAGAATCTTGGAAAACAGAGTTGGATAATGAAGTGAATTGGTCAGGTAATTTTGAAAGTCAAGATAAAGAACATGAAGGAATTGTTAATGAGTATTTAAATCAGGATGAAATTGATTTCATGAATTCACAAGAGGGAAATTATTCATTAGGGATTGAATGTCCAGAATATTACACCAAAAATGATTTTTCAGATACACCAATCACTGAACCATTAGGAGAAATCACAAACATCAAACCCATACCCATTTATGAAACTCATCTAGAAAATTTTGGGGTTGAATCTTCAATTAAAAGGGAACCAATTGTGTTTGGAAATTTTGAAAATGAAATTGATATTGATTCTAATTCCTTATCTATTTTTGAATGTCCTATCCAACCTGAACTTAAAATCAATGTCCTTACTTCCCCACTCAAGCATCCCATCATAGAGTACAAACAAGACCATTCAGTTATCATTCATCCATCTCATGAAACCAATAATGTAGGAATGAACCTTGAAATCTTAGGAAATACTCCAGATAAAACACGATCAACCATTTTAGATATTCCTTGGATTTTACCAATCATTGTAGAAAATAGGATTTCACATGAATCAAATTATAAAAAAATCAATCTGAATAAAGTTGAAGTGGACAAAAATGGGGTCCTAAAAATGATGAAAGTTGGAATTGGATAAGTTGGGGGGTACAAGTCGGGCTAACGACGTTAAACAAAAGCGCTGCATGGGAGGCAACCCATGGTTTTCATGTTTTTCTAATCATTTTGAATCATTTTATTTTTCATATAATAAATTATCATAGACTGTTGACCTGTTCTTCTTTTATGAGTAAGGATGGGTATGAAAAGGGAGCACCGTATTCATCCGTGTCACGCGGTGTGATCCCTGAGTAATACCTTACCCAGAAATTTAAAGAAGACAATGTATCATCAGTTTATTTTATTTATGTTTTTTTTAGGTTAAAAAAAATAATAATAACAAAATTTAGACTCTTGACCTGTTCTTCTTTTATGAGTATGGATGGGTATGAAAGGGGAGCACCGTATTCATCCGTGTCACGCGGTGTGATCCCTGAGTAATACCTTACCCAGAAATTTAAAGAAGACAATGTATCATTAGTTTGATTTAAAAAAAACATGAAAATGATGGTACTTGGAATTAAATAAATCATTTTGTTGTTTGTTTTGTCTGCTTTGTCCTTCTTTTTATGGTTCAGGAACTATTTTGGGTGATACATGTTCAATCAAGGAGGTGCCTACATCCCCAAAGAGATCAAAGGAGTAATTTGGAGCATCATGAACCTCAACTTTAAAAACCAGGTGAATTTGTTCCATGTTTTTCATTCTCAATTTTATATTTGAACTCCTCTTCTACCCCCTTCTATGTTTTTTTTCTTTAAACACTGGGGACAGTGTTATTCTAAGTTGGGGGGGGGGATAAAAAATGATTTTTATTTTGAATAAGAACATGCATGAAAAAATTCCATTAACCATAAACATGATAAAGACACATTGCAAACTCTAAAATTGGATATCAAATAAATTTTGCATGCCTTGATTCTGATTTTAATGCAAGTTTAAGTTCATGA
Organism: Viscum album; assembly: GCA_963277665.1. Classification (NCBI taxonomy): domain Eukaryota; kingdom Viridiplantae; phylum Streptophyta; class Magnoliopsida; order Santalales; family Viscaceae; genus Viscum; species Viscum album. The sequence goes on from OY728121.1 coordinate 933,704,986, forward strand.
GCATTGTTTTTGGAAAGTGCGGTTGTCCGATGTGATTTTTCAAAGTTTACATTTTCATCCTCATAATAAAAATGCCACAATGCACGTCTTTTGGATTGTGGGTGTAAATTTGAGTTCTTGGGTCCCTTTCATTATAGCATAGGGTTCTGGGGTCACTTTTACTTTAATTTGAGTATCCAAAAAAAATAATAATAATAATTGAAAAAAATAATAATAATAATGACCACATAGAGCAATGTTTTGTCCAAATGCGCGGCGTCCGTCACTTGGGGATCGTGACTCCATAGTTGTCTTGCCCAGAGTTAGGCTTTATATCTCTATTGTAGAGCATGAAATTGACAAAATGCGTGGCGTCCGGCACTTGGGGATCGTGACTCCATAGTTGTCTTGCCCAGAGTTAGTATTTTCATATCTATTGTGGTTAAAAAAAATCAAAAAAAAAAAGATACTCATCTTAAGGTTTAATGTGATTCCCACCTAGCGCTTCCATTTTTTCCCCTTGAACAATAAAATGGGCCCCATATCTTTTATGATGCACAACACTTTATCATGCTTAATTTGAATTGGATGAAATGTGGCGATGAATTTGAACAAAAGAATTGGCTTGGGCTTGGGATATGCATATGGACCTAGCTTGTTTTAAATGATTTTGAAGGGTTCCATAATTTTTTTGGTATGAGATCTTTTGAGTGAGAAATGTGTATTTAAATGTTTTTGGAAAAGGGGATTTCAATTTCATATTTGTAATTTATTTTTCTCGGGACTAGAAAAACTCAAGTTGGGGGGTGTGATTAGTCACTGAAAGTAGCTAATATTCATTGTTAAGATCTTAATATTAATGTGTTTAAAAGTTCATAAACATCAATTTTAGTCCAATTCAGAAATTGAACTTCATTTCCCATCATTGTGCAATTCATGCTTAAAATGTCAATTTGGGCCCACTCAATAATTTGCTTGTGTAAATTAAAATATTCATCATTTTAATTTGAAACTTTGGGATATGATTGATCACTTTTTTTGGAACATTTTATCTTTTAGGTCCGATGGATGAATCCCAAAGGAAGATGGAGAATTTTGCGCCTGAAGCCAGAAACTTGCTGGAAAAAGCATAATGGGCCTAAGGCCCATCAAACAAATGTGGGGCCCAGAAACCAAGCCCAATGAAGCTCAAATTTATACAGTAGAAAGATAAAAATATGAGGATCATTTTATTCAACTGTGGCCGGAGCTAATTCTGATGTTATCATGATGATAAAGGGATCTGAAGTTGAGATTTAAATGGAGGACTCGTCATTAATGCGCAGAAATCCGTTCCACCATTTCGACCATAACGTCCAAACGGCTGAGCGAAATTTCCTGAAATATTTACAGCTCATAGAGGACACATGGAAGAAGATATTTTATATTTATGACACCATCGGAATCGGCCTTCTTCAATTTTGAATTCATACGTCAAAATGGAGGACGAATCTGGACAGTTTTCCGGGTCAACTTCGAAATGTCAATTTCCTTTTGACTCTCTTAATTGTTGAGGGGTGAATTAATTGTTGAGGGGTGAATTAATTGTTGGGGTATGTACCTAAGGCTCCTAATATTCCTATATAAGGAGCTATTGGTGAAGGTAATGGGGGTGGAAAATTTTCATATCATCTTGGATGCTTTGTTTCATTGTAATGTTTGCTTCCAAATTTCCTTTGTAATGTTTTCCATTTCCATGTATGTTTTTCTTTTTGTTCTTAATAAACATATTCTCTTATATATTTTCCATTTCATCTATTAAAACTTTATAATCACAAAGCACAGTGATATCTCTGTGTTGTTGTGAATTAGTTCACACATAGGTGTGAATTTCATTCACACACACGGAGGAGTGCTCGTTATTTCCGCGGTTTTAATTTCTTCAATCCAATTCTTGTTAGCCATCTTCCTCCCACCATTGAGAGTATACCATCAATGGAGAGCTAAACCCTTAATGGGTTGATCTTAGGAGGATTCAAAGGCTGGGTTGAATGTTATTTTATGAACGAATTGTTGTTAAATGGATAATTAATTTAAGATATCCATTCTTCAGTTATTTCTACTCTTCATCTTTACTGTGTTTGAGCAAAATAAATTCAATTACTAAATGACCATATACCTCGGAGAGATCAGGTACCTTGGAATATTAATAAGAATATTTATAGGTATGTATTAAAAGAATGTATAAGGATGAGATAATATTTAAGAAAATTTATAGGAAATTCGGTAAAGGACTAAGAGAGTGGTTTCCATGAAATTTCTTCCCTATCACGATACTGCAAGTGGATGTGGCTCTAGAATATATGTTCCTAGGTGTAACTACCATAAAAAACCATACTAAGATTGACCAAATTAGTAACTGGTTTATGAAAATATTCCTTATATCAAACATGGTTTGACACTCCTGGATGATATGCTTTTGAAATTATGAAAATCATTAAAAACCATCTTGAAGGAGTTAGATAGAATATAATTGTGAATTGCCTATGATAAACCTATGCTGTCATAGATTTTATAAGTTTACATGATTTAGAGATCTTATAAGTGATTTTTCCTAACTATATGTCTCACAATTATAAATTTTTTTATTTAAATGATGCTTTCTAGTTGTAGTAAAGGGAAAAACATAATATAATCATGTTAATATAGAATAAAATAAACTATGCAATGAAGGACCTCCTGAGAAACCAACCCAAATGGGATATAGAATGAAACATCAAGATTATATGATAATAAAATTCCTCAATATGTGAATCCTTTTGATCTTCAAAATTAGAAATGGGTGAAACATGTTATATTGAGTCCTTTATGGGGGAACAACCACATTTTTTAGTTGTTCCAATGATCTAATTATTTCTGAAAAATGGATCAATGACATTAGAAATATATTTTCCATCATTCAGTGTTCATATAATGAAAAAGTAATTTTGTAAATTTATCATTTAAATGGTAAAGTAGATCAGCGTTGGACTCTTATAAAGAACATGTGGGAAAAAAATTGATTCTATAGAACAGGAAGAGTTTAAAGAGATATTTTTTGGAACTACTTCTTTTATATCCAATGAATAAATGTATGGAATTAATTCCTTATTCTTACTAAAAATAATGTTGAATCTATTTGAAACTATGAAACTAATTTTACATTTCATTCAATATATAATTTTGGTTTAACATAATCCCAAAAATATAAATTTTTTGATTGTCTGGTGGCTAGAAATGATGTCATAAAAAGGCCTTGTCTATTATTGAAAATAGTATCTACAAATAAGATGTTAGATGTGAAAAAAGGTAAAAAAGGAAGATGGATATTCCCACCATTCCATATGTTTTTATCGAAAAAGTAAGATGGATTCTCATTAATAATTAAATGGGCGAGAGTAATTACAAGAATATGTATACCAGAAATTAAGTAAGTATCATCGATGGAGTATATTTATTAGAAAAGGTTGGTTCTTTAATTGCGGAAATGTATGGTATACATTTTTTTAATGTATAAAAAAATTAATGGGATAGTTAATGTAATGGAGGAGAAGAGAAAAACAACTAATTTACCATCCATACTCCAAAGATTCAAGTGCATTGATAATGAGAATTATGAAAATCAATTTTCAAATCCAAGGTCAAATATGGAAGAAAAGACAATATATCCTCTAAGAAAAAAGGATAATAGGAAATATTATGATGTAATAATGGATGAAGTTAATCATGATAATTTCATAACAATTATCCTCCCCTCCTAATATGGGAATATCATGTTTTATTCTGTAGGAATCAATATAATGTGAATGTTATTGTTCATAATTTATTGAAATATTAGGTGCTTATCTCCATATACAAGTATTTTGTAAAAACAAAATCACATTAAATATTCATTTGGAAGATGGATGAAGCCATGATTCCAATAAAAATATTTTTTATAAGTAAATATATTATTTCAGGAATACAACATGCATTATATTTTTTATGCATATATGTGTATAGGAATGATATACTTATGTATTATGGATTCCATCAGGGGTTTATGAGTTTATGGTTGATAATACGTTTAGTGTTTTGGACTCCACAATCTGAGATTTTATGTGGTTTAAGTCTCATGGGATTAAGGATATATTTGGAAGCATTTATGCTAATAAAACCCTTATGTACTATTTGTAGTGAAATTGTTATTTGATGAGAAATTACATTACAACTTATGGAAATATGATTAATATATAATCGAATACAATTTTATATGGATTTAAAATGTATTTGGGGTCAACAAATTTGAAATGTTGATTTTTTATACAACGTTATCTTTCACATTAATATTCATATGACTTTTAATGAAACCGTTTATCAAATCATGTACAGAACTCCATTATACTGGAATGATATTTTAGAAATAAATATATTTGGACTTGAGAAAGCTAAATTTATGTAAAAGAATGTTAAATCCATTAATCACAATGTATGAATTTCATAATGTTGATATATATGTTATACTAATAATGAAAAGAACAATCTAGAATTTTATATTGCTGAGAAGGTTTTAATTTGAATTTCTATGTGGATGAAATGTGGGAAAAAATAAAAAGGTATATTGGTCCAATTAAAATACATGATCTTATGGGATTAAAACATTACCATTTTTTGTCTCCACCAATCCTCTATGAGGTTCATTATGTATTTCATGTATCTCTCATATGGATGTAAAAAACTGACTCTCCATATATACTGAACTCAGAAGTAATACCACTGGAAGATTATTCTTATGTATAGAAAAGAGGGGAGATTTTGGATCATAAATAGAACGTTCTAAAAATCTACATCACTAACGTGGTCAATGTTTTTTTTGTTAAAACCATTATCTTTCAGAAGCATTGTGGGAACTTAAGGATAAGACATTGTTGATTAATACTAATTTGTTCTATCAAAATGAGAAATTTCACAGGTGAATTGAATATAAAGGGGGGTAGAGTGTAAAAACATATGTTTTGGTGATTTTAATTAAAATAAATTAAATTTACTTCATGGAATGTGTTTGATGATAAATAGAGTTAATCGTTCTTTACACACAATACTTGCATAGCTTATATTACATGAAAAACCGACCTGTTAATAGAACCATGATATTTATAAATATAATTAGCTAAACATGACCATTATAACCTATATATTAAACATATAGAAATTATTATAAATAAATAATTTTTAAATATTATTTATAATTTTTTTATATAATAAAAATATACTGATAAAAATTGAATAATATTTTATAATGTCTTTATATGTTTCAAAAAGAATATTTTCTAAAAAAAAATTTATGTCTTTGGGAGAAATAATAAAATTAAAAAGAATTAATTTAATTTGTCAATTTATAAATATTTTATTATTATTAATTTATAAATTAGATTATGGTGAATTTTCAAGGGGTTTCTGAGAAGTTTCATTTTTTGATAAATAATGAAAAAATGTGCAATTTAATTGAAATCATCAATTTTTTAATTATTTTATAATGTGAAATTATATTTTAAATTTTTTAAAATGTATAATTAGTTCAAAAATATATCTATGAATTCAATTTACTTAATTGGAATGAATTTCACATTTAAATTGAATATATATATTTTTTATATTTTTGATTGTTTTTGCTCTAAAAACGTGCTTGTCTTATCAAGTTTACAAGGTTAGTTTTAAATTATGTTTTTCAACTTCTATTATTGGAAATTTCAAAAATATATTCCCTATTTTTATTCATTAAAATATATTATTTATAAAAAGTAAAATATAAATTTTGACCAATATTAATAGTGAATGTAGTAAAACTCAATTACCACTGTTAAGGTAAAAACGGTTTTACTATGGGGTTAAGGTAAACATATATGGTTTAATATCACAAATAAAATTTTTCTAAAAACAAATTTTTGTCCATATTTTGAGCCTTAAACCTATAATATTGAATAATATCCAAAATTTTACCGTTTTTACATATTTAAAACATGGGAGGAATTCTCTCTTTCAAAAATTTACATGTTTTCCACTCACCTCACTTATAAAATCCCACCACACTACATTATCCTTCACATCATCAAAAATCATTTATTTATCAAATAACTACCTAACACACTTCCAAAATTCCCTAATATAATCTTAAAATACTTATTTTTTTCATAAATGGTACCATAAGTGGAATTTAGTGCATACATACAGAGGATATCTGAAGAACATGTAACATTCACCATCAAATGTTTCATCAATTTAATACTAAAAAAAGTAAAAAAAAATTATATCGTAATTATATTATAAAAATAGTTTATTAAATATTATAAACATATTTAATTTTAAGGGTAATAACTACATCCACAAACCCATCTATTAAATGGTTTATGATAATATCCTTGTTTTGTATGACAGGCTACCACATCATGAAATGAAGTCGTTCATTTTTCCCATTACAACCTCTCATTGTTGTGAATAATGATATAAATACTATTTGTATATAATGTTTATAATATTAATGATATTTTTAAGCATCTATAATTTTTATATCAGAAATACCTTTATTCATTCCATTTTGTTGGAATATCATAATGGCGTTCTTGTGTACAATAGACTACCTCCTTACGAAGTGATGTGACTCATCATAAATTACATGGAATGTACTAAAGATGGATTTAAAAAAAATATATTATATATATTACATAATTTTTTTGGTTATCATATATCATATATATTTCTTTCATTCAATATGACCATATAATTGAAATATCATTCAGACCTTTGTATGTCATACCGTCTCTATGGACAATGCATGTCATTTACTATTTTTATAATTAATAGAACATTAGTAATGAAAATATAGTAAATATTTATTATAATTATAAATTTTTTTTATCATTAATGAGATTATCCAATCATTAGTAATGTTAGATAATAATAAATATAACAGATGTAAACTTTTATGAAGAGCATAGTTGTTATTACCCGAGATGTAACATTAAAATCGAATCATTTATAAATAAGGAAACAAATGTCAAAAAAAATTATAAGATAGTATATATATTATTATTGTTCGATGATATTTTTTTAATTAACATAAATTAATTTTACAGGTGGTTTGAATGAGTACTATGTAACTCCATACATAAGGTCAGGGGTTTTTTACATCACTTTTTTAGTTCCGTGAGACACATTCCATATTTTCCACTTATTTTATTTTATGTGGTTCATATGTATCACATGAGTCTAATTTATGAATTTTATAGATTAAATTATTTTAATTTATATTATAATTTGAGTATATCTATTTCATGGGGTTTATGGTCCAACATTTTCTATAGTTGTAAAAGAATTTTGTCTGGATTTGAATTCTTTGAGATGTATATTATGATATATAATATTATTATTTTATGATGTGTATATAAATGCCGTTTTATAATTAATATCTTAAATTTACTTATCATGAGGATATTTGAAGCTTTATTTAATTATATTACTTAGTGGAGTTAATGAATCAATGTTACCAAAGTGGTAATGATTTTATTTTACAAGCACACCATTTATCGAGGTTGTTTATGATATTCACCAATGTTGAAATATCATGATATAAATCTTAAAAATTATCATTAATATTATTACTATGTAGTTATTGATGAAATATTCTAGTAATGTAACTATTTTTCCTCTCGGTCTTACATGAGATAATTTATGAATTGTATTTATGAAAATAAAACATTATTTCCTTCTTGGGTAGTAAACAATGACACATGATATGGTTTTCAATATTTATTGTGGAGGAAATAATTTATGGAATGATATTATTGTTCATGATTTATTTATATTGATTTTAAAGTCTCATATCCCAATAATTTATAAATTATAAAATTTTATTCCATGAATCTTGAAATGTTGTGTATGATCTTTGTATGTTATGTTCATGATCACAGATCCTTATTATGATCTAATGCTTTCAAATGATAATTTTTTGAAATATCTTATATTCAATCTTAATGAGATAATGAGAACACTATTGAATATTTCAATTTTCCTTTGGTTGTCATTAATGTTCTAGGTAGGATTTTTTGTGAAGAGTACTAAAGTTGAATATCCTTTTGGAATACATTAAATATCATTAAAATTTTTAGAAAATTATATTCCATGATTTCAAAATAACTAAACTATTATGGTTTTAAGACATTTATCTGGTGTAATGTACTAAATATTAATATAAAATTATGTAATATCCATGTATGATCAGCCTAGGGCACTATAAAATCTCCCTAAGTCATGTGAATCTAAATTTCACAATGTTTTAGAGCTTGCACAAAACACTATCATTTTTCGTATTTTGATTCGACGACACTGAATCCTCACTTGTCTAAAAATTTATGAAAAAAAAATCACCCATTGAAAATAATTTTACTTTTTTTTAAAATATTTAATTTTTTATATTTTTTTCTCTTAAAAATTTTATACCCCAAAAATTTAGAAAACACTAGGAAACGAGGCAACCATGTACACAAAACATTTTTTTACACTGACATTGGTATAATACCTCCATATTGAAGTATTTTCCTCATAGGTATTAAAAAATCGCATTGTAAATCATCAAATAACAATGTCAAAATTCATTTCAGGATAAAAAAATTTCCTAAAAATAAAACAAATCCACCTTGTAGGATTTGTTATTAATAATTTTAATATAAGTGCAGAAAATGTTATGAAACCCATTTTTATAAAAATACATTTAATCATTAAATAAGATATATATTCTTATATCCCTCATAGAAAAACGTTTTATTAGTTTTAAAACATATTATTGAATATATAATATATGAATTCCATTAAAATAATTCACAAGTAGTTATTAATTTAGTTTATTTAGATGAAACCAAATTGAACACATAAAAATAGTTTTTATTAAAACATCAGTTTTATTTCCAAATAAGTTTTTTAGTTTTAAATCAATTGATAAAGAATGAATTTATTTTAAATCATATATTTTTAGAAATTTAGTTAGTCCAATTTATAACCACCAATTTAATAGATATTTTATAATGGTATTCTATATTAACATTCATTTTGACCTAAGGATGTATTTATCATAATCTATCAAAACAATTAATAAAAGACAAATATGTCATAAAATATCAGAATGTTACATTATTCCCCACATAACATGAATTTCACCTAATAAATTCCAATAATATATTATATGAAATGATTATATATTTGTTTCAACTAATCATCATGTTTCCAAAAAATATTCTCTAAATTTATAAATTCTCTACTAAACTGTAACTAGGAGAGTTGTCTTGTAACATATCACATTTACCTCTACAATCCAATATTTCTAATAGTTTTTCATTACACAAGTGATCATTCTATATTTTTATAACTGATGAGTTCGGTACATGTGATGGATAAAGAATTCACATGCTCGGGAGAGATACATGAATCATGTCATGAACTTGGGATTGGATTAGATGAAGAGCCAAGTGATAATCAAATGTTCCTACTCAATAATGAATATTAAAAGGTAAAATATTCCTAGGGATCATCTTTAAATACAATTAATATATCATAAAATACATTCATATTGTTATTGATAATAATACCTACCTAATAACATCAAATTATAGATCTCAAAGATGATTTTCACCATAACTATGCTATCGACTATGAGCTACCTTATTGTGTTGTTGAATGGTTCTCAAATTATATACAATTTCATTAGATTGAAATATTATCAATAGATTTATTTCTCAAAACCCATCCTAGAATGTTGGAGTTTCACACATAATTCTATATATGACTTCATAAGGATCCATTTAAATTTAGACTGAAAGCTACTATTTTAAGAAACTCGATTAGTGGTGTTTGTTGAACCCAAAAATCCTTAAAATTCATGTAACATGGTCATATTAGGTTCTATAGGGTTTAAATCATTTTCTCATACTTACCATATTAATGAGGATGATATGTATTCCTAAAACAAAACATTGTAACTATAGCCCTCTCATGAATTCTCTATAACACTGAGGAAAACATTAGATCATGATCAGATACAATACAATGTGGTAATCCATGTAACCTTAAATATTAATTTATATATATTATGGAAATATTTTGAATATATAAATATTTTTAAATAGTAATTAAGTGTTATTAATTTAAAATGTTATCAACTTTTAGCCTAATATAATTATAGACAATCACTATTTTTAGGAGTCTGACAATACAATAATTAGATATGTTCTCCCATTTATATTCTTCTATGGGTAATGGTTGTAACATCCACTTATACATCGATCCATCAACCATAAACTTATGTCAAACTATATTCCATGATATATACTATTCAATATATTATTTCAATTTTTCCCAGTGAAAATATTCATTCATATATAAGTATACATATCTTTGTACTTCTAGAATGAATTAAGAATTCAAAAATATAAGAATTATCTAATACCTCCTTCTTTAGGTCAGGTATTTATATGAGGAATACGTTATTCTTAATCCATATCATTACCTAAAAATACTGTTTCATCTGAGGATTATTTCTGAACTTTTTTTTAGTTCTACATATTTTTCTACACCTATTAATTTCCGACACGGAATGATAGTTGGAAAATCGTTTCATAAATATAATATTTATCCAATTTCATTATGATTTTTGATCCACCCTTTGAAAATGTACTAATATTGGAACATTTTTTGTCCTCCTCGAATACAATCTAGAATAATTTATTAGACTTAGATTATCATCAAACATTATTTTCTTTTCTATGGTGTAAATATATTGAGAAATCATAATAATAATCAACATCAATAATTTCCTGTAAAAAATAATCATATCTATTTGTGTGAATATTTACTTTAAACATTTATTATCTATTTATATATTCTACCAAAATTAATAATTACATAATCAGGAGTTTTAATTCAAGAATTAATTATCTTGAATTTGAGTATCATTATGAACAAGAGTTTTAGAAAATTAGGCCACCACCCATACCTAAACAACTATTATATCCCAATGTAAACACTTCGACCATGAATCCATTTTTCCCAAAAAACAGTATTTTATGATATATCAAGTTTTTTTAAGGACATATCTTAACAATTATCATTTTAATGAAATACTTATCACTAATAATACTTAATAATCTATGATTTATTTTAAAAACATGGGATGAGAATAGAAATATTAGTATGTTTTTATAAAAATAAGAAAGAATCATTTTCTAACAAGGATACTTACACAAGATTTTTGTTTTTAAAAATTAATATTTGTGCTCCAAATAATCATTTTATTACTCAGAAAATAATCTTTCATTTCAAAATATTTATAATACATTTCATAAAAAATGTTAATGTAAAAAATAAAAATAATAAATGTTTATTTTAAATCATAAAAAAATATGAAGCTTTTTTTTGAATGATATAAATTTCACCCTTATGAAGCCGCATATACATTGATTTAAAGAAAATATCATGAGTAATCGCATGGTTTCATAGAATAAAGAAAATGGTTTCAAAACATCATGGAAACATAAGAAATATTACTGAAATAAAAAACAAAACATAAGTATAAGTCAATGATAACATCCATGAAAAAATCACATGGTGGAATTAGTCCCATCTTGGACTGGTTTTACTCCTTAATTCCATATATACTGTATAATGATACAAATCTATACCCAATTCATTGGATCACTATCAGGGTGAACCTAAATTAACATGTTCATTTTTTTCCATTACAATAAAAGAAATAAATATTAATAAATAATCATAATAGTTACCCACAAAAGGATATTGAATTCCAAATTTGTCCTCATATCATAATCAAAAAAAATTCATAAATAAGGCATTTGAAAATGAACATGAGGCATGTATCACCCCTTAAAGAAAGAAAGAATAAGCTATGTATATATGTGACATGTATATAAAAAAATGAAAAGGAATTACATAAAATTAAACAGGGAGAGAATGTTTTTTTAGGATAGAATGTTCATAACCCAATGAAAATTTGTGGTACTAAGACATCCCTTACACCACAATGAAAAATATTTCAAAATAACAAAATATCTATTCAATTTAAACAACATTTTGATAATACATAGATCAAAGGTAATGCTTTTATTTTTCATATGCTAAAATCGGGAATGATAAAATAGTATCAAAAAATCAATCAATAGGAATGGAGTTAGAAAAAAATTCTTTTATGACAATTATATTAAAATAGAGGATTATTTTTGACTTTTATAAATAAATTTAAAACATTCCATATAAAAAATATTAAAATATTCTATCTAAAAACTTTTGACTGAATGTAAATAGATATATAAAATTTACATTATATTTAATTTATATCCAATTAAAAAAGTCCATAAATTAATTTTATGAATATGTAGTTGGATGAAAAATATTTATAAAAATAAATCGTTAAAATATAAAAAATGTTATTTTAATGTAAAGTATCCATTACCATGAGTCTAAATCATCAGATTCATTCATTATCATCCTGAATTAGAAACATATAATAAAAATTTTGTATATTAACAACCCATTTTATATTATTCTTCCTTTTATATCATGTGTTACCATGTTATATAAAATTACTTAATCAATTAAGTTCACATTAAATGCTTTAACGATATTCATCGCATATGGAAAAAATGACTTTTGTAAGATAAATATGATCAAATTGATCATTATTTCATCTACAATAGAACAATAACCATGAAGTAATTTTAATATTCATGATCCAAATATTCTTTTAAGATAAAAAATGAAATATGGATTCTATAAATTAACAATGTTACAATTAGGGAGATGGTAGGTCGTACATGCATCCATGTAACATTTTCATTTTTCAATGATCATGATGGATATACAATAAGTACTATTTGACATTTCTTGAATGATAATTATATTATAAATAAATTACTATTTCATAAAATACACACACACATAAATATATAAATATATATATATCATCTGGGAGATGCAGCAATCAAGAAAAACTAACATCCCTTCATGGAGGTGGTAGTCATCACGTACTCATGAATGAAGTTTACAATATTTGGTGAATAATAATGTAAGAGGTGGTAGTCCTCCATACAAACGAACGGTGGTTCCATTTATAAATTTTTCGATTATGGGAGGTGTTTAATTTGTGAATTTAAAATAATAAAATATCAACATAATGTTGATAAGGATGATATTATTTCAACATAGTTGAATTGTATTTTATGGAGATAGAGGAATAATTAATACTAAAACATTCACTCAAATTATATTCATCTTTTTTATAAAATTTCTTATTCTTTAACACATAATTCATATTAGTTTTGTATATAACCTATTAAAAGACCACTAAAATGTGACAAGGTATGTAAAGAATAAATTTGGGTAGTCATTGTACAATATAAAATTATTTTTACGTCTTATGAAAAAATGGGAAGATATTCCATTGTATATGTGAAGTGAGGGACACTATTATAATGATATAAAATATAAATTAATATATATTGATTTTTATTGAAAAAGGCTCAAAACTAATGTATTTATAATATTGGATTAGAATCAATTAATAAAATATGATTAAATATAATTTGGAAAATATTATATTATGTTTATACCTATAAATTTTTGTTTTAACCCAACTATTTACCTTAATAACAATTACGATAATAAGGTAATTTTCTACACAAAATCTGTTGAGACATTAAATATAAAATAAAAACTGGTCAATAAATGTAATATATTTGATATTTTTATACATATACCAATATATTTTAAAGAGAAATTATTTTTAAGAATTTTAAATCATTTAATTATTTTTTATTCTTTATGAAGTAATATTAATGTAATTTTTTATACCGTTCGTTTAATTTGACATTGAAATCAATATGGAGATAATTGAATTTGAATAAAATATAGTAAAGCCTCTTAAATATTTTTTATATATCTATGAAATTCATGGATAATAATAATTAATTCAAATTATATTACATTTAAAATTTTGATTACAATTTATTTTATTATTCTATTAATTGAATAAATGTGATATTGGTGTTCCATAAGCAATTTTTTGTAATTATTTCATTACTAAAATTAAAATATAAATAACCATGATAAAAATATATATTTTACTTTACCTTTTAAAACTATAAATTGACTTTATTTATCCCTATTCAAAAATATATATGTGATACATGAAATAGAATTTCCATTTTTAATTTTCTTTGCCAAAAAAATATAGATTAAAAAATCAAAGAAATCTGGCTCCAAGTGACCATAATTTTAAAAAATGTATGTAAATATATATTATAAAAACATAAAAATAATTTAATGACATATGTTATGTTCATTTTTTGTCCTTATAATATTTTTTTAAACCTTCATTACCAAATTTATACATATTGTGGTGACAAATATTTACTATTATTACTATTTATAATGACCGAAAATAAAAAGAAAACTACTCACTAAATTTTAAGCTATTAATTTAAAATACGTAATCTATTTTTAATGAATAAATTTATATCAATTTCATAAATTAAATTTTTATTAAAATAAAAAAATATGAAAACTACTTTTCAGAAAAATTATTTTTTATGTATATATTTTTTATACTAGAATAATAGATAAAATTAATTAAAAATTCAATAATGGTATTAATTTTAATATGATACAACTAAATAAAAATTTGATCTAAATGAAATTTATATTTTTCTTTTTATACTCATTAAATCAAAAAATCGATTTCAATAAGAATATATATTTTTTATCATTAATTGAAAAGTAATTTTTTTTGTAATTTATATAAATTTCACCATAATATAATTTTTATAATAATTAAAAAATGATATTAATTTTATCAAATAATGTTTTTAAAAGTAACATATATTATAATATATTCTAAAATAAATAAATAAAAAATATTTTTACAGAAACACATTTCTAAAGAATAAAATGAATTATTTAAATATTCAGTAATTTTCTTATAATTTTCTATCAACAATGTTTTGTTGATTAATATGATTATATTTATTTCTTAAATCTTATTGACATATTCACACCAAAAAATTCCAGGTCTATTTAATAACAACCACATTTAGATAACAATATTTTTAAAATATATCCCAATTCTATAATAACATGATGTTACATGTTAAGATAGATATCAATAATTGTATTCTATTTAAAAAAATTTATGTTTCATTATTCCACATTTAATAAACTATATCCATTCAATTTTAACTCAATATGGGTAAACATGGTGTCAACGTTTCAATTTTTTTTTCAAATCCCACTTCACGAAAAGGGATAATAAAACATCCTCTTGAAAGGTGGGAAGGTTAAATACAAAGTTCATATGGAATAATGCAAAACTAGGTTACCAATGAGTAGAAAATTAGTGGTTATTGAAAATATATTCATGAAAGAAAAGTTTAATTTCTAAATGATAAAATTTTATGATAGACATCATTGATCACACAAAATTTAATGATTTTAATAATTTTAACAACATCATAACAATTAACCAAAGATTTGTAAAACATTGCATCAATTCATTATAAATTAAGTTAATGGGATAATGTTTATGTTTCAATATCCTTTTCATAGATTTGATATGATCATTTATAATATAAAACTGATTATAACGAAATATATTTACATGGAAATTTGAAAATCATCAATTATTGAATTTCCACAACAATCTCATTTTTTTTCTCTATACAATTAGTATTCATATTGAAATATTTTATGCCTAAAGTAAAAAAAATCATAATCCACAAAATGACATCAATCTATGCCAAATTTATGTAAATATAATCCAAAACTAAATGTTTAGAACAATATATGACAATGTCCAAAATGTTTAACTCTTCATATGATGAAATAATACATTTAACTCCAACATTTCCACAACATATAAATGTATCTATATTGATAATTTCACATAAAAACTCTATATCCTAAAGAAAACTAATAACCTCAACATTATATAATGTTTCTATCCTCAAAGTGGATGTCATATATTCCATCTTATATTGAAAAAAAATTTAATTTCATTATTCCAAAATAAAATTTCATATAAATTCACATGTTATCCCTTAAGGTTTCATAAATCTCAACCCAAATAATAGTCTCCCAAATCATAATTAATTAACATAATAAATCAGTCTATAATCATCTAATGTAGTGAAATTTACCAAAATATCATGAATCAAATTATAAAAAAACCTGAAAGGTAATCCTTAGCTTCACAATAAATATCGCCAAGAAGATGTAATTGTCAATGAATCACCTTTCATCCATCATGTTAATCCACTTTCCATTATATAATTAATATGGAACCAAATAAATAATGAACACATAGGGTTATTTATTCCTGAAACGTGTATTTTGATAAATATCTCATAAAGTTTCCAAATAACCTAAAAAACCTATTACATAAAACCTCAATATGGGTATATATGGATTTTATCAATTGAAAAATAATAATTTTATAGAACCTTGTTGGTATCTATTACTCTTTAGTTAACATCACATGAAGACTTATATTCTTCCAAAAGGTAGAAAAATTATTATTAAACACATACAGTTGAATATATTTTATAAATTAAAAATGGCAATAAAATTCATCAAAGATGAAGAACATCCCCTTTTCAAAAAATCATAAAATAAATTCAAGGATAAAAATATTATCTCATTTAATTAATCAACTTCAGTCATCTCAATATCTCATAAATGTATTATTAAATAATGATCCGGCATATATTAAGTGTTATATCATCCTTATTCATGTTTTTTCAAAAAGAATCACATTAATAGTAATTAAAATTTATTGTTTATGAGTACCATTCAATATATATTTTCACATCCTTGATGAAAAAATATTGTGAATAATCCATAGATGTTTCAAAATATTTATAACCACAATACCATTTTTAAACATAATTCTAGAACATAATTCTTCAATCAAAATACATAAATACCTCAATCCTATTACTAAAATTATTGTTATAATATAGGATAATTAATTTACTTGGATTTTTCCTTTAGGAGATTCAATATTCATAGCTAATTACATAATTTCCCACATTTTATAGAAGCAACTTTAAACTGATCTATACGATAAAATTTATTTTTCTCTATTTAACTCATAAATTATCAACATTAATTGATTACTATATAAATTTTTTATCGACATATAAAAACAATTTACTATTCATTTGATACATTCTCTGAGTTTATGCTTTCTACATTTATTACATGAAGAAATTGATAATTAATTTCTATATATCCTCCACTATCTGATCTCTTAGTAGACTCTATCGATATAATCTATGATAAGTCTGAGAGTTGGTTAAGGTATTAGATTTTTATCACATATCATGATAACAAATATAAGTAATAAAAAATATCTTTTACTCTAATAATCATCCATTTAGTTGACCACAATCAACACATTTTCATACACATTTACCATTAACATATTCAACTTGGTCACAACCACTTACTAAAAAATCATAGTGTGAGGAAAAATAATACTAATTTTAAAAAATAATTCTTAGGATATCGCAATCATGAGAAATTATATTCTATCAATGAAAAATTATGTTTTTTCCTATGAAATAACTGATCACCATATATTCAAATAATTCACTGTGGATAATAAAGAAAATTTGAGTTAACACAAAAATATCCCCAAGGAGTATCCAACCATGTGCATTGTAAGAGAACACACACCATGTACCCAAATGATGGTTGTGATATACTATATCTAATATTTTCAGATTATTACCCTTATATAGAACTATGATAAAACCACATAATGTTTTATTATATTGGTAAAGATGTATTGAGATGAAAACCACATAATCACTATCTTAACAAACATTATTATTCTATCCAGCACTTTGGATTCTTCCTATAGTTTCCACCAAAAGTCACTAATCCTAATCTCTATAGTTTTATGAACCTTTCTAATGATTCCAACTATAATAAATCATGCATAAAGATTATATAATCATTATATTTATTAATGAATTAATATTCATATATTTTTTATTATTCAAAGTTAATATATTTAGAGAATTATTCCAGAAACAATACAAAAATAAATATTAAATTACAAAGTGGTCACTTTCACTGAGTTTACATTTTTCCCACAAAATACATCATTTATCATATAAAATGTTTTATTATCATAAAATAACCTCATAATTGTTATCATGAACTCATCCATATCCATACACATCCTCAATACTCGTGGAAAAATACTTTTATCAAAGGGATAATCAAAAAAATCATATTTAAGGTACATATAAGAATGAATAATACAAACCATTTATTTCATGAATCCTTTTTCATTCTTTGTCTTTGTAAAAAATAAATAGTGGGCTCAAAATAACCATTTTATTACCCACAAAATCTTATTTTCTTCCCAAATTTTTTCAAAAAATATTTAACTATAAATCTTAAAAGAAAATTTAAATTCATTTGTTTCGATTGCAATCCTGAAAAACATTTGAAAACATTTTCAAAAAAGTTAAAATTTTCACCCTTAAATTTTTTAATATAAATTATTTTAAACATAATCTTACAAGTAATCAAATAAGTGAATTTTATAAATAATAAATATTCATATGATTGTGGAAACATAGTTAAAGTTGCAATCACATACAACATTACATAGCTATTAGTCAAGGAAAATAGCCTAGAAAACATCACATTGTAGACGTAGTCCCAATGTGGATTAGGAATACTCTCTAATAACTTATATAATATCTGACTAGCCACTAAAATAGGGTACTATTAATTTTGTATATTTTTATATTCTGTGATTCAATATTTATAAACATCAGTCCTAGTGAATTTTATTATTTGAATATCATTCAAATCATTGCTTAATTCTTGTTTAAAGTGTCTTAAATTTGGCCTAAATAATCATCTTCTCGCAGAATTAATTTAATTTATTTGAATTTGATATTTCATGATATTATCAATCTCTATTTGAAAAAAAAATTCTTTTAGGATCAATGGATTATTGATAAGTGAATATGGAATTTTGTTTCCATGGATACAAAAATTTCTCAACAATGCACAGTGGGCCTTAGGCCCATAAAACAAAATTATATCCCATAATTTATTTTAAATTAATAAAATCATTTAACTATAGATATAGAAAATTATGGGGATAATTAAATTAAATTTTTTCCATAGCAATGCTTGAATTTCTCATGAATATCCCTGGAGACCTAGTTGACGATTAAATTATGGGAAAATTTCAAGTCCCCTAAATTCATCACACCATTTCATGAATAGAATCCTAATTGATTACCAAACTATATGAATATTTTATAAGCATTTTTTGAAACCAATAAAAAAATATACAACTTCTATAATCCCTCTAAATTCATCTTTAGTTAATTTGTAATTTCCACGTAAACATGGGGGAATAATGTTGATCTGATTTTAGTAGTCAATATGGAAAAGTTTACTTTCCCTTATTTTACAGAAACCATTGAATATCATAATTAAATTGGATATTATTTAATTTTTTGTTATGTATAATATGAACCTAAAATTAAAATTTTATATTGTGGTGGTCAATAAATTTGCAGTCGATTTTTTATTAATTTAAATGAATATTTTGCATACATTTTGAAATCACATTTTGATTTTTTATCTTATTAGTTGTTTAGATAAACATAAATTATTAATAAATGTTATTATTCATCATTTTATTCAATTTTTAAAACTTTTTTATTGTATCTGTGATATCTATAAATCAAAGTGTTTATTTATTAATATAAAATTTCTGAAATTTAGAACATAGTGGTATAGAGTTTGTTATTTAATTTTTTTAACTTCTTCAATATCAATTAATTATGTATAATAACATCTTACATTGAATAATTTACATCAATTAAATGGTAAAAATTTATGGATTGATTCTTGGGAGTTACATTCTGATACATTGAGTTCAATTTCATGTGATCAGTTGTTTTAAGAAAATTATTATTTTAATAGTTCGATTTAATGATTTACTCTCTTATTCAACATCATTAACTTTAATGATGATAACATTTGAGTACTATTATGATCCAATTACATAGAGTTCTCATTAATGTGATCCTCCATGTAAATTGGGTATCATAATTGTCAATTTTATAGGGATCTAATTGGTGAATTATGTTGATAATTATCTCATTTTGTGGAAATATCATGAATTAGGGGTCTTAAATTTTCAAAGAAAACAAATAAATCAAATATAACTATAGTTACAACCTAAAATCAACTCATATTATTTAATTGTATAAATTAATGTTTTTAGGGTTTTCTTTCATTAATATATATAATTTTCATAGGTACTTTAGTATTATATTTTCCTAATTACAATCAACCCTAATGTTGGACACCTTATAACAAATTCTCCAAAAAAATTGACTATATCACGGTTACTTATTCAGTTCCATTCAATTGGATCCCTACCTGTACCTCCAAAAACATTTTCTTATTGGGTACATTTTGGAATTATAATTTTTTGTCAAATTTTTTTGTGGACCAATGTAAATTATAATGGACACTATAATCCCCTTCTCACCCCAATTCTTTATTCCAAACCCTAATTTCACTCCTATGGAAATCCATTTTGATCAATTACAAACATGGGGATCTTATCCTTACATTGAATACCCCAAAAGGTGTAATGTATAATGATAATCATATTTTCTATCCGTGGGATAATATATAACTGAAATAACAAAAATGTTTGAACTCATATGACCCACAAAACATTCCAACCTATAACATGTTTCAATCCTAAAAATGAAATTTTGAACATCCTCGTATAAAATTTTAACAACATAATCATCCTCCTGGAATAGAAAATTTAGATCAACCCATTTTCTAGCATCACCCATAACCATAACTTATGAATATATTTATATAAATGGATAGAATTAATTATGTGGTTTTATCGATGAGGTTAGGACTACAAATCATTGAAATGGCTATAGAACCCATTCCCACTCATTTTCAACACCATAACATAGAGAGAAGAATATATTTAAAAAAAATTTACATTAATAAGAAAATGACGTGATTAATGAAAATAGACGAGCAAATCTAGAAAAACTTATACAAATGATTGTAGAACTATTAGAGTATTAAAAATTGTTGGAAAATATTGAAGATCCGACATTACACTGTAACACCCTGAGATTTTATGAAAAATATTATTTTTAATTTCATTAATGTCTTGTGTTGTACGCTACACTAAAAGGATCTTGAACAGCACGCATCCTTGACTTTCCATGCATTTCACGCAATCAAGACCTTCCTCGATAGCGTGTGTAGTACGCAATAACGAGTTACACTAAAAAATGATATGATATTAAAATATTATTAAAACTAGCCGTTATGAATAGTAATAACCAATTTTTGAAATTTTGTAAATTTTAGATTTCAAAATGGACTTCATTTTTGGATTCTGAATATCAAAATTATCTTAGGGAGAAATTTTGGTACTTTTCTGATAACTTTCATTTTCTGATAAATAGTAAAAATTACTAAATTTAAATTAAAAACAACCTTTTTAATCGAATAATTAATAGTGATAAATTATTAATTTGAGTGATTTTAAATTATATTTAGAATAAATTTTTACAATTTAATAGAATTCTGGTCATTGGATGTAATTTCACAATTAAACCAGACATAAACAAGTGTCAATCTATTGATAGTTATTATCTCTTAAAAACACGCTATTTGTTTTGACGACGAGAATTAATTTTTAAATTAATTAATACAACTGATATGTTTAGAATTTGGTAAAATAGACATCAATTTTGAGTTCATAATATAAAATATAGCTTAGGCCTAATTTCTGGTATTTTTCTGCAAACTTTCAATTTTTTGATGAATAGTGAAACCACAAAGTGGTAGTTAAAAAATGAATTTTTTATAAAACATAATTTTACCGCTTCTGTGAGTGGAATTTTAAAAATCTGAGAGACATGGTTGATGTCAGTAAGTAAAATGTGGTTCAATTAGATGAAAATAATTTTTGGTGACTAGTAATTGTTTACTTTTTTTACCACGGTTAAAAGTTAATAGGGTAATTAAGGGTAAAAATGTTATTATTATTACCCTAAAACATGTCTTAATTCTATTGGATAAGTGTAATTCAACCAAAAACAACCTTAGGAATAAAATATGACCATTTAGGCCCACTTGGTTTATATTAGGAAATTTATTATTAATTTATTTAAAGAAGGGTTAAAATAGTTAAAATCAATGTTTAATAAGTATATAATTTTTAATATAGGGTTACACATAAGATAAATTCGACTATAAATATTCATTAGAAAGCTAAAAATATTTCCTACATAATGATATTTTATTAGTAATTTTTTAGACATTAAATAATTTAATTTATTTATGACACAATGATGATGCAGTAATTATCTTATTAATGAAATATTGACATAATTGATGTTATAAATACCAAAATAAATGTAATTTGAGTCTTTTTATGAATTACACTAATTTTAAAACAAATATTATTTTATTATTTGTTATTTATTTGTAAAAATCTAAGGATCAGCCAAATGGCTTAGATAAGGTTATATATATTAATAATAAACAACTTGGGGTTCTTTTGGCTTTTTATAGTAAGTTTATTAACCATACAGTGTAAGAACACAAAAAGACACAGTAAAAGTAAAATTGTCTAACTTAAAGTTAAATATAAATGATAAGGATAAAATAGGAACCTAAAATTGTCTAAATTCTATTGGATGATAGTATTTAGACCCATCCCCACCTTAGCTTCGAAATAAATCAATTTGAAGCTATTTAAAACCGAATTTGTCTTTATAATAAAATAATATGTTTAGTTTTCCAAAGGTGCCCCTCTCCTCCCTTATAAAAGGGATCCTCCTCACCCTATTCCTCACACCACATTAAGCCTTCAAGCTCGGCCATACCCAGCCAATTTCTCCTCTCCACTTCCCTAGAAACAACCTACAGGTCTTTTTCTTCTTCAAAGACCAATTTTAGTTCCTTAAAAGGAGATCTCAAAGAGGCATTTCAGAGAAGAGGTAATGTCTGTTACGAATTCTTTCAACATTATTTCTTCTTCCACTTCTTCTTATTTTGTTTTTTCATTATGAAGTAATAAAATCAGTATCACTCATATACTGATATTTTATTATAATTATGAAACAACCCTATTTCACCATCTTTCCATCATATGGAAAATGAAATCACCACGCGTGCGTACGTACGGAATACCGTCTCCACGCTGTGGTGTAATATATTTTCCACCACCACCTTACTTGGATGGGTATAATGGTGTAAAGAAAGAATATATATGATTATTGTAAAGTGATATTTATTCTGAAATAGTATACATACACTCCAATACAATTCCACGATCATGAGAACGATATCATCGCTCGTGCGTACGTACGGACTACTGTCTCCACGACGCGATGAGATTAATTCTCCAAGTAAACCATTCATGAATGATTATAAAGTATATATAATAAGTAATCATGAAATATATGACATAATAATGATACTGGATTTATGTGTATATATATGTATGTCATCTACTTAATTCCATTCAACTCAATAAGGAAACGAAAACAACGTTCATGCGTACGTACGGCTTACTGTTTCCATGAACGGTGTATTTCATTCCATTTACAGATCTATTATATATATGTATATTCTGAATATATATTATATATAAATAATTTTTCATATTCTAGAATTATGTAATCATGATCTAAGTAATCATATGAATTATTACAAGTCAAAACAGTGACGGAAAATAAAACGATTTTACCCAAAACGCTCTTTAATATGGAATTTACAAAAGAATGGATAAAATAATGTTATAAGTGAACCATATATGATATCATAACAATGAGTATGATTCTGTAATTATTCAATGACATTATTTAAATCATTATACAGAAGTTTCGGACACTTACGAAGTAAATCAGACCTAAGGTATGGGAAAATATCACAATCTCACTTTTATCCGAGATTGTTTATAATTTGATATTTACTGTGGTGTATTTTATCATCCACATCCATGTTCCTTAATATGTAATATTATTTCCATCCACCTAAAATTGTTTAAATCCAATTTTACCCTTCTGTGAGTTTTTAGTAAAAGATATGAAAGGAATTTTTGTCGTTTTTTTACGAGGTACTTTTTGACTTTTCCAACAAAAGTATGAGGAGAATGTTTTTTTAACTTATACGGCATGAAAGGATTTTTTAAAAAATATTTCCAAGATTCTTCCTTTACAATTTTTCAAGTTTATTTTTAGTCAACTTCATTTAGTTTATAATTGTATGACATATTAAGAAAGGGAAAGTGTTTTTGAAGTAGAAAGGATATTTTCCTCAAGAATGGAGTTCAAGTGTTTTATCAAAATTATTTTCCATCTAAGATAATAAAGGGTTCTGTTTTTATCCCTATTATTACATTGATTTGATTATGTTGTGATAGAATTATTTTTATGAATTCCTTAATCTTATATGAATTGTTTTATGATGTCACGATGTTTTGGAATCCCATTTTTATTACATGGGTTATGCTATGATGTATGGTTAGTGATTTTGTGGAACACATTAGAATGGTATCATTATGAGATGGGAGGGACCTATATCTCCCTCCAATGAATTGGGTAATGATTTTATATCTCATGAGATAGTCATGGCTAGAACAGTATGTTAAACAGATTCTGTGAAACAGGACTGAAACGAGGAATGAACTCAGTTCATAAATGGACTTTGTCCACTAAGATAGGTTTGGCAATGAGTCTTGACTAACAAGAAATTATTCACTATGTTTATGTGTGTATGACATAATGTTTCATGTTTTAAGTTGTGATTATTGGGATTACATTTCACTACTATGATTTATACCAAGTTATGATTTTATGATCTCTTTTTTAGGTTATGATTTCCAAAATGTTATGTTCTTATGAATATGATGTGATTGATATTTCTTTTGTTTACCCTTACTGAGAATTTAGCTAACCCTTTTATGTTTTCTTTTCCCCGGGATATGAAGAAAGTTTTTAGTTAGAAAAAAAAGGAATATCTTTATGGGATATGTTGAAGATCTTTCACCATGATTAGAAGATTATATTTTGTGTTTCCAAAGACACTAAACTATTACGGTCCTTGTGTGTGTGTTTTTGTTATGTACTATGTATTCCGCAAAAGTAATGTAATGTCCATGTACGTCAAGCTTAGGGTCTCTACATACACTATGAGAAATTTCTACTAGATAATGATTTGAATTAGTTATGGAATGTTGTAAGTAAGCCTGATAAAAATGGGGGGACTGTTAATGAGTTTTTGTATTCAGAGGAAACTAATTATATTAATTCAATAGAGGATAATTTTAAAACATGTATGGAGTAATTGAATATATATCCATTTATTATTTTTTAGAAACATCATATAGTGACCCATTGAGAGGAATCACAATCTTTGAGTCCATACCGATTCCAAACACTAATCTATATAATTTTTTTGTTGAATCATATATTCAAAATATGTAGATTAATTATAAAAATATTACATAATAAACATATTTTGATTCAAATTTCCAATCTTATTTAGGAAATTTTAATCCAGCCAATGTTAAAATTATAGTCTTTCTATCCATTCTCATGTATCCCTATATATCATACAAACATAACCTTGCACCTTTCATTCACGGTTCCCATGAAACCCATAATGGTGGAATTATCCTTAATGTAATATGAAAGAAATATAATCATATGGATCAACCATTTTTGATATCCATTGGAATTTCCTACTAATTATGGAACATAGGATTGTACATGAAAAAAATTCTGAACAAATAATAAATAGAAATATATTAGAAGTGGAGAATGATTTAAACCAAAAAATGTTAAATGTTGTTATTAGATTGGTTTGGGGTTAATTTTTATATAATGAAATTAAAATAAGTTATTCGAGGATGGATAACCAGCTTCGATATTAATTTTAATTTTTTAATTTTATTTTGTTTTGTAAGGGACCCATTGGGTTTTACAATGTGATATAATGTATAATATGTGCTGGATTCATCTACTAAAGAAATTTATTATTTTTAAATTAAATGATATAATTCTATAATTCAATACTAACATCAATCATCCCTAGGGAGTCTACTTGTGACATAGATCCAATGTGATCAATTTGAAAATGATGGGTCATCAACTTCAAACAAAGTGGTTTTGTTCCATGATTTCATTTAAAATCACATATCCAAATCATTATTTTCAATTCAAATATGTATAATTTATTTTCTTCAACAGTGATGGAAGTGTCATTCTCATTTTGGAGGAGTGAAAAAACTATATTTTATATTTGTTGGTATTTTATGGAAAATTTCATTAACCATGTACATGATAAAACTAATTTAAAAACATTATGTTTAATGTAATATAATATTTAATTCCTTGAATATGATATTGATTCACATTTATGTTGATGATAACGATTTTTAGAAAGTGTGGCTATATAATGGGTCTCTAAACAAAAAATATATTGATCAATTTAATCATAGTTTCATAATGCACATCCAATAGATTTTAGGTGTTAGTTTTAGTAATTGGGGACATTTCATCATAGAATAGGATTTGGGTCCACTTATTATTTTATTTTAGCATCAAAAAAAATCAATACAATGACCACATAGAGAAATGTTTTTCCCAAATTCTAGGCATATGACACTTTGGGGTCATGAAACCATAGTTTTCATACATAGAGTCTGGATTTACATTTCGTTTATAAAGCATGGAATTGAAAATATGTGTTTCATTCAACACCTTGGGATGATGACTACAATGTTATATTTACTTGGGTTATTTTTCAACTATATTGTTTTCATTAAAAATTATTAAATTGTATACTAGATTTATGGTTTATTTTTATTCCTAAATAGTGCTTCAAGATTCATTTTTGAACAAAAAAATGGGCCCCAAATCATTTTTTATACACAACACATTATCATGTTTAATTGAAATTAGTTGAAATATTGTGATGTATTTTAATAAAATAATGATATTGGAATTGGGACACGGTTGTGAACATATGTTTTGTTAAATTATTTTGGTATGTTTCTTTATTTTATAGATTGATGTATTTTTCTTAGCATTGTTTGTCAAAATATATTTTTAAAAGGGAATTCAATTTCATATTGTTGAGATACTATTTACATAGGACTAGAACAACTCAAGTTGGGGGGTGTGACTAACCTCTGAAAAAAGTTAATATTAATTATTTATATGTTAATATTCTAGTGATTCAATGTCGATAATCATAAATTTTAGTGTATTTTATTATTTTAACAATATTTTACATATTTTTTCAATTCATGCATAAAGTGTGCCAATTTGGTTCCAATTAATCATCAATGAGCGGAATAAATTTTTTTATTTTTTTAAATTTTATATATTATGTTATTATTGATCAAATTTATGGTAATATTATTTTTTCTGTATCAGTGGATGATTCATAAGGAATGATGGACATTTTTTTTTCAGGGATGCAGAAATTTGAATACAAAAAATAATTGGATTTATGCTCATAAAAAAAGTGGAGCCCAAAATTCAAGTCCAATGAAGTTTTAATTTTTACTATAGATATGGAAAATCATGGGTAAAGCTTAATTCCATTGTATACAGAGTTTATTTTAATCTTTTCATTGAGATCCATGGGGGCTATGTTGATGATTAAATTATGGGAAATATTTGAAGTCCCAAAAAGCTACCCACCATTTGAGGTATAAGATCCAAATGGAAGATCCAAAGGGAATTACTATTTTTTTAACTACTAGGGAATTCCTAAAAAATATTACACTTTTAAAATAATTACAAATTCATCCCTATTCAATGTGTAATGTTTCGGTAATCATAGGGAATGAATCATGATCCAATTTTTATGATCAACATTGAAAATTCTACATTCCCTTTTTTCCTACTCTCCATAGACTATCCTAATTAAATTGGATGACATTTAATGATGGGAGCTCGATCCTCGGACCCTAAAATTTCCAATAAAGGTGGTATTGGGTAATCAATTTGGGGTTGATGTTTAATTTATTTAATTTTAATTTCACGCATCTATTTTGTAAATTAATTTTAATTTTTTTTAATGTTTGTTTTCTTGAAAACCTTCGTTTCATAAGAAATTTTCTTCTTCTTCTTTATATTCAAATTTTTTTCATTTTTTCATATCATAGTAATAAAATTTAATCATGGTGTGAATTTATTCACAACAATAATTTTGGAATTATACACACAATAGTGGGGTGTTTTTTATCTATTTGATATAAAATTTTTAATCCCTATTATTTAAGTCCGCTCCCATATTCCATTGAAAGATTTAAATTGATTAAATGATTAATCATTTCATTGTTGTTAATATAGAGTTTCATGGGTATGGATTCAATGATATTTAATGTTCTTTAATTTTTAAATCAGGTCTTTATTTTAAGATTTCCATTCAATGATTTACTATCTTCTTCATTTTCATCAACTTATTGATGATACATTTTGAGTGATAGCACAATAAAAATCCTTAGGGTGATCATTAAAATGATCCTATTTGTGAATTGGTGATATGATATGTAATTTTTTAGGGATTTAATTGGTGAATGATATTGGAAATTATCTCATTTTAGGGATATATCATAAATAAGCGATCAGAAATCGTAATAGAAATCAAATACATCCAAACTATCTATAGTGCCAGCATAGTTTAAAATCATATTATTTAATTACATCCAATAAAATTTTTACCAGATTCATTATTTTATTAAATCTATTATCTTAGTTATTTTATAATTTTATTATCACAATTCCAATCAACTCTAATGATTCACACTTCATATAAAATCGTCCCATCAAATCATAGTGTCTCAAGATTACTTCTTCAGTCCAAGTGCATTCGGTCCCTACTTGTACTTCAAAAACTACTTTTATTTGTAGGTTAATTTTTTTAATCTCCAAGATATCTTGAGAAAAAGCATTACCAAATTCATTAGAGAATAATCTGGGTACTCCAATCATAACATGTACATGATTATGTGTGCCACAAAATGAAATAAATCATAAAGAATAATCATATGAATTATACTTGGAATTAAATTGGTTGCATAATCATCACACATATTATAATCAATTAATATTTCTAAAAGATTGCATTTTTAATATGGATATAAGTCATGTAATTCCCAATCAAGGAAGGTTGAATAATGTAGGCATTTATGTGAGAGACATATATATAGAATTAAGAATTATTCCATAAAAATAGAGTGAGAGAATGGTCATAACAAAAATACAATTGTTTTTTATGGAATATTACTTACACCTATAATAATAATATTTTCAAATAACAATATTTATATTGTATTTAAATCCATTTCTAATAATAAATAGAAAAAAGTAAATTATTTTTTTGTTGGAAAATCAATAGAATATAGTAAATGTATCCAAAAATAATTTAACATTTATCGAGGAATATAAAAATATATTGAATCCATATACGCTAAAATATAACATTATTTTAAAATTTTATAAACAATTTAAAATGTGTAATAAAAATCATGTAAAAATATTTTTTACAAAAAACATTTAATGAAAGTTAACTGAATCCTAAAATTTCAAATTTAACTCATTTTTTCCACATAGAAATAAATTTAAAATTTTAATTTATGAATATATATATCGAGAAATAATATTTAAAATAATAAATAATTAATATATTTAAAAAGATCATTTAATGTAATAGGTCCCCTACCTTGAGTCTGACATTCCATGTGTGTTATTAATTTCCTAAATAATAAAATAATTTTAGTTTTTAATTACATAATAATCTTTTTGAAGATTTTTATTAATTTTATATCATATATTAATATTTAATATACAATTAAATAAACAATTATGTTCACATTTGATGTTTTTCTGATATTATGATCATATGTCAAAAATGAATTTAGTAGGCTGACATTGGTCAAAGAGTCCATTATTTCAACATTTATAGAATAGTAACCATGTAATAATTATCATTTTTAAATAAATTATTATTATAAACTAACTATAAATTCCGGTTACTAATAATGAACTATATTGCAATCATAAAGATGGCAGTCCATACGTATTCTTGAGTAATGTTTCCATTTTTCAATGATAATAATTGAGAAAGGTAAGTATCATTTTTTACATCCCATAATGATAATTATATAATAAATATGATATTATTTCTTAGATAAAATTATATAAACTATGAATATAGAGAAGCAATGAAAAATGAATAACATCGCTTCATGGAGGTGATAATCCAGACATACACTTGAACAACATTATGACATTCAATTAATGATATTGTATGAAAAATATATGATATATTTTTTTCCATAAAGATATATGTGTAAATTATATGATATTTATTCATTAAATACATCACCATAAATTTCCATGAGATGTGATTATTGAAATATAATTATATAACTCCTTTAGGTGATAATCCTCTGTACAGATAAATGATGATATTATTTCCCTTTTAACGAAGAGGAGACACATGTATGAAAAAAATTTAAAAAATACTATTAAATTATATAATATTTAATAATGTTATTATATCATCATGGATGATTCAAATATCAAGGAGGTTGTTGATGTAATAAAACTAAATCATTCAGTTATAGAATATACTTATTCTTCAAAAAATATCATTTTATGCATGTTAATAACTCTATGTATTGTATTGTTCTTAAGAAAAGAACATTAAAAAATGTGTAGTGATGTTACGAGATATTTTGGTAAGTATTGTTTGAACTAAAATGCTTTTTTATGTGTGAGTAAATGAGAAGATAATGTTCCATTTTACAATTGAGGGGGAAGACTTATGGAATTACATGACATATTAAATTAATATAAATTTATATTACGTCAAATAAAGAATAAAACTATAAGAATTTTAATATAGGAAGAGGAGGGATTAAAATTAACTCTTAATTATAAATTTGAGAAGACTAGACTATGTTTTTACACATATTTTTTTTCAATCCCTTGATAAATTTTTTGACAATTACAAATATAAAAAGGTGTCTAAATATTTAAGGGTTAATATAGTTACTATGAAAGGATTTGTTTATAGTATTCGTGGTTTAATTTTTCATTTGAAAAACTAATACTATTCCTTCTTTATGTATCCCTTACTATGATTTTTATGCTCATATGATGTTATTGAAATATTTTTCATAGTACATAATGTAGAATAGGGTCATGTATGGGATTATGGAAAATTTATGTTGTCTTAAACATGGAACTAGACAAAACTATTTTTTTCAAGGGTTCTTGTTTTGTGAAAAAATTGAATCTGAGTAGAAGTTTCTACATTTAATTTTTATAAAATGAAATTTAATATTTTTGGCCTAATTCTCTAAAACTCTAAAATTAATAAGATCATCAATGTAAATTATTCATTTAATTCAATATTATGTAATGTTTTATGTTTGGGTCCTCATAGTTGGTGTCAGAGGTTGGATTAGACAAGTTTAGGAGTATGGTTATTGTTAAAGAAATTTACATAAATAAATTAATGTTAATATTGAAATGATATAGCATTTATAGATTACAATATTGTTTATCCTAAGATATTTCTGTGTTTAGAATGGTTTTACACAGAGGATAAAGGGTATCTATGTTTGGATGACATCAGGAGAATTACTACCTTCCAAATCAGCACCCTGAGATGGTCAGATTCGAAACAGAATAGTTTATTGTAGTAATGGAAGAGTTGAATTTGGATATAAATGGCGGTGGTATCCATGCATGAGATCAGCCATATCAATTGTAGAGGAACATGTCAGTAGTGGGGAATTTAATGAGGCAACATCCCCCATCATTCAGAGGAACATATGAACCTGTGCTAGCTGAAGGGTGGATTAAAGCACTGGAGAATATTTTTTATGTCATGAGATGTTCAGAACATCAAAAGGATAGTCCTGTTGATTACCACTTTGAAGGTGAATCTGATCAGTGGTGGTTGATGGTTAAAAATATCAGGGATAGTGAGGATATAGATGCTCTTGATTGGGATGAATTCCAAGGTATGATTCTAGATAAATATTTTCCTAAGGTGATTAATCTTACGATGGAATAAAAATTCATCGAATTAAGGTAGGAGGATGGATCAGTGGCTTCTTATGAAGAAAGATTCACTCCACTAGCAAAGTATGCTCCAAATTTCTTCCATGATCATTATAGTAAGAGAAATCGATTTTACTCTGGACTGAAGCCATGTTATTGAAGACAATTATCCTCTCCAAAGTTTAAAAGTTATGAAATACCTTTTTGATGTACAAAGAAGTTGGAAATGGATTTTTCTGTGGATCAAGTGTTCCTTGAAAAAGAATTGAACAATATATCCAGTTGGCAGGGAATGGGGAAGAATTAATCAAAGAACCCTAGAGGTAATAAAATTAAATATCCATCCTATGAGAAGTGAGGTAAAAATCATCTTGGAGAATGTTTAACAATGTCAGGAAAGTGCTTCTGGTGGGGTAAGTCTGGTCATATTTCTCGTAACTGTAAGGAAGTTGATCAAGAAGGCAATGAAAACCCATCAGTATGATGTTATATGCGTAATGAAATGGGTGATTATAAAAATACATTTTTAACGAATAACTCAACTATGGGAAATAATCCATACTACAAGCTGAAAGGGGTGGTGAAATCCTTCACAACTACTTTAGTAGATGTTGGGACATCGAATGATGTAGTATCAGTTAAACTCTTTGATTGTTCAGATTATGCCAATGTGTTGTTTGATTTAGGGTTTACACACTCATTCATTTCTGAAAAGTTTTCTAATTAATTGGTAATTCTATCTCAAGATATGAATATTGAAATTAAGGTAAAAACACTTGGAGGAAACGTTGAGACAAAAATAAAACATAAGAAACTTCTAGACCTTATGTGTGGGATGAATCTAGCTGCAAAAATTATTGTTTTGCCTCTAGTAGAGTATTATGTTATTTGGGGCATTGATTGGATGTCTGTTTATCATGCAATGATTGACAGAGGAGGTAAAGAGGATTCATTACAGAATGATTTATAGTTTGTGTACAAGAATGAAATCTTTCTTATGATAACATATCTGGAAGCTGAGAAACTATTAAAACATGGAAATTAATGTTACCTTGCACATATTGTTGAAAATAGTTGAACTATTCTGATTAATGATGTGATAGTGGAAAATGAGTATTTTTATGTTTTTTCAGATGAGTTGCATGGTATTATACCTGATCAGAATGTTGAATTTTCTATTGACTTAGTTCCTAAAGGAAAGCCAATTTTAAAATCCCCTTATCGAATAGCTCAAATTATACTTTTAGATTTAAAGATACAATTGTATGAGTTATTAGATAGAGGTTTCATTCGACCAACACATCACCATGGGGTGCTCCTATCTTTTTTTTAAAAGAAATTTGGTTCAATGAGGATTCTCATTGATTATAGAGCATTTAATAACATAAATGTTAAGAACATGTACCCTTTTACTTATATCGATGATTTGTTTTATCAGCTCCAAGGAGCTCATTATTTTCTGAAGATTGACTTGAGATCAGCGTACCATAAGTTGAATGTATAGGATATAGACACTTTGAAGATCACGTTTCATACTAGATATGGCCATTTAGAATTTTTTGTTATGCCTTTTGGGTTAACCAATGCACCTGGTGTATTCAGGGATATTATGAATAGAAGTTTATTTCAGTTCTTGGATAAGTTTGTGGTTGTGTTCATTGATGATATTTTATATTATTCTAAATGTAAAGAGGAGCATGAAATTCATTTAAGGGTCAACATTCAAACCGTAAATGAAAAGAAACATTATGATAAATTCTGCAAATGTGAGTTTTCTTTACAAAAAATTTTATTCCTTGGTCACATTGTTTCAAAAAATGGACTAACTATAGATCATGCTAAAACAGAAGTTGTTGAAGAATGGCCAAGACCCACAAATATAACCAATATCTGTAGTTTTCTTGGTTTGGATGTTTTTTACAAGAGTTTTGTTGAGATTTTTCACAATTATCTAGTATAATGACTACTTTTACTCAAAAAGGTTTTAAGTTCATTTGGACAAAAGAATGTGATGATTGTTTTCAGAGGTAGTTCAGTTGGAAGAGAATATCTCTTATGAAAAACAACCAACCCAAATTCTTGACCGTAGAAAGAACGTTTTGTGGAATAAGGTAATTCACCAGGTAATGGTATTTTGTAAAAAAACATATGATTGAAGAGGCAATGTGGGAATCTGAAAATGATATTAGGGATAAATACCCCCACATAACATCATAAATGTGTAAAAATTGTGAGGACGCAAATTCCAAAAGGGGGGAAGGATGTAATATCCCATGTAAAAGAAGAATAATACATTTTCATATTTTTTAATATTTATGAATTGAATATTAATTTTACTTTAAAATGGTAGCTATGTTCGATAGCGTACCCAATATAGAACAATGGGTTTCATTGAAATCTTACATTACACACTAATAATATATTATTATTATTTTAAATTAAAGTTTAATCATAGTAGATGTATTGGTGGAAATTACTGAAACTAACTACAATATGATTATACATGTTTGATAAATATACTTACTTTTATCCAATAAATGTTGGAGGCTTAACATATGAATGAATCTAATTTTAAGAATAATTTAAATTAAAACATCAATTTACCAATTTTTAATGGTGAACCATTAAAAAATCTAGTTTTTTTCAATTTAATACATTCAGTTTTATGCTTGAATATCATTCTTTGGAATGGGGAAATCAAAATTTACCTAGTTTAAATTTTTAGAGTTTTTCCAATAAAGTATATTTTTAAATGATTAGTAAAAACATATTTTATTTTAATTAAAAATATTTTTTAATCTATTTTATTTATATGTATATATTATCTATTTAATTGGTTTTAATGTTTAATTATAATATATTTTTACCATTTCATCCAATGTTGGTCATTGGGATTAATTTCACTTTGAATTTGCACATAAACAAGTGTCAATGTTTTTATGGATATTGTTTTTTAAAAACACTCTATTAGTTTTGAAAACGGGAATTAATAATGAAATTATTTAATGAAAATTATATGTTTATAATTTTGTGAAATAGAAATCATTTTTTAATTCGGATGATCAAATATAGCATAGGAAATTATTTTGTTATTTTTATTAAAAACATCAATTTTTTATGAATAGTGAAAACATTTAATAGTAGTTAAAAATAATAATTTTTTATTTAATGGAAATTTTAAAACATCTATGAATTGAATTTTAAAAATAAGAGATACATGTTCGTTATTAGTAAGTAAAATGTGGTTAAATAAGCTGAAAATAATTTTTGGTGAATAATAACTTTTGACTTTATTTTACCACTGTTAATGTTAAATAGGGCAATTCAAGGTAAAAAGAATGTTATAATAATTCAAAATTATCTTAACACTTGTCCTAACCTTATTGGATGAGTAATCTCTAACCATGGTAATACTTGGGTCGATTTTGGGTCACCATGGAGCCTCATATAAAGGATAATGACACTTAAGATTAGTTAACTTAATGTAAAAGCAAAAATTACAAAAATAAATATGTTATAAAAAATAAAATTTTAAATGGGGTTATATATGTCAAAATTTCTAATATAAATATTATTTAGAAAGATAAAAATATTTCCTACATCATAGTATTTTTTAAAAATTTTAGAAATAGAAAAAGTTATATTATTTATGACACAATAATGATGCATTGTTTACCACATTAATAAATCATTTAAATAAATAAAATTATAAATATTAAAATAACATCCAAAACCTATCCATTTCTTATTGGATGATTTTATTTCGACCATGAGTCGTATTTTCTTCTACTATAATTATTTTGCATCCTTTTGAAACTGAATATCATTATATAATAAAAAAATATTTTCACACTTTCTTAAAGACCCTATTCCCCCCTTATAAGAGGAGACCATTTCTAGCCAATTACTCACACCTCTAAAGCCTTTTGGATCCTCCAAACTCTTCCCAATTAATCTCCCTATATATATCTATTCTACCGAGAATCCTTACATTAGGCTGAAGCACTTCCACAAACCATTATGGTTCAGACCAAATGGAGTTACCCAAATTAAAGTTAACAGTTTCTCTTAAATTATTTCCTTTATTTTGATTATTTAACCCCTAAAAACATTTTATTCATTTATTTATTAACAAAACCAGTATACTCAACATACAAGCATGTTGTTATGATATGTATTCGACCTTCACATTAAACACCTCCGTATAATGTGTGAAAAACATATTGTTTCTGTGGATGGCAAACTTACACCTCACGAAATGTTGATTGTTCGATTATCTCTTACAACCTCTCATGGGGGCCATTAAGATGAAAATATATTTATATATTATATATATTATGTTTATTTTATCTATATTCATCGGTATTAATCTTTTATAGTATACTTTTATGGATTCCATTCTGGGTAAACGCGATCATTTCATTTGAGGAAGTGCGGACTACCACCCCCTCAAAGTGATATGACTCATTCATGCCATATGTGGGAATGATAAATGATTGAGGTAATGGATTTATATATGATATTATACTGTAATTATAATATACCTATGTATAATTATGTTTTAATTCCATTAAAATAAGAAATAAAAATGGAAGTAGCGTTCATGCGTACGTTCGGCTTACCGTCTCTATGAACGCTACATTTCAAGTCATAACTCCAAATTTTATGTACTATTATAAATTCATGTATATACCTGATATATATAATATATATGATATCTAAATCATGAGTATCATTATGGATATAATTTATGTTTGACCACAAGGACAACATGTTAATATAAGGTGTTCATTTTTTACTCATGTACCAAATATCGACAAAACGAACATTATTAACTTAAAAGATTACTTAATGTTTATAACAGGGTAATAAGTGATATAAAAGGAATAATAAACTCTAAAAAGGTTCTTAAGAGAGTTTAAATTAACTTTAGTTTATTATTTAGGAGATTAAAGAACGATCGAGTCAAGTCGGACACGTGGTAAGTGACTTCTTCTCAATCTCATTTTATGGAGGCATATTTTGTTTTAATACACGACTTTCTTCTATACGCTGTATAAATACTCTTGAATTTTCAAAGGGAATATTTTTCTAAGATGTGTTTTACTAAACAAAAAGAATGAATGGTTCTTTTAACATTAGTAGTGACAACGACCTTTCCACTATGGAGATCATTATTTGATCATTGGCTTCCTTAACAAGCCGTAATGTATTTTTTTCTCAAGGAAAATAAATAACATATAATCTTTTATGTATTTTGGTATTGAAAATTTTTATGACAATGGATTTGTTATGTCAATATATTTTTTTGATATATTTTTATTTAAATGTGGAAATTTTTTCATTCCTTTATATTTTTTTATGTGTTATGATTTTATAATGGTACATGAAAATTTGACGGCTGGTTACATGATAAACCAAATGACGGGTGGTTTTGTGATAAACTAGGATGGGTCATTACATTATAACCTCCAATTTATTGGGTATGGAAGTTGGCCATATTGCTATTCCATTTAGTTATATGTGTGGCAATTGATCGTAGGGTTATCCCATTTTAGTATGTTTATGTCCCCAGATACCAATATATGTTATGTGTTCTTTATATGGGTTTTATGGTAATCTTTTGGTTAAAAAACAGTTAGTAGTGATGTTTTATTCAGTGATGATTATTTAATACTTCATAAAGGTGTAAAGTATTACTTATGTTAAATTATTCATGGTTTACTTGCTGTTTTAAAAAAATAACAGTTTTCCTTCTTTGTGTACCCCTTACTGAGCTTTTTATGCTCATCCCCATTTTTTGAAATGTTTTTCACTGGACATAATGTGGAATAGTGACATGTATTAGATCATTTAAAAGTCATGCGATCTTAAACATGGAACTATACATGACTCTTTTTTTCAAAAGATCTTATTTTTTGAAAAAAATGTAAACTTAATACAAGTGGCTACATTGTATTTTTTTGCAATGAAATGTAATAGTTATGACCTAGTTATCTAAAACTCTAAACCTGAAAATATCCTCAATGTGAATTCTTCGTTTAATTAAAAATTATGTAATTCATTACGGACGAGTCCTTATATCATAGTCCCTTATTTTATGTATCAATACAAAAAAAACCCTTGTCCACTAAAGGGTAGTGTAAGAACAAGTGTGATTAATCTATTTAACATTTGTTCCTACAATTTTCCTCTCATTAATTTAACTAAAGGATATTTTCTCTCTTATGAGTTATCCTTGTGAGTAAATTTGATAGTCAAGAGAAATTATCTACTAATATTTTTTAATATCAATCTAAACAATGAAAATAAGGATCGTAGTAATCATGGTTGTTCTAGTATAATGTTAATTAGCTTTCATCTTTGATAAATCCACTAATAAACCCTCTGTTCAGATTATATTACCCGAAAGTGAAACTATATGTTGGGAAAATTAAAATTTGGATAATTTTTCATACAACATCTCTTTTCGTAGGGTATTCAGTATAATCCTCATGTGAAATACAGGTTTTTACTTACTCATTGATTATATTATAATATCAAAAAAAGGAAACCAAAAAATGATCAATTTAGTCTTTTAAGACACTATTCATTAAATCCATAATGATAATACAGTCATTATTAAGGACAAATAAAAGAAATTTAAATTCATAGTCATTATACATTGTAGAGATTAATATACTGGTTATATCATATTTTCTAATCATCAGATGATGATATATAGAAAGAAGTTAATTTTTGGAAAAATATCAATATCAATTAATTTTATCAAATAAGTCATCTTTATGGGGTAGATGAAACTTTTTATTGATATTAATCTTGTTATGTTCAAGTTAATCAATGATGAGTCACATTAATCCATCATCCATCTTAAAAAAATGCTCACCCCAAGGTGATGATCTATTTCATGTGAATCCCTTATCAATGATAACATGGGGTTTCTTCACCAATTCCTACTTCTGAATTGGGGACATTCTATATTGAGAATTTGATATAGGTGTATCAGAATGTATGAGTTTTATTAGAAAATAAAATTCACAATTTTGGAATGTAATATGATACTCTAATTGAAAGAAATAAAAAACACCCCTAAAAGAGTAATATAATCTATGTACAGTTTATCCCCAACCATATGAGGAGAAAACCCATTTGAATAAGAATTAAGACCCATATAATGGATATAATTTCAAGTATATATCCATATTTTTGGTGATAGTGATAGACAATCACAGGTTCATTCAGAATATCAAGCTTGACTATACATCCTTAGTAATTGATATG
Organism: Viscum album; assembly: GCA_963277665.1. Classification (NCBI taxonomy): domain Eukaryota; kingdom Viridiplantae; phylum Streptophyta; class Magnoliopsida; order Santalales; family Viscaceae; genus Viscum; species Viscum album. Next base: position 933,744,489 of record OY728121.1, read on the forward strand.
ATATTATTTAATAAAATCCAATCCATGCCTAATATTATATCAAATACAACATATGTTAAAAAAATAAGATTTTATGGATGAAAATTCCTACAACCATAAATTTTATAAGATTCATATACTATAGATTTGATCTTAATACAATGGTTTTCACTATTAATTCATATTCTAATCATTGAGGATAAAAAATAGTATTCTACAAATATTTAATGATAAAAAAGAACTCATATAAATAAAACTAAATTAGAAACATTGATATTTTATCTTACTTGTTACCACCACAACATCATCATTTTATCTTCATTGTTTTACTAAAACCAAATACCATTGTGTGAGAAAATAATCATAATATGAAAGAAGAAAATCCTTAAAAATAGTATATAGGTTGTCTAAATAATGATATATTCCATTAATAATATCAAAACATTTGTTTATGTTTGTCCATTTGTGGTCAACATCTATTCAAATCCCTTATAATTGTTTATTATAAAAATTTGAATTAACATAAGAATATCACATAGGAATGTCAAAATAGAATCACAGTAATAGAACACCCATAGTTTTCCAGAATAATGGTAAATATATATTCAACTAGCTATTTTTGAGGTTAAAACCACAAGATGAATTATTGAAAAACCCACATCCACTTATAGTATTGAAATATGTTCTTTCTCATAGGAAAATTTCAGTCATTTCCTTAACATAACATTGGAGAATATCTGATATATAGGATTATCTTAAGGGTTCTCACTAAATATTTATCATCCTAGTTTCCAATGGCTCGCAATACATTTATATTACTCCAAAAATGGTGAAAAATTATTTTTATACATAAATACTACATCTTATTGGAATAATATTAATTCCAAAACATAATGATCCATGTTAGAATCATACTGGTCTTGTTCCTCTCAAAACATTGATACATTAACAACTTATTTTCAAAAGATCTACATTATATTCCACTTAATTTATCACAATATTCAAGATTATTATAAATATCATTATTTAAAATAATATTTGTAGCACAGGGAGTTTAAAAACTATAAAGGGTGAGCTTTTATTCTTGGTATGGGTAAGCAATGGAGTTTTCAATGATTAATAAAGCATAACATGAGAATAAAAGACAAATAACATGATCTTGTAATTTTAAAACCATACCATACATATTATATATCAGAATACTTATACATGAAACAATGTATGATAGTTGGTAAGCCATGGGTAAAAAAACAATCAAATTAAGTGGTCCATGAGATCATAATATGGGAATAATATTGTGTTTTTCAGCATACAAATATACATAGAATATCATATCTGTAGTACTATAGACACACATCAAAGAATATAATAGTATATTAGGTTCTCATACCTTTCCATCATATTATTCATGTTCATTTCAATGAATATTATTTTGTACATAGTCCCTTATCGAACTGGGTTCACAACCAATTCAATTCTTGTTTATCTGATGAGATATGAATCTCTACCCCACGTATTGGATATACATATATTTCCTGACTATTGCACCCACATTTTTTTAATTCTTATTTTATTATTATCATTTTTATAATTATTCTGGGAGAATGATGTGATAGTGGGGTAAATTCAAAATATGTTATTTAGGATCAAGAAGATGTACACGAGGTGGACATGACTTTTCTAAACCATGTAGATATCCTATGTGAAATTGTGAGCATTTTCCATTTCATGGAAGTATCTTTAGAAATTTTTTATCACAGTTAGATAAATCAATCAAATATGTTATGTAGGTGTTTCCATATGGTAGTATATAATGCATGGTTACCGAACAATTTGTCTAATCGTGCGACCTAACTGTGAGTAGGGAAAATATATGATCCTATTTTTTGGATCTTACAATTTTTTCACCTACCTAAATTTTTTTGCTCCTAAACATACCTAATTAGATATTTATTTCCATTTATGGTTGGGGATCCTCTTCATAATTTTTTGTAACCGATCTAAAGCCCTCTTGTAGCACTTTCAAGCACGATTATCATAGTAGGTGATGTTCTTCACCGTTCATGTATCATTTCATAGATCTACATAGATATACTTTTATTATTCTATTTTATCATAGATATATAATTTTTATTCATATATCTATAATTTTGGATGAAAAATATGATGGCATTTGGTATTTTCTATGAGAGGATAAGGGATCTAAGGCTATTTTGTTGAAAATCAATCTAATTGCTATAGCCTTCTTCATTCATTGCGGGTTCTCATCAATTCCATCAAGGTAGCTGTCTTTTAACATGAATAAATTTTTTATAGTTGATTGACATAGTTTAATATTCGTTTCTATGAATGAAATCGACTGTTAATTTCATTGAATAAAACTTATCTACTAAAGATTTAAGATTTTTGTTAAATTGTGTGATCTTGGTGAATTTTTGTGCAAAGAGATTTAGTTTATTTTATTTATAATAGAAATATTAAAAAATAGATTTTTGTGAATTCATAAGTGGTTTGATAGAAATGATATTTCAAAATAATTATGTTTTATAGAAATGGTTTTGAATTGAAGTGGTTTTAATGGAAATGGTTTTCAATAAAAATGTGTTTTTATTGAAAGGTTTTTTTTGGAATGATCCTTGGGAATACTTAGTGGATGATTTCTTATTGAATTTTTATGTATTGGATGAAATATAAACACTTTCTAAATTCCAAAGGTTAAATAGAACATGGGATATAACTACCTCATTGTTACATGGTAGATCAATTCCAAACTTCTTATGAGTATGGAACTGTCTTTGCGTAGTAGGCATGGTTGGTTCTATGGATTTTTTTATTGATTGGATATTCCAATGAAATATTGAGAAATGGTTTTAATGATTTTTTTTTAATTTTATAGAAAACTAAATTGGTAGATAATTTGTATCCGTTGCACTTATATACATTTTGTTATAAATGGTTTTGGAAACAGGTTTATATTTATTTATAAACTATTTCAAGAAATTGTTTTCTATAAAATATTTTATGTAAATATTTCTAACTCTTATATCTGAGAATAATTAGTAGAAAATTAATAGGGTAAAACCTATTGAGTGTTAGAATCACCCCTACTTTGGATCAATGCTGCTTTTGCATATACTATTTTCTAGGACATAGGTAAAGGTAACATATCACCTGTTTTTAGCAACACATTCTGATACGTGGGCTACTTGGTGATCTGGGATCATGGAGTATTTTTTTATTATTGGATTATTTATTTTATTTTTTCTGTTACATAGATACTTGTTTTTCCTTCCTCTATTTCAAACATTAGAGTGGTTTGATATGAATAATTCAGTTGAGTTGTGTTGCTTTTATTCATGCATCATATAGTGCAGCATTTGGTTATGTTTTCTTTGGATGGTGTTTTTTTCATAAATGGTAAATCATCCATCACATGTACATGAATCCCTTTGGAATTTGTTTCCAGCCTTTTTTGTATTGCGGATGTCATTTAAGTCCTTGTAATGATTCTTTGTATTCACAATCCAATGGGAATAAGTGGTTCATTACATATGGTATAAGCTTGTTTGGTCCTTGCCTAAAAATTTGTTTTTAATTTCATTTTCTTGGAGTTGATTCATCCTTTTAATATTCCATGGGTAGTGATCTTAAAAAGGAACATGATTTTTTGAACATGAAATGCATAGAATAAAAGGACATAGCTAACTCGTTTATGCAGAACTTTGCATTACTAGGGTGTTGGGTAGATAAGTGTTTTGGAGACACATATAGGACAATAGAATATTATTGTCATGGGCTTATCCAATGAGACATGAATCACATTCATTTAAGAGGAATGGATTCAAACTATGAAAGAATATTTTATTTAGAGTAATGTTTTACGATCTTGTGCAAATGTGTAAATTTTAGAAAATTATATAATTTATTATAAATGAAATATTTTTAAATGATGATACTTGGTATATTTGGAATTTAGATTGATTTTAAAAAGAACAGATGTTTTTCTCAAAAAAAGGTTGAATTTTAAAAGCTTGTTTTTGGAGAACCATGTCATAATAGTTGATGTGATATAAGTTGAAATATTATGATAGCAGTTTCTAGGGTGTGAGACATACAGATTTTTTTAGAAAATTGAAATCGATAAGAATTGTAGAAAACATCAAGAAGAATATATTGAGAAAGTGGTTTCACCTCATACACTAGTGAACCAAGATTTATTTTAGAGTATCCTTCAATCATTTCAAGCCATGGGCATGGGAAACTAGAGGGATGAGCCAAATTAAGTAGACCATTCAATATAGTTCATGATGAAAAATCCACCCATCATTTGGGGTGATTTTGAACCCAAAAAAGTAGTGGTGCAGATAAAAAATATGAATCATATCTTTGAATTCATCATCACAGTAACAGAGCTCATGGTCATGCTGGCCACATGCAGGCTCTAAAATCTAGCCTGTTAGTGGTGGGATATAGAGTTTCTTACTAAAGGGTATCATGGCCTATGTTGGGAGGATTTTGGAGAATTGATTAATTAAAAAATTATATCCCCATACATTCGACTTCCAATGGAGAATATACTTCTTTATCCTAAAGCACAAGAATCTATCTATTATGGAATATGATGCTAAATTCGTTGATTTACGGCACATTGGCACCCAATGTTTGAGTGAGTGCATCCTTGATGTTTTGAATCTTCTAATTAGGGCTAAGGCATGAAATTCAATCAAAAAATATGAAGCTCTATATTAAGGGTTATGAGGGGATGGCGAATAGAGAAACATTGGATAAACATGATATCTCATGAGATATGGAAGGAGGATGTATGATGATACCTATAGAAAATGGAGAGAACTTGGATATTGGGTGCAAGAGAAAGAGGGACACATATATCCATGGTGGGAGTAGAGATCTAAATTAGACAAATAGATTAATAAATACTCCTCCATGACCAACTCGCCAAGAAATATACTACCAAAATGGTTCCATTGAATACATGATGCGAGAATTTATATCACCACAACAATCTTATAATAACTACCACATGCTGGGAAATTTAAACAATGTTTTCATAGTTTTCAGTGGTCAGATGATTGTGACACTTCTTAGGAGTCGTAAGCATTGTATGCATTGATAGAATGGGGAATGTATACTCAGTATCATTAGTATAGTAGAGATTGACATGATTATTCTTGTAATACCATTACTTCATAGCAAGGGAAATCTCAGAGAGGAAACAAAAGAATTGTGTAGCGATGAAGTAGTTATATGTAGCTGACCAGATGACTATGAATGATTAGACATGACCATCTATAATGAGAGGTATGATTGATTTGAATTATACCCTTATACATGTGTAGTTTGATACTGCTATATAACATTCCTTCATTAATTCTTGTGTTGTTGACTTTCTATACTTAAAAATTTAGATGATGACTTTTTTTTTACAAAACACTAAACTCCTCTTATTGAATGTGAATGTCTAGCCATCATGTGTAGAGATCATTCTATAGTTGTTGATAGAGATGAGATGAAGTGGGACTTATCAATTTTTGAGATGTACGTATATGATGTAATAATGGGTATGAATTGGCTGGGAATGTTCAAGGATCACAATGACTATAATAGGAGGACAGTTAGTTTCATGACTGAAGATGGAATTGAGCGTCTGTTTAGAGGAGAAATTTTTTAATGAATGGTGCAACGGGATTGTTGGAACTAACTATGGGAATGATATATTATATATTGGTACTGATGACTTTGGATTCAATAGATGAGATCGATGAATATATTTCTTCAGTAGTAGTGGAAACATTTCCAGATGTATTTACCATGAACTTCTCTGGGTTACCACCTATATGGGAAGTAGTGTTTACGATTGATCTCCATTTGAGGAACCTTCAAATTTCCAGTTCATCTTATAGGATGGCACCATGGAAGGTAAGTGAATTGAAAGATAAGTTGGAGGAACTAGAAATAATAGATTGTATTTGGCCATGTACATCTCTGTGGGATGCACCAGTCCTATTCCTGATGAATGAAGATGGAACTCTAAGGAAATGTGTAAATTAATCACAGATTATCCAAGCTAAAATAATTAATCATTAATCAGTACCATACATTGATGGATTTTTCGATCAATTGAGGGGATATCAGTGGTTCTATAAAATTATCTTGTAAAAAGGATATCAATAATTGAGAGTTCGGAAGGAATACATTATGAAGAATGTTTTTCAATGTAGATATGGACAATAAAAATATATATCCAGGACTTCTCTTCTTAAGAATGAACCAGTCGTCTTTATGGAATTCATGAATAAGATATTTGAGAGATATTTTTATTCTTTTGTTGTGGTGTTTGTCTATGATATATTGGTGTATTAAAGGATAAGGTCTAAGAATGAGAAAAACAAGGAGATAGTGTTGGTTGTCTTGATAGTCCATCGTTTGAATACAAAATTGTATAGGTTTGGATTTTGGATACAATAGGTATGTTTTTCAGGCCATATGATTTTGTAAAAAAGGAGTTTTTGGGGACCCTAGAAAGATAGAAGCTGCTATCTCATCTCATCCTTTGAAGAATGTATTTGAGATAAAAAAAATTCAAGGTCTAGATAGATACTACCAAAACATTGTGCAAGACTTATTTGGACGAGCTTCACCAATGAATGTTTTGAAAAATACAAATTCAAAATTATAATGGAATGAGGAATGAAATTTTTTTTCCTAAGAGCCGAATGATTGAATTAAATCAACACCCATCTTTATTGTTTCAGAATCATTATAGGGGTACGTGGTGTACATTGATGCTTCAAGTCCTTGGCCGGGATTGGTTCTCATACAAGGATAACATGTGGCTTCTTATGGTTCAAGGTAGTTGATAGAACATGAGATAAAATACCCATCACACATCTTTGAACTAGCTGCAGTTGTCCATGCATTGAAGTCTTGGCGTCACTATCTCTTTGGTAAGAAAATTGTTTTGTTCATGAATCATAAAGGCTTGAAAAACATTTTGTCACTATGTGATTTTAATTTGAGGAAACATAGATGGATGAATTACGTCTATATGTTTGACATTGACTTGATGAATACACAAGGGAAATATAATTAATTTCTTGAGACATTTAGATGAATGTAATACACTCAATTGGAAAAGGAAGCATAAGAGGAATTCAAGTTGATGTTAGTTATAACCAACATGCAAGTGGGATATAGATATCTATGTGATGTGGCTGTATTAATTTTATTTAATATGGTTCCTAATTTGTTAAATATGGTTAAAGAGGCACAATGTTCTGATGTATAATTGTTGGTTTTGATTTCAAAACTCAATATTGGGGACACTATTGAGTGACGGAAACATTAAGGTAGTTCGGTTTTCTAATTCATATTTATATTGTTCTACATACTAATTTTTAGGAAAAAATAGTTTTTACTTACCAACATTCAACATGGGTTGTACCTTTGGGTATATAGAATATTTATAAGGCATGAAAGGCATAGTTTTCATTAAGAAGCATGGAAAGGAAGGTGTATGATTTCTTCTTGAGGATTTTAACTTGTCAACATGTTATATAAGAGCATTTTAGACTGACATGAATTTCACAGTCTAAACCTATTACCGTGTGGAAATTAGATCATTTAGTGATGGATTTTGTTACAGGTATCCAATAAAATTGTTCGGAAACATGATACCATATTGGTGATTTTGGAATAAATTATGTAGATGAATCATTTCATTCCCAATCGTAAAACACATATGGTGGAGGATCTATCCAAAATATATATCAAATAAGGGGTAATGAGACAGATAATACTAGTTTAGATCTTGTCCAATAGAGATCCAAGTTTAACGTCTCCTTTTTGGAAACCCTTGCATAATGCTCTAAGAACTCAATTGACTCTGAGTATGGAGTATCATCATCAGAAATATGGGCAATTTTTGAGGATGATATAGTTGTTCGGAGACATATTGTGGGTATGTGAAATGGATTTTGGTGGCTCATGGGAAGATCACATACCATTAGTAGTGTTTTTATGTTATAAAATTTATCATTCCATGATACATCTTGAAATGTTTGAGGCATTGTATGGGTTTCCATTTTGTTCTCCACATTATTGGGTGGAAATAAGAGGGAATTCACTAGTTTGGCCTAGTCTTGTCGAATAAAGGACATATAAGATTCAGTTTATCCGAATGTGGTAGAAGACGACTCAAATTTTCTGAAATCAGACATCATATGAATATCATTTTTGAAGACTATTTATGTTCACGGTGAGCGATCATGTGTTCTTGAGGATATCTCCAATACATGGACATCATTGTTTTGAAAAGTAGGGAAATTTATCTCTATGATATATTGGCCCTTTCAAGATACTATAATGGGTTAGAGAGGTTACAAATTGGTTTTCATTATCACAAAATTTATGGCTGTTACATAATTTTCTCCCCTTATCTTAGTTAAAAATGTATCATCTTGGTCCAGAACTTGTGATCAGATGTGATCACATTGACATAGAGATTGATTTTTCATTGGTACATATCTCTGTGGGGATTGAGGATTAGAAATAGAATGTATTTCATGGAAAATCATCATTTTAGTGCAAGTTTTATGGAAAAGTGGTTAGATTCAAGAAGAGACTTGGAAATGAGAGAAGGAAATGAATGTGTAATGGTCAGAACTCCTTTGGGGAAACAATGATTTTATACTTTCTAAGGACGAAAACACCAATGGTGAGGAGAATGTAGTACACCAGTTTGTAGTATGCAACCCATAAATGATGTTTTTAATGGTTATAAATTGTACATATGATTTATTGGTGAGTTAGGTGAACTCTGAATATGTTTTGGGGATAAATTAGATGTTTATCGGTTGCACACAATTTTTCCAAACCATGCTGATATTCTAGGTGAAAAGTGATATGTTGAAGATTTTAGGTAGTATTTTCGAAATATTTTGAGCACATTTTGGGAGACCGTGTGAAGAGGAAGTGCAATAGTTTCCATAATATAGTATCTAACACACGGTTAGCGCGTAGTTTATCTAACTGCTTGGTCTAACCATTTGAAGGGAAAAAGTAATATCATGTTTTTTTGGATCTTACTCATTTTACTTCCAATTGAATGTTTATTCTCCAAAATGGCCCTAATTTTACATTTCTCCCCATTGAGGTTTGGGTAACATCTCCCAATCATTTTGGAGTTGATCACGAGGCGTCCCTTGGAATTTTCAAGCCTTTTTCTCATGGTAAGGGACGTTCTTCACTGTTTTTGGTCTCATTTGTTTGATGTTCTTAGATCTACATCTCCTCATATCTTTATTTCTCATATATATGCCATTTATGGGTATACATAAGATGGTGGATTCATAATATGATGAAATTTGGTCTTTTTTCTGATAAAAGAATGGATATATGGCTATTTTGTGGAAAATCAACCCTGTTTCTAGAGAATTCATTTTCTGTTGTTGGTTTTCAACAAAACCTTCAAGGTATGTGTATTATATCTTGAATCAACTTGATATAATTTATTATATTAGTTGATAATTTGTTTATTTTAATGAAATTGATTGTGAAATGCATGGAGCTAATCTTTAATAGTGATGATTTATGGTTTGGTGAAATTTTCTGATCTTGGTTAATTATTGTGCGAAGGGATTTAGTTGAAATTGAAATGTTAATTTAAAATTGTGGATTTAGAGGAGTTTATAAATGGTTTGATGGAAAAGGGTTTGTAAATAAAAGGTTTGTTTTATTGAAATGATTTTTCCTTCCACTGGTATTTATGAAAATGGTTTTCAATAAAAATGAGGATTTATTTAAAGGGGGTTTTTCATGATCTTTGGGAATACTTGGTTGGTGTGTTCATGTGGAATTTTCGAGGCATGGTGGAAATATGAACTTCTGCTAAATGGAAAATGACATATGGAACATGGGATATAATACCCTCATGAAGAAAAGGTAAATCGATGAGAAACAACTCATGAGTAAGGAACTATCATCACAAACATTTCATAGTTTGTTTTGAGGATGTGTGGAATGAATTGGGTATGACAAAAGAATATTTAGAATTGATTTTTAACAATTTTCTCTTTAATTTTCTTGAAAAATGACATACCAGAAAATTGGTTTCTAGTTCACTTTTATGAATTCATTTATAAATTATGTTTGAAACATGTTTATATTTAATTATAAACAATTTTGATAGATTATTTTATATGAAAATTTTTAAGTAAATATTTCTGACTCATCTATCCTAGTGAAATTAGTAGGTATTTTATTGGGGAAAGCCTAATGAGTGTTATACTCACCCCTAAATTAAAACATTGGTTCTTTTGAAGATGGTATCCTCCCTGATAGTGTAAAATGTAACATATCACAAATTTTTAGCACCACATCATGATTCGTGGGCTATTTGGTGATCTCGTAGAATGGAGTTATATGGTCTTCTGAGAGTCTTTAGTTTCATTATATTGTTAAATTAAGACATGTTTTTCCTTTCACGATTGTACAATTTAGAGTGGTTTGATATGAATAATGTATCTGAGTTATCTTTATTTCATTTATGCATCATATAGTGATCTATTTGGCTATGTTTTATTAGTTATGTGGTTTAATAATTAAAGGTTAAATCTTCCCCCACTTTTATTTGAAACCCTTAATCATTTATTTCCATCCTTTTTCATCTTGGAGATGTCCTTTATGGATTAGTAATGATTCATTGTGTTCTCAAGCCAATGGGAATAATAGGGTAATTACACAAACCCACCTATCGAATAATTAAGATAATACATATGAATGCCAAAAAAATCATAAAACACTGAACCTATCATAACTCTTGAAAAATATATGGTTTCAATAGAATTTTTTAGGGTATAAACTATGTAAAAGAAATGAGTCTCATAAATATTTTATCAAATAATCATAGAATAAACTATCGAAAAGTAATGAGTTTCAAGAAAATATTTTCCTGCTAATAATAAAATTATAGAGAAAAAATAAGGATGATATTAATTTATCTTATCATAACTATATATTAATTTTCCTTATAAAATTTCAACTTAGAGAAAAAATTTGATTAAAATATCATAGAGATAATTTGTTGAGGAAAATAAAATATTTACACTGAAATCACTTAATTAGAATGTCAAAATATCCCAAATATTAAATAACATATTTTATTTGAAAATAATCCAAGAATATATTAACATATGAATCAAATAATTTAGTGTTTAAGATAAGAATAAATTAGACACATGATTTATAAATTAAAATAAAGCATTACATTCATAAGTTTGTAAAAAATAAAATAGTATTTCATTGAGAAATTGATTATAATATTCCAAAAAAAATTAGAAAAAAATAAATCATTGGTAAAAAAGTCTTGAATAAATAATTTATTAATACAATATTAAATTCTTTTTTTTTATATAAACCATTTGTATTGAAGAAAAATGTCATTTTATCTAAGAGTGAAATAAATAAAATTTTCTTTAAAATTATTATTTATGTCCCCTAAGTTATAAAAAAATTAAAATAAATGGGATGAAGGGATTATCCAAAAATTATAAATGGTTAGAAAATTCATGGGATTCTTGAGAGGTATATAAAAAAATCTATTTTTGAAACATAATCATAAATAATACCCATAAACAATAAGATTATAACACAAGACCCCTACCTCAAGACTCATCATTCATCATATGTAGTAGAATATATTTTATTATAAATATAGAATTATTAAAAATGAAATAATGAAACATAATCATATATATCAAACCATTTCTGATTTTATTATTACATTTTATGACAAATTTATTAACAATTAATATTTAACACCTCTATTCCATATGAAAACATGTTCATTTTTCATGCATGATTTGATTTGAAAGTATCATTCTTTAAATATTGATAATGGTTCCATAATCAATATAACATGAAATTTTATATTAATATAATATTTATTCACCATATATATATATATTCAGAGCCATCCAAAAAAGTTCGGGATAGAAAAATTTATTTCACCGTTCATTGAGATGGTAGGCTATACGTACGCATAGACACTTTCCCCATTTCTTAATGGATGGAAAAAAATAAAGGAAAATTATGAGTCCACTTTAATGAATCATAATAATATATTTATTATAAAATATATTTAATAATCCATCATTATAACCACCCATTTAATGTAGTGATGAATAGTGTATTACACCCCTAGATGGAGAGGGTAAGCAATATATTTGCACGAGCGATGGGTTTTTTTATTTACATTGGATTAAAAACGTGTATAATGGTCATTAAATAGTCCGATTTTATTTACATTTATGATACTTATGATTTTATTTTGTATTGGATACCATAAATTTACATGATGTTGCAGAAGAAAAAAATTAAAACACTCGGTTAAGAGTTATACCTCATCATTGAGAACCCTAATTTGGATTAAACCTTTAGAATTTATGGGATTATATTTTAGAAACAAAATATGATCTAGGTTGTGTTTATATATGATAATAATATATTATGTAATGGTTTGGCTAATAACTAAGGATCAAAATTTGATAGGAAGAGAGGTGAAGAGGATCCATTTTACTTGTTTGCGGCGGGGAGGTGTTGGAATTAAAGAAAAGATTAAAATATAATTGAGTAACTCTCAATAATAATTCTTCCAAATAGTCATATATTTATTAAAAAATACTATAAGGTCACAATATAATGGAAAATATCAATATATAAATGTTCCTTGTGTCATTTTATAAATTATATATTTGATTAACCACTTGGTTAACCAATTTTAACCTTAACCATAGTAACAACCTTTTTAATATTAAAGAATCATAATTTTACATATCAATATAAAATTGGATAATAAATGTTAAAGGGAGGAATTTTTTTACCATATCATATCCACCTTTTCATAATTATATATTATTCTATTTTTTAAACAATTTAAATAAATAGTATTTTCATAAAATATATTTAATTCCATCTTTCAAAACTATTTATTTAATTGGAAATTAATGATAACAACACAATATATGAATAAAAATATAATCATTTGAAACAACTAAAATATGTTATAGAAATCTATAAAAATATTTTAACATAATCATTCACAAAAATTGTTTTACGTTTTATAATTTTAAATTCATTTATATTTTTTTCTATTATTTAAATAAATATATCTCTCTATTGTATAGGTATTAAAATTCTCTATTCAATTAAAAAAATAATATGTAGTTAACATGGTAATAAAATAATTTATCTTTCAAATAAAAGTTTATAACAAAAAATATCCTTTTTTATCCTTTTGTATAAATTTTGTAGATATTAATTTCAATGGAGTGTCATTTTTTATATTTTGTTTTGTAAAATATATATAAAAATAATATTAAATGAAATATGGCACCATGTGACCATATAATTGAGTATTTTATATAAATTGCCAAATTAAACTCATCCAAGTGGACAAATTAATGTGTTATAGTAATATTAAATGCTTATCCAAAAATTTTAACAATCTTTTAATTATCTTACCCTTGATGGGGAGACAAAAATTTAAAATGGTTAATATTATCATAGAAAAAATAGAAGAGGACTGTTTAAAAAATTTGATAGCACAAATTAAAATTATGGAATATTTTATTCATGATTAATTATCTATAAGTTACATAAATTTATTTTTAAATATGTGTACATAACATGATGAAAACAATTTTTTAGAAAAGTACATTTTTACACATAAAATAGAATATATATACCGATTTAATTCTTAATAAAACATTAGATTAATATTAATTTTTTTAATGAATATATAATATATTATTATCATTAAAATCATTCATTAATTTTCTTTATTATAATGTATAATGACAAAAATACATAATATGAATAATAATTTTTTTGGAAAACATCACTATTTCTTTCAATTGATTTGAATTTGTTATAGTAAATTGATAACCATTGAAATTATTTTGTATCATAATTTATTTATTATTATTCATACACCAAAAATTAACTACTAGGTTATAACAATTTATTTTATTATAGTTCATTTATTCCCAGGGTTTCATGTATCATAAATTATCATGGAAAGTTTATTTGAAGCAAAATATATCATAATGTCTTATGGTGATAAATGGTAAATCATGAAGTAAAAAAATAAGAAGTTAATAAGACACTATTTTACCAATATCTTATGATCCATTAATCATATATCACATCTACCAATACAGCCCATAATTGAAAGTGGGATCTAATACCATTTTGAAACAAAATTACCAAGGTCATACTGTCTAGAAACATGAGCTAATATTTAATAAGGGGTGAGTCATGAGATCAATCACCATAGGACGAGGAAAATATTAGATGTTATCAAACGTACACTTTTGGAATAACATTACCCACTAAATAAAATTAATAAGTAATAAATGTGTTTTAATGAATCCTATATTAAATTACAATATATTGTAAATCATTTATTTTAAAATAAATAGTTTGAAATTATAATCCAACCCATTCACTAAAATAGAATAAATTTTAAAATATTTCATTCGACATATTCATTCCTAAAAAAGTGTAAACAATTGAAAAAAAATATATTCCATAATATATATGATTTTAAAATATATGGAAATATTGAAATGGATAATGTATGATATATCATAGTGGTGAAAAAATTCCAAAATTTCAATATGAACAAATATATGTGTACTAAGGTCTCCAAAAAAACATTACTATATTCAAATAATGAAGAAGGTGATTAAGGATCACCATAAAATGATAATTAACATTTATTTTTTCCAATATTATATAACAAAATTATATAATTAAGGACTGTTTGAATTTAGGGTATGAGCTAATTCACAGTATGCTACCACTATAAATCTATGTAATTTATTTTATAATTGAAAAATAAAAAATTAGTCTGAAATATAATATGGTGTTACTTTTTTTAACAATTTCATCGTGAAAAAAATCATAACATTTCCTTATATTCTAAAAACTGTAGACTTATTGAAGTTAACATAAGCCAAAAGTGAGTAACAAATAACACACATGAAACATATAAACATCTCATACCTGGCATGTCGAAACATAAAGTAAATCACATTAAAAATTTATATACAAAATGATATAATAATAATTATACTATTAGGACAACATAAGACATTATTATTTATAACTATCTCCTAGCCTATGATGCATGCCTATAGATTGGTATGTTGACTTACCCCCAATTTTCTCATCAACATATAATCCCTGTCTAATGAATGAACTAATCTCGGATAATAATCACCAATCAATAATATAAACTAGTGTATCAATTATCCATGATTTCTAAAATAGATACTCAATGATCCAAAATATAGTAAATTTAAATTCCAAACAAACCATACAGTTACATATATAAATGGAACACCAAATGCACATATAAACATCCATCAATCAGAAATCATTGTATCAATTCCAAATTATAATGATTAATATAACAAATTTGACAATTTAAAAAATTAATCAAAGTGTTTTAAATAAAGGAGGTTATTAACAAAAAATAAAAATGAAAATATAACAAATTAATTATTTTTTAATATGTAATATATGGTAAAACGGTGAAATTAATTCATATAAAATCAAACATCATATAAAAATCATTTATAAATTTATTTTGAAACAAAAACACTGGGAAATATTACATGAAATACCTTACATACAAGGAATCTATTTTTTGAAATATATTTTTCAGATCCCTTAAAAAATAATATTATATTAAATATAAAATAATAAAATAAATTTTGAATAATTTATTATTTTAGTTAAGATCACATATATAGGAATCAAAATGATTTTAATCCCCTCGAATAATAAGTAAGACAGGTAAATTGAGCTTTATAGAGACTTTAACCACCATCCACTAGTATTTATACCCCATATTTAAACAATGGAATATTACGTCATGATTAGGGTTCTAAAATCACTAGAAATAATATAATCCATAGTTTTATAAATACCATATCCATGAATTCAGAAACCATGTATGGTATGGGGATGGATCATGAATGCCACTAAATAAAATACAAAATAAGGAAAGAGAAATATATGAGATGTGAGGGGATTTCCAATGGTGATATCTTGAGATTCAATGAATGAATAATATGATGAAATTTGGAAGTAGGGACCTTTGATATAAGGGATTTCATTAGAAGTGTCTCAAATAAGTAGGGGGAGAAATATTGGATTTGGATAATAAATTCACAAAAAACAAAGATTTCAAAATATTAATAAATTACAAGGATATTGAATATGATTATAAATATTATGCATAAAATATTACATATCCACTACCTTTAGAAAATTACCTCACAAAGTTAAATTCATGATTAGGTAAATAACACAACCAAACCATTAAATTTATTAAAATTAAATACAATATAAAATTTTCATCCTAATATCCATGTTAAAGAATGAAAAAATAATTATTAAACTAAACCCAGAATTTTGGAATTGTGAGTATTATAATTCTCCCGACCATGAAACAAAATAACTCCAAAAATTTAATATTTCATCAAGAAGTAAAATAGTTGAGTCCATTACTCTATCAATTATCCATTCCACAGTTATAATGGATATAATTTCCATGATTCCATATCATATAGAATATTATAAATAATTTATCCTATAGAACATTTTATTAATAATAAATAATATAAATAGGTTTCTCGACGATTGATCCATAGGGATCTAAAACCAATTCATCCAATCCATCCCTATGGGATGGATTAAGTCATAACTTCTTCTTCAAGGATACACTACAAGATAAGTTTTTTACATCATTTTGATAATATAAGTTAATGAGAGATGTTTTTTAAAGTGATGTTGTAAAAAAATATTTTTCATTTATTATTATTACAAATGTTTAAAATATACATCCACATTATTTATAAAAAATATTAAAGTAAACTCATCCTAAAATGAAATATCAAGAGACTTTCTTTGTATATTATAAAATAACTAATATGGAAACCAATCTTAAATGGAAAAAATCAAGGGAAATTCAATGTTAATAATTTTTTAACTTACCTGGAAGTTTCCATTACTATATTAGATATTATATAAAAATTATATAAAAATAACTTAAATTCTTATTTATTTATTTTAATAAAATATATAATGCATAAAATTATTTAAAAAATTTTAAAAAAAATATAATACCCCACATATAGAATAGTATTAAAATATAGCCAAAAAGAAACAAAAAGAACAAATAAATTACAGCAAAAGAAAATAAGATTATATAATTACTATTTATAACAAAAATTTATTAATATTAAATCGTATTTATATTTTCAAATTTAAATTAAAAATTTTACATTATAAATATAAATATATTATCAAAAAAGTAATCAAATTTGTGAAATAATCATCCCATGAAACCCGCAAATGATTTGGCTAATTTTCACTATATGGCTTGGGATTATCAAAAATTTAAAAATTCAAATGAAATTATTCTACACTTATACACTAGATTATAATGAGATAAGTAAAAGGATAAGTTATAATAAACAAAACATGTCGAAATATTAAATTTTAATGTTTTAATTATTTAATTCTTAAATCTAAAAGAATAATGAAAACATTTGAATACTTTTTATTAATGATTATATTTCCACAATAGAAGAAGATATAAATTTAAAATAACATTTTTAATGTTCTGCTAAATTATATTACTTTTACAAGAACTGACCTCCACACACCTGAAATTGATCTTTTTTATTCTTAACTGTTGGCCGAATATAGTTCTTTCATATAGTTTTCAAAATTATAGCCCAGAAATCAATAATAATGTTTTTATAATATATATTAATATTAAAATTAACACACATAATTTTTTCAATACAATAATGGTTTCTTACCTATCACCATGTATAGAGACCATACAATATGTTATCATCATACGGGAAAAAGTTCATAATATCTAGTAACCAAAAATATGAAAAAAATTGTTATTAGTTATTTATTTAAATGAACGAAAAATTATGAAATATAGGTTTCATACACTTCATGATAAGAATGAATAAAAAACTAAATTATATCATTATCAATTTTTTTAGAATATTATTTTTTATGTATTCATCCAAGATTATATACATTATTTGGAAAATTAAGTGTGTGTCCTTTAATCCATACATTGATGTTGTATTATTCCAAATAAAATACTTATATTGAGACCTTAAAAACACAAACATAATTATTATGTTAGATATAATTGATATAATTGAGTGTAATATGATAATCAACATACAATAATATTTTTTTCATCCCTAAGAGGCCCACCATACCATCATTTAGAAGAAATAAAATATAAGACTTATATAAAATTATTATATAATTAGTCTCAATAAATTCAGCACTCATTGGAAACTAATAAAAAATTTATAATATAAATATGTATGATGTCATTTTAAAATGTCCTTTAGTTAAATTTTTTCACAATCAAATGGATACTTTTAAATTTAAAAAACATATATATGAACATTGAGTATGAGTCAAATTTCACATTGATTATTCAGAAATATTCATTAATGCGCCATGGTTCATTCTTCATCCTAATTTAGAATAACTCCTCCTCTGTCCTTGATAAAAATCAACAATCATTGTTGGTTATCAACAAAATCAGCATTAGATGTTCTTCCATAAGATTAATAACTCTAACATAGTTGTAAAAGCCATATAAAAAATCTCAAAAGGTCCATGTCATTATAAATAAGAACTATCATGATAAGATAATTTCAATTGTAATCCCAATAATCTTCTTTGATAATATTGAATGGCGATGATAGTGAAATTCAATAATCTGGGCCTCAGAATGGATGTATTGGTGGTGGGTGTCGATTTGAATTCAATGGATTTCCACATCTGGGATAATAATTATAGAAACTCTATAACCATATAATGGAGAAAATGATGTTAGATCATTTTTATAGAAAAATAAATTCACAAAAAATGGCATTGTAATCATCAAATTTATTCATCACTAGAGATCCCAACCTCAATATAGGTTCAGTATTCACTTATGGAGGTGAGGATCAGGTCATTAGCAGCTCAGTCAGCTTAGATATGGGATCGTATTCCTAAAACAGATGACATCCTAGAATTTTTGGTAATCCACAACACAAGCTTTGATGATTCTCATTAAAGATTAATTGTATTGGTATCATGACTCAAAATCATATGTGGCATGACTTCAATGATTTTCTACCATGGTTGAAGATGTATTTGGATTCATCAGTTTTAATCAGCAGCATGGTTATTGAGATAATATGTGTTAATGAATCCTACCTGATATTTTTCATACACAGTCACATGAAATTATCTTAAACACTGAATATAAATTTTTCTAAATAGAAGATAATTCAAAGAAACCATATCCTAAATTCTATTATGCATAATAAAACAAAATCTATTATCTATTTGCATAGAACGTTTATCATTGAGGGAGCCCCAATAGAATCATCCAACTCCTCATTTCAACCAATCTCTATAATGTGCCTTTAGAAAATATTATGCAGACATATACCATAATATTATTTTATATTATTTTCAATAGGATGATAAAATAAAACTAAATATTTATCAAGAATTACTATTCATTTAAATAATAAAATTAAAAAAATAAGTTACAAAAAATAAAAAAAATATTTAATTATTTTTATTAAATAATAAAAATATAAAAATTATGAAAATCAACCTCCTAAATATAATTAAAAATTGATCAACTAACAATATAATGAAATTATATAAATTATAAATGAATTAAATTATAATTCATTGTCATGAATTATTAATTTATTCAAATTAATGATTTTAAATAATTAAATACAATTAAATAATTAAATTTTCAAAAATTGAAATGTTAAATTGATTTTAGTAAATATAAAATGAAATAAAAATATTAATATAATATTTTAAAATAAAAAAAATTATATAATAAACGTAAGTTTAGAAAAAGTTAAATTCATAAGAAATTATTAAGTCATTTAGTATTTTAACACTAAATATAAATAATTATTAATTATTCAATTAAAATATTTTTATAACAAATAAAAGGCAATAATATTATGCATTTTATATTGTGAAATAATAAAAAATTATATCTATATCACTTCCCCAACAACATGGTTTTTCATATAATCATGAATAAAGTCAAATATATGGGAATGAGATAAATCATTGGTTTGAAATACTTAGTTTTCCAGATTTTTTTTCGAAATGATTTCCCCCCTAGGATTTCACCAAGGATTGAAAATATTTTACCCTCATGAAATTAAATTTCTTATATTTGAAAAATAGATTCCGATTAATATAAAATAATTGAATATAAAAAATCAAATTCTAATTAAGGACATTTCAATTTTTATTCAACTAAAACTCCAAAAATCACTTTACATTCAGGAAAACCAACTCACATAAATTAGCAATCAAAAAGACTAAAATAATATTCGGATGAAAAAATTGAATATATTTAAATGAGAATAAATAACTCATCCCACTATATAAAGAAAATTTTAATTTGATAAACAAGGATTATGATTTTCATTTCAAAATTAATTTGAATGAAGATCATAATTTTTTTAATCCTAATTAAATTATTTATAAGAAATTAATGTTATAAAAAATTACCATAATTTGTATCCAAAGGAAATTTTCGTTTAATAAGGTAATTAAAAATTAATTAATCAATTATATCAAATGAATATTAAAGTATTAATTTCATAAATTTGGGTAAACAAAATTCAATCATTAGAAAAATTTAAACCATTAAAATGATTTATTCAAACATGAATAACTACCGAATTTCAATATTTTTGAGGTGTTCCCAATATGAAGTAATTGTGATAAATATTAGCATAGTGAAATATGGTATCCCCCACATAATATCAAACTATTATCCCCATAGTTTATTTTGAAACATAGAAATTTTTTATTAAATTTTAAGTGATCATGACAGATTTGAGAATTCATTAGAAAAAAATTATGTTCAAAATGGGTTACATGAATGTTAAATGAATTTTTCCACACCATGAATAAATGACATAAAATTTCTGCATGCACATAAGTTTTCCTACTTGTTATCAATTAAAATATTTATGTCAAATGAAATTTTATTTATATTAGGTAATTTCAAGAAAGTGTACTGGAAAATTTTTATCAAATAAAAAAAATTCAGCACTAAAATACATGCCAAAATAAATCACATAATGGAACCAACCATTATTATTAATTACATAATGTTAAAAAATAAATAATAATCCACATTCAATTCGTGTTATGAAATTTAGTTTATATCATAAGAATAGAAA
This sequence comes from Viscum album, assembly GCA_963277665.1. NCBI lineage: Eukaryota > Viridiplantae > Streptophyta > Magnoliopsida > Santalales > Viscaceae > Viscum > Viscum album. Next base: position 933,765,830 of record OY728121.1, read on the forward strand.
ATTTGAATTAAAGTAAATGAAAATTCGAAATGTTTTAATGAAAAACTCTCCAAAAAAGAAGAATTATTCCTTTTTAGATCCACTAAAAGGATCCCAGTCTATTTAGTTTTATAATTTCCCTCTTATCATCTTGAAAAATCATAAAAATGTAAAGAAAAAACATTTGACTAAAGAATTTTGTTCACCTGTTAAATGAAACGATTGTTAAGAAAGACAATGGTTCTAATAAGTTTCTCCTTCTTGTAACTTCTTTTGATAATTGATAAATATAATACATTTTCTCCAATAAGATAAAAAAATAGATAGAAGCACCAAATGGATTTCTCATGTTGAAAAATATGAAAGAAATCATCAATTATTCTCACAGTATTCCCCTTAAAAAATCAATGAAACAATAGAAATATTATAACACCATATATGGTTATTACCTTACATCATTCCTATTCCAATGAAAAATAAAAATCTAAGGGTGGACGAATTTTTTTTATTATAATAGGGTGAACTCGTCGCCTTTAAATTCATTATCGCCTAACTAAAATTTTTTCATTTCCCTTTAACAAAATATTGATCATCCTTCCAACGATCTCGAATCTGTATATCAGTAAATGCGAAAATGTGAGCTATAATAAATGGTCTATTCCATTTGGAATAAAATGTAACTGGTAAATGTTTCATCCTAGATTTGTACAAAAGGACCTTATTTCAAATTTAAATCACTTTATTCTAAATCATTTTATATTGAGAAATGTTATTTTATCCTTCAAAATAGTTTCATTTTCTTACGAATTATTTCTTATCTTCTCAAAATTGTAGAAACACAACTTTCCCTCCATTATAGAATCCAAAAATGAATATAAATCAATTTATACTCCAAAAACAATTATAATCAACTTTAATAAGAATTTGAAATTCACTCTATATGACTATCCAATATGTAGAAATCACTATTGGAGTCTTAAGGGGAGTTCTATACCCCATAATGGAATCCTCAATCCTTAAGCTATAGTTTTACAGATTGGATTAACAGAATTTTCATGAATAGGAATAATATCACTATTTTAATCTTCATCCATCCCATTCATTTTAGGGTGATAGGACATAGACACTTTATTCCATACCCAATTTATTTTTATAAAAATCTCCAAAGTATCATTATAGGAATTTGTCCCCTTTTATATGAGTATATATCCAGGAATATGAAATCAACTAAAAATAATTTTCATAAAAAACTGGGATAACACTTTTTCATAATATATTATAGTTTTAATTGATTCAATCTAGATTAATAAATAATCACGTGAAATAATAATTTACAATTATTCAATATAAATAGTAAAATCTCTCATAAAGTTCATTCCCCAAACATCAAACACATAAAAAATAACATAGGTTGTTTTGTCATCCCATATCATTGAGAAATGTTTCCTAGAATCTAACAAGATATAATATTCTTACAATATCTATGATAGTGTTTCAAAACAGTGGGATAATGAAATCATTATTATTTATCCTATCATAAAGTACTATGTTGTCTAATGTGTCCACCACAACCCAAACTATGTTAAAACCTCCAAACATGAGGAATTTTAGAATTCGGTATACATTTCCTTATAATCTGGTCACATATAAAATTCAATTAGTAATGATCATGATTGAAATATTTTAATGAATAAAAAAATTCTAGTATCTTTCATCTATGAAGATTACTACAGAACAATATTTTTGGATAATAAATTTACAATATTTTAAAACCATGGCCTTTTGTCAACATCAGTATAATATTACTTCTCCTCATAAAATAACTCATTAATAAGTTCTAGAAAGTATTTATCTTGAAAAAATTCAGCAGGTTTCATACTCAAATGATCTATCACAGTGATCATAATTCCATTTCTATCTTGATTCTTTCTATTAAATTCATGGACAAACAAAATCCATCTAATAATCCTTGACATTGATTCTGAATTCTTAATATGATATTAAATAGAAAAATAATTACTGAAAACCACAACAATATATCTAAATAGTTAAATTCTAAAATTATTATGATAAAAGATAATAGATATTAATATATTTCCAGTTTTAATGTGATAAGATTGAGAAACATCAAGATTAACAGATGCATAAGTAAATATATAGGATTTTATCTCCACTCTATGACCAAGGACATCCAATTAAGGAAACTCAGAAGCATTAGTCATGAACTAAAAATTAAAACTCTAATCACGTGGGTGGACTATTGGGGGGGGCACAAGAATATGTTTCAGTTCATTTATTGTAACATTTAATTATCATTAAAGTTAAAAGAGACAACTTTCTAGAGTAATATTTATAGAGGAAAAGATGTCTAATTGAATTATAGTATAATTATCCTATACAACGCATCATGGAAATGAAAATATTTGATATCCCTTACTGTATATGGATGATAGAGTGAGGATATTATTTCAGCTATATACTTTTTTACCGGATTTCCATTCTCAAACGCTTCAAGATCAAGCATAATTCCAAGATTAACTAAACAAATGACAATTTTTAATGTTTAGAGAAAGGTTCTTCTCAATTAAAACACTAAGTACATATCATAAAATCCATACAAATAACTCACAAAATGGACCATAAAATGTATATTATCGCATAAACATTCAAAGACATTCATCAATAAATTAATAAAAAAGTTATTCATTCATCATTTGAATGTGGTAGGAGGATTAGAAAATCTAAATGGAATTATCATATAAGAAATGGTACCAAAAGAAGAAGTCAATATTGTTTTGGCCTAGTCTTATAGAGATATAAAAATCTAGGAGTATCCAGAAAAAGAATATAAGAGTCAATAATGGGATTGACCATCTTTCAAGGATTTGATCAAGAAATGGAAAGGGAATGTGTTCGTTCCTAGTTAGTATGTTCATCCCCCTATAATCTATTCATATCCACCCCTTATCAGGTAACCTAGCATAAACTAAATCTATGAATTCATTCTTACCAACTTCAAATACCCATTTCCTATGAACAATTTGAGTTAAACATACCCATTTCCTATAATAAATATGGATGACAATACACAAAAACAATAAGGTATTATCATCTTTCTTAACCACTTAAATAAGGGTTCTATTAAATTTCCTCTGAAAATGTCTATCAGGTTTCAAATCATCCCCTTGATAAATCTTATAAAGGTACACTAAAGGAATTATACCTATAAAATCATAATAAGACGTGGAAATGGCCTTATAATTCATCCTAAGGACAACTAAGAGTCTATTTTATTACTCCCTAGATAAACTACACGAAATAGTAAATGTAATTTTTTTGTCCACAGAATATTAATATTTCAAATTTTATAGGAAAATTTTTGTGTTAAATTGTAGATAGAATGTCTTAGTTGATTAGAGTTTGTTAGATTAGTTCTTTATGTTCGTTTTCTTATACTAAACAAACCTCAAAAATAAAATAATTACAAATTTAAACACTAGAATTTAATTCATTTTCATTTATAAAATTTGAGTAATCTTTAAATGAATTTTCAGTTAAAAGTTTGCAAATATGAGGCTACATTTAAATGATATTTTGAGCTGAATTTAATTAAATTTCAGTAGAATCTAAATTAGTTTTATCCATAAAAACAAAATTTTCTAGAGAAGTACATGTTTCAATAATATCTTTAATATCCTCATCATTTTCCATATAACTTAGAATAAAAACTGCATTTTTTACATATATGAAAATTTCAAAATAGTTTAATGTTTTCAAAAATATATAATTAATTTCATATTTATTATTACATATATTTAATAATTTTATGATGAATAAATTCATTAATATATAATGGTATATTTTAAAGAGATTATAAATTTTCCAAATAATACAGAGGTTGGTAATCTTGAATTGAATTAAGAAACCACTCTATTGGAAACTAATCAATTAAGTTAACTTTGTGTGAAGAATGTTTTCCACTAGGTGACTCATTGATTCACAAATATTAAAATTAACCATATTACATCCATACTAAACATGTAATGTACTGTTATGAACATTAAATATTGGATTAGTTATTGTTATGAATTATATTCCTCAAATTAATGCCTCTTATGAACTAAAATGAACATATTCCATTTCTAGAACATAAAAACAACCATGGAAAACTATATATTTACCCGTACCAAACATATTCTATAAATTTTACAAAATTCGATAATATCATATTACCTAAATAGAGAAAAACTCATATTTTAATGAGCACTCCAATCTACATAAAAGAAAATATAGAATAAGTTATCACAAATTTTGAGGCCAATAAATATAATATAACCTAATCAAATTGAATATTTACAATGAATCATGGGATAAAAAACACCAGGATAGTTTCATTTAACATTTATTGGGTGTTGAATCATATAAGAAACAATTCTTCCAAATTAACTTCCTCACTTTCATTGAACATCCTTGTTTGAGTACCCACATTTATAGATATTATTTCATAATTAGTTATCTGTTTTAAAAAATTTATCAAATAAATTTTAACATTGAGTTTCATATATGTTTCATTTACATACTTTTACATTTTGGTGTCAACATTATTCTTTACTGGATCACTAATTAATGGATAATACAGGAACTCTCTATATATCATAAGATCATAATTAACGTATTTATTCTCATTGTAAGAGTCCATAATGTTTTTGAAATCCCTAAAGATACAATCAAGTAGGATTTATAAATTATTATTCTTCAATTTTTCTTTTTCAAATGGTTTATGGATAGTATGTTGTTCATTATTTTAAGAATTTTATTTAACAACTTCAGGAGGTGGTAAAAAAAAATTCAGGTGGTTTCTCCACTTCTTCTGGTGATATGACATTTAGTTTCGAAGATGGAATAACTCTTTTAAGAACATGTACAATTATATTTTTGTTCAGTATTATGAATTTGAGTTCCACTTCTTAAGAGATTTTCAATAAAACTTTCTCTCCCTCTAAGACCCACTTCAGATTGAGGTTCTAAATTAACTATTTGTTGATTTGTCAAAATAGTAATTTAATTTTCCATTCTACAAATTTTGTAACCAGGTTTTGTAATAACACCTTTTCTTCTTGTGAAATATCTTATTTCTTCTTAGCCTATTTTTATGGTGTAAATCATTTCTTTAATTTACTTGTTGTTTTTGATTTTCTATATATTTAAAATTTTATAAATTTCCTCCATCATGGACTCTAAATTGATTTCTCTTTTACCTAGTTAGTTGATTTAATTCATGGGTGATGGATATTTCTATTTATTTGACCACTAGGAAAAACCCTATTGTTATGTTGCCTATTCTTTCCGTGGTTGATGTTTTAGTAATATTGATATTTCCTAAATTGAATTTTTTTTGGGGAACATTCCTTTTACATTATTCTGGAATATTTTTTTGTAGAATATTCCATTACAGGATTTATGTCCCATTAACAACAATGGACATTGTTCATTAAAATGATTTATGGAAGAAGAAATTCCACAAATATTCTGATTGGGATAAATGGATTCTATTTGTTATTATGAAGGAGCGATGGTGATCAACATCTATTTTATTATACATTCAACTTAACTCCATTGTCTTTCTATTCGACTATTGTCATAATTTGATGTGGACACCTCTATAGTAAATTTAACATCTAATAATACTCTCATTCTAAACTAATATTGATTTGTAGAAATTTTATACATTATACTTATTGTTCATATTGATGTATTATCCACTAATTCTCTTCCTGCAGCTGCATCTATCACACTCATGACCATGAAAATAAATGCCTGTTAAAAATATTGGATGAAATATGAACAAAGATCTGTTGATGTGGACAAGTGGAACGTAACTTCTTAAATCTCACCAAATATTCAAATAATTTTTCTGATAATAAATACATAATCCCACTTGTAATCTTTCTATGTTGTTCATTCATAGATGAATGTATTTATTTTAAATGGAATATCTTTCTCAGTTGATTCAGAATCCCAATCGAAGTTGGTTTGGAGTTGTATAACCACACCCTATATAATGTAAGTATTTCATATTATTATAGACCACGTTATCCTCTTTTGAATTCATGGTAATACAAACCATAAGGAATAATTGACGATTCTTATGTCGGTCATCACCTAGTAAACCATGGAATTTTGGAAGATGACCCAACATTCCAGTTCTATTCTCAACTCAGATTCTATTTGAGTGTAGTCCAAGAAATTATATTGGATATCAAAATTAGTAATATTAAAATAAATTATAATGTTCTGATTAGAAATATTCTCCAAATGTTTTTGTTTTTCTTCTTTAGTGAAATTTTATTTTGTTTCTACAATTGCTTATGTTTATACATTCTCCCTATTTTAAGTTTCAATAAATAATTTTTTTCCTCAACTATTTTCTTCCTAAGATTGTATGATTTATCATATTTGTAATTTTATTTTTTCCTTGACATAAATAATATTTGTTTAAAAAGAAACAATTTTTTATTAGTTTTTTAAAGAAGATTTTTATTTTTTATGATTTCTTTTTTGAAAACCATTTGTATCCTATATTGTAATAGTGACAATTGATAATATGGTTTCACAACTGATTAATACCTAAATCAAAAAATAATAACCTAAGAACTATAGTAATGCAGCAATCAAGGTTGTCTCCTAACCAGATCACCATGTAGGGGTTATTTTAAAATGTTATTTTTATATTATATACTTTAAACTTTTCACTATTTTCAAAGGGATAAAAAAATATATAAAGAAAAATGTACAAGAATCATTGAAAAAAATAGAAAAATAAATTCTACAGCTGAATATAAATTAAAAGAATCAACTGTGTGAATTTTCAAAAAATTAAAAAAAATAATCTAACTAGTTATTTATATAGTCCAATATAAATCAATAATTCTAAATGGATTCAAAAAATTTAATAATATCAAAGAAATATTGAAATCATAGATATTTTTTCCTAATAATTTCTTTCAAATGAGACTGTAATGATGAACTTTCATGAAAAAGTTTTTTGAAATATAGTCGTTTAATGATATCAACAATCACCAAATACAAAGACATAGAAAATAATTCATGTAAACACAATTCATCAACATTTTATTGGAAAAGATAAATACCATAAATCATTTTTAATCTATAACACTTCTCGAATTCAAGAGTCATATAAATTTTTTTATAAATTACAACGATAATAAGATGTTATTATAATTTAAGAAAAGTATTTGAAAAAATAGTTGAAGATTAACACATCAAGATGCTATCACATATTGTAATTTCTGGAATCTAAAAAAATTATAATTGAAAAATTAAGGATTTGAAATCTCATTAACAAATAAACTTGTGAATCCACTAGCTCTGACTACTAAATTTTTTTATGAACATATTTAATGAGTAGAAATGTGCATTGATCATTATCACCATCATATTGTGGAGATCAAAATATTCCTTGAAAATGTCCTAGTTCTTCTAAAATTTATCTACTTTTGAATTCTCTAAATATTTTAATATGTGTTGTTACACATCGTTGAATAAATCCCAGCATTTTTTAGTATACTATTTTAATTTTTTTTAAACTGCACAGCAATATCATTTTATAATTTGATGTGTTTGTTATCAATGGGTATTTTTTTTTATTTGTCCTTATCCAACTTACCTATTACATCAACAAAACTCCTTAAAATATTCGGTCCACTTTCAAACATAAAATTATTTCAACAGCTTGCGATCATTAAATAATTTAAAAAATAATTTATTTAATGTCGAGATTTAAACTTCTATAAGGCTCTACAAAATAACCGCAAAAAATTTCATTCTCAAGATGATGGATTTGTAAAATCATCAAATAATGAAGAATATATAATATAAGAAGATCTTATCTCCCTCACATAGAATCTTATTATCCCACCATCTGACCATTAACTTCAAACAATGCATCATGTATGACATTATCTATTTATCCCACCGTCGTACTTATTTGATATTACACTGAACCAATTCCAAAAAAAAAATATTATCATTATCAATTCTCAATCTCAAGAACCCATGAATTGCATTCCCAAAGAGTTCCATTTATTCAAACACAAATTTATTCTCATCAACTTGTAAATCCCTGACAAGAACTCAAAAATAAATAGAATATAGAATTGACTATTCAAGAACCTATAATGGATATCTTTTGATAATTTTTTATCCTTAAAAAGAAACACTCTTTCTTAGACCTCTATATAAAGAAAAAATTATTAACGGCCATCAATTGAATATTCCTCAAATCATAATACTTAGTTAATAACCAATAGACGACACATATAATAGGCATATTAAATTTATTTTGTCTTCCATATCACCATATATCAGCACCATCTAAATATGATAATATCCATCATGATCCCATATATCTTTTTCAACATGATCGAGGGGAGATGACAACGTCCTTCAGTAATCTCATCCTAGGAATGAAAGTCTTGACGATCGATGTTTATTAATATTGAATTTATTTAAAATTATTATAAGGCTATGAAGTCAACTAGACCACCTATTAATGGTGATGATGATGTCAAATATAATTTTCTTCATTGTCAGTTCATCTTCATAGTGGAAGTGACACAGCTTAACAGTGATTGTATATCAACATTAATGAATCTCCCTCGAGACTAGTACAATCTTGGGTTACAAAGGTATTAATAACCATATTTAGTTTTAACATCACGTTGGATAATATATTCTATAAAATATTATTCATTCAAAGCCATTTCTTATTGTTTTACACACTAAATGTCTATTACTCTACATGTATGATACTTCAGAAATGATAAATCAAAAATTCTATTACACACAACAAACCAAATTATATTATGTGTTATCCGAGATGATTATTCGTATAGGTATCCCCAATGTAATAATCTGACACCACATTTCATTTGATTCTTTTAACGTACTTTTAGAAAATCATACACTAGAACACGATGTAAAAATATTTTCATTGTGCACTATAGTTTGATGAAATAAATCAAAAATAACCAACAAAAATAAAAATTTATTAAAACAATCAAACATAAATTATAATTAATTGAAAAAATGAAGCAGAATAATTTTTTAATAATGAAGAGATAAAGATAATAGAATAGAAGATGCTTAAAATAATTAACAACTAAAATGACTCATAAATTAATGAAAATATAAAATTATAACTAAAATAAATTATAATTCAAGGTGACCAATAAATAAATCATTTAAATAAAAGAGATTAAATAAAAAACTAAATTTCATTAATTCAATAAAAATTTAATAGTAAAGATAAACTGAATAATTTGAACATAAAACTAAAAAAGATCATTAAAATAATAATTTAAAATAATCGTAAAAATTAAATAATAAACAGGATGTGAAAATTAATTATTGTTTTAAAATATAATTAATTACAATATTATTTTAACATTGAATTAAAAACAATTATTAATTAATCAATTAGACGTTTTTTTAACAAATAAAATAAAATAAAATAATACATTTTATATGGTAAAAAATTAAATAATACTACCAAATCTACATCCTCCCTTGAGGATGTTCAAAAATAATTGAATATTTTTTTAATAGATACAAACACCTCATGTCATCATATATGAACCCAATGTTCTTGATTCCATATTGATGTAGTCGAGATGTCCTTTTTTAACCTATAAATGAATTATCTATCGGTTCACTCCTTTAAAATGGATTCCGTTAATTGATATTTAAAAAACTAATTAGAAAATTTAAAAATATTAAAAGATTAATAAAAATTAAATAACATTTTTCTATTTTTTTTCGTATACACCCTTTGAATTTATGTGACATATGTTCCCTATTTCATCATCTGTGAACTTTCATATTTTTATTACCTACCTTAGGGGAAGGAATGGATGTCTCAAATTACCTTAATGAATCATCTATCATTTTTTAAAATTTACAGTCATCATTTGTTCTTTAAGAATTTTATAATCACCCTAGGATAAAACATAATATTATATGTTTTTAGATTGGATATAATTATTAGATATCCTCATTTCTTATAAAATACATATAAAATAATTAATATGATCAATTTATGTGATTATTGAAAAACATAAAAAAATTAACATTGATTATACATATATTGTTTATCATTTCAACAAAATTATTCAACGTATCTTTATGTAGAATACTATATATATCAAAAGGATTTTGTTTTTTTCTTTGACCAAAAAATCCATCCAAAGATATTACTGATTTAAAATCCGTCCACCACTGTGAAAATAAAGTTTAATAACTCCTTCTAGGTTATATATTATAAAGTAAATCATATAACATCTGATGTGAAGGGAAAAATATAAAAATATCATTATAAAAGATAGGTTAAATAAATAATATTAAATGATCTAACCAAAATGGTCACCCATTGCACAAAATGTGTCATTGAGTCAACAATTATCCAGTAAAAAATCAAAAGTAATATTTTATTAATCTTGAAGAGATAAAAGACACATAAATTGTGATTTCTTTATGGAATTGCTTAATTAATTTGTATACCTATTCAATACTATAACTAGACATCATTTATAAATGAATCTATAACTAGCCACATGGAATTTGAATATTAGTAGGTGTTTTTTTATTTTTTAAAACCCTAAATGGTGATCTTTGATATCTATTGATACTTTTATTATCGATATTAATGAGGATCACCAATTAAATAATCTAGGAATAAAATATTTCATTGTGACTGATTCAATTTAGAGTTAGGGATGGGTCATTTATAAAACATTTTCCCTGATCATGATGATTGTTGTGATCCTGGAATATTTCTGATTAAATTTCATCCATGAGGAGGATAATTTCATATCCTTACCCACTTATGGTTTTCATGTTGAAACCCAGTTTTTGGGGTATTTGAAGCTGGAGAAAGTGAATATTTTTTTATTTATTCAGTTTATTAAATCATAGTCAATAGTTAATTCTGTGTGGTTATTATCATATAATACTAATGTATTTTTTTTTCATTTCCCCAATTATTAATCACAAAATTATTAATAGACTTGGTTTTGATTAGTGTCTCAATTGCTTCACAATCTTACTCTAATTTGAATTTTAATATCAAATTTGTTATCTTAATTTGGATTCTATATCGAGGTAAATGATGTATGGATATGGGTTGGATGATGACAAAACACGATGTACCAACTAATTAATGATGGATTTTTTGAATTATATTTCTTGGTGATACTCTTATAAGATTATTTTTTATGAAGAATTTTTCTCCCATTAATGGTGGCTATAAATGGATTTATAATGATGATAGATCCATATATAATGAACATGATAAGGGTGTATCCATGATTGGTGGATAAATTAGTGAAATAGGTGGTATAATCATGACATGCAATGAATATGTGAATAATTTAGGTACAACCAGACTATTTATAATGAACATTGAGAAAACATATTCCATGTAAATGAATTGGTGTATTACTAGGTTTTCATGTGTATGTTATATATAGCATTTTCCTGTTCTTATGTCCATAGTCCATGTGACCCTATTTAGATTAATCAATCCGTATAGTAGGTACATTACTAGGGATCCTGTTTATCTTAAAAACCTTGTATTCCCAATCTACAACTTGTGTACCACTATTGAAACATGACATGAGAATCATGGTATATTGAAATTATCAAAGTCATTCCAAAAGATAATGTAACTCATTTCAAGTATCATTAGTTTTTATTGTACACAACATATAAAAGAAAAGTGGATGAATATTTTTTTGACCTATGGTTTCATGTCTTGATGCCCCTTAGTTATGAGGAATAATTCCCAATTCTCTTAGATCATGACCATTGAGAGTTTATTTCTATGATGGTTTCCATTTTTTATGTGATAGTAAGGCCTCCTTCCTCCACAAAAAATACGCCTAGGTATCACACACTACTAATTAGTAATTATGATCCACTAATTATGGGATTTTTATGGTTATTATTAGATATTATACAGTATAGTCTGGTTTTTGTGATCCATTGTCTTTAGGATGATCATGGGAGGGTTTGTAACCCTCTATAGCCCTAGGGTCATGATACTATATTATTTTAACTATGTGGTGTAAGGTCTTTAATTTTAATCATATACCTTTATTTTTTACACCAATGAGATAGTACAGAGAGTGTTTGGTTTCTACCTTTTGATCATTGTAAAGTAATATCTCTATGAGTTTGATTCACTCTCTTACTAATTATTTATACGAGTCAATTCTCTCAGATATTGGATATAAAACATAATGATGAGTAGGCTCCCCTTTGTGTCATATAATAATGGAAAATTAGTTTAAAATGATGAATAATTTCATTCTTCTTTGATTATTGTGACTCCATTAGTTTACAGTGCGAGATTGGAGACTCAATATACATATAGATTTCAACTTTTCTGCTCCATAGACTATTACATCTCCATGAAGCGATTTATAGTCATTTTCGTCATCCTGGATGTTTAGTGTTGTCATAGCCGAGACTTATCAACATCACTAGTATTTATTATGACTTGAACGCATCTGGATTAATTTTTTGACTTCATTTTTCTTAAGCCTTAGTGATATGAGTATTATTATTACTTGGTTATTTGGGGTTTACATCTTTATATTACATCTATTAACTTTAACTACCAGGATTCGCGATGATGTATTACATTTTTATTCTCTGAGGTTATTATAGATTCATATTAAGTATTTTTAAATTCAACTCTACATAGGACTTGATCCTAGAAGAGTTGTGTTTAAGGAGATGTTTCATATATTAAATATAGTCTTGTGGATTATGAGTGGATGTGGATTGTTAAGATCTTATGCCTAACAATTTTTGGTAATATGGTTTTGGGGAATCTTGGTGGTATTATAAGCTGATAGTAGTAAGCGACGTTTGTGTTTGGAGTTAGATTGTTGGAAAAGGTCTCTTCATATTGGCGGGTTTTCAGTTTTTAATTGAGATATTGGGTGTGTTTTCCGGCTTTAGAGAATATTTTAATCAATAATCGAAACAATGTGGATCGCAATAGATATCTCATGCATGTTTTGTATTCAGTTTGGTTGGTTAACATTATATATTATCCCAATGTTTTTTCTTAATTTTTGTAATGGAGATATTTGTTTGGTATAGGTTGTTATAGACTACATCCACTCATGATTTTTTGATATCCCTACTCATCACAAGTTTCTTGAATAATATATGATGTATTGGGTTGTAAATAGTGGCTTACTTATAGCCTATATAGAGATCCGATGAGTTAAGACTATTAGTTGGAGGTTTTGGAAATGTGGGGTTGGAAGTGGTGGGGAATTTTACATATAAAAATTTAATTTTCAAATAGAAAATTTTGTTAGAAATCAAAAGCATAATGGTTTATAAATTCAATATTAGTTTTTAAATATATAATTAATGTAATAATGTAATAGAAATATTGAATAAATTTTATTAATGCATGAAAGTTGATTTTATATAGTGCGATCGTGAAATGTAAATGAAAGAAAAACACAATTAATAAGTTATTCAGCTAATTCTCTATGTGATACCTTACATCTATAGGAATCGACATAACCGGTATATTGCATAAACACTACGGTCTCAATAGTGACCTAGAAACCAATGTCACGTAATTTTGGCTTGTGGGAACACTCTTGAGATTTAGTTGTCACTATGTAACACATCCCATTTATTAGTGGAGTGGGGACCATTAAAGAAAGGAGGTTTGGGAAAGAGATGTTTTTAATAAGAGAACAATTTAAAAAATAGTTCAAAATTCAATTTTATTGAAGTATGTAAAAAGTTGGAAGAAAAAATTGAGAGAGTGTGGTTGAAGATACTTGGTTAATATTGAACATTAAAAAATTCTATAGAAACAATTAGTGATTTGTATAGGATTAATCCTTGAGATAATGATGATGGATGTAAGTATCATAATTTTATGACTCAATGACCCAAGGGAGAATATTTATATGTTGTATAGGGATCATACAACATCTATAATTTTATAGGAAAACTTAAAATTGAAGGTTCAATTATAATTATATTTTTACTATGTTTAATAAAGTCTTATAGGGTAATAATAGCCTCCATCAGGTAACCATTTGGCTCGAAAAGATTTCAAGGGAATAACAGGGATACATTATCTATTCAGGATCATCCACATGGTGTTTGGTTCACCTCCACTAGCTACTCGATGGACACCTAGATAAGATCTTAATTATATTATCCCAACTAGATCACAGGTGGGACTTACAGATAGAATATAATTATAAAAACATGGAATCTATTAGTTGATTCCCTACATCTTGCAACTAGTGCAACATTAATATAATCAGTATAAAAAAATCACATTCACGTCCACTTAAATCATTCCATTTATTCACTGACATGATTAAATGGACATTAATAATCAATAATGATACCATTAATCCTTTATCGAGGGGTTAAAGAACCCTTAATATTCCATGAAATTCATCAATATGATTTCATATAGAAAAATAATTATCACATAAATTATATTGTTATAAATATGTGTTAGTATTTTTGATAATTAAAACACATTAAGGCAGGCAGGTAAGAAAATCCCAATCTTTTTGACCAAAAACCAAGATCATAAACTTATAATGTAATAATATATAAATAATAAAAGAGACTGAGAAACATATAATAAATTTACATGAATTTAAATCATCTATAAAAGAAATATTATAAATCATGATTTAAAAAATATAATGATTATTATTTTTTGTTATTTAAAATGTTCCAAATAGGAAATATTAAAAAAATTAAAAGTAATTTCCTTTTGAAAAAGAAATCTCCACCCTTTAAAAAAATTCATAAAACATTCACCATTATATTTCAATATATTTCTCTCCTTTGTGATTATCATAAAGACAATAATATTGGAAAAAGATAAATAATGAGATTACGAGAGTGTTTTGCGAACATTTTAATGCAAAAAATATTGGAGAATTTTTAAAAAATCAAAATGTGTTTTGATAAATAATGTTTTAAGAGGAGAAAGTTTTTCAACAGAAGAAAAGGAGTTTTAATAATGACTATTAAATGATTTTGGAAAATATTTTTTGAAAAGACCTTTAATTTATATAGAATAGAATATAATATAGTCATTATACATAGATAAAGGATGGTAAAATTGAAAAGTGTAAAATAGAAAGAGAAATATGAAATGAAAACAATTTCAATTTCTTAAAACACACTCAATAATATGATAATTAAAGAGGAAGATTTGATAAAGAAGTAAGAAAATAAAATAATAAAAGGAAAATTGATAAGATATGGAATGCATAAAAGGGAAAACCAAAATGATAAGAGAATCACGAAAAAGAATAATAGAAAAGGAGAAAAATTGTAAAAATAGAAATAGGAAGAGGAAAAGTGAAGAAAAATACAAGCATGAAAATAAAACTGGAACATGCATTTTCCATGATATAATTTTTACTCAAGGAATATAATCACCTTCATTGATTTAATTTATCTTCTAAAAGTACTTTGAGAGGTTCTTCCTTTAAAGAAACAACATACATATTTGAAGAATATTTCATTTTATGGAATTTAATCCTATAAAACTCAAGGGAAAAATATAGAATGAAAATAAATATATTCATTAGTTTCTCATCATTATTTTTATGTAATCGGGATAAAAACATTTTTATTGATGTGAATGAATAGATAAATATTTAAATTAGGATAATTCATTTCAATAAAATATTTGAAACAGAAGTCTATGTTATAAAATATAGTTTTATTGTGCTGATTATAAAATTATAAAATGTATACATTATTTTAAAAATATGAATTTTAATGATTATGAAGAATAGAATACCATATTAAATTTGTAATAAATTTAATTTTAAAACTAAATATCAATGTTGTGAAAAATACCTTTATTAATGACATAAAATAATCAACTCAAATTATATAAAATTTGAGATAAATGGTCCATATACATGTAAAATAAAATAATAAATTAACAAAATAATTACAAATAAATTAAAAAAATAATAGTTTTAAAAAGTATTAATAATATAATTTATGTTTTCCATATTTATATTTTAATTAACTAAAAATATAATCACTCTTAATTCACATTTATTGAATTGTGAATTATGAACATATAATTTTATAAAAAAATATCATCTATTTGATATTACATTAGGGAAAAATATAAAATGGTATAAAATTTTGGATGTCATCCATTAGGAAATAGTGTTTTAGGTCAATGTGTTTGGTGAAATATTTATGTATATGTTTTTAGATATTTATGGAACTAGTATTATTGGATATGATTTTGATATGGCTGAATATTTTCCAAATTTCTAATAGAGTCTGTTCTATATATAGAATTTGGGAAAATATCCTCTTTTTTTCTCTTTACTCCTATTTATAATTAGAAAGATAAACTAAATTTTTCTACTTACTACTCTATGTCAAAATGGATTTTATTAAAAGATGATAAGTTCCACTAAAACATTTTTTTTCGAGATGGAATCTAATAGAATAAACATTAGAGAAAATACTACTTCAAAAGATGTTCTTTTTAGTTAAAATGAACTAATTTTTTGATCTCTTTAAATAATAAAAAATACATTATGGATATTTGAAAGTATATTCCTATGTATTTTATTGAATTTTAATCATAATGACAAATACCAAACTAAATATCAGTCCATGTGATAATTATTCAAGGTAGACTCATACTTATTCTTCAAAAAAGTTATTTGATGAATTTTTTACCAGCTTCATCCAACATTAACATATATGTTGTACCCACAAGATTTTTGATTTCATAATATTGATCTATTTAAAATAATTTATATATTCAATGGTGTATTTTATTCGAAAATATTACATTCTAATTTCGATAAATTTTAAATCTAATAATGTATTTCTGTTCACCAATAAAAATCATCTAAGATTACCTTTTAACTAAAATAAAAAATTATATAAATTTTATTTCAATAGGAGACACAAAAATAATATCATAAAACTAAATTGTTACTTGTATAAAATCATTTCAGATATTTTTTTAAAAAGTGTTTTGTATTATATTTTCAAATTTTAAAACCATTTGAATCAAAATAACTTTAATGATTTTTATATTAACTTTTAGGAGTAAATTTTAATAAATACATAGCTTTATGAAGTATAAAAATATTTTTTTTAACAGTATTTCTAATCATGGAGGAAATTCCATTAAAAAACATGGTTTATAAAACATTTTAGAAATGTTGAATATAAACTCTATTTGTAAAACATTGTAATTCAGATAAAAATATAATTCATATATAATTAATATATATTATAAAAGTGTAATGAGTGGAAATGATTCAGTATATTTGACTCATTTTTATAACATTTTATAACTACTCGATCTTGCATTCTAGTGATATTACAATATTGAACAAGGTTATTTTGAAAACCAAATTTAGACCCAATAACATAATGATCATTAGGCCTTCCCATTAGAGTACACATATTATTTATAATGAATTTATTTATTTCCTCTTACATGGAATGTATATATTTATCATTATTAAGGGAATCATTAAAGCTCTTGGGTTCAAGGTGAGAGACAAAGGCTAAGTGTGCAATATTATTTAAACCGATCTATGAGTGTGAGTTCCCATTTGTAATTCATCGATGACGTTTTTGAGTTGATAATACATTGTTTTTTAAAAACATTATCTAATGAAATTTTAATTATATTCTATTACTTCTTCAAATACTGTAGTTTAAAAAAGATTATTTTCATAAACATTTTCAAAAACATTTTTTTAAACTTATTTTGAATTTTTTTGGTAAAAAATAATACAGATTGATTTATATAACCATTTATTACTTTTCGTAATTAATGGTAATATTTACATGATTTAGAGAACACGTTAAAGGTAATGTTAGTATGTTTTTAACATAATTTACCACATTTTTTCTTATGTGATAAAATAATATATTTTCAACTAAAAACCATGGAAAATACACGTTGTTTTTTTAAAACAGAGTTCAATAGGGGTTTTGTTAATAAAATGACTAACAATAATGTGATTATTGATATAAAATATATTATTTAATATCTATAATGAAACATATTTTTTAAAGTGACCAATAATTAAAAATTGTTTGATTGATTTCTTGGGTTATTTTATTTCTCCTATATACAACCCCATTTTGTTGAGGGGGTCGAGGTGCCAAAAAATAATCATTATAGCCTTTAGAATAAAATAAATCATTGAATTATTTATTATAAAATTCTTCACCTTGATAAATATGAAATGAAAAAAAATTAAAACATATTTCTTATTCAACTATTTTTTATAACTTAATAATGGATTCAAAAGATTCACATTAATGAGTTAATAAATTTAAAAATGTGATTCTTATATTATTTTAAAAAATTATTTGAGTATAGATTTTTACTGAAAAATATTAAATTTTAATAGGATAAAAAATGAAATGATGGACAATTTCATGAAATTTTGATGAATATATAAATTTTTTGGATTTAAATGATCATTTATATTTTTTACCTTTTCTGTATAATTCATACAATTTTTTATCATTGAAATTATATTTATAATGATCTAGTACTAGTTATTGATGGTTGAGATTAATGCAATATTTAGATCCTCATTGACCAATTCGTTGGATACAATTAAAACTTTCATTTAATTGTGCAATCAAACATTGGAAAAATGTACTAGAAATATTTATTAATTTCACAGTATAAATTTATAGTAACTTTACGGGGAAAATAAATGATTTACTTATGAATTAAAAATTCCCAAATTTAATTTTTGGATGATTTTTTAAACCCTCTATTAAAAAATTTACTATAACATAGTAAATTGTCTTTCATTGAATTTAAAAATAATTTTTTAGTTATCAATGGGTTTGAAAACCTGATGGTACATTCATCAATTTTGATACCTCTAAAATTATCGCTAAATGTATAACAACCTCCTTAAATTTCATATATTTGATCAAATATGATGTGGTCACCACACATGTGTCGAAAGAAACAATTGTTGACGTACCATTTTTTCCTTAGAATTATATCAGTATAAACTATTCCTTTACAAATAATTTATTTACATATTTGGAACCCACATAATCATGCCTCTTCTAATATTAGTTATTAATTATTTTATAACCTAAATTTTTGTAGATGGTATTAATTTAGATGGATATTAATAAAATTTTATTTAATTTTCTATTTAATGTTTTAATTTTTTAATCACATTAATTGATAAAATGTTCAAATATTTTTCAATCATTTTTTTGAAATCTATTTTCCAGTAGTATGTTTGATTGATTTTATGATTTTATTCCCTAATAAGAGTATAAAATTTTACTAAATATTTTACATGTTTTTTAGATCCAAGAATTCTGTTTAAATTTTAATCCATGGGTGATTTTCAAATTAAAATTTTTGAGGACCTTAAAATATTAATGAAGTTTGATTGTATTTTAGTTTCTTCATGAGAAATTATTTTTTAATGACAATATCAATTTAATTCATGAAATTTATTTTACATAATTCACTTTCCTAAATATCTAATTGAGTTTGAATTATAAATAATTGAGTAAATGATACCCCTATTTTTAGTTGATTTTAGGAATATTTTATATCTTCAAAATTTAGGTGACTAGAGGGGAAGGAATATGAGTAAGATCAAGAAGAATGAAAAGAATAATGATAATAATAAGAAGAATATGTGGACATAGGTATGAATGATTTATCTTATATGTCATCATTAACATGCACTACAAGGAACTTTGGCTTGAGTCCTTTGTCTTGGATGATGATGTTGAATATATGGAATCTTAACTTGGAATATTTGTTGATACATTAAATTCCTTTTTCAATTTCATGTTTTCATTGATATTTTAATTATTTAAAGGGAACTCCAATTTGATGTGAACATTAATTTTAAATTTTTATCAAGTCATATATACTTAAATCATTTTTTAATATTTGTATTTCTTATTGATGTTCATCTTTTGGATGTTCTTAAAGATGTTCAGTGTAAAAATAGAATTGTCGGTTACCTCACATATAGGTTTCTCATCATTAGTAACTTTGAAGGATATGATTTTCATGATTTTTTTGACATAGATATACTCCTTCCCAACTTGGAATTTCTTCACGAAATCATTGGTCATTAATGAGTTGATTGGTTCCTCTATCCCCATCATTTTCACTTCTTTTTTATTCTTGTATAGTCATTACATTTGGAGCCCAAGAGCTAGAAATAAATAATAATATTTTCTTTATGAAAATTTTTCAGTATAATTCATTACTAATATAATTTAAACCATAAAAAATGTAATAAAAATTCATAAAAATAATTTAATAGATTCATTTCAATATGTAGAAAAACATTCAAAATCCAGAAAAAAATTTAACATCCAAAAAACTGTAAGAATTTTTTATATTTTAATTATTTTTTATTTAATTATTTTTTAGAATCAAAATCTTATAAAAATTGTTTTGATATAATATTTTATTATGATTCTTCATTATAAAAGATCAAAATAATTTATAATCATTATATATTCTAATCAAAAAATATTGTATTTATAATTTTAAAAAATAATATTTCTTTCACAAAAAATTAAAAATATATATCATGATTTGAACAATATAAAATATAATTTAACTTCTTATTTTTATATTATATGATTATTAAATTAAAATTTATTTTATTTTGATATAATATTTATAATTTTCAACACCATTTATTTTTAATATTATTAGTTTTGAATATAGTATTAATTTTCAATGAAAACTATTCTTTATAAAAAATGACTAAATTATAATTTAATATAAATATGTATCTGTATTTTATTTAATATATATGAAATAAATATTTTAAAATCTTGAACACATTATTATTATAAGAGAATGATTTAATTGATTTTTGAGAAATAATATTTAATAATATTTTTGAATGAAAATTTTGAATTGGGGGTACTAAAATTTTGTTACTAAAATATTAATATTTTTATTTTATTAATATCATAGAACAATAAAATATAAATATATCTAGATGAAATGAGTATAGTTTTATAATTTTTTCAATACATGATTTTATATTTCTGATATTTAACATTAATAATTTAGTACTAGTATGCTCAAGTTAAAATTTTAGTAAATGATGAAATATGTATAAAAATTAATATAGTTGGAATTAAAGTGTTATAAAACCTAATAAAACATTTAAGAGTTCAAAATAATTATTTACCAATGATTTAATACTATAATACCCTAATATTAAATCATACATAAATTTAAAAAATTGTCAATCCACTAAGCTAACCAAGGGATACATCAAATGCACTTGTGGAACCATATGGTTCGACCACGTGTAATAGAGATTAACCATAGAATGTCTTAATTTTGACATAGAACTATCAAAAAAGAAATGCGAGAATATTTTGGCTGACACCATATGGAAGAAATCAACCCTATATATCACATATGGTGGAATGGGTGAACTGAGTTCCTGTGCATATGATAACAGGTGGTGGGAATGCATAGTTCCCAATGAGTGCGCAGCCAAAGGCTCACAATGTTAATGGAAGGACAGACCATCTGATGTGTGTTTTTAGAGTTACAACTACTAAATCATTCTACCATATCAATAAATTTGTGGCACAGATTTAGTTTTTAAACACCCCCTGAATATTTTCATTATAGATGTGGGGCAGATTAACAAGTTTACAGTTCACCCATTAAAAATTTGTATTTTATATCATGATCAGTAAATCTGTGTCACCCAGGTAATC
The DNA here is from genome assembly GCA_963277665.1 of Viscum album. Lineage (NCBI taxonomy): Eukaryota > Viridiplantae > Streptophyta > Magnoliopsida > Santalales > Viscaceae > Viscum > Viscum album. Next base: position 933,787,673 of record OY728121.1, read on the forward strand.
TAATTAATTCTTTTATCATCATGAACTAAACACGAATATAATTAATCTATTTTCCAATTCATCATTATATTTTCCCTATATTTCCATGAAGCACAATGATCTTATCAACCACAATGAGATTAAAACCTATGATTGACTTGACCAATATCATCATATTTTGGAACCATACCAAGGTTATAAATAACTAATACAATGATAATCTCTTTATCCCTTATTATCCATAAAAAACTCTCATCTTTTCCCATTTTAAATATATTAATAAAACCCTTTCTTTAATATCCTTGATATAAATCTGCAATACTGATTCCATTTTCTATTTATAATGTCAAAAATGTCCGTAGATGATTTCATTATTCAGAAATGCTTCGTGAGGAATCTTGAAAACCCATTTGGAATAACTATATATATATATATATGTGTTTTTTATTAACCATTTGTATAGAATGTGCATTCACGTGAATCCAAATAAAATGAGTTATAATGATAAATATATAATAACATAGATTCGTTTTCATATATGAGCTTTTAAATATATCCCAATTATATCAACACAAGTAAAAATATATTTATAGAACAATAAATATATATTATCTATTTGGTTTTATACATGTTTATATTTCTCCATGTATTGGGAGAAATTCATAACTATTGGAACCATCAAAAATTATTTTTTGCATGATATGAAATGAATTAAATCAAAAGTAATATTTTTATTTTTGTTTTTTTGGAAACAACATTGTTAATAAAATTTCATCTTGAATTAGGTCTTCAGAAATTAAAGCTGGGAATGTTCATTTGTATTTTTTTACACAATAATAAACAATAGAGGATCTATATATATAAAGGCCTTATTCCTCCTAGAAATATGCACCACCCATTATATTAATACTCCCAATTATCCCACATTTTTATATATCTATCTAGATTTAGAATTAATACCACAATTATAGATATCCCAGTATATGTTTAACTAAATATGATCACATGTAAGGTAGTAAACTTCTTAATTTTTAAAATGAAATTAATTATGATTTTGCTTCAAAAAATACAATTTTATTTAATTTAAATATATTATTTTCAAAACACCCATACTGAAAAATTATTTTTTAATACAAAGGATTATTTTTAATTCTAATTGTGATATATTTTAAAATGAGTTTTATGCTTAAAAGTATTTTTTTTTAAAATTATCTAAGGGTATTTTTATTAATTTTTTATAACCACATTATATTTTCAGTACCATAAAATAATTTATGAAATATAAATTTAACATTTAAAATTTATATTTATTTCTCAATCTAAAAAATCCCTACATATAACTGAGTTGTATATTAATAATAAATATTTTATATAAGGGAGTATTTTATTTTCAAACATTTATTGTTTTATTTTAAAAAATATATTTTATCATTGAAAAGGTATTATTTTCTGATGAAATCGTTATTCTCAATCAATGAAATAATTTTGTATAATTTAACTTAAAGGAATTGTATTAGTAAAATTCTATAAGTTAAATATTTTTAAATTCATTTATTCTAATGAAACATTGTAATATTATTTTAGAATTGTAAATTAATTACTAAATGGTCAATTTTATAATTATTTAGGGTGATTAGGTATTAATAAATATTTTTTCCATATTTAATTTATAAAACCTTTTTCATGGGAGAATATTATTAATTAAAATATTTATGGAAAGAAGTAGAAAAATATTATTATGGGTTTTTTTGAAATTTATATTTTCATTTTTATAATATTTCATTTAAAAAGAACACTCATTTTTTTAAAATTATTTTTAAATAACAAATTTAATCATTTTTTGCATAAATTGATAATTTAGTTCAATAAATATCATTCGTAATACTAATTTTGGCCGTATAATATAATATTCATTATCTGTTCATGAAATTTATAACAAGTATTTGTTTTAGGTTCCATTTCTTTATTAGCTGTGAATACATCATCTGATTTATTTATTTATACAACATTTATGTATTTCAACTATCATTTATTTTATTTCCAAAATGAATTTTTTTATAATGTATGGTGCAAATAACATTATATTATTTTTTTAAATTATTTTATTTTTATTTTGAACTTTTTTATTGACTTATAGTTGAGAAAGGGAGACGTGAAATAATGTGTTTTAATTACAAAACATTCAACCAAGATATCCAATGATATTATGTAGAATAGGGATTGAAATCAAATACTTAAGGGAAAATTTATCAAAATGTGATACCTCATGTGGAATCATGTTTTTTTAAGGCATGTAAAGTGTCTTTTAAACCCATACGATGATAATATTTTCAAAATAATTAAAGGGTAAATCCAAGTTTATTTCAATGTTACTAATTTTAAAATTAAAAGGGTTTAACAATATTTTATATTTTAAATGGTTTTTAAAGTGTACTATACTACAGATTTCGTTGAAACACAATAGTTGTATTATTTTTAAAAAATTTATAATGAAAAAAATATTCTATATTTTGAAATGAAAATAAGTTATTTCTATATAAGTTGTAAATATTATTAATAGATGTATATTTATTATGTTTTTAATATCCCTTAATGTGTTATTTTACTCTCACCCTAAATTTTTATTTTCACATTCTCATTATAAGATTCAATGATGTTTGATTTTTTTATGGGGCTACTATGGGTGCAGTCAAATAGTGTTTTTAATTTCTAAATTGTATATATATATATATATATTATATATTCCAAGGAATTCTCATATCCCTCCAAATTTATATTGGAAAAGATACATGGGTGTGTAAAGGACTATAGTTTCTTTAGTTTTTATTAAAAAGTATTCAATATTTTCGTCGTGGGATCATGAAGCACGAGTATAAGGTAGTTTAATTTTCTATCAAGTCTATGGTTTATAAAATTTTGGTTGTTATGGGTTTTTAGTATGACAAAAATAATTTAAAAATATTTTTTTTAATAAAATTTTTAGTCAAATAATAAGATACAATTTATAATATATATGTTTTAATAATTATAGTTTTCCAAATTCTGGAGATGGAAATTAAAAATTTCATTTAGGTTGATTTTTTTTAATATGATATTTTATGAAATGAAATTATTTTTTATAATCAGTATATGGATTGATTACAGTATATTCCAATCATTAAATATTAAATTTTTTATGAAATTATTTTTTCACTAATAAAATATTTTTTTCATTAAATTATTATTGTAAAAAATCTAAAATATATTTTATCTTTTTATTTTGATATTATATATTTTTTAGCTGAATGTATGTTTATTTGGATATAAATTTTTTTTTATACCATAATTTTTTAATAATATATGTTTAAAAAAATTAATATTTTTAATGAATTTTTTTATTAAAAATGTAATAAATTATATTTTTATGTAAATATATTAATTTATTTCCCCAAAAATTTTAGAAATACCTTTATAAAAATTATAAATAATTAATATTTTATTTTAATATTTTTAACTATTTTTGTGAGAAATTATTTAATAATATTTGTTCATGAAAATTAGGTAATATGATTACTAAATTTTTTTTACTAACATATTAATATTAATATTATTTTAATTTAAGAAAAAATTAAAATAAATAAATAATAAAATAATCTTATTATAGTTTTAATAGGGTTTGTATACTTGAAATTTTATTTTTAATGTTTAAAGATAATGATATAGTATTAGTATGTTTAGATTAATATTTTAGTGAATTAATGCATTGGGTTTAAAATTAATATATTTGGAATTAATGTTTTTTAAAAAAAATAAAATAATTAAGAGGTTAAAATAAATATATACCTATGTTTAAATACAATGCTACCATATTTTAGAATTCTTTCTAAAAAAATTTAAAAGTTACTTATGATAGAAATTTTTTCCAGCCTCTAGGAAAATCAGGGAAACCTCAACCCACACATGTGGGATACTATAAGTAGACCAAATGTTTGATAGATTTTCCCTAGATCATCCAAATTGTCTAATGGAGGGGAAAATGGGTGTGCGTATAAGCATGTAGGTGGTGATCATGCATAGGACTTAATGGTTGTCCACCCGAAGTCACATAAGGGGAAAAGTGGAGAAGATTCCCCATGTTTATTTGTGTGTATAGGGTTGTGGGTGCCAAACACTACTACTGGATTGAGTTTTTAGTGGAATATATTGAGTTATTAATTGATCTTAGAACATGTACAACCTCGATGTGGGATGTCACCACATAAGTACTATTTTCCCTCGACAAAAATGGTCAGTTATATTATGACCATTAGATATCCTTCACCGAAGTCATCCGATCAGTCATTATATCAAGTTAAACCTCTCACTGATATTTTTTAACCCTAAATAATTTCATCTTCATCTTATCAGAATGATATCATCAACCAAAACAAGCTTACACACCAAGTTCGACTTTACTATTGTCATCCTCTTTCGATGACCAAGAAGAAGTTATAAATTACTAAATCCATGCAGAACCCGTATTCATATGTTTTTCATTAATTTACTATTCTTCATTTCTGAATAAATCTATAGAAATAAAATACATGACTTCATCTCATTGATATCATTGTATCGAACTAAATAAATTTTAAGATTATGAATTCAAAAATTACGGAAGTTGTTGTCTTGATTTTGTGATGCTTTTTGAAGAATATATGATAACTCTTGTAAAATATATATATGTAGGTTATTATATAATATAATTGGATGACATATACATATAATTTTAAGAAATTAAAATAAATTGTTGAGAAAATATTTAATATCAATGGTTATTTTGGATTTATGAGAGCGTCTGTATGTGCTAGTTATATCAACATTAGTACACATATATATATACTCTATCTAATTTTATAAATCCTCAGAATCCCCTATAAGTTAGTAGAAACTCAGCACTCACATAACCATTGAATTTGGAATTTTATTGGATATTAAATGAATTTAATCCCAAACGAGATACTAAATTTTGTATTTTCTCTAATAATGTCATTTTATTTCAGATTTCATGAAATAATATATTTTATGAAATTATATGTCAATATAATTATTTATAATTTTTTTGACATGTGTGAAAAGTGAATGATCTCAATATATAAAGGCCTTCTCCACTATAGAAAGCTGCACATCCCAATATTTTCCTTCATCGGGTTATCCCATATTTTTGGTTTTTCTCCCTCTACTACACTATAATTAATGAAACTGGAGTTGCATTATGTGTCTCAACATAAGGATATAAGTACATAGGTACTGAATTAATTTTCATGAAAAAATAAATATTTCAAAAAGTATATTTATGATTATGTTTGAAAAAAATTATTTCATGCAAGGGGAATATATTATATTCAAAACACCAATTTGTAAGGAAGGTTTATTTTGTAAAACATTTTTATGATTCTATTTATTTTTCACAATACATTTTATCTAAGGATATTATTACTATTTTTTAGAAACTATTTATAATTTCAAAATAATTTCACAGTTTATCAAATAACATTTTTTTCCAAAATATTTATTTAACGATCATTATTCCTAAAACCAACATATATGAGATTTTTTTTAATAATCCTGATTTTATTTAAGTGAATATTTTGTTTTCAATCTACTATGTACTTACTTTCAGAACTAAATTTTATCATAGTAAATAAATTATTTTCTAACGAACTATATAATATTAATTAAAGCTATAATTATATATAATGTTATATAAGAGTGTTTAATTTTTTTAAAATTAATAGAATTATTATTGATTCTGATACATTTAAGAAATATTAAAATATTATTATAGAAATGTAAATTTAATATCAAAGGGTTAAATTTTAAACAATTAAGGATGATATTGTTTTTATATTTTTTTTAAAAAAATTCAATTTAAAAACCCTTATTATAATGGTTATTTTTTTATTGAATCCTCCTCATAGATGATTATGAATTTAATATAAATTTTCCATAAATATTGGTATTTTCTTGTTTAGCAGGTTTATTTTTAAAATAAAGATTTTTTCAATTTCAGATATGATTTTAAAATAATAAATTCTAATATTTTATGTGCAATGTTTTCTTTTAGTATAACAAATTTCTTTAAAAATATTATTCATGTACATATATTATAATTTTCATTGATATTTCATTCATATTAATACACGACATATTTTATTCTAATTTCAAGAGATTTCATGAATACATGTATTGAATTATGGAAATTCATCTACAATTGTGGGGTTTTCTTAAAATATATGGTATTTTAGAATAATATATTTTCTAATGTTTTGATTACATAAATTTATTTTGTTAATGGAAAATAATTTATGTTTCTTTTGAATGGGTTTTAATGGATTTTAAATGACCACATTAGGAATAAAAAATATTTTCTTGAAATAAAAAATTGAATTTGGGTATCAAATTATATTATGAAGAACTGGGAGTGAACCCCTGAATTCAAGGTGAATTTTTTGAATTTTTTTTATGGTTTTTAAAGTCTCATTTTAATTCATAAAAATTTTATTTTTTCCAAATTATTTCAATTGATAAGTCCATTTTTTCAATTATTATATATTTTCTTATTTAATGTGGTTGTTATTATTTTTTATAGTTTAAAGGAATATGAAAAAAATATTCATATAAATTTTATTGAAAACCCAAGGTTATGTTATTTGGTAATATTTTTTGATGAAAAAATAATGACTATTACTTTGAAATAAATTTTATTTTTTAAAAATATTTTGTATACAGTATTAATAAAATTATTCTACTCATGATTTTAAATGCTCTTACTAAGAAATATCATGCTCACCATATTTTTTTATAATTATATTCAGAGGCTCAATATAAGTTCCAAAGATGTTTTATTTCATTTTCAGAGTTATTGTGAGTGTAGTCAGATAGATATTTTAATTTTTCTATTATGTAAAATTATAGCATGTTGTACGGAATTTTTTTAATACTCAATAAACATGATAGTAAATTATTCATTGTGGTGTAATGGTGTATATATATTATTAGTTACATTTTTTGGAAAATAAATTTAAATTTTTAGTGTCATATGTAGATGCTTAGGTCTCTAGATATCATAAAAAATATCTAATCTTACATCCTTTAAATTATTATTTCTTTCATGGGTTACATTTAATAATTTCTAAATTTGATAAATTGTTTTCAATATGGAAACATGATTAAAATAATTTCTAACAAAACAAAAATATAAGGCATTCATTACTTTTCCATTAAATACAAAATTATTAATATCTTTTAGAGACTATTTTTAGAGTATTTTTTGGGATCATGCACATGCATTACAATTTTACGAAGAGGTTAGGAAATAATATTGATGAAAGTTGACATCTAATTTTTTAATAGGAATACTCAGTCTTTTAAAAAATTAGATTTTGTGAATTGGAATTTGAATCCATAATAAAACCATTCATTGAAATCAATTAATGATTTTAAAATATATTAGAAACACAATTTTAAAAAAATGGGTTTTGATAAAAACCATGCCCCTTCAATAAAAAATGTTTTTCATTAATTATTGAATTTGGGGGTGAATTTCACATTTAATAATTTAATGGGAAGAGTATAATTATTTGTGATATCAATAGAAGAATAATTATTATATTTGATTCAAGTCTGTAATAATATATTCATTTTAATAATTTACAAAAATGATCTAATAAAATTTATGAAATTACATATGATTTTTTTAAATAATGAACTAATGAAATGTTAAATTTTTAAAATTTTAATTGATAAGGAGTTTCGAAATATATTTATGTGAGGCACATGACTTTCCCTCTGGGCTCGAGAGTTCTATTATACCTAACCCTTTGACTTAATAATGAAAAGGAAACAAAAATGTCCCAATTGTGGCTTGCGAGTGCACTATTGAAAATATATATTCATCATTTAATACATCCCACAATTTTATAGAGTTTGAACCATAAGTGAAAGGTGGTTTAGCAAATAGTGTTTTTATTTTGGAAAACCATTTATAAAAAATATAAAAATTATCATTGATTACTGGATGTAGAAAAGAGGAATATCTGATTTCAAAGATTGTGGTTGGAGATACTTGAGGGAATTTAATCCTTTGACTATTTATCATTAGTGAATTAGATATTGTATATAAATTCTTTATAAAGAGAACATCCTTGGATCCATTGATCCAAATTTGAGGCTTCAATGTGTAATGAGAGACTATTTATAATCTCTATAAGCCTTGTCAAATATCATTTTTGATTGTGTGATTTAAAAATTAAATGAGACTCTATAATTTAATTTTTATGTGTAAAATATAGTAAAACTAGACATTGGTTTGCACCAATGGGTACCTAGTTTCTCCCACCGATAGCTAGTGGGATGCATATAGAATAACATGATCCTAGATCTTCCAACAAGTAGTTGGTACACATCCACTTCATGGCTAGTGGAAATCTTTTGAAATTCCCAGTTCCATATTTACCACTGTCTGGATGTTAGGACTCCACTTGTTGTCTAGTGGGACTTCAAGAGAGACTTTTATTTTTGATACAAGGCACCGGTTAGCTAGTGTAGTCTTCACATATTTAACTTCAATAATGACCAACATTGATTCAACTTAATGTATCCCTTTGATATTATAAAATCATTCCACATATAATACTCATTAATAAATATACGACTAATCCTTTATCATGAATTTAAAGAACATTAAATATTCCATGTATGTTCCCACAATGAATTCAATTTAAAAACTGAATCTCAATTAAGCGAAATAGTTAAACGTATATGAGAGTGTTTTTGTTACTAAAAATCTGGTAGAGTTTGTGGAAGAATAGGGTATAGTTTGAGTGGAATAAATTATATGTTTGTCTTGAGGATAACTATTTGGGTAACAATTCATGTGATTTTTAGATTCGGATTTAAGGGAAATGTTGTTAATGGGGTCTTTAGAATAGATAATATGCCATGGAAACCTTTTTGAGTATGATGATCAATAAATACATCCACCATGACTCAAATAAACTATTAGTCAACCCATAACCCTTGGACCTCAAATTTGTGGTATGATTATGTCATTACATGAGTCATATAGTGGATAGTTATTATCCTTCATATCCTTCCTCTCTCACCAAATATAGATATTATGTAACTCTTATGGGGTTGCCTTATTGATTTTAGGATCCAACCTACTAATAATTATCTTATATGTTATGGTAGGGTCTTGGAAATATGATAATTTTGATTGGTCCTCTTACCTCTGGTTAGTGCGAAATGAGGTGATCTAATATAATACTCGGTTGGGTGGTTTTCTGATCAATCAAAATGGGGATGTTTCTCAAGTATTTTTCATAATATATAACTTTGATGTATGTTAGACCATTGATCCTACTAGGTTTGAATAGATTACTATTAGACTATTCTTGTTTTTTTAGTTTAATAAAAACCCTCAAAATTTTATGAAATGTGTATGATCCATTGGTAATTGGGGAATGACTAGAGTTTGGGAGCCACTTTTCCTTCTAATTTAAGCATTATTTATATATTTCAGTTCATGTATAGAATTTCATATATTGTACTATGAGTTGTTAGTTAATAATTTGTTTCTCTAACTCAATATGGGACTACAATATTAGGATTGTATTTTGAGCCCTAGTTTGGGATGTTGTTTTCATTGAATGATTATAAATCAATTATACAGTGGTGTGACTATGTTCATGTACACATAGGGGACATAATGGTTTGAATGATTATTTAGGTAATATTTATTGTGTTTTTTCTATAACATGGTTCCATATGAAGACACTAGGTGGAGAGATTAACCATATACCATTGTTCTATTCTGAAATTCCACCAATATTAAGTCACCCATGTGGGCATTAGAATAATGGGGTATCATTGGAAAGGATACAGTATAGTTATGAAGGTATATTATCAATTAATATAATGGAAACAAGTAGTGTATTATATGAACTTCCACATTTTAGATGGTGAAATTGGGTATCTCTTTGATGTTTAACCTTTTTCCATAATGATTTCTGTTTATAACAAGTTATGTGAGAGTTTTTAGAACTTGGTGATGAATTAACTCTCCCTCATGAACACCACCCTTATATTGGACCATGAACACCATAGATTATTGTCTATATATGGTGTGGGATGAAACATTAATTGCATGCCTATGCTTTTGTAAAAACTTGTGTTAAAGGAATTATGACTTGTTTATTACTCCCCATGGGCCAATATCATGTTTACCACATGGATGCAATGTACCCCTAGTGCTGAATAATTGGGATTGAGAGATTTTAATGAATTTTCAGGCTAAAACCTAATCGTGCTGATTATTTATTTGATGGAGATTGTTATTAACTCATCTGCTTAGTGTAGTTGTTCTATCACTACTGGAGAAATATTCTATTTTTAAGGTTCCCTCATGCAAGAAAACATTTGATGTTGTTCCAAAAGTAGTAGATATTGGTTACTCACTAAAAATTTAAAGAGGTATTGGTGGTTTTGTTAATATGATAGGTTTTACCTAAAGTAGTGATAAATTCACATGTGGGGTGGTAATGGAAGCTAACCCTATAGATGTTACGTTACATTACCATCATATGGAGTTAATCGTTTTCTGTTCTATGTGTATATGGAAGTAGAAAATTCCTTGTGTTGTTTTAGAATGTTTGTATAATTTAGGAGAAAAATATAGTGACCCATAATTTTCATAAATCGATTTTTTATCTATATATATGAATATTAATTACAATTTTGTTAATGTATTCTTCAACTATTTAGGTCTATCATATTTAGATTCATAGAAGTATACCAAACTAGTTTATAAAACATCAACATAATATCCATCTCATTTATTCATAAATATAACTCTTATAATATATATCATACATAATAAATTTCATTATAACAAGTGGAAAGAAAATATAAAAAATGGGTGGGCTCAAATACCCAATAACAATTCATAATGGGAATATCATTGATTTTAGAATAATAAAAATATAATATGGATATAAATATATGAACATAAAATTTTAAAAACAAACCTTATATATCATATATAAAAATATTAATTCATTTAATAAATATTGGTAGTCATAGGACACGATTCTTAATGAAATAAAATTACATAAACAATGAATTATTAGCATTGGTATAAGACATGGATTTTTGGCATACTCATAAAAATCGAAACACATTTCCTTAGTAGTCAAGGATCATTAAAAAAGAAATCATGGTGAAATTGGTTCACTCTCCAAACCATAATAGTAGTAAAATTTTACTTCCATAAACTTCATAGTGGGCATATTTGTTACTATACTATATTCACTCCGCATTCTAGTAAAGTTCATGTCATGAAATATCAATATTCAAAAAATTCATTAGAGTGAGATATTAGTACAACATATCACATAATTAAAATCTAACATATGAATTCATAAGGATTACAAATCATTTGACATATGAGAACCAGAAAAAAAAATGGGGTTAGTATCATTTAATTATATAATATCCCATAGAAAGGAAGTGGGCTTCATGAACATATTGGCATCATGAAAATAAACCATACAATGAATAGCTAAGGATGGTAATAGTTGATAAAATCATCATTAAATTATTTTTCAAATCATGGGTTGTTGTATTTTATGATTATAAATAACATTAAAGATATTATTAGAACATTCTTATTGAATTTAACATTTCTATTTTGAAGTCACTTATAAAAACTATGAAAATAACGGGTAAAACATATTTTTTGAAAATATAATTAAAAAAATTCAAATGATTATTAAATTTAAAAATTATTCATTATGGTAGGAAAACCCTTTCATTCTAGTTAATTTAATAAATATTCATTATATATCTTTTCCAGAAAATTCATAAATTTACACATTTAGAAAATGAAAAGAATATTATACTAATTTATCTTAAAAAATATAAAACATGGAAAAAATAAACTTAAAATACAGTAATAGAACATTTAAAAGCTTATTTTAAACATTTTAAGTAACATGTTTTTGGAATGAAAATTGTTTTTGGCCATAGAGAGAAATGAAATTGATTTTCCTTAAAAATAGCTTCAGTATCATTAGTACATAAGGGGAGAAAATTGGAATGATAACATGTTTTTTAATGAAATAAATACAAAAAATGAAATTAATAAGTATCTTCAGAGTTTTATTAAAATTTATCAACATCCTACCTTAATCATAAACAATCTAAATAAATAATGATATTGTAAAATAAATCCCCTTTCATTGAGTTCTCCTTGATTTAAAATCACTGTAACATCATATATAATAAATTATAATTTTCTATAATTATATAAAATATTAATGGTTTTATATAATATCATATACAATCCATTTATAATATTTCAGCTACACCTTTTATCAATAATTCCTTATTAAATTCATCATTTCTGTGTGTTAGTTTCATTTAACATGAGTATTTTAGCTCAGTTGTTCTTGTACTTGTATATTTATAGTGGTAGAATAATATCAAGAAAATTAATCATGATATATGTATCATATATATTCATTATAAACATAGTTATAATCTTCCATAAATTTAATAGATAAGAAAAATGAATTTCACCACTAATGGAGATTGTAAATCGTTCATACCCATGAGTTACATTTTAATTTTTTTATGAAAGGAAAAATATAAAGGTAAATATTAATTAATGTTATAGGATATTTATTATATTCTATTTATCAGATATATTCTTAAAATTCATCCTCATTACCAACGAATAAAAGTACGATAGAAAAATAAATCACATCGCTTCGTGGAGGTCATAGTCTGAATATACACATGAATGATGTTATCGTTTCCCAATGGATATGATAGTAATTACGAAAATGTGAAATTATAATATGATAGTAAAACATGGGCATAATATTATTTATAAATATCAAACTAATCATAATTACCATCCATAAAATATACGGATGAAAAATGTAATGTATCATTATGTGGAGGCGGTATGGCATACATATGAACGACCAATACATTCACATCACATTTAATGGGAAAGAGGGTGTATAATGGTGTTTTTATAAATACGATAAAATTTAATCATATTTATGAAACCGAATTAAATATTTTATGAGAAATACCATTTATTTATAGGAGGTAAAGAAGAGTAAAAAAGTTGATCTTGGAAAGAGATTACCTCTTATTTGATATATACCATTTCGATTTCCACTAACAAGATATAAGGTTGGTATTCTAGAATAAATGAACTCCATAATATTGATAGGTTAGTTTATAAGTGGATTTTGTAGAGTATTTTTGAAATATAAGGATCAATTTGTAGTAAATAAGTGAGGGAAGACGTTCCCCTGTATAATTATTGTAAGTGGAACTTTTTTAATGTCTAAAATAAATAAATTATATAAAATTCATTATCAAGAAAAATTCGGCCAAATAGAAATGGATTATAATATAATTAATTATAGGGTTGTGATCAAATTAGCTAATATAATTTTTAAATGATTTTGTGTCATTTTAATCCTTTCTATTTTTACTAACCCTTAGTTAATCATTTGTTCATGTTAGCTACACTAATTTTTTTCATCATTTATATGGTATAATTTTTACATAAAAGATTGAAAATAGATTAAATATTTCTTTGTAATAACATTTATAACCATATCATGTCATCCATATTTTATTTAAATTTTTTTTATGATTTATAAATTATTAAATAAATTATTATTTGGATAAAATAACATTATTTTAAATTTAGAAACTATTCATTTAATTTTACTTAAATTTAATAAAAATTAGCTTATATTAGAATATAATATATTAAAATTATATTCATATTCCATATTAACCAATAAAAATTGTATAACACTATAAATAACTCTAAAAAAGTAAATTATTTTTAAAAAAAATCTTTAATTTAATTTTTTAATTAATCTAATAATTTTTTTTCTTTAAGTAAGAATTTATCATAAATATAAAATAAATAAAAATTATAAATAAATTAAAATCAAGATTATTATTTAGTTATTTATTTAATTACTATTATTATTAATTGATAATGTGTTTTGTCCTTATGTGAACATATAGGGGATATTTCAAGGTTTGAGAGTAATATTCTATAAATTTAATTGATTTAAGATATATATAAATAATTTTCATTAAAAAATTCCATTAAAAAAATATATTTATTTCTATGATGATAACGGTAAAATTTCTATTATCTAATAAGAATTAAGATGATAAATTATGGCCATATAAATTATTACTAATCCTAATTACCATGATTTACACTTTATCGCGGGGATAAATTTTAGTATTGATGGTATTTATTTGGAAAAACAATAGAAGGATATTATTTACATATTTTTATCATTCTGATTATTTATATGTAATTAATTTAATTTCAATATAATTAATTTAATGGATGAAATTAATTATAATGTATGTGTGCGAAATCCGACAAAATTTCTATTTAGTAAATAAACATTTTTAATCATGAAAAGGAATTTATTCTTATCATATGGATAGATTTTTTTTGAATGATTGAATATTTTATAAAATAAAATAAAATATAAATATAATTAAATTAATTCAAAATTAATGTGTAATTTAATATATTATAACAAAAATACATTGTGTGCTTAAAAACTATTTTTCATTATAATTTTTATTTTACATTCAAATTATTTAAATTTTCATATATAATCAATTAATAACTAATGAATTAATTGTATATATATATATGAACACATATTGTTCATAATTTATTTACTCCCATTCATACCCTCAAATGCATATGTTAGGCGATAACTCTCATTTAAAATAATAATATTTTAATAGTATGTTGTTGTTTGTTTAAACGTGTCATTACGTGTATTGAAATCTATCGATGAGATACAATTATTTAAAGAGAAATATTTCATTAAAATTCATAGTGTTTAGCCTTATACACCATTAAAATTAATTAATTAATTTAATTTCACATCTTTGGTAAAAACAGATAATGAGACTTCCAATTAATTACAGCCTCAGGTCCAATAAATCATTCTCAAATAGGTGGTTTCCCAAAAAAAACCATGGGATGATGAGTGGTCTAGTTTTATATAAGATTAAATTATTGATAAAAAACTATTTTATTTTTTCTTCTTAAGAATGATTATTCTCTAATGATATGACCTTCGAGTTAAGTCTATGTGAAGGATTAAATTTCACTGTATGAGATATTAAAAGATGAACATTATATTTGATATCATATATGACATGAAACATCAAACATATAAGAGAATTTTAAACAATGACAATTTATGAGTTTTTTTTCAAATAAATTCAACCTCATCAATATCTTGAAATACAAGAAACACTGTATTTAAAATAAACACAACAAACTATTAAAATATTATTATTTTGTTATGACCATTATAAAATAGTTATTATGTTTTATTGTATAAATATGAAACACTGATTTTAGAAATTAATATTTTTTTTTGTAATTTATAAAAAAAATTTCTATTTATTTGAAATAAAAGAAGAACCATTTGAAATAAAAGGATTTTTTTTGAAATTTAATTTTTTTAAAAGGTGGTTTATTAGAAGATTGCACATATAATTTAAAATTAATTTTTAAAAATTACAAAAAATATATTTGATAAAAATAAATTTAATTTTTGAAATATATATTTTAAAATTATCTTCGGGTAAATATTATATATTTCTTCTAAAAATATATTTCTTTTGAGTAATAATACAAAATAATGGATTTTAATCAAAATTTCATATTCCATAAGATTATTTTAAAAATAAATTATATTTTAAATTTGTTTTAAATTCAAATTTTTTAAATTATATTATATTTTGACTAATTTATGTCATTTTAATCTATTTCATATAGAATTTAGATATTAATGTTGTATAAACTTATGGGAATTTTATGTTTCGAATACTGATCTTTCATCACATTGATGGTTTAATTTTTATTTCAATTATTCTAATTATATTATTAGAAATATGATAAATGGTTCCATATTTGGAATAAATGAAATTCATAATATCTAATTAAAAAAATATTTTTTTACCATAATGAATAGTGGAAATAATAATACATTGTTATCTCAATTAAGGAAAAAATGGTTTTATCAGCAGTGAAACTAAGATGATAAGGGCTAAAAACTACATAACACTTGTCAAAAACCAATTTAAAGGAAATATTTATAACTTAACACAACTAATTTCTCATAATGACAAATTTTTTATACTTATTTCGGGAGAAAAATGTGGATATCACATTATCTTTTCAAAACATATATGCGTTTTTTTAAAGGGTTGTGGCTGAAGCCTCAATTTCATATTAAAGCAATTACATATTTTGAATGGGTAGAGGGAGAATCATTACAAACCCCAAAGTCCTAAGGCTAAGTGGCCTGATTACTCGTCTTCAAATCTCATTTTTTTCCAAAAGGACCCCTCAGTGAACAGTGCTGCTATAGTACCCTCTCTAATGTTGTATGTACTACAGTGATACCACCACTATAGTCCCTACTACAGTACTTCTGCCACTATAGTTTCGTTGCTAGTGAAGTTCCCCCACTTCTACAATATTGCTACATTGCTACTACAGTACCCAGAAATTCTCCCTTACTCGGATTTGATCTTGGGTATTTGGGAAGCCAAAAAAGTTCCTGTACAATTAGGGTACATGCTCGTTGGCTCAAAAACATCTATGTGTGTCATCTCCCCCACTAATAAAAGGTAAAACCCTCTGATACCCTCTTCACGTTTAATAAAAAAATTCATTCTGCCCAAACATATGAAAAATAAAACCTTAATTCCCTAACCACATCATATATACAATAATTTTATTTTCAATCCCGGATATTAATGCATTAGTTATAAAACTAAATAGGATATCTGAAGAAGAGATAAATTTTTAAATGTTCATTTTAGGAGAAAATTGATTGTTCTTACCAACATTCATGATGGGTTGTACATCTGGGTATACAGAATATGTACAAGGAATTAAAGGCACAATTTTCCTATAGTTCCATGGAAAAGAAAGTGGATGAATTCGTCTTATGGGGCTTAACATGTCATAATGTTAAGGCAGATCATTAGAGACTGACATGTATATTATATTCTTTAACTCATCCATTCTAGAAATTAGATCATTTTTAATGGATTTTGTTAGAGGTCTCCCATAAAATCATTTGGAAATAAGATAACATATTGTTGATTGTGTAAGAACTTATGTAGATGAGTCATTTCATTCCCATTCGTAAAACACACAAGGTGGAGGATTTATAAAAAATATATATCAAATAGGTGGTATAGAGATAGAGAATACTAGTTTCAATCATGTATACAAGAGATCTATGGTTTACGTCTCCTTTTAGGAAACCCTTACATAATGCTTTGGGAACTCAATTGAATATGATTATAGAGTCTCATACTTAGATAGATGGAATATTTGAATGGATGATATATATGTTAGGAGAGATTTTGCGGTTATGTTTAATGGATTTTGGAGGCCCATGGGAAGAGCACATACCTTTAGAAGAGTCTTTGTGTTATAAAAACTACCATGCCTCGATGAATATTGATTTGTTTGATGCATTGAATGGGAGTCCTTTTCGTTCGCCACATTGTTGGGTGGAAATATGGGAGAATTCAATAGATGGGACAAGTCTTGTCCAAGAAACGACAGAGAAGATTCAAATGATCAGAATGTGGGAGATGATGGCTCAAATTTTTAGAAATCATATGTAGATAATTTTCGAAGATTATTTATGCTCCTGGTGGGTGATCATGTGTTTTTGAGGATATATCCAAGACATGGACATCATTGTTTTGAAAAATAGGGAAATTTATCTCATTGATATATTGTCCCTTTATATATACTAGAATGGGTTAGAGAGGTTTCATATTGATTTTCATTATCACAAAAGTTTTGTGTGGTACATATTGTGTTCAATGTATCTTAGTTAAAAATGCATCATCCTGGTCCGAACCTGTGATCATATGGGATCGTATTGACCTAATGATAGATTTTTCATTAGTACATATCTATGTGGGGATTGTGGATAATAAATAGAATATAGTACCCCAGTTTCTAGTATAAAACCCTTAAATTATGATTTTCAAGTTTTAAAGTGTAAATGTTATGTATGGGAGAGTTTGGTGGACTCTAAATAATATGTGGTGGCTAATGTAGATGTGCATGGGTTGCACACCGTTTTTCCAAACCATACAGATATCCTAAGAGAAACCATGAAAAGTTTAATATTTGAGGTAGCAGCCTCACATATTTTGAGCATAGTTTGGGAGAACATGTGAGGAGGTAGGGCAGGGGTTTCCATAAGATAGTAGTTAACACACATTTACCAAAAAAAATTATCTAAATGTGTGGTCTAACCATTTGTAGGAAAAAATTAAACTCCTATTTTTTATAATGTTACTATTTTTTTCCTCCAACTTTCTTGTTTTATCTTCAAAAATACCCTAGTTATTTATTTCTCTCCATTGATGGCTGTGTAACCTCTCCCAATCATTATGAAGCTAATCACGAGGTGTCCCTTATCATTTTCAAGAACGTTTCTCATGGTAAGGGACATTCTTCATAGTTTTTTGTCTTATTTCATAGATGTACATTGATCTATATATCCTCATCACATTATTTCTCAGATCTACACCTTTTTTGGCTATATATAAGTTGGTGGATTCCAAATATTATAAAATTTGGTCTTTTTTGAGATAGGAGAATGGATCTAAGGCTATTTTGTGGACAATCAACCTTGTTTCTAGAGTTTTCTTTGTTCGTTGTTGTTTTTAATCAAAACCATCAAATTATTAGAATTATCTCTTGAATCAACTTGATAGAATTTATTATATTTGTTTAAAATTTGTTTATTTTAATGATATTGATTGTGAAATGCATGGAGTTAATATTCATTAGTGATGATTTATAGTTTTTATGAAATTTTCTGATCATGTTGAATTTTTGGGCAAAGGGATTTAGATGAATATTAAATGGATGTTTAAAATTATGGATTTTGTGGAATTTATAAATGGTATTATGGAAAAGGGGGATTAAATAAAATGTTTTTTTATTTAAATTGGTTGTCTTAAAATGGAATTGATCAAAATGGTTTTCAATAAAAAGGCATTTTTATTAAAAGGGTTTTTTTCGTGATCTTAGGGAATAATTGGTGGTATTTTCATGTGGAATTTTGGAGGCATTGATGAAATATTAGCTTGTACTAAATAGAAATGGAAAAATGTAACATGGGATATAATACCCTTATGAAGTCATGATAGGTCGATGAGAAACCACTTATGAGTGTGGAACTGTCATCACAAGAATTTCACGGTTGGTTGTGTGGATGTGTGGAATGGATTGAGTATGCCAAAGTAATATTGAGAATTGGTTTTAAAGATTTTTTTGTTTTAATTTTCTAGAAAAACGACTTTCCAAAAAATTCGTTTCAGATTCACTTTTATGCTTTTAGTTATAATTTTTTAACACATTTTTATATTTAGTTATAAACTATTTTGAGAGATTGTTTTATATGATTTGATTAATGTAAATATTTCTCACTGAACAATCCTAGTGGAATTACTAGGTATGTTATTGGGAAAACCCTACTGAGTTTTATAGTCACCCCTAATTTTGAACATTGGTGTTTTGTAGATGTTATCCTCTATGATAGGGGAAAATGTAACATATCACTAATTTTTAGCACCACTTTATGATTAGTGGGATATTTGGTTATCTTGTAGCATGTAGTTATATGGTCTTCTTAGAGTCTTTAGTTGCTTTATATTATTACCTTGATACATGTTTTGTCTTTCTCGATTGTACACATCAGAGTACTCTGATATGAATAATGTAGCTGAGTTATCTTTCATCCATTCAAGCATCATATAATGATCTATTTGGCAATGGGTATTTGGGTTAGTGGTTTAATTATTAACGGTTAAATCTTCCCAAACATTTATTTTAAACCCTGCATCATTTGTTTCAATCCATTGGCATCATCGGTAAGTCCCTTCTCATTTAGTAATGATTCATTGTATTCTCAAGATAATGGGAATAAGCAGGTCATTACAAAAAACCACCCATCAGTTAATTAAAATCAAACAGATGCTTAAAAAAATCAAAAAACATTCAACATATCATAACTCTTGAAAAATAAATCAGTTTCCAAAGCATTTCCTTAGTGTATAAACTGTTTAAATCAAATGTGTTTCATAATGATTTTATCAATTCATTTTAGCATAACCTATTGAAAAGGAGTGAGTTTCAAGAACATATTTTCATGATAATGATATAATTATAGAGAAATAATTATGTTTGTATCATTTGATCATATCATAACAAAATATATTGTATCATTAAAAAATTTCATCTTAGAGAAAAAATTACATTAAAATATCATAGAGAGAATTTCTTGAGGAAAATAAACTGTTCACATTGGAATCACATAATTAAAATGTACAAATTTCCCAAAAATTAAATAGCACTCTTTATTTGAAAATAAACATTAAATATATTAACATATTATTAAACAAATGTAGTGTTTATGATAATAATAAATTGTACACATGATATATAAATTCGAATAAAATATTCCTTTCAAATGTTTGTAAAAAATAAAATAGTATCTAATTCAAAAATTGTTAATAATATTACTTATAATTTGTTAGTTAAAATTAATTCAAAGGTAAAAAAAGAATTAATAAATCATATGTGAATACAGAATTCATTTTTTTAATTTTTTATATAAAACATGTGTATAGAAGAATAATGACTTTTTATCGAAGAGGGAAAAAAATCCAATTTTACATAATATTATTATTTCAATAAAATACGTTATTAAAAAATGAAAATAAATGGAAGGAAGGGATTATCCCAAAATTTATAATATGATAAGAAAATTCATGGGATTCTTCATAATAATATCATAAAATTTGAATTTTTGAAACTTAATCATAAATAATACCCTTAAACAATAATACTGTAACACAAAACCCCTACCTCAAGACTCATCATTCATCATATGTGTTAGAAAATATTTTATTATAAATATTGAATTATTAATAATAATTAATGAATCATAATAATATATTTAATACCATAAGGGATTTGATTATTAAATTTTATGACCAATTTATTAGCAATTCATTTATAAAACCACTATACCATGTGAAAACATGTTCAATTTTCATGCAAGTTTTTATTTGAATGTATCATTCTTTATAAATTGATAGTGGTTACGAAATCAATATAACATGAAAAATTATATTAATATAATATGTATTCACCATATAAATATATATATATTTAGATTCATCAATAATAGGACGAAACAGAAAAATTAATTTCACCGTTCATTGAGATGGAACGCTATACATACGCATGAACTGTTTTTGAATTTTTCAAAGGATAGAAAAAAGGAAAGGAAAATTATAATTCCAATTTCAAGAATCATAATAATATCTTTATTATCAAATATATTGAATAATACATCATTAAAACCACCCATTTAATGCGTTCACGAAGAATGTATTACACCACCGGATGGAGAGGGTATGCTATATATTTTCATGAGCGATGGGTTTTTTATTTATATAGGATAAAAAAGGTGTATAATGGTCATTAAATAATCATAATTTTTTTACATTTATGATACTTATGATATTATTTTTATTGGATTCCATGAATTTAGAAGTTGTTGAAGAAGAAAAAAATTAAAACACTCAGTTAAGAGTTACACCTCATCATTGAGTACCCTCATTTTGATTAAACCTTAATACATGAAGGGATGGTTTTTTGGAATGAAAATATGATCTAGTTTGTGTTTATTTATGATAATGAGGTATTATTTAGGGTATTGGATAAGAATTAAGTCTCAAAATTTGTTAGGAAGAGAGGAGAAGAGGAGCCATTTTACAATTGTGTTGAGGGGAAGTGTTGGAATTGATGAAACGATTAAAATATAATTGAGTCACTTTCAATAAAAATTCTTCCAAATGGTCGTATGTTTATATAAAAATATTATAAGGTCAAAATATAATTTACAAGATTAATATATAAAGGTTTTTTGTGACTTATTATACATTGTATATTTTATTAACCAATTGGTTAACCAATTTTAACCTTAACCATAGTAACAACATTTTTAATATTAAAGAATCATAATTATCATTATAAATTAAATATTCATTAATAAATGTTAAAGGGATGAAATATTTTACTATATTATATCCACCTTTTCCTACTACTATATTATTGTTTTTTTACAAATTAAATAAATATTATTTTCATAAAATATATTTAATGCCATTTTTCAAAACTACTTATTTAAGTTGACATTAATGATAAAAAAACAATATTTGAATAAAAATATAAACTGTGAAACAACTAAAATATATTATACTAATCTATAAAATTCATGTAACATTATCATTCACAAAAATTCTTTTACATTTAATAAATTTAAAATCATTTATATTATTTTTCTATAATTTAAATAAATACCTCTCTCCATTGTATAAGTATTTAATTTTACTATACAATTATTAAAAATAATAAATTAATTTATCTTCCAAATAAAAATTTATAACAAAACATATCCTCATTTTTTCCTTATATATTAATTTTTGAGATATTAAGGTCCAGAGTGTGTGATTTTTTATTTGTTCTTTTCTAAAAAATATTTAAAAACTATTATAAAGAAATATGGCATCATTTGACCATATAATTGGAGATTTTATGTAAATTTACGATTTAAACTCATCCAAGTGGACACAATAATGTGTTATAGTAATTTTAATGGATTATCCATAAAATTTAACACTCTTTTAATTATTTTACACTTGGTCGGATGACAAATAATTAAATTGGTTAATATTATCAAGGAAACAATAGAGGAGGACTATTTACTAAATTTGACCCCAAAAAGTAAAATTGGTGAATATTTTATTCAAGATTCAATTTTTATATGTTACGTAAATTTATTTTTAAATATGTGTACAGAACGCGTCAAGAACCATTTTTTAGAAAAGTAAATTTATATACATAAAACTGAATATATACACTGATTTCATTCTTATGAAAACATTAGATTAATGTTAAATTTTTTTATTGAATATATAATATATTCCTAGTATTAAATTCATTCATTAATTTTGATTATTATAATTTTTAAATATAAAAATACTTAACAAGAATAATTTTTTTTGGAAGACATCACTTTTACATTCAATTGATTTTATTTTATTTTTAATCAATTTATAACCATTGAAATTATTTTATATCATAATTCATTTAGTCTTATTTATATCCCCAAATTTAATTACTAGGTTATAACTATTTTTTATATTATAGTTCATTTAGACTCGGGGTTTCATGTATCATAAACTATCAATGAAATTTTTTTTATGAAAAATATATCATAAAATATTATGGTGATACTTGGTAACTCTGGAAATGAAACAAGGAGTTCATCAGACACTATTTTACCAATATCTTATGATACATTAAACCTATATCACATCTACTATTACATAAAAAAATAGAATGTGGGCTCTAATACCATTTTTAAACAAAATTACATTGGTCATCCTATCTAGACACATGAGCAAACATTTCATAAGGGTTGAACCATGATCTCAATCACCATGGGATGGGGAAAAGATTCAATGGTATCGAACATACATTTTTGGAATAACATCACCTAGTAAATATAATTAATTATTAATAAATGTGTTTTAATGAATCCAATATTAAATTACAATATATTATAAATTCGTTATATTAAAATAAATAGTTTCAAATTATAATACAACCCAATCAAGAGAAAAGAATAAATATTATCACAAATAATTCAAAATATTCATTCCAAAATAAGTGTAAACTATTCAAGAAAATATTTTATAATATATAAGATTTAAAAATGTATTGAAATATCAAAATTCATAGCATATGTTTTATCCTAGTTGTGAAAAATTCCAAAATTTCAATATGGATATCGCTATGTGGCCTACTGTCTCCATAGAAACATTACTATGTTCGAGGTATGAAGATGGTGATTAAGGATCTCCATCAAAAGATAATTAACAATTATTTTATCCAATATTATATAAAAAATTATATAATTATGGAATTCTTGAATACATGGTATGAGCTAATACCCAGTTTGATACCACCAGAAATCATTGTAATTTAATTTGTATTGGAAAAATAACTAATTAGTTTGATATAAAATAATGGAATACTTTTTTTCAAATTATTATTGAAAAAAATAATAACATTTCCTTATATTTTGAAAAATGTAGACTTATTGAAGTTAAAAAAAGCCTAAAGGGAGTAAAAAATAACTTAAATGATACATACTAAACATCTCATACCTAGTATGTGGAAACATAAAGTAAATCACAATAAAAATTAATATAAAAAATGAGATAATAACAATGATACTATTGGGAAAACCTAAGACATAATTATTTATAACAATCTCCTAGAATATGATTCATGTCTATAGATAGGTAACTTGACTTACACCTATTTTCCTCATCTACCTATAATCCCTAACCAAGGAATGAACAAGTATAGGGGAACACTCTCTTATCAATATTATTAACTAATGTATCAACTATACATGATTTCAAATATAGATTCTTAATGATCCAAAATACAGTATATTACAATAGCAAAAAAAATATACAATTACATATAAAAATAAAACATCAAAGCCATATCCAAGAATCATATAATCATCCATCATTGTATCGAATTCATATTATAATGATTAATATAAAAAATTAAAAAATTTAAAAAATTAATAAAAGTGTTATAAATAATGGGTGTTCTAAAAAATAATTAAAAATGAATATATAACCCAACATATCCATTTAAATATGTAACATAAGGTAAGGTGGTGAAATTATGTCATATAAAATTAATCATCTTATAAAAAATCTTTTATAAATTATGTTTGAAAAAATAATCCCTAGATATATTACATGGAATACATTATATACAAGGAATCTATTTTTTGAAATATAATTATTAGAAACCCTAATAAATCATTTTATATTAAATATAAAAGACTAAAAGAATAAAATAATTTCTGAATAATTTATTATTTTATTAAATATTGCATATGTAAGAAGTAAAATGATTTTATTCCCCATGAATAAATGTTATGAAAGCTAAATTGAGTTATATAGAGACTTAAACCACCATAATCTAGTATTTATACCCCATATTTAAACGATGGAAGATTATCACATGATAAGAGTTCTAAAATACATATAAATAATATTAATAAAAATTTTAAACCTATCATAGCCATGAATTAAGCCACCTCAAATAGTTTGGGGGAGGTTCATGAAAGGCCCTGAAAAAAATATAATATGGGTATATAAATATATGAGTAGTGGGGGGATTTATATTTGATATATCTTGAGATTAAATGAATGAATAATATGATGAAAAATGGAAGGATGGACCATAAATGTAAGTTATTTAATTAGGTGTTTCTTAAATAAGTTGGGTGGGGGAATATTGGATCTAGATAAGAAATTCACAGAAATTAATGATTTGAAAATATTAAAAAATAAAAGCTTAGTAATATGATTAAAAATATTATACATAAAATAGTATATACCCACTTTCTTTAAAAAATTTCCCCAAAAAGTTAAATTCATGATTAGAGAAAGAAAAAAACCTAACAATTAAATTTTTTAAAATTCAATAAACATGAAAATTTTCATCCTAATAATCAAGAAAAATAATGAAAAAATTAATATAAAATTAAACACCAAATAGTGGAATTGAGATAATTATAATTCTCCGCACCAAGAAAATGTATAACATCAATAATTTAATATTTCATCAACAAGTAAAATAGTTTAGGACATTACACTATCAATGATACAATCACCCATTGTAATGAATATTCTTTCCTTGATTCCATAGCATATATAATATACTAAATATTTTTTCCTATAAAACATTTTACTAATAATCAAAAAGATAAATAGGATTTTTGATGATTGATTCATTAGGATCCAAAACCAATTCATCCAATTCATACATGTGGGATGGATTTAGACATAAAATCTTCTTCAATGATATGCTACTAGATAATTTTTTTCAAATAAATTTTTTAATATAAGTTATTTAGATGTGTTTTTATAGTGATGTTGTAAATATTTATTTTTCATTTATTATTTTACCTAATCGAAAAAATATACTTCCACATTAGTTATACAAAATATGAATGTGAAGATCCCCCTAAAATGAAATATCATGTAAATTTACATGTATATTATAAAATTAATAACATGGAAAACCCTCCTAAATTTAATAAATCATGGAAACTTCTATGTTCATAATTTTTAACTAATGTGGAATTTCATTAATTATATTATTTATTATATAAAAATGATATAAAAATAACTTTATTTATTATTTATTTTTGTTAGTAAAATATATTATGTAGAAATTTCTTTAAAAAATACAAAAAAAATATATGACCCCTCAAATAAATAAGTATAAAAATGGAGACAAACAGAAATAAATGAACTAATAATTTTAAAAAACAATTAAGATTATATAATAATTATTTATATCACTATATTATTAAAATTAAATTTATTTATAATTTAAAATTTAAATTAAAAAATTTACATTATAAATATAAATAGATTGTTGAAAAATTAATCAAAATTTTAAATTATTCATCCCACGAAACTCACTAATTATTTATCTAATGTTCATTATATGGTAAGGGATTATCAAAAAGTTAAAAATTCAAATGAAATTAATCTACATTTATTCTCAATATTATAAACAGATAAGTAAATGGAAAATTTATAATAAAAACAACCTAGTCAAAACATTTAATTTAAATGTTTTAATTATTTAATAGTCATTCTCAAAAAATATTGAAAACATATGAATACTTTTTATTAATGATTATATTTCTAATATAGAAGAAAATATAAACTGAATATAAAATATTGACGTTCTACTATATTATAGTACTTGTAAAATAAGTCACCTCTACACACACAAAATTGAACTTTTTTCGACTTATCTGTTTCCTGATTATAGTTCATTCATAGAATATTTGAAAAATATAGACAAAAAATAAATTATAATTTTTTTAATATATTTGAATATTATAATTATCAGACATACTTTTTAAATACATTAATCATTTATTGCATGACACCATGTTTAGAGACCACCTAATATTATATCATTATATAGGAAAAACTCATAGTATCTAGTAACCAGAAATATGTAAAAAATATTATTTTTTATTTATTTAAATGAATGAAAAATTTATGAAAAATATTTTTCATACCCATCATGTTAAGAATGAATACAGAACTTAATTATAACATTATAAATGTTTTTAGAATATTATTTTTTTTATGTAATCATCAATGATTATTTTCATGATGGGAAAAAATTATTTTGTGTCCATTAATCCATATATTGATGTTTTATTTTTCCAAATTAAATACTTATACTGATACCTTACAAAAACAAAAATAAATAATAAGTTCGGTAAAATTGATATAATTGAGTGAAATTTGATAATCAACATATCTTAAAATTTTTTGCAACACTGAGATGACGAATACATAATCATTTAGAAGAACTAAATTATACGACTTATATAAAATTATTATATAATCACTCTAAAAAATGTCAACATTCATTGGAAACTAATAAAAACTTTTCAATATAAATAATTATGATGACAGTTTATAATGTATTTAGATCAATTTTTCATCATCAAATTGATCCTATGGAATTTGAAACACATATAAAATAACATTGAGTATGATTCAAATTTTCCATTGACTATTTAGAAATATTCATTTATCTTCCACGGTTCATTCTTCGTCCTCATATAGAAGAACTCCTCTATTGGACTTGATATAAATCAACTTACATTGTTGGTCATCAATAGAATCAACCTTAGATGTTCTTCAACTAGATTAATAAATCTAACATAGTTGTAATAGCTATAAGAATAATCTCAAAGTTTATATTTCATAATAAATAAGAACTATCAAGCTCAGATTATTTCAATTATTATCCCAATTATCTTCATTGATAACCATGAGTGGTGATGATAGTGTAATTCTGTAATTTTGGCCTCATAATGAAAGTATAGGTTGTGGGTGTCGATTTGGCTTCAATGGATTTCAAAATCCGGGATGATAATTTTGGAAACACTACCACCTTCGAATGGTGACATTGATGTCAGATCATGTTTATAGAAAAATAAGTTCATATTAAATATCAATGTAATATTTAAATTTCATCCTCACTAGAGATCCCAACCTCAATATGTGTTCTGTATTCACATTTTTGGGTGAGGATTATGCCATTAGTGGTTCACTCCTCTCAGATGTAGGATAATATTCGTAAAAAAGATGGAATCTTTGAATTCATGGTAATAAACAACATTATATTTAAAGATTAATCATGAAAATTTAGTGTAGTGGTATCATGAATCAACATCATAGGTGGCTTGACATTAATTACATAATAGCATGGATAAAGCTCTCTTAGGATACATCAGTTTTAATCTACATCCTGGTTTTTGAGATCACATGTGATAATGAATCCAACGTGATATTTTTCGTACACAGTCACATGAAATTATCTTACACAATGAACAAAAATTATTCTAAATGGAAGATAATTAAAAACTCATAATTCTCAATTATATTATGCATAATAAACCAAATTTTGTTATGTGTTAGCATAGAATGTTTGTCATCCAAGGATCTCCACTAGAATTATCCTGTAACACCCTGATATTTTATGAGAAGTATATTTGTTATGTCTTATGTTATATGCTACATCAAAGGATTATTTCACGGCACACAATACTAGTTTGGCTTGCGTTACACGCAATCGCGACCTACCCCGATAGTGTGTGTAGTACGCAATATTGAATTCCACTAAACAGTAATATATTATTATAATATTATAAATTATCCCTTATAAATTGTATTAACAGAAATTTAAATTTTATAACATTATTATTCATCTTACATATTTTCAAGAACATGTTGTGAGAACAAAATATATTTTTCTGGTAAAATAAGTATTTTTCAAAAAATGCAGTTTTGCATCCTTTTGATAGAGCACCCACATTAAATCTATTTTTTACATGTTTTTATGTTCAATTTGACCAAATAAAATTCTTCTTTGGAATTAGGATATAAAAATTTACTTTGGATAAATTTTTCATATTATTTTGATAACTTTCATATTAAAAAGAATAGTAAAAACAGGCTGTATTTTAATTAAAAACAACTTTTTTCATCGCAATAATATATATTGATAAATTAATATATTGAATGGATTTAATGTATAAATAGAATATATTTTTATCATTTAATATAATGTATGCCATTAGCATTACGTTTGCAAAGAATTCATAGGTAAAAATATTTCAATATTTAACAATGTTTTGACTTATAAAAACCTATTTGCTTAACAACGAGATTTATTTTAAATTAATTACTACAACTTATGTGTTTTAAATTTTAAAAAATTGATTATATATTTGTATTCAGTGGGTCCAAATTTTTTTAATAGGTTACTTTTTTTTGGGTTCATGAATAGTAACTACGCTAATTTTTATTTACTGCACTTAAAGGTAAATCACATAATTAAGGGTTAATATAAGATTATAAAATTACCCTAACACTTTCCAAAATCCTATTGGATTAATAAAAGTAGATCCATATAACCTAAGGGTTATACTAGATTAATTTCATGGAATTTTGGCCATGAAATAATATAATTATTATTAAAACCAATGAAAGTTACAACATGTCACTCTCTTTAATATTATAAGTATAATAAATTTAATTTAGTGATAAACATCATGAAACATCTAACATGAATAGGCTCCAGAAATCTAATAAAATTATATACATCATATGAATTTATTTATTATTTTTAGGGATTAAATATTTATCATTAATTATGATACAATAGTGATGTTGAAATAATTTTATTGATGGAAATATCAAATAAATGATTTTAAATGTATTAAAATAAATATTATATGAACTATTCAATGTGATCCACTAATTTTCTAGATAAAAATGACATGTTATGAATCTATTAAATGTTTTATTTAGAACATATCTTCTTTATATATTTTATTTAATCTCAAATAAATTAATAGTGTCAAAATTGACACTATTGTTAATTTATAGAAATTACATATTATAAAATTATTTAAAAATAACAAAAATATTTAAAAATTGTAAATTAAAATATAAATGGTAAAAATGTAATCAATATTACAATTATGGGCAATTCAAAACAAATAAGTAATTATTTAAAATTATTTAAAATTTAGAATATTATTACCACAAATAAAATTAAATAGATTATATAAGGATAAATAATGTTGATAATGTTTAAAATAAATTCCCAACGTGTCTAAATTTTATTTTATGATGATATTAAAACCCTATATAATCTATTATTCGTATGTGAGTCATTTTTGGAGGTTTTAAAGTGGGTTTCGAATTTTTTATAAATTAATATTTCTTACAATTACTAAGGTTCCCCTATCATCCATTATAAAAGGGTACCTCCTCCCTCTCCTCCTCACACCAATTTGGTCCTTAAAGCTCATCCAACCCCTGAAAATTCATCTTCTCCCCTTCCCTAGAAACATCCTTGAGGTCTTGGTCTTCTTCAAAGACCAATCTTAGTTCCCAAAGAGGATATTTCAATGAGGCATGTCGAAGAAGAGGTAATATATGTTACCATTTCTTCCAAATTTATTTCATCTTCTACTTGTTCTTATTTAGTTGATTAATTATGAAGTAACAACATCATTATCACTCATATACTGATATGTTATTACAAATATGAAACTACCCTATTTAACCTTCTATCCACCCTACGGAAAATAAAATCACCACGCGTGCGTACGTGCGTAATACTGTCTCCACAACGTGGTGTAATCTGTTTTCTGCCACCACCATAATTGGATGGGTATAATGGTGAAAAGAATAACTATATATGATTATCGTAAAGTGATATTGATTCTGAAATAGTATACATACACTTCAATACAATTCCACGATCATGGGAACGATATCATTGCTCGTGCGTACGTACGGCCTAACATCTCCACGATGTGATGTGACTCGTTCTACATGATATTCATTGAATAATGATTATATAAATGAATTTAAAGAGTTAATATGATATATATTACACTAATAAAATTCTTTAAATGAGGTATCTATAACCTAAAAAGAACAATAAGAATTTATTCTACAAAACTCACATAAGAACATAAAGCAATAAACACCCGAATAACAAGTAGTAATGAAATATTAATAATAAGAATCTAAGAATATGATCATATATGATATCATAACAATGAGTATGATTCTGGAATAATTCAATTACATTATTTAAATCATCATACAGGAGGTTCAGACACGTACAAATCATATCAAGCCTAAGATAAGGGAAAATCTTCCAATCTCATTTTTATCTGAGATTGTTTATACTTCCGAATTTATTGGGGAATATTTATCACACAAATCCATGTTTCCTCAATATGTAAAATTTTTTTATCCTCCTAAAATTGTTTATATCCAATTTTACACTTTGGTGAGTTTTTAGTAATAGATATGAAAGGAATCTTTTTTTTTAGTATGAGGTTCTTTTTGACATTTCCGGCCAAAGTATGAGAAGAATGTTTTTTAACATATACAGCATGAATGGATATTTATGATTTCATAAAACTATATTTCCATGAATCTTACTTTAGAATTTTTCAAGTTTATTTTTAATCAACTTCTTTTAGTTTAAGATTGCATGACATTTTAAGAAAGGAAAAAATGTTTTTGAAGTAGAAATGATATTTTCCTCATGAATAGAGATCAAGTGTTTTATTAAATGTATTTTCCTTTTAAGATAATATAGGATTTTGTTTATATCCCTATTTTTACATTAATATTATTATGATGTGATGGAATTAATTTTGTGATGTCCTTTTATCATATATAGATTATGATATGATGGCATGATGTTTAAGAATACCATTTTTATTACATGGGTTAGGTTATGATGTATGATTTTTGATATTGTGGCACACATAATAATGGTTTCATTATGAGATATTTGGGACCTATATCTCCATCCAATTCATTGGGTAAATATTTATATCTCATGAGATAGACATGGATGGAACGGAATGTTAATCCAGTTTAGTGATACAAGACTGGAACGAGGAGTGAACTCAGATTAGTAATGGACGTTGTCCGTTATGATAGTCTTGGCAATGAGTCTAGAGTAAAATGAAATGATTTTTTATGATTATGTGTGTTTACTACAAAGTTTCATGTTTTATGTTACGGTAATTGGGATTACATTTCACCACTATGATTTATCCCATGTTATGATATTATGATCTCTTTTGCAGGTAATGATTTTCTAAATGTTATGTCCTTATGAATATGATACGATTTATATTTCTTTTGTTTACCCTTACTGAGCATTTTATCTCACCCTTTGGTGTGTTTTCTTTTCCCATGGTCAGGAATAAGTGTATTAAGTAGGATATGCCAAAAAGGTAGTCTAGATATGATGAAATAAATGGGAGACAACATAGATGATTTATGAACCATTTGATTATGTTTTTATACGGTCCTTTAATGTTTATATTATGTGTTGTAATAATGGATCTGGAACTTTGATGTAATAACAATGTGTGTAATGTATGGGTCGTTATAGTTTGTATTAGAGGAAAGGTATAGTAAACCTTTGGAAACTAGGATATGAAAGCCCTAATAAGAACCCTAAATAAATGTCTAATCATAGAACATAATACTAGTGTTTTAGAAATGGCCATGAATAACCTATGATAAGACCATAGGTGTAAATTTTTCTTCTTGATTATGTGGTTTTTCCATTATGATTAGTGTATATCACACTATAAATTTTGGTTTTAGTCAATGGCTGGAACCCGAAGGAACCCTGTTAATGCTGAATATGACAGTCAATACAACGATTGTCCCCCTGAGCAACCAAACGTTATGGGAGATGGAATGTGAAATCTTGTAGCCATGCTCACACAACTTTTTCAATCTGTGAACAATACAAGACATCCAAATGAGAAAAGGAAGGAGCAACATTCTATTGAATCCTTCATGAGGCAGCGTCCACCTTCATTCAGCGGGTCTTCTAATCCATTAGTGGTTGAATAATAGATCAGTACCACTGGAAATATATTTTTATTTCTACAATGTTCTGAACAGGATAACGTCATCTTACTAGTATATCATTTGGAAGGTGAATCAGATCAATGGTGGAATCTAATTAAGAATATGAGGCACAGGGATGAAGTTGAGTCCATGGAATGGGATGAGTTCAAAAACATATTTTTCAATAATTACTTCCCTCGTATTCTTCGAAAAAAGGTGGAGAATGAGTTTCTTGAACTTAAGAAAAAGGATGATGAATCTCTTGGTACCTACGAAGCAAATTTTACAAGACTTTCAAGGTACACTTCCGGAATTATTATCCAACTTGAGAGTAAGATCGATCGATTCATTAGTGGCATAAAACCAAGCCTTCGTAGGGCATTAGCCATAAGGGACTTCAATATTTATGAGGAATTTTTTTGATGTGCTCTCAAGGTTGAGATGGATATTGGAGTAACCCATCAGTCATATGGGTTTGATAAGAAAAGGAAAATGGAATTCAAAGGAAATTCTAAAGACCACACTGAAAAGAAGATGAGTTTAACTTTATGCTCAAATTGTGGAAATAAACCTGGACGGAATTATCTTAAAGGGATAGGAAAATGTTTTATGTGTGGAAAAGAAGGCCATCGGGAAGTTGAATGTCGAAATAATGGGAATAATATGACTAATGATGCGAACAATGAATGGGATACACAGAATTCACCTCCTACACTTCAATGTTTCAAGTTCAAGGAAATGGGGCATTATACCAATCAATGCCCTAATCCAATGGATGTTGATGATGATCGTCGTCAACAAAATCTTATGGCCAAAGACAAAGGAAGGTCACATGCAATTACTATCGGTGATGTGGAGTACGATAATGAAGTGGTGAAGGTACAATTACCATCCACTCTAAAGTAGAAATTTTTTTATTTGATTCTGGTTCCACCCACACTTTTATTTCTGACGAATTTTCTAAGGGTATCACTATATTAACTCAACAATTAGATGTTGAGGTAGCTGTGACAACTCCTAATAGCCCAACTGTTGCTTCAAAAGTTTATAATTCTTCTTTGATTGAAGTTTTTGGGAAATTGTTTCCTGCAAATCTTGTGATCCTTCCCATAGTGTAATTTGATGTGATTCATGGCATGGATTGGATTTCTTTATACGGAGCTCATATCTATTTTCAATGATGGGAAACCACATTTAATATTCCCAATCAATCTACTATCATCTATCGATGGATGTATGAATATAACATTCCAGTGGAAATTTCTTCCATCTTATGGGTGTTGATTCCAATAAATGATGTTTTTTTATCTCAAATGGTTGGAGAGAAACTCAATATTAAAAAGACACCCATTGTACAAGAGTTTGATGATGTCTTTCCGGAGGAACTACTAGGTCTTCTACCAAATCGTGAAGTTTTTTTTTCAATAGAACTCATACCGAGTGGTATGACCATTTCTATGACACCTTATAGAGTGGCCCCAATTGAGTTTCTGGAATTGAAGGAGAAACTCCAATAGAATCTTGATAAAGGATTCATACGACCTAGTGAGTCACCTTGGGGTGCACTTGTTCTATTTTTTATAAAGAAAGATAGATCAATGAGACTCTATATTGATTATCGAGAACATAAAAAGATCACTATCAAGAACAAATATCCTCTCCCACACATTGATGATTTATTGGAGCAACTACATGGAGGCCAATACTTCTCCAAGAATGATCTTCATTCAGGGTATCATCAATTAAGGGTCAAAAAATAGGATATACCAATGACGACATTCCTTACAAGGTATGGACACTATGATTTTATAGTGATGACATTTGGTCTTACTAATGCCCATGTTATCTTCATGGATTTAATGAATAGAGACTTTAGATACTATCTTGATCAATTTGTGGTAGCCTTTATAAACGATATTATTGTCTATTCAAAGAGCAAGGATGAACATGAAGATCACTTGAGAATTGTATTGATGACCCTGAGAAAGGACAATATTTATGAAAAATTTACCACGTGTGAATTTGGCATAAAAAAGTTGCATTTTGGGTCACATAATCTCAAAATAGGGGATATCTGTGGATCCAGCAAAAATAGAGGTTATCGAAAGATGGTCGAGACCAACAAAAATAACTGAGATCCAATGTTTTTTGGTTTGCCTAAATATTATCAACATTTTGTGAAATATTTTTCAAGATTATCTAATCCACTTTCCATGTTGACTCGTAAATGAGTTAAGTTAGTGTGGATGGAGGAGTGTGAAGTGAATTTCAAGGAGTTTCAAAGAAGGTTCTCCAGTGAACAGGTGCTCACACTACCTTGTAGTGGAGAAAGGATTGTGATCTACAGTGATGCATCCAAGAAGGGATTTGTGTGTGTTCTCATGCAAAACGATATGGTGATAGCTTATGCCTCACTACAGTTTAAAATCCATGAGAAAAATTACCCAACTCGTGATTTGGAGTTTGCTGCGGTAATCGTTGCATTAAAGATTTGGAGGCATTATCTTTATGGTGAAAGGTGTGATATTTATACTGATCATAAGATTTTAAAGTATCTTTTCACACAAAATCAGATTAATATGCATCAAAGAAGATGTTTGGAGATGATTAAGGATTATGATTATTAAATTCATTATCGCCCTGGGAAAGCAAACAAGGTGCAGACACATTAAGTCATCAAGACCATGCTAGCTTATCCATGATGAGGATCACAAAAGATCAAATATTTATGGATTTACAAATGATGGATCATTGAATTATATTGGAAGGGGGAAAATATTATCTTTCTAAAATAAATGTTCAACTATCTATGCATGTGAAGATTAAAGAGGCACAAAAAGAAGATGTAAAGTTACAAAAGAGGGTGAGAAATGTTCCTAAATTCTAACTTGATAGTGATGGGATAATAAGGATCAAGAATTAGGTTTGTGTTCCTCCCATACTATAATTAAAGAAGGAGATGCTAGATGAGGCTCATAGTTCTTCATTCTCTATTCATCCTGGAAGCACAAAGATGTAAAGGGACCTGAAAGAGTACTTATAGTGGGATGTTATGAAAAGAGATGTTTCTAAATATGTATCTCGATGCTTGGTTTCTAAGCATGTTAATGATGAGAGATATAAGTCTAAGGGGATGTTAAAACCATTACCCATATCTAAATGTAAATGGGAAAACATCACTATGGACTTTGTCACTGGGCTGCCTAAAACATCCAAAGGCAATAATGCTATTTGGGACATAGTTGATCATCTTACGAATTCGACACTCTTCATTGCTATTAGAGAAGATTTCTCTCTGGATCAGCATGCCAGGATACATGTAAAGGAAGTGTTAAGATTGCATGGAGTACCAAATTCCATTATATCTGATTACGATCCATGGTTTACCTCAATGTTCTGGTGAAGTCTTAATCATACTCTAGATATAGAGTTGAGTTTCAGCACTGCTTATCATCCTCAGACAGACGGTCAGTCTGAGAGAATAATTCAAACTCTATCAGACATGTTGAGAGCATTCTCTATAAATTTCAAAGGTGGTTGGGATCAACACCCACCTTTGGTGGAAATTTCTTATAATAAAATGTTTCACTCTAGTATTCAGATGGCTCCTTATTAAGCTCTCTATGGAAATAAATGTTGAACTCCAATTTGCTGGGATGAAGTTGGGGAAAGGAAGCTATTAGGACCTGATCTTATTTATGAGATGGCAGAAAAGGTCAGATCTATTCAATAACACATAAGAGAAGCTCAGAGTAGACAAAAAAGTTATGCTGACAACCGAAGAAAAGACCTATAGTATGAAGTTGATGATAAAGTGTTCTTACAAATATCTCCTTAGAAGTGGGTAATGAAATTTAGAATGAAGGGAAAGTTGAGCCCTACATATATCGGTTCCTTCGAAATACGGGAACGTGTTGGGAATGTAGCTTACAGATTGGAAATTCCACCAAATCTCTCTCAAGTTCAGGATGTCTTCTATGTATCTCTCCTGAGAATGTACATACCCTATCCTTCACATGTACTCAACTCAGAAGTTGTACCGCTGGAGCAAGATCTTTCTTATGAAGACTAGACGATAAGGATTCTGGATCACAGCAAAAATTTTCTACGGAACATGACCACTCTCTTGGTGAATGTTTTATGGAGGAACCACCAATTATAAGATGCTACATTGGTGCTTGAGGATATTATTAGGGTGAGGTATCGTCATCTGTTTGTTACGAAGTGACGAATTTCGAGGGTGAAATTAATTTTAAGGGGGGTAGAATGTTACACACTAATTTTTTTTGTGAAGTATATTTTTTATGTCTTATGTTATAAGAAAAATCAATGGAATCATTCACAGAACACAACACTATCTTGGCTTGCGTTACACACAATCGCGACCTTCCTCGATAGCGTCTGTAGTACACAATACCGAGTTCCACTAAACAATGATATATTATTATAACATTATAAACTAGACATTATGAATTGTATTAACTGAATTTTAAATTTTATAACATTATTATTCATCTTACGTATATTATAGAACATTCTATGAGAATAAAATAATTTTTTTGGGTAAAATAATTATTTTTAAAAAAATGCAGTTTTGCCGCCTTTTGATGGCGCACATACATTAAATATAGTTTTTGACATTTTTATAAGTTCAATTTCACAAAATAAACTTATTATTTGGAAACTAGATATAGAAATTTACCTTGGATAAATTTTTCATATTATTCTGATAACATTCATATTATAATGAACAGTAAAAAACACGTTATATTTTAATTAAAAACAACATTTTTCATCACTATAATTTATATGGTGAAATTATAAAATTGAATGGTTTTAAAGTTTAAATAGAATATACTTTTACCATTTAATATAATGTATGTCATTATCATTAATTGTACATTGAATTCATAGGTAAAAACTTATCAATCTTTGGCAATGTTTTGACTTTTAAAAACCCATTTTCTTAACAACGGGATTAATTTTAAATTAATTACTCCAACATCTTTGTTTTGAATTTTAAAAAATGGATTCAATTTTTGGATATTTTGGGTCCAAATTATGTTAATATGTTACTTTTTTTTTGAGATTATGAATAGTAACAACGGTAATTTTTATTTACTGTAGTTAAAGGTTAATCGAGTAATTAAGGGT
Organism: Viscum album; assembly: GCA_963277665.1. Taxonomy (NCBI): domain Eukaryota; kingdom Viridiplantae; phylum Streptophyta; class Magnoliopsida; order Santalales; family Viscaceae; genus Viscum; species Viscum album. The sequence goes on from OY728121.1 coordinate 933,826,079, forward strand.
CAATATAAGATTATAATATTATCCTAAAACTTTCCAAAATCCTATTGGATAAATAAACATCGGCCCATATCACCAAAGGGTCGGACTAGATTCATTTCATGGACTTTTGACCATCAAATAATATAATTATTATTAAAACCAATGAAAGTGACAACATGTCACTCTCTTAAATCTTATAGGTATACTAATTTTAATTTAGTGATAAACTTAATGAAACATCGAACATGAATAGTCTCTCGAAAGATAATAAAATTATCTACGTCATATGAATTTATTTTTAATTTTTAGGGATTATATAATTATCATTACACAATAGTTATGTTGAAGTTATTTTATTGATTGAAATATCAAATAAATGATTTGAAAAGTATTAAAATAAATATTATATGAACTATTTAATGTTCTCCAATAATTTTCTAGATAAAAATTAAATGTTATGAATTTATTAAATATTTTATTTATAACATATCTTCGGTATATATTTTATTAAAACTCAAATAAATGAATAGTGTCAAAATTAACACTATTGTTAATTTATAGAAATTACATATTATAAAATTGTTTAAAAATAAGAGAAATATTTATAAATTGAAAATTAAAATATATATGGTATAAAATGTAATAAAGTATAAAATTATGTACAATTAACAACATATAAGTAATTATTTAAAATGATTTAAAATTTAGAATATTATTACCACAAATAAAATTAAGTAGATTATATAAGGATAAATCATGTTGATAATGTTTAAAATAAATTCCAAACTAGTCTAAGTTTTATTGTCTTATTAGATTACAACCCTATATCATCTAAGATTCGTATTTGAGTCCTTTTTTGTGGTTTTTATGTGGGGTTGTAATTTATTATAAATTAATATTTCTTAAAATTCCAAAGGTGCCCCTCTCCTCCCTTATAAACGGGAACCTCCTATCTCTCCTCCTCACACCACTTTGAGCCTTCAAGCTCGGAAAAACCCTGAAAATTTCTCTTTTGAACTTCCCTAAAAACATCCTAGAGGACCTGTAGTTCTTCAAAGACCAATCTTAGTGCCCTAAAAAGAGATTTCAAAGAGGTGTGTCGAAGTAGAGGTAATATATGTTACCAATTCATTCAAATTTATTTCTTCTTGTACTCTTCTTCTTTAGTTTTTTCATTCTGAAGTAATAACATCAGTACAACTCATATACTGATATGTTGTTATAAATAAGAAACAACCATATTTCACCTTCTATCCATCCTACGGAAAATGAAATCATTGCGCGTGTGTACGTACGGAATACCGTCTCCACGCCGTGGTGTAATCTTTTTTCCACCACCACCTTACATGGAAGGGTATAATGGTTTAACGAATAACTATATATGATTATTGTAAAGTAATATTTATTCAGAAATATTATACATACTCTTCAATACAATTTCTAGATCATGGTAATGATATCATTGCTCGTGCGTACGTACGGCCTACCGTCTCCACGATGTGATGCGACTCATTTTACATGATCTTCATAGAAAAATGATTATATAAATGAATTTAATGACTAAATATGATATATATTACACTAATACCTTTTTTCAAATTATTTATCTATAACCTAAAAATAATAATAAGAATTTATTGGACAAAACACACATAATAACATAATGCAATAAACATCTAAATAACAAGTAGCAGTGAAATATTACTAATAAGAAGCTCAGAATATGACCATATATGATATAATACCAATGAGTATGATTCTGGAATAATTTAATTACATTATTTAAATAATTATATATGAGGTTTGGACACGTACAAAGCATATCGGACCAATGAATAGGGAAAATATCACAATCTCATTTTTATCCGAGATTTTTTATACTTCAGAATTTACTGGGGAATATTTATCATCAACATCCATGTTTCCTCAATATGTAATATTATTTCTATCCTCCTAAAAATTTTTAGATCCAATTTTAACCTTTGGTGAGTTTTTAGTATAAGATAGGAATGTAATCTTTTTTCATTTTTAGTACGATGTACTTTTTGACTTTTCCGGCCAAAGTACGAGAAGAGTGTTTTTTTAATGTATACGAAATGAATGAATATTTGTGATTTCATAAAACAATATTTACATGAAGTTTCCTTTACAAGTTTTCACATTTATTTTTAATAAACGTCTTTTAGTTTAAGATTACATGACTTGTTAAGAAAGGAAAAAAAAATTTTGAATTAGAGGGGATATTTTCCTCACGAATGGAGTTCAAATGTTTTATCAAAATTATTTTCCATTAAATATAATATAGGATTCTGTTTCTATCCCTATTATTACATTAATTTTATTATGATATTATGGAATTTATTATATGATGTCCTTTTATCTTATATGAATTATGATATGATGGCATGATGTTTAAGAATACAATATTTATTACATGGGTTATGTTATGATGTATGATTTATGATTTTGTCTCACACATAAGAATGGTTTCATTAAGAGATGGGTGGGACCTATATCTCCCTCCAATGAATTGGTTAAATAATTGTATCTTATGAGATAGACATGGCTGGAACGACAAGTTAATCCAGTTCAGTGATACAAGACTTGAACGAGGAGTGAACTCGGTTCAGTGATGGACTTTGTCCGCTAGGATAGTCTTGGAAATGAGTCTTGACTAAAATGAAATGATTTCCTATGATTATTTGTGTATTCCACCAAGTTTCATGTTTTATGTTATGATTATTGGGATTACATTTCTCCACTATGATTTATCCCATGTAATGATATTATGATCTCTTTTGCAGGTTATGATATTCAAAATGATATGTTCTTATGAATATGATATGATTGATATTTCTTTTGTTTACCCTTACTGAGAATTTGAGCTCACCCATCTGTATGTTTTCTTTTCCCCAGGTCAGGAAGAAGGGTATTAAGTTGGATATTCCAAAAAGGGAGTCTAGATATGATGAAATAAATGGGTGACAACGTAGATGATTTATGAACCAGTTTTTTATGTTTCCCAGTTTTTAAAGACACTATACCTATATGGTCCTTTCATGGTTTTTTTATATATTGTAATAAGTGTGGTTTAATTTTGAAGTAATAACAATGTTTGTAAAGTATATGTTGTTATAGTTGGTATGAGAGGAAAGGTATAGTCAACCTTTGGAAACTAGGATGTGAAAGACCTTGTAAGAACCCTAAGGATTTGTCTAAGCATAGAACACAATATTAGTTTTTTAGAAATGGCCATGAATAACCTATGATAAGACCTTAAGTATAAAATTTTATTCTTGATTATGTGGTTTTCCTATTATGATTACTATTTCTCACACTATGCTTTTTGGTTTTAGTTAACGGTTGGAACCCAAAAGAACTGTGTTAACACTGAATGTGATGGGCAATGTAATGATTGCCCCCTGAGCAACCAAAAATTATGGGAGATGGAATGAAAAATCTTGTAGCCATGCTCACAAAACATTCTCAATCTATTAACCATTCAGGACTTCCAAACGTCCAAAGGAAGAAGCAAAATTCTGTTGAATCCTTCATGAGGCAGAATCCACCTTCATTCAGCGGGTCTTTTGATCTATTAGTGGATGAACAATGGATCAGTACCACTAAAAATATATTTTTAGTTATACAATGTTCTGATCATGATAGAGTCATCTGATCAGTATATCGTTTGGAAGGTGAAGCTGATCAATGGTGGAATCTTATTAAGAATATGAGGAAAAGTGGTGAAATTGAGTCCATGGAATGGGACGAGTTCAGTAACTTATTTTTCAATAATTACTTCCCTCGTATTCTTAAAAAAAGATGGATATGTAGTTTTTTGAACTGAAGCAAAAGTTTGATGAATCTTTTGGTACCTAAGAAGAAAATTTTACAAGACTTCCAAGGTACGCTTCCAGAATTATTATCCAACCTGAGATTAAGATCGATCGATTCTTTAAGGGTTTAAAACCAAGTCTCCTTAGGGAAATATGTATAAGGTTCTTCAATAGCTACGAAGAAATTGTTTGATGTTCTCTCAAGGTTGAGATCGAGATTGGAGTAACCCATCAGTCATATGGGATTGATAAGAAAAGGAAAATGGATTTCAAAGGAAAATCTAAAGACCACACTGAAAAGAAGATTATTATTCCTTTATGCTCCAATTGTGGAAAGAAACATGGAAGGAATTGTCTTAAAGGTACAAGAAAATGTTTTACTTGTGGAAAAGATGGTCATCAGGTAGTTGAATATTGAAATAATCAGAATAATATATCTAATGATGAGAACAAATAAAGGGATACACAGAATGAACCTCCTACACTTCAATGTTTCATGTGCAAGGAAATGGGGCATTATGACAATCAATTCCCTAATCCAAGGGTTGTTGATGATGATCGACGTCAACAAACTCTTAAGGCCAAAGGCAATGGAAATTCACATGCAATTACTATCAGTGATGTGGAGTATGATAACGAAGTGGTGAAAGGTACACTTAGCATCCAATCTAAAGTAGAAAATGTTTTATTAGATTTTGGTTCCACCCACTATTTTATTTCTGATGAATTTTCTATGGGTATCGCCATATTACCTCAACAATTAGATGTTGAGTTAGCTATGACAACTCATAATGTCACAACGGTTGCATCCAATGTTTATAATTCTTCTCTAAATAAAGTTTGTGGGAATGTGATTCTTGAAAATCTTTTGATTCTTCCTATAGTGGAATTTGATGTGATTCATGGCATGGATTGACTTTTGTTATACAAAGCTCATATCAATTGCCAAAGAAGGGAAATCACATTTAATATTCCTGTTCCATCTACTATCATCTATCGATGCAAGGATAAATATAACCTTCTAGTGGAAATTTCTTCCATATTATGGGTACTGATTCCAATAAATGAATGTTATTTATCTCAAATGGTTGGAGAAAAACACACAATTAAGAATACACCCATTGTACGGGAGTTTGATGATATCTTTCCGGAGGAACTACCAGGTCTTCCACTTAATCATGATAATGAGTTTTCAATAGAACTTATACCGGGTGCTATGCCCATTTCAAAGAAACCTTATAGAGGGGCCCTAATTGAGTTGCAGGAATTGACTAAGCAACTCCAAGAGAATCTTGATAAAGGATTCATACGCCCTAGTGCATCACCTTGGGGAGCACATGTTCTATTTGTTAAGAAGAAAGATGGATCAATGAGACTCTGCATTGATTATCGCAAACTTAAAAAGATTACTATGAAGAAAAAATATCCTCTCCCACGCATTGATGACTTATTGGACCAAATACGTGGAGATCAATACTTGTCCAAGATTGATCTTCTTTCAGGGTATTATCAATTAACGGTCAAAAAATAGGATATACCAAAGACGGATTTCGGTACAAGGTATGGACACTATGAATTTATAGTGATGTAATTTGGTATTACTAATGCCCCTGCTGTCTTGATGGATCTAATGTATATAGTCCTTAGAGACTATCATGATTAGTTTGTGGAAGTCATTATAGAGATATTATTGTCTATTCAAAGGGAAAGAAAGAACACGAAGATCACATGAGAATTGTATTAAAGACCCTGAGAAAGGACAAGTTTTATGCCAAATTTACCAAGTGTGAATTTTGGCTTCAAAAAGTTTCATTTTTGGGTCACATAATCTCAAAAGAGGGGATATCTGTTGATCCAGCAAAAAAGAGGTTATTTAAAGATGGTCGAGACAAACAACAATAACTGAGATCTGAATATTTTTGGTTTGGCTGGATATTATCAACGTTTTGTGAAATGTTTTTCATGATTATCTAATCCACTCACTAGGTTCGCTCGAAAAGGAGTTACGTTCGTGTGTACGGAGCAGTGTGAAGAGAATTTCCTGAAGTTGAAAAGAAGGTTATCCAATGAACCTATACTCACACTTACTTGTAGTGGAGAACGGTTTGTGATCTAAAGTGATGCATCCAATAAGGGATTGTAGTGTGCTGTCATGCAAAATGATATGGTGATAGCTTATGCCTCACGACAGTGGATAATCCATGAGAAAAATTACCCAACTCATTATTTGGATTTATCTGCGGTAATCTTTCCATTAAATATTTGGAGGCATTATATTTATGGTGAAAGGTGTTATATTTATACTGATCATAAAATTTTAAAGTATATTTTTCACACAAAATGATCTGAATATGCACTAAAGAATATGGTTAGAGATAATTAAGGAATATGACTGTTCAATACATTATCACCCTGAGAAAGCAAACAAGGTGGTAGACGCATTACGTCGACAAGACCACGCCAGCTTATCCATAATGAGGATCACAATAGATCTAATATTTATGGATTAAAAAAGGATGGATCTTGGAATTATAATTGAAGGGGAAAATATTGTCTTTATCAAATGAATGTTCAAACATCTATGCACATGGAGATTAAAGAGCCACAAAAATAAAATGTAGAGTTACAATAGATGGTAAGAAATGTTCCTGAATTCAACTTTGATTGTGATGGGATAATAAGGTTCTGGAATCGGGTTTGTGTTCATCCTATCCCAGAATTAAAGAAGGATCTGCTGGATGAGGCTCATAGTTCTTCATTATCTATTCATCCTGGAAGCACGAAGATGTATATGAACCTGATAGAGTACTTATAGTGGGATGGCATGAAAAGAGATGTTGTTGAATATGTCTCTCGATGCTTGGATTGTCAGAAAGTTAATGTTGAGAGACAGAAGTCTAAGGGTATGTTACAACGATTACCCATACCCGGATTGAAATGGGAAAACATCAATATGGACTTTGTCACTGGACTTCCAAAAACATCCAATGGAAATAATGCTATTTCGGTCATAGTTGATCTGCTTACAAATTTGGCACACTTCATTGCTATTAAAGAAGATTTCTCTCTAGATCAGCTTTCCAGTATATATGTAAAGGAAGTGGAAAAATTGCACGGAGTACAACTTTCCATTATATCTGATCGGGATCCGAGGTTTACCTCAATGTTCTGGTGAAGTCTTCAGCATACTGTAGATATAGAGTTGAGTTTCAGCACTGTTTATCATCCTCCGATAGACGGTCAGTCTGAGAGAACAATTCAAACTCTAGAAGACATGTTGAGATATTTCTCTATGGATTTCAAAGGTAGTTGGGATCAACACCTACATTTGGTGGAATTTTCATATAATAATAGCTTTCACTCCAGCATTTAGATGGCTCCTTATAAAGCTCTCTATGGAAATTGATGTCAAACTCCAACTTGCTGGGATGAAGTTAGGGAATGAAAGCTATTAGGACCTAATCTTGTTGATGAGATGGAAGAAAAGGTCAGATATATTCAAAAACACCTAATATCATCTCAGAGTCGAAAAAAAATTTATGCAGACAACCGAAGAAAAGACATAGAGTTTGCAGTCGGTGATAAAGTGTTCTTACGAATATCTCCGTGGAAGAGAGTAATGAGATTTGGAATGAAGGGAATGTTAAGCGCTAGGTATATCTATCCTTTCAAAATACTGGATCGTGTTGAGAAGGAAGCTTACTGATTGGCGCTTCCACTGAATCTCTCTCAAGTTCACAATGTGTTCCATGTATCTCTCTTGAGAAAGTACATACCCGATCCTTCACATGTACTCTACTCAGAAGTTTTACAACTGGAGCAAGATTATTCTTATGAAGAACAGCTGATAGAGATTCTGGATCATATAGAAAAAGTTCTATGGAACAAGACCACTCTCTTGGTGAAAGTTTTATTGAGGAACCACCAATTATAAGAAGCTACATTGGAGGTTGAGGATATGATGAGGGAGAGGTATCATCATCTGTTTGTTACGAAGTGATGAATTTCGAGGGCGAAATTCATTTTCAGGGGGATTGAATGTAACACCCTGATATTTTATGAGAAGTATATTTTTTATGTCTTATGTTATATGCAACATCAATGGAATCTTTCATGGAACACAACACTAGCTTGGCTTGTGTTACACACAATTGTGACCTTCCCCAATAGCGTGTGTAGTACGCAATACCGAGTTCCACTAAACAACGATATATTATTATAATATTATAAACTAGCAATTATGAATTGTATTAACTGAATATTAAATTTCAAAACATTATTATTTGTCTTACATATTTTCTAGAACATGTTATGATAACAAAATAAATTTTTCCGATAAGATAAGTATTTTTCAAAAAATGCAGTTTTGCGGCCTTTTGAGGGCGCACTCAATTTAAATCCAGTTTTTGACATTTTTATAAGTTCAATTTAAAAAAATAAAATTCTTTGTTTGAATTAGGATATATAAATTTACTTTGGATAAAATTTTCATATTATTCTGATAACTTTCATATTTTAATGAATAGTAAAAACACGCTATATTTTAATTAAAAAAAATTTTTTTCATCGCAATACTTTATATGGAAAGATTATAATATTGAATGGTTTTAACATTTAAATAGAATATATTTTTACCATTTAATATAATCTATGTCATTATCATTAATTTTACATTGAATACATAGGTAAAAACATTTCAATATTTGGCAATGTTTTAACTTTAAAATACCTTTTTGCTTAACAACTAGATTAATTTTAAATTAATTTCTGCAAATTATGTGTTTTAAATTTTGAAAAATTGATTCCATTTTTGGATTCAGTGGGTCCAAATTATGTTAATAGGTGACTTTTATTTTTTTGAGATTATAAATAGTAACTACGGTAATTTGTATTTAATGCAGTTAAATGTAAATCGGGTAATTAAGGGTAAATATAAGATTATAAAATTACCCTAACACTTGAAAAAATCATGTTAGATGAATAAAAGTCTACCCATATCACATCAGGGTCGTAATAGATTCATTTCATGGAATTTTGACCATGAATTATTATAATTATTATTAAAACCAATGAAAGTGACAACATGTCACTCTCTTAAATCATATAAGTATAATAATTTTAATTTAGTGATAAACTTCATGGAACATAGAACATGAATCGTCTCCCGAAATATAATAATATTATCTAAAACAAATGAATTTATTTATAATTTTTTGGGATTAAATAATTATCATTAATTATGGAACAATAGTGATGTTGAAATTATTTTAGTGATTGAAATATCAAATAAATCATTTTAAAAGTATTAAAATAATCATTATACGAACTATTTAATATGATCCACTAATTTTCTATATACAAATGGAATGTTATTAATATATTAAATATTTTAGTTCAAACATATATTCTGTATATATTTTATTTAAACTCAAATAAATGAATAGTGTCAAAATTGACACTATTGTTAATTTATAGAAATTATGTATTATAAAATTGTTTAAAAATCACAAAATAATTTAAAAAATGTAAATTAAAATATATATGGTCGAAAATGTAATAATGTATACAATTTTGGACAATCCACTACATATAATTAATTATTTATAATGACATAAAATTTAGAATATTATTATGACAAATAAAATTAAATAGATTATATAAGGACAAATCATGTTGATAATGTTTAAAATAAATTCCCAACTTGTCTAAATTTTATTTTCTGATTAGATTAGAACCCTATCTCATCTAATCATTGTATTTGAGTCATTTTTGGAGGTTTTTAAGTGGGGTTTTAATTTATTATAAATTAACATTTCTTATAATTCCAAAGATGCCCCTCTCCTCCCTTATATAAGGGCACCTCCTCCTTCTACTCCTCACACCACCTTGAGCATTCAAGCTCAGACAACCCCTACCAATTTCTCTTCTCCACTTCCCTAGAAACATACTAGAGGTCCTGGTATTCTTCAAAGACCAATCTTAGTGCCCTAAGAGAAAATTTCAAAGTGGCGTGTCGAAAAAGAGGAAATATATGTTACCAATTATTTCAAATTTATTAAATCTTCTATATCTTCTACTTCTTCAGATGGTTCATTATTAAGTAATAACATCAGTATCACTCATATACTGATATGTTATTATAAATATGAAACAACTCTATTTCACCTTCTATCCATCCTACAGAAAATGAAATCACCGCGCGTGCGTTCGTACAGAATACAGTCTCCACGCCATGGTGTAATCTGTTTTCCACCACCACTTTAAATGGATGGGAATAATGGTGTAAATAATAACTATATATGATTATTTTAAATTTATATTGATTCTGAAATAGTATACATACACTTCAATACAATTCCACGATCATGGGAATGATATAATCGCTCGTGCATACGTACGGCCTACCGTCTCCACAATGTGATGCGACTAGTTCTACATGATCTTCATTGAATAATGATTATATAATTGAATTTAATAAGTAAATATGATATATATTAAACTAATACGATTCTGGAAATAAGGTATAAATAACCTAAAAGGAATAATTAGAATTTATTCGACAAAACACTCATAAGAACATAAAGCAATAAACACCCGAATAACAATTAGCAATGAAATATTAATAATAAGAAGATAAGAATATGACAATATATGATATAATAACAACGATTATGATTTTTGAATAATTCAATTACATTATTTAAATCATTATACAGGAGGTTAGGACATGTACAAAGCATATCAGACCTAAGGTAAGGGAAAATATTACAATCTCATTTTTATCCGAGATTGTTTATACTTAAGAATTTACTGGGGAATATTTATCATCCACATCCATGTTTCATAAATATTTAATATTATTTCTATCCTAATACAATTTTTTAAATCCAATTTTACCCTTTGGTGATTTTTTAGTAAAATATATGAAGGGAATCTTTTGTCGTTTTTAGTATGGGGTACTTTTTGACTTTTCTGGCTAATGTACGAGAAGAATGTTTTTTTAAATTATACATCCTGAATGGATATTTATGATTTCATAAAACAATATTTCCAAGATGGTTCCTTGACAAGTTTTTACGTTTATTTTTAATCAACTTCTTTTATTTTATGATTTCATGACATATTAAGAAAGGAAAAAATGTTTTTGAAGTAGAATGGATATTTTCCTCAATAATGGAGTTCAGGTGTTTTATCAAAATTAATTTCCATAAAAGATAATAACAGATTATGTTTCTCTCCCTATTTTTATATTAATTTGATTATGTTATGATGGAATTAATTTTATTATGTCCTTTTATATTATATGGATTATTATATTATGGAATAATGTTTAAGAATCCCATTTTTATTACATGGGTTTTGTTGTGATGTATGATTTATGATTTTGTAGCACACAAAAGAATGGTTTCATTATGAGATGTGTGGGACATATATATACCTCCAATTAATTGGGTATAGATTTATATCTCATGAGATAGTCATGGATGGAACATCATGTTAATTCGGCTCAGTGATACCGGACTGGAACGAGGAGTGAACTCGGTCTAGTAATGGAATTTATCTACTATGATAGTCTTGGAAATGAGTCTTGACTATCATGAAATGATTTTCTATGATTATATGTGTATGCCAAAAAGTTTCACGTTTTATGTTATGATTATTGGGATTACATTTCACTACTATGATTTATCCCATGTTATGATATTATGATCTTTTTTGCAGGTTAAGATATTCAAAATGTTATGTTCTTATGAATATGATATGGTTAAAATTTCTTTTGTATACCCTTACATAGAATTTGAGCTCACCCTTTTGTATGATTTATTTTCCCCAGGTCAGGAAGAAGGGTATTAAGTAGGATATTCCAAAAAGAGATTCTAGATATGATGAAGTGAATGGGAGACAACGTAGATGATTTATGAACCAGTTGTTTATGATTCCCAGTTTCTAAAGGCACTATACCTATATGGTCCTTTCATGGATTTGTTATATGTTGTAATAAGTGTGCTTCAATTTTGATGTAATACCAATGTATCTAATGTATGGGTCGTTAAGTTGGTATCAGAGGAAATTTATAGTCAACCTTTGGAAACTAGGATGTGAAATCCCTAGTAAGAACCCTATGGATATATCTATGCGTAGAACACAATATTAGTGTTTTAGAAATTTCCATGAGAAACCTATGATAATACCATAAGTGTAAAATTTTATTCATTATTATGTAGTTTTCCTATTATGATTAGTGTTTCTCACAATATGATTCTTGGTTTTAGTCAATGGCTAGAACCCGAAGGAACTGTGCTAATGGCGAATGTAATGAGAAATGCAATGATTGTCCCCCTGAGCAACAAAATTTTATGGGAGCTGGAATTAAAAATCACGTAGCCATTCTCACACACCTTTCTCAAGATATGAACCGTGCAAGACTTCCAAACGAGCAATGGAAGGAGCAACATTCTGTTGAATCCTTCATGAGGCAGCGTCCACCTTCATTTAGCTGGTCTTCTGATCCATTCATGGTATCATCAATTAAGGGTCAAAAAATAGGATATACCAAAGACGTCTTTCTGTACAAGGTATGTACACTATTAATTTATAGTGATGCCATTTGGTCTTTCTAATGACCCTGCTATATACATGGATCTAATGAATATAGTCTTCGGAGACTATCTTGCTCAGTTTATGGTAGTCCTTATAGATGATATTCTTGTCTATTCAAAGTGAATGAAAAACATGATTATTACTGAGAACTGTATTGAAGACCCTGAGAAAGTAAAAGCTTTATGCCAAATTTACCAAGTGTGAATTTTGGCTTCAAAAATTTGAATTTTTTGGGTCATATAATCTCAAAAGAGGGGATATATGTGGATCTAGCAAAAACATAGGTTATCGAAAGATGGTCGAGACCAACAAAAATAATAGAGATCCAAAGTTTTCTTGGTGTTTCTGGATATTATCGATGTTTTGTGAATGATTTTTCATGATTATATAATCCACTAGCCCGGTTGACTCGAAAAGGAGTTATGTTCGTGTGGACGGAGGAGTGTGAAGAGAATTTCAAGGAGTTGAAAAAAAGGTTATCTAGTGCACCTGTGCTCACACTACCTTGTTGTGGAGAAAAGTTTGTGATCTACAGTGATGCATCCAAGAAGGGATTGGGGTGTTTTATCTTAGAAAATGATATGGTGATAGCCTATGCCTCACGAATGATGAAAATCCATGAGCAAAATTATCAACTCATAATTTGGAGTTAGTTGTGGTAATCTTTGCATTAAATATTTGGAGGCATTATCTTTATGGTGAAAGGTGTGATATTTATACTGATAATAAATGTTTAATGTATATTTTCAGAAAAAAAGCAGTTGAATATGCACCAAAGAAGATGGTTGGAGTTGAGAAAGGATTACGACTGTTCAATTCATTATCAACCTGGGAAAGCAAACAAGGTGTCAGACTCATTAAGTCAACAAGACCATGATAGCTTATCCATGATGAGGATCACAAAAGATCCAATATTTATGGATTTACAAAAGATAGATCTTGGAATTATAATGGAATGGGAATAATCTTATCTTTCTCAAATGAATGTTTAACCATCTATGCATTGCTATGATTAAAGAGGCACAAAAAATATGTATAGTTACAAAAGAAGGTGAGAAATGTTCCTGAATTCAACCATGATTTTGATGGGATAATAAGGATTAGGAATCGAGTTTGTCTTCCTCCCATCCCAGAATTAAAGAAGGAGCTTCTCGATAAGGCTCATAGTTCTTCATTCTCTATTCATCCTGGAAGCATGAAGATGTATAGGGATCTGAAAAAGTACTTCTTGTGGGATGGAATGAAAGGATATGTTGCTGAATATGTCTCTCGATGCTTGGTTTGTCAGCAATTTAAAGCTGAGATAAAAAATTCTAATGAGATGTTACAACCATTACCCATACCCGAATGGAAATGGGAAAACATCACTATGGACTTTGTCACTGGACTTCTTGAAACATCCAATGGCAATAATACTATTTGGGTCATAGTTTATCATCTTACGAAGTCGGCACACTTCATTACTATTAGAGAAGATTTATCTCTAGATCAGCTTTCCATGATATATGTAAGGGATGTTGTAAGATTTCATGGAGTACCACTTTAAATTATATCTGATCGGAATCCGAGGTCTACCTCAATGTTCTGGCGAATTCATCAGCATACTCTAGATACAGAGTTGAGTTTCAGCACTGCTTATCATCCTCAGACAGATGGTCAGTCTGAGAGAAAAATTCAAACTCTAGAAGACACGTTGAGTGATATCTCTATGGATTTAAAAGGTTGTTGGGATCAACACCTACCATTGGTGGAATTTTATTATAATAATAGCTTTCACTCTAGCGTTCAGATGGCTCCTTATGAAGATCACTATGGAAAGAATTGCTGAACTCCAACTTGATGGGATGAAGTTGGGGAAATAAAGATATTGGGACCTGATCTTGTTGATGAGATGACAGAAAAGTTAAGATCTATTAAAAAACACATAATAGCAGCTCAGAGTCGACAAAAAAGTTATTCTGACAACCGAATAAAAGACCTAGAGTTTGAAGTCGGTGATAAAGTGTTCTTATGAATATCTCCATGGAAGAGAGTAATGAGATTTGGAAAGAAGGGAAAGTTGAGCCCTAGTTATATTGGTCCTTTCAAAATATTGGATTGTGCTGGGAAGGTAGCATACCGATTGGTTCATTCACAAAATATCTCTCATGTTCACGATGTGTTCTAAGTATCTCTCCTGAGAAAAGTACACACCCGATCCTTCACATGTACTCACCTCAGAAGTTGTACCGTTGGAGCAAGATCTTTCTAATGAAGAATAGCTGATAGAGATTATGGATCAGATAAAAAACGATCTATGGAACAAGACAACTCACTTGGTGAATGTTTTATGGAGGAAACACCAATTAGAATAAGCTACATGGGAGCTTGAGGATTTGATGAGGGAGACATATCCTCATCTGTTTGTTACGAAGTGACGAATTTCGAGGGCGAAATTAATTTTAAGGGGTATAGAATGTGACACCCTGATATTTTATGAGAGGTATATTTTTTTATGTCTTATGTTATACACAAAATCAAAGGAATCTTTCAAGACACAAAACACTAGCTTGGCTTGTGTTACACGCAATCACGACATTCCTCGATAGCGTGTGTAATACGCAATTTCGGGTTCCACTAAACAACGATATATTATTATAATATTATAAACTAGCCGTTATGAATAATATTAACTGAATTTTAAATTTTATAACATTATTATTCATCTTACATATTATCTAGAAAATTTTATGAGAACAAAATAAATTTTTTAGATAAATAAGTATTTTTTAAAAAATGCATTTTTGCCGCCTTTTGATGGCACACACACTTTAAATATATTTTTGACATGTTTATTAAGTTCAATTTGACAAAATAAAATTATTCTCTAGAATCAGGATATAAAAATTTACTTTGGATAAATTTTTCATATTATTCTTATAACATTAATATTTTAATGAATAGTAAAAACACGCTATATTTTAATTAAAAACCACTTCTTAATCGCAATAATTTATATGGTTAAATTATAATATTTAATGTTGTTAAAGTATAAATAGAATATATTTTTACAATTTAATATAATTTATGTCATTAGAATTAATTTTATAGTGAATTCATAGGTAAAAACATTTCAATCATTGGCAATGTTTTTACTTTTAAAAACTTGTTTGCTTAATAACGAGATTAATTTTAAATTAATTACTGCATCTTCTGTGCCTTGAATTTTGAAAAATGGATTCCATATTTGGATTCAATGGGTTTAAATTATGTTAATAGGCTACTTTTATTTTTTTGAGATTACGAATAGTAACTACGGAAATTTTTATTTACTGTAGTTAAAGGTAAATCGGGTAATTAAGGGTAAATATAAGATTAAGAAATTACCCTAACACTTTCCAAAATCCAATTGGATGAATAAAAGTTGACCCATATCTCCTAAGGGTTGGACTAGATTCATTTCATGAAATTTTGACCATTAAATAATATAATTATTATTAAAACCAAATAAAGTGACAACATGCCACTCTCTTAAATCGTATAAGTATAATAATATTAATTTAGTGATAAACTTCATGAAACATCAAAAATTAACAGTCTACAGAATTCTAATTAAATTCTCTACATCATATGAATTTATTTATAATATATATGGATTAAATAATTATCATTAATTATGACACAATAGTGATGTTGAAATTATTTTATTGATTGAAATATCAAATAAATGATTTTAAAAGTATTAAAATAAATATTATATGAACTATTTAATGTTCTCTAATAATTTTATAGATTAAAATGACATTTTATGATTCAATTAAATAGTTTAGTTTGAACATATCTTCTGTATATATTTTATTTAAACTCAAATAAATGAATAGTGTCAAAATTGACACTATTTTTAATTTATTTAAATTACATATTATAAAATTGTTTTAAATTCACAAAAATATTTAGAAATTGAAAATTAAAATATATGTGGTCGAAAATGTATTACAGTATACAATTATAGAAAATTAACAACATATAAGTAATTATTTATAATTATTTAAAATTTAGAATATATTACCACGAATAAAATTAAATGGATTATATAAGGATAAATATTATTGATAATGTTTAAAATTGTTGGGAAAAATACCTAAAGGTAACATTAAAGTATTTTTGGGTTGATTGTGTTTGTTGAAAAAGCAGGTTTCCATGGAGAATTGTCGAGTTCCTGAGAATTTGTTGACAATCCTTGTTGACAAAGAACGATGACAAAGGAATGAACGATCGGGAGGCGGTACAAAAGGGCAGTACAAGGTGGCACCATTTCCTAGTGTTTGCAAAATTTTTGGGGTCCAATATTTGGAGTTTGGTGAGCATCGTGAAAATAGGATTTCCATGATGATCATAATTTAATATGGCAAAGGCATGAATTTCGCAAAGATAGGATGCATGGTTTGGAAATCGTGAAGACAAGAAGAATGGAGGTGGTGAGTCTTCGCGATTACGACAAGCTTCACAAACGACAGAGGCTGAAGCGCATCGCGGTGGTGAAGGGCGTCGCAAGGGAGATTCGCGGCGATGAAGGGCATTGAGAGGGAGCATCGCTGCGAAGGTGTGAAGGAATTGATGGAATGCTTCGCGATTATGACGAGCTCTGCGATCGGAAAATTGCTGTGGTGATTCGCGATATGGACAGAATGCTGACCGAAACATCGGAGCATCGCGATTTGAGATGACGTGGAATTGACTTTGCACGGAATGTTCGAGGGTTGGTGGAATCGCCTATAAATAGAGGCAGACCCCCTCGAGAGAAGAAGAGAGAACTTTCAGAGAAAATATTTTGCTCTCGTATTGAAAATGTGGTTCGTGGAGCCAGTGTGCTTCGCGAAAGAGGAGCTTTGCAGTGGCTATTGTAGCTCCGCGAAAGTTGTGAGCTCCTTGTTGACTTAGTGAGCTTCACGAGGGAAGTTGCTCTGCAACAGCTTCAGCGCCGCGGGAGTGCTTCGCGAGAGTGCTTCGTGAGAGAGATTCGCGAAAAGGCAGGAGCTTTGTGAAGGCTTGTTTGAGCTTCACGAAATTGGATGCCACGTGAAGTAGGGTACATTGCGAAGGTACTTTACAAAGGTAGTTGCCCAGTGGTCAGAGGCAAAGTGGTATTCATCGGTGGATGACAATTGGATTCAACAGAGAATCTATCAACAGTTGAAGATGCATTATTTAATGAAAATGAAGAGACATATAGGTCTATAAACTGTGAGTGGATCTCTTCCAAGTGAAGTGAGCATAGGAAGAGGAAGAAGGTGATCCTATTCACCGGCAGTGAGACAGAGAGAGAGAAATAGAGAGTGATCCTTGGGAAAACAGTGAGCTGACGCTAAACCTTGAAAGGGTAGTGAGCCTGGGACAGAGTGACTGTACCCAAACATTGTAATCCACAGCTAGTGAAGTGTAGTGGATCTTGGTACGACCGACAACTTGTCGGCATATGCTCTTTGGACGTAGCCCTTAGCGGTGAACCAAGTAAAATAGTTGTGTCATGTGCTTGATTTACATGTTGTTTATATTGTGCAACAAGAAAGAGAGAGAAGAGTGTTTTGCTTAACAGCGAAACAAGATTAGAACGGGAATTCATTTTAAATTAGTCATACCCTGATTCACCCCCCCCCCTCTCACGGTATTCAGCCTTGTGGACCTAAAAATTGGTATCAGAGCCAGGTTGATATTAGTTCTTCTCTCAATGGAGGCCACTAATCATAGAGGGATTACGATTTTTGACAGATGTAATTTTCAGATATGGAAGAATCGAATGCAACACTATTTCTGATCTTTTGGAATGGATGTGTTTTCAGCAGCTATGCATGGTATCACAACTGATATTACTAGTGGTGCATTATCATAATCTGAGCATAAAGAGTTCGATGCTGATTCCAAAGCAATCAATGACATAGGGGGAGCCCTTTCCAATCCCATATATACAAAGGTGATGTCATGAAAAACGTCACATACAATGTCGGAAAAGCTTTTGAATATTTATGAAGGGGATACAAAAGTCATAGAGGCAAAGATGCAAGTGTTGTGGAACAAGTATGAAGATCTGAGAATGAACTCAAATGAGTCTGTTGATGCATTCTTTGACATGGTAAATGTTGTGGTAGAACACATGTGGGGTCTTGGAGAAATTATCAAAGATATAAAAATTGTGAAGTGCATATTGAGAAAACTTCCACCTCGGTTCAATCCGAAAGTTTCGATTTTGGAAGATAAAGACCCAAAAGAACTTACATTGGATAACCTGCATAGCACTCATATTGCATATGAAATGAGAAACAATGATAACGAGACTATGGAAAAGGGGAAATCCAAAGAGGTGGCATTCAAGGCCATGAAGAAACTCACCTTATAATATTATAATGAAGAAGAAGAGAAAGATTAGGTGATGTCATTCGTTTATTCAAATCTACAAAGAGGAAGAGGAAAGTTTAAAGGTAAACTTCCAATAGCATGCTTTCGATGTGGAAAGGTTGGTTATCTTGCGGCAAGATGCCCCAAGAAATTTCAAGATAACGATGAAGATGATGATGAAGTTGAAATTCCCAAGAAGAAGACTATAGCGTTTGTGAAAGGGAAGAAGCAATTCAAGAGAAATTTTTTCAAGAAAAAGAATCTTCTTTCACAAGAATTTGAAAGTTCCGAGGAGTTTGAGGATGAAGAGGTTGAGGAGTTTGAAAATTTTAATGATCATAGGAAAAATTCTATGGTAGCGGTTGTCGGTAGTTTTCAGAAAAATAAAGAAGTTGACGCTGAAGAAGAAGATGAAATTGAAGGGAGAGTTGATATGGAAGCTGAATTGGAAGCAGCTGTTGAGGAGATAGATGTTTGGAGAGCCAAAGCGAAGAAATACAATAAAGTGGTTCGTGATGCCAAACTCTATATGCAACAACAGGATGAAGAAAAGTTAGAACTGTTACTAGAAATTGAAAGACTAAAATCTTCAACAACAGAGAGCTCAGAAAATATTGTTGAGCATAAGAATAAAATAGAGGAACAAAAGAAAGAAATTGATTGTTTGACTAACACAGGAAAGGAGCAGGTCAGACGTATCAGTGATATTGAAGAATAATTGGTCAGTCTGCGACGAAAAATGAAGGATCAAGAAAAACAGTTGACCCCCAATGTGATATCTGAAAAGCAGACCATTCAGAAGACACAGAAGATGAAATAGGAGGCTTGTAGTTAAGCAGGAGTGGAGAAGCAAGAAAGATCAAATGCTAAGGTTGATTCAGGGCTTGATAAGAAACAAAAATCGGTGGCAGTTAATGTCAGACTGCAAGCACCCGTCCCAAAATTGAAGGTTGATTTGGGCACAAAAAAGAATCATAATATTCAGAGATCCCAATGGAAAAATCATAGTGCTGAAGTATCGCGAAGGAATGTATCCTATATCAGGTGTTATTGCTGTGGGAAAATGGGACATTCATTGTATGTGTGTTCCATACCCAAGAGATATAAAAGGGAACATGAACAGATATGGCAGCCAAATAGAGAACTTTTTTCCAGAACATATTTAAAAGGACACTATTTTTGGTGCGGAGGATTTTGGCACATGGTTATGTACTGTACTTCGACCATTCAGAGAAATGTGCCAAAGCAGAATCAAAGCGTTCGCAAGCATCAGGTTAATAAACTGACAGGTGAGTTAAAAATACAAAATACATTTGCGGATTTGTATGACGAGGCTGGTCCATCATACTCTGAGAAAGAACAGAAGTGTCAATCCATGCCAAGTGTGAAAGAAAAAGTATTGACTAAGAAGAAGAAAAATGAGAAGGCCGTGGTGGCGGAGATTTCCCTTAAAGCATCAGATCGATTTGGTGTTTGGATCCTTGACAGTGGTTTCACATCCCACATGACGGCTAATAACGATCTTGTTAAAGGAATCAAATATGACAAAGAATTAGTTGTCAAATTTGGAAATGATGAAAGCCTGAAGATTTTTGGCTCAGGGAAAGCCATGTTTGGGGGAAAATAGATGAGACATGCTGATGTCTTGGTAGTATAGGGTATTAGTCATAACTTACTCAGTGTCAGTCAACTATGTGACTCTGGACACTCTATCTGATTTACAAAGAAAATGTGTGTTGTGAATGGAAAAGATGGAGCAGTTGTTCTGTAAGGAAAAAGGTCAAAGGGAAATCTCTACCTTGTAGGTGGGGAAGAAGATACATGTCTTTTATCCAGAGAGGAAGAAAACTAGATGTGTCATAAGAGACTTGGTCATATATACCAACCATCTATGGAGGATCTCGTAAAGTGTGATGCTGCTAGAGACCTTCCCAAACTATCACATGATCGCACTCATACATGTGATGATTTACAATAAGGGAAGATCATCAGAAATACATACATTCCAAATGAACAGAAATCAACTAGAGTGCTCGAACTGGTTCATGATGATGTATGTGGAACTATCTCACCAAGAGATATAAATGGGCAAAGGTACTATGATATTTTCATTAATGATTATGACATAATGGACTGGGTATTTTTCATTACCCATAAGACAGAGGTGTTTAGTTTCATCAAACAGTACATGAGGGAATCAGAAAGGATTATTGGGCTGAAAATTTTGATGTTCCGTAAAGATAACGATACAGAATTCACAAACAGTCAAGTGGAAGAGTATCTCGATAAAACACAGGATAAGACATCAAGTTTCATCAGTAAGAACTCCCCAACAGAATGGTGTGGTTGAAAGGAGAAATCGGATCATCAACAATATGACCAGAACGATGCTTATTGACAAAGACCTACTAGAGAAATTTTGGAAGGAAGTAGTGTTGACATCGGTCTATGTTTCAAACAGGTCCTTGTTGTGTATGAAGCCAGGGAAGAATCTGTATGAACTGTGGAACGGAAAGAATCCAATGTTGAAATACATTTGAATCTTTGGAAGTAATTGTTTCATTCTTAACAATGAAAATCATAGGAAGTTTGAGGCACGAGGAGATGAGGGGATATTCCATGGCTACTCAGGGAAAAGAAAAGTGTATAAATACTTCAAAAAAAGGATGGAAAAATTATTGAGAGCAATGATGTTACTATAGTTGAAAACAAATAGAATAATCAACGACCCAGTGAACAGTTGCTGGATGAAAGTGATGATGAAGTAAGCAACAGAGGGGGAGCAGATGTGGCAGAGGCTGACTCAGAAGAAGATACTGATGATGAACAAGGAAGTGTCAATTCTGTGTCTGCAAGGAAGCCAAAGAGTCAAAATGAAATTGATAGGCAGAATATCATTGGTAATTAGACAGCTCCAGTTCAAACTCGAAGAATGAAGTCATCATAGCAAACATCGTTTTTATCTCAGGTGGAGCCAAAATGTTTTTCCGATGCAGCTGAAGATAAAAACTGGATTCAGGCTATGAATGAAGAGCTTGATCAGATCGAGAAGAACCAGACATGGGAGATTGTTTCGAGGCCAGCAGACAAGAATTTCATCCGGGCTAAATGGGTCTATCGCAACAAGATGAATGAAGATGGAACTGTGATTTGAAACAAAGAATGACTAGTGTGCAAGGGATACTCCTAGCTATAGGGAACAAATGTAGATGAGACATTTTCACAAGTTGCAAGGCTGGAGACAATCAGATTATGTTTTTCCATAGCAGTGCAAAGAAAGTTCAAAGTGTTCTAGATGGATGTGAAATCCGTATTCTTGAATGGTGTTCTAGAAGTGGAAGTGTATATTGAGCAGCCAGATGGTTTTATCATTCATGAGTATGAGAACAATGTTTGCAGTCTGAAGAAGGCTTTGTATGGGCTGAAACAACCACCAAGGGCAGGGTACTAACAGCTCTATCAGTACTTGAAGAAGCTTGGTTTCAGGCATGGGGGAGTTGATTATAATCTTTATTTCAACAAAAACAGTACTCAAAGGATGATGGTGCTGGTCTATGACGATGACATAATATTTGGTGGATCAGATGAAGCTCAGTGCATACAGTTTTTAGAATTCATGAAAAATGAGTTTGAAATGTCAATGATTGGAGAGATAACATTTTTTCTTTGGTCTACAGGTGACACAAGGATGGAATGGAACATTCATTTCTCACTCCAAATATTCCAAGGAGGTGTTAAGAAGGTTTAGCATTGAAAATTCCAAGGAGATGAAAACTCCAGTTGCTACCCGGATGAAATTATCAAAAGATGAGGATGGAAAAATAGTTAATATCACAGAATACAGGTAAATTATTGGAAGTTTGTTGTACATGACTGCGACAAGGCCTGATATTTTTTTCTCCACATGCCAAACAGCGAGATATTAGATTAATCCCAAGGAAAGCCGCATGCTTTCAGTGAAAAGAATACTTCAGTATATCTTGGGCACAATGGATTTTGGCTTGACTTATACTGATAAATCTCAGACTGAGTTATTGTGATATACTGATGCAAACTGTGCCGGTTCATCGGATGATAGGAAATCAATGTCAGGTTGTCCTTTATATCTTGGGGGATTGTGTATATTTTGGCAAAGCAATAATCAAGATTTCATTTCGTTGAGAACCGCAGAATATGAGTATATTGTGGCCACTCAAGCATGCACCCAACTGTTATGGATGAACCAGTAGCTTGAATATTTGGGAGTTGAAATGAAGTCTCCGATCGGAATCCAGTGAGATAACCCAAGTGCTATAAATCTCAGCAAAAATCCCGCCCACCACTCAAGGACAATGCACATTGAGATCAAATATCATTTTATCAAGGAAAAAGGTGAACAAGGAAATGTGAAGTTCGAGTATGTGACTACAGAGTTACAGGTTTCACATATTTTGACAAAGGCCTTACCCAAGGAAGCATTCGAAAGGCAATGACTAGCTCTGGGAGTTCAGTCGATTCCCCACACTTAAAAGCTTGTGGATGTGAAACCCCCCCTCTCCCTGAGGTATGAAGTGTTTTTTCCTAATGTGTTGATATGTGTTCTCTACTATGATACAGACTACAAAGGAGTGAACTTTGGGTTCGTTGACAAAGAGGGAGAAAATAGTGATTGTTCAAGGGGAGACAGTGGGGATTTACGAGAAATCATGATACATATGGGGAGAAGCATACCAGTGGGGCAGCCAGATAGGGGGAGAAATGAGATAGGGGGAGAGTATTAAATCAGACGATGCTAGAAGTGATCAAGCAAAGAATAGATATCACGATAGCTGAGGATCGTGATAAAAGAAGAAGAGTGATGTTGGAATGGTGTGAAAAGGTGTCCATCTTTCACCAATTGGGATCAGTGTAGTTCAACAATTGTTACCAATTTATGAATTGTTATCAGGATGGAATCGACAATTGGTGTTGGACATGAAGTGATTCGTTGATGAACATTTCATACTACTCTTGTTTCTCATGCTGATCATTGCTCATATGGGATTAGTGTACGTGTTAAGTGATTCCTTGAACTCTATCATACTCGCAAGTGGCGAATGGTGGTAGCGGCTAGAAGAAGACTCAGTGAGGTATCAATGTTCAGAAATTCATTCTGAGTAGAGTTGTGAAGAGTTTTCAACAAACCCAAAAGGGGAGATGGTTGGGAAAAAATCCCTCAAGGTAAAATTGAAGTATTTTTGGGTTGATTATGTTTGTTGAAAAAGCAGGCTTCCATGGAGAATTGTTGAGTTCTTGAGAATTTCTTGGCAATCCATGTTGATAATGAATGATTACAATGTAATGGACGATCTAGAGGTGGTACAAAAGGGCATTACAAGGTGGCGCCGTTTCCTAGTGTTTGCCAAATTTTTGGGGTTCAATATTTGGAGTTTGGTGAGCATCACCAAAATAGGATTTCCAAAAAGATCATAATTTAATATGGAAAAGGCATGAATTTCTCGAAGATAGGATGCATGGTTTTAGAAATCGCGAAGACCAGAAGAATGGAGGTGGTGAGTCTTCGTGATTACGACAAGCTTCACGAATGATAGAGGCAGATGTGCATCGCGGCGGTGAAGGGCGTTGCAAGGGAGCTTCGCAGTGATGAAGGGAATTGCAAGGGAGCATTGCGGAGAAGGCGCGAAGGAATTGACGGAATGCTTCGCGATTACGACGAGCTCTGTGATCGGAAAATTTCCGTGGTGCTTCGCGATTTGGACAGAATTCCGAAGGAAACTTCGAAGCTTCAGGATTTGAGATGATGTGGCGTTGACTTCACGCAGAATGTTTGAGGGTCGGTGGAAGAGCCTATAAATAGAGGTCGACCTCGTCAAGAGAAGAAGAGAGAATTTTCAGAGAAAAAATATTTTTCTCTCATATTGCGAAGGTGGTTTGCGGAGCCATTGTGCTTCGCGAAAGAGGATCTTCACGGTGGCTATTGTAGCTCCGTGAAAGTTGTGAGCTCCGCGTTGGCTCAGTGAGATTCGTGAGGGAAGTTTCTCTGCAACGGCATGAGCATCGCGGGTGTGTTTCGCAAGAGAGATTCGGGAGAGTGCTTCGCGAAAAGTCAGGAGCTTTGTGAAGGCTTGTTTGAGCTTCGCGAAATTGGAAGCCTCGCGAAGTAGGGTACTTTGCGAAGGTAGTTGCCCAGTGGTCAGAGGCAAAGTGGAATTCATTGGTGGAAGAAAGTTGGACTTCAAAAAAGCATCTATCAAGAGTTGAAGATGCATTATTTCATGCAAATGAAGAGACTTACAGGTCTATAAACTGTGAGTGGATCCCTTCCAAGTGCAGTGAGCATTGGAAGATGAAGAAGGTGATCCTCTCCACCGGCAGTGATCCAGAGGGAGAGAAATAGGGAGTGACCCTTGGGAAAGCAGTGAGATGACTCTAAACCATGCAAAGGTAGTGAGACTGGGATAGAGTGACTGTACCCGAACATTGTAATCCACAACTAGTCATGTATAGTGTAATTTGGTATGACCGGAAACCTGCCGGCGTATTCTCCTTAGACTTAGCCATTAGCGGTGAACCAAGTAAAATTGCTATGTCATGTGCTTGCTTTACATTTTGTTTATATTGTGCAACATGAAAGAGAGAGAAGAGTGTTTGCTTAACAGTGAAGCAAGATCAGAACGAGCATTCATTTTAAATTAGTCATACCCTGATTCTCCCCACCACTCAAGGTATTTAGCCTTGTGGACCTATCAATTGGTATCGAAACCAGGTTGATATTAGTTTTTCTATGAATGGAGGACACTAATCATAGTGGGATTCCGATTTTCGACAGATGTAATTTTCATATATGGAAGAATCGAATGGAACAATATTTCAGATCTTTCCGAATGGATGTGTTTTCAGCAGCTATGAATAGTATCACAGCTGATATTACTAGTGGTGCATTATCAGAAGCTGAGCATAAAGAGTTGGATGCTGATTCCAAAGCAATCAATTCCATAGGGGGAGCCCTTTCCAATCCCATGTATACAAAGGTGATGTCATGAAAAACGTCACATACCATGTGGGAAAAGCTTTTGAATATTTATTAAGGGGATAAAAAAGTCAGAGAGGCAAAGATGCAAGTTGTGGAACAAGTATGAAGATCTAATAATGAACTTGAATGAGTCTGTTGATGCATTCTTTGACAGGGTAAATGTTGTGGTAGAAGACATGCGGGGTCTTGGAGAAATTATTGAAGATATAAAAATTGTGAAGCGCATATTGAGAAAATTTCCACCTTAGTTCAATCCGAAAGGTTACTGTTTTGGAAGATAAAGACCCAAAAGAACTGACATTGGATAACCTACACAACACTCTTGTTGCATATGAAATGAGAGACAATGATAACGAGACTGTGGAAAAGGGGATATCCAAAGAGGTGGCATTCAAGGCCATGAAAAAACTCACCACTGAAGATTCTAATGAATAAGAAGAGACAGATGAGGTGATGTCATTCCTTTCTTCAAATCTGCAAAGAGGAAGAGGAAATTTTAAAGGTAAACTTCCACTAGCATGCTTTCGATCTGGAAAGGTTGGTCATCTTGTGGCAAGAAGCCCCAAGAAATTTCAAAATAACGATGATGATGATGATGAAGTTGAAATTCCCAAGAAGAAGACTTC
This sequence comes from Viscum album, assembly GCA_963277665.1. Classification (NCBI taxonomy): domain Eukaryota; kingdom Viridiplantae; phylum Streptophyta; class Magnoliopsida; order Santalales; family Viscaceae; genus Viscum; species Viscum album. The sequence goes on from OY728121.1 coordinate 933,852,505, forward strand.
AGCGTTTGTGAAAGGGAATAAGCAATTCAGGAGAAATTTCATCATGAAAAAGAATCTTCTTTCACAGGAATTTGAAAGTTCAAATGAGTCTGAGGATGAAGTGGTTGAGGAGATCGAAAATTGTAAAGATCATAGGCAAAATGCTATGGTAGCGGTCATCGGTAGTTCTCAGGAAAATGAAGAAGTTGACGTTGAAGAAGAAGATGAAATTAAAGGGATTGTTGATAAAGAATCTGAATTGGATGTAGCTCTTGAGGATATAGATGTTTGAAGAGCCAAAGTGATGAAATCCAATAAAGTGGTTCGTGATGCCAAAATCTATATGAAACAATAGGATGAAGAAAAGACAGAACTATTAGAATAAATTGAAAGACTAAAATTCTCAACACTAGAGAGCAAAGAAAATAATGTTGAGAATAAGCTTAAAATTGAGGAACAAAAAATGGAAATTGATTGTTTGACTAACACAAGAATGGAGCAGGTCATACGTATCAAAGATCTTGAAGAAGAAGTGGTCAATCTGCGATGAAAAATGAAGGATCAAGAAAAACTCTTGACCCCCATTGTGATATCAGAAAAGTAGGCCATTCAAAAGACAGTGAAGATGAAAGAGGAGGATCGTAGTTCAGTAGGAGTGGAGCAGCAAGAAATCCCAAATGCTAAGGTTGATTCCGGGCATGATAAGAAATAAAAATCGGTGGCAGTTAATGTGAGACCGCAAGCACCCGTCCCAAAATTGAACGTTGATCTGGGCACAAAACAGAATTAGAATATTCAGAGATCCCAAAGGGAAAATCATAGTGCTGAAGTATCACGATGGAATGTATCATATATTAGCTGTTATTGCTGTGGGAAAATGGGAAATTCACAGTATGTGTGTTCCATAGCCAAGAGATATAGAAGGGAACAGGAATAGAGATGGCAGCCAAATAGAGAACAGTTTTCCAGAACATATTTTTAAGGACACTATTTTTTGTGCGGAGGATTTGGGCACATGGCTAGGTATTGTACTTCGACCATTCATTGAAATGTGCCAAAGCAGAATCAAAATGTTCACAAGAAGAAGGTCAATAAACCGACAGGTGAGTTAAAGATGCGGGATAGATTTGCGGCTTTGAAAGATGAGGCGGGTCCATCATACTCTGAGAAATAACAGAAGTATCAATCCATGCTGAGGGTGAAATAAATATTATGGACCAAGAAGAAGAAAAATGAGAGGGTTGTGGTGGAGGAGATTGCCCTTAAAGCATCAGATCGATATGATGTTTGGATCCTTGACAGTCGTTGCACATCCCACATGACGGGTAATAAGGATCTTGTTACAGGCATCAAATATGACAAAGAAGGAGTTGTCAAATTTGGATATGATGAAGGCCTGAAGATTGTTGGCTCAGGGAAAGACATGTTTTGGGGAAAAGAGATGAGACTTGTTGATTTCTTGGTAGTAGAGGGTCTTAGTCATAACATACTCAGTATCAGTCAACTATGTGACTTTGGGCACTCTATCAGATGTACCAAGAAGATGTTTGTTGTGAAAAGAAAAGATGGAGCAGCTGTTCTGCAGGGAAAAAGGCCAAAGGGAAATCTCAACCTTGTTGGTGGGGAAGAAGATACATGTCTTTTATCTAGAGAGGAAGAAAACCAGCTGTGGAATAAGCGACTTGGTCATCTATGCCAACCATCTATGGAGGATCTCGTAAAGTGTGATGCTGCTAGAGACCTTCCCAAACTATAACATGATCGCACTCATACGTGTGATGCTTGAAAACTAGAGAAGATCATCAGAAAGTCATCCGGGACAAAGGAACAGAAATCAACTAGAGTGCTTGAACTGGTTCATGTTGATGTATGTGGACCTATCTCACCACGAGCTATAAATGGGAAAGGTACAATGTTCTTTTCATTGATGACTACAGCAGAATGGCCGGGGAATTTTTCATTACCAATAAGACAGAGGTGTTTAGTTGCATAAAATAGTACAGGAGGGAATGAGAAAGGATGCTTGGGCAGAAAATTTTGATGTTCCGTAAAATAATGGTACAAAATTCACAAACACTCAAGTGGAAGAGTATCTTGAGAAACATGGGATAAGGCATCATGTTTCATCAGTAAGAGCTCCCCAACAGAATGGTGTGGTTTAATAGAGAAATCAGATCATCAACAACATGACCAGAACGATGGTTATTGAATAAGACCTACCAGAGAAATTTTGGAAGGAACCAGTGTTGACATCGGTCTATGTTTCAAATAGGTCTTTGTTGTGTCCGGAGCAAGGGAAGACTCCGTATGAACTGTGGTATGGAAAGAAGCCAAAATTGAAATACATTAGAATATTTGGAAGTATGTGTTTCATTCTAAACAAAGAAAATCAGAGGAAGATTGAGGCACGAGGAGATGTGGGGATATTCATTGGCTACTCAGGAAAAAGAAATGCGTATAAATGCTTCAACAAAAGGCTGGGAAAATTTATTGAGAGAAATGATGTCACTATAGTTGAAAATGAACAGAATACTCAATGACCCAGTGAACAATTTCTGGATGAAAGTGATGATGAAGTAAGCAACACAAGGGGAGCAGAAGTGGCAGAGGCTGACTCAGAAGAATATACTGATGATGAACAAGGATATGTCAAGTCTGTGTCTGCAAGGAAGCCAAAGAGTCGAACTGAAATTGATAGGCAGAATATCATTGGTGATCAGACAACACCAGTTCAGACTTGAAGAATGAAGTCATTACAGCGAACATCATTTTTATCTCAGGTGGAGCCAAAAATGTTTTTCTGATGCAGCTGAAGATGAGAACTGGGTTCAGGCTATGAATGAAGAGCATGATCAAATCGAGAAGAACCATACATGGGAGATTGTTTCGAGGCCATCAGACAAGAATGTCATCGGGACTAAATGGGTCTATCGCAAAAAGATGAATGAAGATGAAAATGTGATTTGAAACAAAGCACGACTAGTGTGCAAGGGATACACCCAGATAGATGGAATAGATGTAGATGAGACATTTCCACCAGCTGCAAGGATGGAGACAATCAGATTATTTTTTTCCATTGCAGTGCAAAGAAAGTTCAAAGTGTTTCAGATGAAGGTGAAATCTGAATTCCTGAATGGTGTTCTGGAAGAGGAAGTGTATATTGAGCAGCCCCATGGTTTTCTCATTCATGAGGATGAGAACAAAGTTTGCAGGCTGAAGAAGGCTTTGTATGGGATGAAACAAGCACCAAGGGCGTTGTACACATGGCTTGATCAGTACATGAAGAAGCTTGGTTTCCAGCAAGGGGGAGTTGATTAAAATATTTATTTCAACAACAATAGTACTCAAAGGATGATGGTGATGGTCTATGTTGATGACATAATATTTGGTGGATCAGATGATACTCAATGCAGACAGTTTTCAGAATTCATGAAAAATGAGTTTGAAATGTCAATGAATGGAGAGCTAAAATTTTTCCTTGGTCTACAAGTGACATAAGGAAGGAATGTAAAATTAATTTCTCAATCCAAATATGCCAAAAAGTTTTTAAGATGGTTTGGAAAATAAAATTACAAGGAGATGAAAACTCTGGTTGCTACCCGGATGAAATTATCAAAAGATGAGGATGGAAAGGCAGTTACTATCACAATATATAGGCTAATTATTGGATGTTTTTTGTACTTGACTGCGACAAGGCCTGATATTGTTTTCTCCACATGCCAAAAAGCGATATATCAGAGTAATCCGATGGAAATCCACATGCATGCACTGAAAATAATACTTTGGTATATCTAGGCCACAGTAGATTTCGGCTTGACATATACTGATAAATCTCAGACAAAGTTATTGGGATATACTGATGCAGACTGGGCCGGTTCAGCAGGTGATATGGAATCAACGTCAGGTAGTGATTTATATCATGGTGGATTGTGTATCTCATGGCTATGTAATAAGAAAGATTTCATTTTTTTTGAGCACCGCGGAAGCTGAGTATATTGCGGCCACTCAAGCAAGCACCCAACTATTATGGATGAAGCAGCAGCTTGAAGATATGGGAGTTGAAGTGAAGTCTCTGATCGGAATCCAGTTCGATAACACAAGTGCTATAAATCTCAGCAAAAATCTCGTCCATCACTCAAGGACAAAGCACATTGAGATCAAATATAATTTTACCAAGGAAAAAGTGGAGAAAGGGATTGTGAAGTTGGATTATGTGCCTACAGAGTTACAGGTTGTAGATATTCTGACAAAGGCTTTTCCAAAGGAAGCATTCGAAAGGCATTCACTGGCTCTGGGAGTTCAGTCGATTCCCCGCACTTAAAAGCGTGTTGATGTGAAATCCCCCCCCCCCCTCTCCCCGAGGTATGATGTGTTTTCCCTAATGTGCTGATATGTGTTCTCTACTATGTTACAGACTACAAAAGAGTTACCTTTGGGTTCGTTGACAAAGGTGGAGAAAATAGTGATTGTTCAAGGGGGGGACAGTGTGGCTTTACGAGAAATCATGACAGATATGGGGAGAAGCTGACCAGTGGAGCAGCCATATAGGGGGAGAAATGATAAAGGGGAGAGTATTAAATCATACGATGCTAGAAGTGATCGATCAAAGAATAGATATCACGATAGCTGAGGATCATGATAAAAACAGAAGAGTGATGTTGGAATGGTGTGAAAAGGTGTCTAGCTATACCAATTGGGATCAGTGTGGTTCAACAATTGGTATCAATTTATGAATTGGTATCAGGTTGGAATCGACAATTGGTGTTGGACCTGAAGTGATTCATTGATGAAAGATTCATACTACACTTCTTTCCCACGCCAATAATTGCTCAAATGGGCTTAGAGTACGTGTTAATTGATTCCTTGAACACAATCATAATCACAAGAGGCGAATGGTGGTTGCGGCTGGAAGAAGACTCAGTGATGTATCAAAGTGAAGGAAACCATTCTGAGTATAGTTGTGAAGAGTTGTCAACAAACCCAAAGGGGGAGATTGTTGGGCAAAAATTTCTGAAGGTAACATTGAAGTATTTTTTGGTTGATTGTGTTTGTTGACAAAGCAGGTTTCCATGGAGAATTGTTGAGTTCTTGAAAATTTGTTGACAATCCTTGTAGACAAAGTACAATGACAAAGGAATGGACGATCTAGAGGCGGTACAAAAGGGAAGTATAAGGTGGCGTCGTTTCTTAGTGTTTGAAAAATTTTTGGGGCCCAATATTTGGAGTTTGGTGAGCATCGCGAAAATAGGATTTCAATGAAGATCATAATTTAATATGGCAAAGGCATGAATTTCTCGAAGATAGGATGCATGGTTTGGAAATTGCGAAGACGAGAAGAATGGAGGCGATGAGTCTTCACGATTACAACAAGATTTGCGAACGACAGAGGCTAAAGCGCATCACGGCGGTGAAGGGCGTTGCAAGGGAGCATCGTTGCGATGAAGGGAATTGCGAGGGAGCTTCGAGGAGAATGTGAGAAGGAATTGATGGAATGTTTCGCGATTACGATGAGCTCTACGATCGGAAAATCTCTGTGGTGCTTCACAATTTGGACAAAATTCCGACGTAAACTTCGGAGCTTTGTGATTTGAGATAACGTGGCATTTACTTCGTGCCGAAAGTTCGAGGGTCGGTTGAATCGACTATAAATAGAGGCCCACCCCCTAGAGAGAATAAGATATAATTTTTAGAGAAAATATTTTTCTCTCATATTGCGATGCTGGTTCGCGGAGCCAATGTGCTCCGCGAAAGAGGAGCTTCGTGGTGGCTATTGTAGCTCCGTGAAATTTGTGAGCTCCGCATTGGCTCAGTGAGCTTCGTGAGGGAAGTCGCTCTACAACGGCTTGAGCATCGCGGGAGTGCTTCGCGAGAGTGCTTCGCGAGAGAGCTTCACGAAAAGGTAGGAGCTTTGTGAAGTCTTGTTTGAGCTTTGTGAAATTGGAAGCCTTGCGAAGTAGGGTACTTTGTGAAGGTACTTTCCAAAGGTAGTTGCCCAGTGGTCAGAGGAAAAGTGGTATTCATCAGTGGATGAAAGTTGGACTTTAACAGATCATCTATCAATAGTTGAAGATGCATTATTTCATGGAAATAAAGAGACCTACAGGTCTATAAACTGTGAGTGTATCCCTTTCAAATGCATTGAGCATAGGAAGAGGAAGAAGGCGATCCTCTCCACAATTAGTGAGCCAAAGAGAGTGAAATAGGGAGTGACCATTGGGAAAGCAGTGAGCTAACCCTAAACCTTGCAAAGGCAGTGAGCCTGGGACAGAGTGACTGTACCCGAACATTGTAATCCACAGCTAGTGAAGTATAGTGGAATTTGGTACGACCGGCAATGAAGGGCGTTGCAAGGGAGCATCGCGGCGATGAAGGGCATTGCGAGGGAGTATCGCAGCGAAGGTGCAAAGGAATTGACAGAATGTTTCACGATTATGACGAGCTCTGCGATCGGAAAATTGTCGTGGTGCTTCGCGATTTGGACAGAATTCCGACGGAATCTTCGGAGCTTTGCGATTTCAGATGACGTGGCGTTGACTTTGCCCAGAATTTTCGAGGGTCGTTGGAGTCACCTATAAATAGAGGCTGACCCCCTCGAGAGAAGAAGATAGAATTTTCAGAGAAAATATTTTTCTCTCTTATTGCGAAGGTAGTTAGTGGAGCCAGTGTGATTTGCGAAAGAGGAGCTTCACAACAGCTATTGTAGCTCCGTGAAAGTTGTGAGCTCTGCATTGGCTCAGTGAGCTTCATGAGGGACGTTTCTCTGCAACGGCTTGAGCATCGCGGGAGTGCTTCGTGGGAGTGCTTCAAAATAGAGCTTCGCGAAAAGGAAGGAGCTTCATGAAGGATTGTTTGAGCTTCGCGAAATTGGAAGCCTCGTGATGTAGGGTACATTGCGAAGGTGATTTCTATAGGTAGTTTCCCAGTGGTCAGAGGAAAAGTGGTATTCATCAGTGGATGAATGTTGGACTTCAACAGAGAATCTATCAATAGTTGAAGATGCATTATTTCAGGAAAATAAAGAGACCTATAGGTCTATAAACTTTGAGTGGATCCCTTCCAAATGCAGTGAGAATATTAAGAGGAAGAAGGTGATCCTCTCCATCGGGAGTGAGCTATAGAGAGAGAAATAGGAAGTGACCCTTGGGAAAGTAGTGAGCTGACCCTAAACCTTACAATGGTAGTGAGCCTGGGACAGAGTGACTGTACACGAACATTGTAATCCACAGCTAGTGAAGTATAGTGGAATTTGGTATGACTGGAAACCTGTCAGCATTGCTCCTTGGACGTAGCCCTTAGCGATGAACCAAGTAAAATTGATGTGTCATGTGCTTTCTTTACTTTGTATTTATATTGTGCAACAGTAAAGAGAGAGAAGATCGTATTGATTAACAGCGAAACAATATCAGAACGGGCATTCATTTTAAATTAGTCATACCCTGATTCACCCCCCCTCTTAGGGTATTCAGCCTTGTGGACCTAAAAATTGGTAACAGAGCCAGGTTTATATTAGTTTTTCTATCAATGGAGGCCACTAATCATATAGGGATTCCGATTTTCGACAGATGTAATTTTCAGATATGGATGAATCGAATGAAACACTATTTCTAATCTTTGGGAATGGATGTGTTTTCAACAGCTATGCATGGTATCACAGCTGATATTACTAGTGGTGAATTATCAGAAGCTGAGCATAAAGAGTTGGATGCTGATTCCAAAGCAATCAATTCCATAGGGGGAGCCCTTTCCAATCCCATATATACAAAGGTGATGTCATTCAAAACGTCACATACCATGTGGGAAAAGATTTTGAATATTTATGAAGGGGATAAAAAAGTTAGAGAGGCAAATATGAAAGTGTTGTAGAACATGTATGAAGATCTGAGAATACACTCGAATGAGTCTGTTGATGCATTCTTTGATAGGGTAAATGATGTGGTAGAAGACATGCGGGGTCTTGGAGAAAGTATCGAAGATATAAAATTTGTGAAGTGCATATTGAGAAAAATTCCACCCCGGTTCAGTCCGAAAGTTTCTATTTTGGAAGATAAAGACCTAAAAGAACTGACATTAGATAACCTGCACAACACTCTTGTTGCATATGAAATGAGAAACGATGAAAATGAGACTGTGGAAAAGGGGAAATCAAAAGAGGTGGCATTCAAGGCCATGAAGAAACTCACCATTGATGATTCTAATGAAGAAGAAGAGACAGATGAGGTGATGACATTCCTTTCTTCAAATCTGCAAAGAGGAAGAGGAAATTTTAATGGTAAACATCCACTAGCATGCTTTCGATGTGGAAAGGTTAGTCATCTTGTGGCAAGATGCCCCAAGAAATTTCAAGATAACGATGATAATGATGATGAAGGTGAAATTCCCTTGAAGAAGACTTCGGAAATTGTGAAAGGGAAGAAGCAATTCAAGAGAAATTTCTTCACGAAAAAGAATCATATTTCACAAGAATTTGAAAGTTCAGAGGAGTATGAGGATGAAGAGGTTGAGGAGTTTGAAAAATTTAAAGATCATAGAAAAAATGCTATGGTAGCGGTCGTCGGTTGTTCTCAGAAAAATGAAGAAGTTGACGCTGAAGAAGAAGATGAGATTGAAGGGAGAGTTGATATGGAAGCCGAATTGGAAGCATATCATAAGGAGATAGATGTTTGGAGAGCCAAAGCGAAGAAATACAATAAAGTGGTTCGTGATTCCAAACTCTATATTCAACAAAAGGATGAAGAAAAGTCAGAACTGTTAGATGAAATTGAAAGACTAAAATCCTCAACACTAGATAGCTCAGAAAATATTGTTGAGTATAAGCTTAAAATTGAGGAGTAAAAGAAGGAAATTGATTGTTTGACTAACACTGGAAAGGAGAAGGTCAGACGTATCAATGATCTTGAAGAAGAAGAGGTCAGTTGGTGACGAAAAATGAAGGATCAAGGAAAACTCTTGACCCCCAATGTGATATCAGAAAAGCAGTCCATTCAGAAGACAGAGATGATGAAAGAGGAGGCTCGTAGTTCAGCAGGAGTGGAGCTGCAAGAAAGCTCAAATATTATGGTTGATTCAGGGCATGATAAGAAACAAAAATCGGTGGCAGTTAATTTCAGACCGAAAGAACCCGTCCCGAAATTGAAGGTTGACTTGGGCACAAAACAGAATCAGAATATTCAGAGACCCCAAAGGGAAAATCGTAGTGCTGAAGTATCATGAAGGAATGTATCCTATATCAGGTGTTATTGCTGTGCGGAAATGGGACATTCACAGTATGTATGTTCCATATCCAAGAGATATAAAAGGGAACAAGAATAGAGATGACAGCCAAACAGAGAACTTTTTTCCAGAACAAATTTTGAAGGAAACTGTTTTTGGTGCGGAGGATTTGGGAACATGGCTAGGTACTATACTTTGACCATTCAGAGAAATGTGCCAAAGAAGAATCAAAATATTTTCAAGCATTAGGTCAATAAAATTAAAGGTGAGTTAAAAATATAGAATAGATTTTCAGCTTTCCAAGATGAGGCTGGTCAATCATACTCTGAGAAAGAACAGAAGTATCAATCCATGCCGAGAGTGAAAGAAAATGTATGAACCAAGAAGAAGAAAAATGAGAATGTCGTGGTAGAGGAGATTTCCCTTAAAGCATCATATCAATCTGGTGTTTGGATCCTTGACAGTGGTTGCACATCCCACATGAAGGGTAATAAGGATCTTGTTATAGGCATCAAATATGTCAATGAAGGAGTTGTCAATTTTGGAAATGATGAATGCCTGAAGATTGTTGGCTCAGGAAAAGCCATGTTTGGGGGTAAAGAGATGAGACGTGCTGATTTCTTGGTAGTAGAGGGTCTTAGTCATAACTTACTTAGTGTCAGTCAAATATGTGACTTTGGGAACTCTATCTGATTTACCATGAAGATATGTGTTGTGAAAGGAAAAGATAGAGAAGCTGTTCTGCAGGGAAAAAGGTCAAAGGGAAATCTCTACCTTGTAGGTGGGGAAGAAGATACTTGTCTTTTATCCATAGAGGAAGAAAACCAGTTGTGGCATAAGTGACTTGGTCATCTATGACAACCATCTATGGAGGATCTCATAAAGTGTGATACTGCTAGAGACCTTCCCAAACTATCACGTGATCGCACTAATACGTGTGATGCTTTCCAACAAGGGAATATCATCAGAAAGACATAAATGCCAAAGGAACAGAAATAAACTAGAGTGCTCGAAATGGTTCATGCTGATGTATGTGGACCTATCTCACCACGAGCTATAAATGGGTAAAGGAACTTTATTCTTTTCATTGATGATTACAGTATAATGGCCTGAGAAGTTTTCATTACCCATAAGACAGAGGTGTTTAGTTGCGTAAAACAGTACAGGAGGGAATCATAAATGATGCTTGGGTCGAAAATTTTGTTGTTCCGTATAGATAACAGTACAGAATTCGCAAACAGTCAAGTTGAAGAGTATCTCGAGAAACACAGGGTATAGAATCATGTTTCATCAGTAAGAACTCCCCAACAGAATGGTGTGGTTGAAAGAAGAAATCGGATCATCAACAACATGACTAGAACGATTCTTATTGACAATGACCTACCAGAGAAATTTTGGATGGAAGCAGTGTTGACATCGGTCTATAATTCAAACAGGTCTATGTTGTTTCCGAATCAAGGGAAGACTCCGAATGAACTATGGTATGGAAAGAATCCAACGTTTAAATACATTTGAATCTTTGGAAGTAAGTGTTTCATTCTCAACAAAGAAAATCATAGGAAGTTTGAGGCACAAGGAGATGAGGGGATATTCCTTGGCTACTCAGGGAAAAGAAAAGCGTATAAATGCTTCAACAAAAGGCTGGGAAAATTATTGAGGGAAATGATGTCACTATTGTTGAAAACGAACAGAATACTCAACGACCCAGTGAACAATTTCTGGACGAATGTGATGATGAAGTAAGCAACACAAGGGGAGAAGAAGTGGTAGAGGCTGACTCAGAAGAAGATACTGATGATGAATAAGGAAGTGTCAAGTCTATGTCTTCAAGGAAGCCAAAGAGTCGAACTGAAATTGATATGTAGAATATCATTGGTGATCAGACAGCTCCACTTCAGACTCGAAGAATGAAGTCAATACAGAAAACATCGTTTTTATCTCAGGTGGAGCCAAAATGTATTTCCGAAGCAGCTGAAGATGAAAACTGGGTTTAGGCTATGAATGAAGATTTTGATCAAATCGAGAAGAACCAGACATGGGAGATTGTTTTGAGGCCAGCAGACAAGAATTTCATCGGGACTAAATGGGTCTATCGCAACAAGATTAATGAATATGGAACTGTGATTCGAAAAAAAGAATGACTAGTGTGCAAGGGATACTCCCAAATAGAGGGAATAGATGTATTTGAGACATTTGCAGTAATTGCAAGGCTGGAGACAATAAGATTATTTTTGGCCATAACAGTGCAAAGAAAGTTCAAAGTGTTCCAGATGGATGTTAAATCCGCATTCTTGAATGGTGTTCTGGAATAGGAAGTGTATATTGAGTAGCAAGATGGTTTTCTCATTCATGAGGATGAGAACAAAGTTTGCAGGCTGAAAAAAGCTTTTTATGGGCTGAAACAAGCACCAAGGTCATGGTACTCACGGCTTGATCAGTACTTGAAGAAGCTTGGTTTCCAGCGTGGTGGAGTTGATTACAATATTTATTTCAACAAAAATAGTACTTAAAGGATGATGGTGTTGGTCTATGTCAATGACATAATATTTGGTGGATTAAATGAAGCTCAGTGCAGACAGTTTTAGGAATTCATGAAAAATGAGTTTGAAATGTCAATGATTAGAGACCTAACATTTTTCCTTGGTCTACGAGTGACACAAGGAAGGAATGAAACATTCATTTCTCAATCCTAATATTCCAAGGAGGTGTTAAGAAGTTTCAGCATGGAAAATTCCAAGGCGATGAAAAATCTGGTTGCTACCTGGATGAAATTATCAAAAGATGAGGATGGCAAGAAATTTAATATCACAGAATACACGAAAATTATTGGATGTTTGTTGTACTTGACTGCGATAAGGCCTGATATTGTATTTTCCACATGCCAAGAAGCGAGATATCAGAGTAATCCCAAGGAAATCCTAATTATTTCAGTGAAAAGCATACTTCGGTATATCCAGGGCACAATGGATTTCAGCTTGACATATACTGATAAATCTCAGACAGAGTTATTAGGATATACTGATGCAGACTGGGCCGGTTTAGCAGATGATAGGAAATCCACGTTAGGTGGTGCTTTCTATTTTGGTGGATTGTGTATTTCATGGCTAAGCAAGAAGAAAGATTGCATTTCGTTGAGCACCGCGGAAGCTGAGTATATTGGGGCCACTCAAGCATGCACCCAACTATTATGGATGAAGCAGTAGCTTGATGATATTGGAGTTGAAGTGAAGTCTCCGATCATAATCCAGTGCGATAACCCAAGTGCTACAAATCTCAGCAAAGATCTCGTCCATCACTCAAGGAGAAAGCACATTGAAATAAAATATCATTTTATCATGGAAAAAGTGGAGCAAGGGATTGTGAAGTTGGAGTATGTGCCTACAGAGTTACAGGTTGCAGATATTCGGACAAAGGACTTACCCAATGAAGCATTTGGAAGGCATCGACTGGCTCTGGGAGTTAAGTCGATTCCCCGCACTTAAAAGCGTGTGGATATGAAACCCCCCCTCTCCCCAAGGTATGATGTGTTTTCCATAATGCGCTGATATGTGTTCTCTAATATGTTATAGACTACAAAGGAGTGACCTTTGGGTTTGTTGAAAAAGGGGGAGAAAATAGTGATTGTTTAAGGGGGGGATAGTGTGGCTTTACGAGAAATCATGACAGATATGGGGAGAAGCCGACCAGTGGAGCAGCCAGATAGGGGGAGAAATGAGATAGGGGTAGAGTATTAAATCAGACGATGCTAGAAGTGATTGATCAAAGAATAGATATCATGACAGTTGAGGATCATGATAAAAGCAGAAGAGTGATGTTGGAATGGTGTGAAATGGTGTCCAGCTATCACCAATTGGGATCAGTGTGGTTCAACAGTTGGTATCAATTTCTGAATTGGTATCAAGTTGGAATCGACAATTTGTGTTGGACATGAAGTGATTCATTGCTGAACTTTTCCTACTACTATTGTTTCTCATGCCGAGCATTGGTCATGTGGGCTTAGAGTACGTGTTAAGTGATTCCTTGAATGCTATCATAATCACAAGAGGGGAATGGTGGTAGCAGCTGGAAGAAGACTCAGTGAGGTATCAAAGTGCTGAAAATCATTCTGAGCAGAGTTGTGAAAAGTTGTCAACAAACCCAAATGGGGAGATTCTTGGGCAAACATCCCTCAAGGTAACATTGAAGTATTTTTGGGTTGATTGTGTTTGTTGAAAAAGCAGGTTTCCATGGAGAATTGTCGATTTTAATGAGAATTTGTTGACAATCCTTGTTGACAAACAACGATGACAAAGGAATGGACGATCTGGAGGTGGTACAAAAGGGTAGTACAAGGTGGCGTTGTTTCCTAATGTTTGCCAAATTTTTGGGGTCCAATATTTGGAGTTTGGTGAGCATCGCGAAAATTGGATTTCCATGAAGATCATAATTTAATATGGAAATGGCATGAATTTTGTGAAGATAGGATGTATGGTTTGGAAATCGCGAAGACCAGAAGAATGGAGGCGGTGAGTCTTCGCGATTATGACAAGCTTCGCGAACGACAGAGGCTGAAGCGCATCGCGGAGGTGAAGGGCGTTGCAAGGGAGCATCGCGGCGATGAAGGGCATTGCAAGGGAGCTTCGCGGCGAAGGTGTGAAGGAATTGACAGAATGTTTCACGATTACGATGAGCTCTACGATAGGAAAATCCCTGTGGTGCTTCGCGATTTGGACAAAATTCCGACGTAAACTTCTGAGCTTTGTGATTTGAGATGACGTGGCGTTGACTTCACGCAGAATTTTCGAGGGTCGGTGGAATCTCCTATAAATATAGGCCCACCCCCTCGAGAGAAGATGAGATAATTTTTAGAGAAAATATTTTTCTCTCGTATTGCGATGCTAGTTTGCGGAGCCAATGTGCTTCACGAAAGAGGAGCTTCGCAGTGGCTATTGTAGCTCCGTGAAAGTTGTGAGCTCCGCGTTGGCTCAGTGAGCTTCGCGAGGGAAGTTGCTCTGCAATGGCTTGAGCATCGCGGGAGTGGTTCGCGAGAGTACTTCGCGAGATAGCTTCAAGAAAAGGCAGGAGCTTCGTGAAGGCTTGTTTGAGCTTCGCGAAATTGGAAGCCTCACGAAATAGGGTACGTTGTGAAGGTACGTTCCAAAGGTAGTTGCCCAGTGGTCAGAGGCAATGTGGTATTCATCAGTGGATGAAATGTGGACTTCAACATAGCATCTATCAACAGTTAAAGATGCATTATTTCATGAAAATGAAGAGACCAACAGGTCTATAAACTGTGAGTGGTTCCCTTTCAAGTGCAATGAGCATATGAAGAGGAAGAAGGTGATCCTCTCCACCGGTAGTGAGCCAGAGAGAGTGAAATAGGGAGTGACCCTTTGGAAAGTAGTGAGCTAACCCTAAACCTTGCAAAGGTAGTGAGCCAGGGACAGAGTGACTGTACCCGAACATTGTAATCCACAGCTAGTGAAGTATAGTGGAATTTGGTTCGACCGGCAACCTGTAGGCGTATGCTCCTTGGACGTAGCCCTTAGCGGTGAACCAAGTAAAATTGATGTGTCATGTGCTTTCCTTACATTCTGTTTATATTGTGCAACAGGAATGAGAGAGAAGAGTGTTTTTCTTAACAGCAAAACAAGATCAGAACATGCATTCATTTTAAATTTTTCATACCCTGATTCACCCCCCCTCTCAGGGTATTCAGCCTTGTCGACCTAAAAAAAATAAATTCCCAAATGGTATAAATTTTATTGTCTGATGATATTAAAATCCTATATCATCTATGCTTCTTATTGGAGTCATTTTTGGTTGTTTTTAAGTGGGGTTGGAATTTATTAAAAATTAATATTTCTTATAATTCCATAGGTGGCCCTCTTCTACCTTATAAAAAGGCACCACCTCCCTCTCCTCCTCACAACACGTTGAGCATTCAAGTTCAGCCAACCCCTACCAATTTCTCTTATCCACTTCCCTAGAAAAATCCTAGAGGTCCCGGTCTTCTTCAAAGGCCAATCATAGTTCCCTAAGAGGATATTTCTAAGAGGTGTGTCGAAGAAGAGGTAATATCTGTTACCAATTATTTCAAATTTATTTCTTCTTATAATTCTTCATCTATAGTTTTTTCATTATGAAGTAATAACATAAATATCACTAATATAATTATATATTATTATAAATATGAAACAACCATATTTTACCTTCTATCCATCCTACAGAAAATGAAATCACTGCGCGTGCGTACGTATGGAATACCGTCTCCACACCGTGGTGTAATCTGTTTTCCACCACCACCTTACGTGGATTGGTATAATGGTGTAAAGAATAACTATATATGATTATTGTAAAGTGATATTGATTATGAAATATTCTACATACACTTAAATACAATTCCATGATCATGGGAATGATATCATCGCTCGTGCGTACGTACGGCCTACCGTCTCCACGATGTGATGCGACTCGTTCTACTTGGTCTTCATTTAATAATGATTATATAAATGAATTAAATGTGTAATTATGATATTTTTTACACTAATAAAATTCTTTAAATGAAGTATCTATAACCTTAAAATAATAATAAGAATTTATTCGACAAAACACACTTAAGAACATAAAGCAATAAACAGCCGAATAACAAGTAGAAATGAAATATTACTAATAATAAGATAATTATATGACCGTATATGATATCATAACAATGAGTATGATTCTGGAATAATTCAATGACATTATTTAAATCATTATAAAGGAGTTTCAGACACATACAATGCATATCAGACCTAAGGTATGGGAAAATCTCGCAATCTCATTTTTATCCGAGATTGTTTATACTTCAGAATTTACTGGGGAATATTTATCATCCACATCCATGTTTCATCAATATGTAATATAATTTCTATCCTCCTACAATTTTTTAAATACAACTTTACAGTTTTGTGATATTTTATTAATAGATATGAAAGGAATATTTTTTTGTTTTTAGTACAAGGATCTTTTTGACTTTTTCTTACAATGTACGAGAAGAATGTTTTTTAACTTATATGGAATGAATGGATATTTATGATTTCATATAAAAATTATTCCATGAATCTTCCTTTACATGTTTTCATGTTTATTTTTAATCTACTTCTTTTAGTTTAAGATTACATGACATGTTTAGAAAAGAAAAAATGTTTTTGAAGTAAAAAAGGATATTTTCCTCAAGAATGGTGTTCATGTGTTTTATCAAAATTATTTTCCATCTAAGATAATATAGGATTATGTTTCTATCCCTATTTTTAAATTAATTTGATTATTTTATGATGGAATTAATTTAATGATGCCCTTTTATCTTATATGGATTATGATATGATGGAATGTTGTTTAAGATTCCCATTTTTACTACATGGGTTATGTGATGATGTATGATTTATGATTTTCTGGCACACATAAGAATGGTTACATTATTAGATGGCTGAGACCTATATCTCCCTCCAATTCATTGGGTAAATATTTATTTCTCATTAGATAGACATGGCTAGAATGAGAAGTTAATCTGGTTCCGTGATACATGACTAGAATGAGGAGTGAACTCGGTTCAGTGATGGAATTTCTCCGCTATGATAGTCTTGGAAATGAGTCTTGACTAAAATGAAATGATTTTCTATCATTATGTGTTTATGACACAAAGTTTCATGTTTTATGTTATGATTACTGGGATTACATGTCACCACTATGATTTATCCCATGTTTTGATATTATGATATCTTTTGCAGGTTAAGATATTCAAAATGTTATGTTCTTATTAATATGATATGATTGATATATATTTTGTTTACCCTTACTGAGAATTTCAGCTCACCCTTTTGAATATTTTCTTTTCCCTAGGTCAGGAAGAAGGTTATTAAGTAGGATATGCCAAAAAGTGAGTCTAGATATGATAAAATAAATGAGAGAAAATGTAAAAGATTTATGAACCAGTTGTTAATGTTTCCCAGTTTCTAATGACACTATACCTATATAGTCCTTTCATGGTTTTGTTATATGTTTTAATAAGTGAGCTTCAATTTTTAAGTAATAACAATGTATGTAAAGTATGGGTCGTTATAAATCCAATGCCTCATTTCAACCAATTCATTTAATTTTCCTTTAGAAAATCTTATGTAGACATATGACATAAAATTATTTTATATTCTCTACAGTAGGAAGATAAAATAAAATGAAAATAACTATAAAAAATAACTATTCATTTAAACAATAAAATTTAAAAAAAATTATACAGAAAATATTAAACTAACTAATTGTTTTTTTAAATAATAAAAATATAATAATTATGAAAATCAACCTCCTATAAATAATTAACAGATAAAAAACATAGAAAATAATTAAATTATATAAATAATAAATGAATTACATTATAATTCATTTTCGTGAATTATTTATTTATTCAAATTAACGATTTTAAATAATAACATAGAATTAATTAATTTCATTTAAAAAAATGGAAAAGTTAAATTGATTTAACTAAACATAAATTGAAATAAAAACTTAATATAATATTTTAAAATAAAAATAATAAATAATAAACTCAATTTTAGGAAGACCTATAGTCACAACATATAACTATGTCATTTATTATTTTAACACTAATGTATCAATAATTATTAATTATTCAATTAAAATATTGTTCTATCCAATAAAAGGGAAGTATGTAATACATTTTATGTTATGAATTAGTACTAAAATTTATCTATATCAAATCTCCAACAATATGGTTTTTCATATCATCACCAAAAAAGTCAAATAGAGGGGAATGAGATAAATCATATGTTTGGAATACTTGGATTCCCTAGTATTTTTTTCCAAAATGATTTCCCCCTTGGATTTCATCAACAATTGAAAATAATATACCCTCATGAAATTAAATTTCTTGTAATTTAGAAAATAGATTCCTATTAAAAAAATAATTGAACCTAAAACATCCAATTCAAATTAATGACATTTCAATTTTCATTCAACTGAAACTCTAATCTTCTCTTTTACTTCAAGAAATCCAACTCACAAAAATTACAATCAAATAGTTTAAACAATCTATTTCGATGAAAAAATTGAATAAATTTAAATGAGAATAAATAACTCATCCCACAATATAATGAAAAAGTTAATTAGTTAAACCTGGATTAACATTTTCATATAGTAATTATTTTGAATGAAGATTATATGTTTTTTAATCTTAATTAAATTATTTAATAGAAATTAATGTGGAAAACATTATCATAATTTTTTTCCAAAGTAAATTACCTTTCAATAGGGTAATGAAAAATTAATCAATCAATTATATAGAATGGATAATACAGTTTTAATGTCCTAAATTTTGGTACACAACATTCAATCATTAGAAAAATTTAAACCATTGTAAATTATTTATTAAAAATTTAATAACAATCAAATGTGAACATTTTTTTGAGATGTTTTCTATAAGCTCTAGTTGTGATA
Organism: Viscum album; assembly: GCA_963277665.1. Lineage (NCBI taxonomy): Eukaryota > Viridiplantae > Streptophyta > Magnoliopsida > Santalales > Viscaceae > Viscum > Viscum album. Next base: position 933,871,162 of record OY728121.1, read on the forward strand.
CATATTATCATAGTGAAATATGATATCCCCAACACTTAATGTAACTATTTTTCCCATAGTTAATTTTAAAAAGAAGAAACATGTTTATTTAGTTTTAAGATATCAAGACAGATTTGAGAATTCATTAAATTAAAATCATGTTCAAAAAGGGTTACATGAAAGCTAAATGTAGTTTTCCCACACAATAGAATAAATAAAATAAAATTTCAGCATTAAAATAAGTATTAAAACTTCTTATCAATTAAAATATTCATCTAAAAATTACTTTTTTTATATCATGTAATTTCAAGGAAGTGTGCTGAAAAAGTTTTATCAATGATAAAAATTATTCAGCACTAAAAGACATGCCGAAATAATTCACTTAATGGCACCAACCATAATATTTATGTATAGAATGATCAATAATAAAAAATAATCCACTTTTAATTAGTTTTATGATATTTTTATTATATCAAAAAATAAATAATTAGAAATAATGTGCAAGAAAATTAGAAATGTTTTAATGAAAAAATCTCCAAAAAGGAAGCATTATTCCATTTTAGATCTAGTAAAATGTCCCCACCTTATTTACTTTTATAATTTCCCTATTATCATCACGATAAATCCAAAAAATGAAAACAAAATAACATTTGATTCAAGAATTTTTGTCTCATGTTAAATGAAATCATAAGTATTAAAACTAGTTATTGAATAATATCTCTCTTTCTTGTAACTTATGTTGATTAGTGCTAAATATATGACATTTTCTTCAATATGATGAAAAAATGAAGAGAAGCACAAAATGGATTGCTCATGTTGAAAAATAGGAAAAGATACATCCATTATGCTCACAGTATTCCCCTATGAAGAAACATTGAAAATAAAAAAAATATTATAACACCATAAAAGATTATTACCATAACAAAATCTTTTTCCCAATATAAAATAAAAATATAAGGGATGATGAAAACGTTTTAATATAATAGGAGGAACTCCTCCCCTTGAAATTTATTATCAGATAATTAATTTTTTTCTAATTCCCTTTAACAAAAAATTGATCAACCATCCCATTACCTCGAATCTATACATCTATAAATAGAAAAATGGGAGTCATAATAAAATGTCCTTTCAATTTAGAAAAAAATTAACTCGTAAAAGCTTCATCAAGGATTTGTATAAAAACACTTTATCTCAAATCATAATCACATTATTCAAAATCATCTTATAATGAGAATCATTAGTTTTATCCATAAAAATACTTTCATTTTCTTATGAATTATTTCTTATCTTCTCATAATCATATATACACAACATTCCCTCTTTTATATCATCAAAAATGAACATTAAACAATTTAAGATCTCAAAAAGTATTATTCACAACATATATAGGAATATGAAATGCACTCCTATGGACTATACAATATGGTGGTATCTCTATTGGAGTTTTATGTGGTGTTATATACACCAAAATGGAATCCTCAATCCTTATGCTCTAGTTTTACATTTTAGATTAAGATAATTTTCATGAATATGAATAATATCTCTATTTTAATCTTTATCCATCCCAGTCTTTTTAGGGTGATAGGCTATAGACACCTTATTCCTTACCCCATATCTTTTCATCAAAGTCTATAAAGTTTTATTATAGAAATTTGTCCCCTTGTATATGAGAATATATCCAAGAATTTGAAATCAACAAAAAATATTTTTCATAAAAAAACTAGGATAACACTTCAGAATAATATATTCTCGTTGTAATAGATTCAATCTATACTGAAAAATAATCATGTGAAATAATAATTTACAATTATCCAAACGAATTAGTAAAATTTATCATAAAATTCATTCCATAAACATCAAACACATAAAAAATAACATAGGTTGTTTAGTAATATCCTTTAATTGAGAAATATTTCGTAGAAACTGAAAATATATAAGAGTATTAAAATATATCTGAGAGTGCTCCAAAATTTTGGGCTAATAAAATCAGTATTATATTTCCTTTTATAAATTACCATATTGTCTGATGTGTCCACCACAACTCAAACTATGGTAAAATTTAAAAAATCGAGTAATTTTTGAATTTTGAATAGATCTCTATAGAATCTGGTCACATTTAAAATACCATTAATAAGGAACATTCTAGACATATTTCCTTGAATAAAAAATAATTCTAGTAACCTTTTTCTATAAAAATTACTACAGAACAATTTTAGTAGCTAATAAATTCACAATATTTTAAAAACATGGCCTTTTGTCAAACATAGTATAATATTACTTCTCCTCGTAAAATCACACATTAATAGGTTCTACAAAATAATTATCATGAAAAAATTCATCTGGTTTTATACTCAAATAATCTATCTAAGTGTTCATGATTCCATTTCAATATTTATTGTTTTATCAAATTCTTGTACAAACAAAATCTATATATCCATCCTAGATTTTGATTCTATCTTCTTCATGAGATATTATATAGAAAAATAATTAGTCGAAACCACAACTATGGATCCCAAAAGTTAACATTTAAAATTATTATGATAAATGATAATAGATATCAATTTATTATCAGTTGTAATGTAATCAGATTGAGAAACATCTAGATTAAAAAATTCATAAGCAATTACATAATACTTCCTATCCACTCTATGCCCGAGGTCATCCCCTTTAGGAATATCTGAAGCATTAGTAATAAAATAAAAAGGAAAAATCCAATCACGTTGTTGGACTATTGGGTGGGGCATAGGTATATGTTTGAGTTTATTTAAGATTAAAATAAATTATAATTAAAGACAAAATATACTACTTTCGACAGTAATCATGCGAAAGGAAAATAAGTCTAATTGAAATAATTTATAATTATCCTATTCAACCCATCATTTCCAAGAAATGATTTGATATCCCTTACAGTATTTGGATGATGGAGTGAGGAGATGATTTCAACCATAGATTTTTTTACCAGATGTCCATTCTCAGAGGCTTCACGATCGAGAAAAATTCCACCATTAACTAAACAAATGAAAATTTCAAATGTTTAAAGAAATGTTATTCTTAATTAAAAAACTAAGAACATATCATAAAATCCATATAAATCTCTCAATAAATGGACCATAAAATGTATATTATCCCATAAACACTCAAAAAAATTCATCAATAAATTAGAAACAATGTTAAGCATTCATCATTGGAAGGTGGACAGAGAATTAGAATATTTAAATGGAATTATTGAATTAGAAAAGGTACTTAAAGAAGATATGGGTGTTTTTTTGGAATATTGTTCTAGAGATATATGAATCTATGAGTATCTAGAAAAACAATATACGAGTAAACAATGGTATTTAACATTCAAACATTCAATTATTTGATAAATAAATAGAAAGGGAATGTGTTCTTTACTATTCAGTATGTTCATCCTCCTATAATAAATTCATACCCACCCCTTATCAGGTAACCTACAATACACTAAATCTATGAATTCATTCTTAACAACGTAGAATCTACCATTCCAAGGAACATTTTTACCAAGACGTATCCATTATCTATTAGAAATGTGGTGGATAATACACACAACCAATAAGGTAGTAACCTCTTTCAAACCACTTCAATATGAGTACTATTCAATATCCTTTGAAAATGTATGTTGGGTTTGAAATCATCCCCTTGATGAATCTTATAAAGGTATGCTAAAATAATTAAACCTAAAAAATCATTAGAAGATTGTCCTTTGTCCATCTTATTCATCCTAGGGACCACTAAGAGTCTATTTTATTACTCACTAGATAAACCAAATGAAATTATAAAAGGAATTTTTGTTTCTCCAATAAATATAAATATTACAAATTTTATAGGAAAATGATTGAGTTCAATTGTATATAGAATGTTTATTTGGTTAGACATAATTATATTATTTATTTATGTTCTTTTTCTAATACTAAACCATCCTCTGGAATAAAAGAATTAAGAATTTCTAAAGTAGACTTGTATTCATTTTCATGTATAAAATTTGGGTCATATATAAATGAATTTTCGGTTTCAAGTTTACAAATACGAGGCTACATTTAAATGATATTTTGAGTGGAATTTAAATCAATTTCAGAATAATCAAAATTAGTTTTATCCATATAATCACAAATTTCATGATAATTACATGTTTTAATTGTATCATTAATATACTTAGAATTTTCCATATCACATTGAATAAAAACTACATTTTTAACATATCTGAAAAATTAAAAATACAATAATGTTTTCCAAAATATAGAATCAATCTCAGATATATTATTACATATATTTAATAATTTATTAACGTATAAATTCTTCAATATATAAGGGTACATTTTAATGAGAATATAAATTATCCAATGAATATAGAGGATGGTAATCTTGAATAGTATTAGGAAACCACTCTCTAAGAAACTAGTCAATCAGGTTTACTAGGTGTGCAGAACATTTTTCCACTCGATGTCTAATTGATTCAAAAATACTAAAATTAAGCATATTACATCCAAAATGAAATTGTAATGTACCGTTATGAACAATAATTATTTCCTTATTATTTGTCATCAAGTGTTTTCATAGAATTAATGGCTCGTATGAACTAAAATGAACATATTCAATTTATAGTACATAAAACATATTATGGAAAACTATTTCATTTACTCTTACCAACACATATTCAATAAATATAACAAAATTAGATAATCTCATAATCTTAAATAGAGGAAAACTCATGATTTCATGCGCTCTTCAACTTGCATAGAAGAAAAGATAGAATAAGTATTCACATTTTTTGAGTTTCATAAATCTAAAATAACCTCATAAAAATGATTATATAAAATGAATCATTGGATAAAAAACATACCTGGATAGTTTCATTTTACATTTATTGGGTGTTGAATCCTATAAGGAACAATTCTTCCCAAATTAACTATCTCATGTTCCTTGAACATCCTTTTGTGTGTACCCTTTTCCTTATGGAATATTTCATAATGAGAGATCCATTTTATAACATTTATCAAATAAATTTTAACATTGAGTTTCCTTTATGTTTCAAGTACATCCGTTTACATTTTGGTGTCATCAATATTCTTAACTAGAGAATTGTGCAATGGATAAGTCAGCTGCTATAGGTATATCTTAAGATCAACATCAACCGTTTTACTGCCTTTGTAAGAGCCCATATTTTTTTTTGAAATCCATAATGTTTCCTTTATGTTGGATTTAACTCTTATTATTCTTCAATTTTTCTTGTTCAAATGGTTCATAGATAATATATTGTTCATTATTTTCTTCATGTACATTAACAATGTCAGGAGGTGGTAAAACAATTTTTTCATGTGATTTTTCCGATTCTTCATGTGATATGACATTTAATTTAGAAGATGGAATTATTTTGTTAAGATCATGATCAATGACTTTTTTTGTTCAGGATTATGATTTTCAGTATCACTTTTTAAGAGGGTTTTAGTTAAATTTTCTTCCCCTCTCATACTCACTTTAGATTGAGATTGAAAATTATCACTTTCATGATTCACCTAATGTGTAATTTCATTTTCCATTTTACCCATTTTGTAACCATATTTTGTAATAACACTATTTCTTCTTGTGAAATATCTTGTTTCTTATTATCCAATTTTTATGGCGTTAATCATTTCCTTATTTTACATGTTGTTTTTTGTAACGTCCTGGACCCGGGTGCCACTCAACGGGTGCCCCGAACCCGGTTCGCCCCGTGACCTCAAGCGCATTTCCCTAAATGCTAGAGGCTGCCGACTAGCCGAAAGGGCCCAGGTCTGATAGTGGGGAAACTATGCCCTCATTTTTCAAAGTGTTGCGCAGCATAATTTAAATAAAACATACAAAAAATGGCGAAATTAGTAAACCATAAACAACATAATTAATCAACAGTAGTGGATATAACCAACAGTGTACAATAATTATGCTACATGTCTCATGATCTATGAAAATAGCAGGAACATTTTATATATCAATACAGTAAAGCAGAAAACAGAGTACATCAAAGCAAATCAAATAGCTGGAAGTGACATCATGAGCCTAGGCTCGGTCCCATTCCCTCTTACTCCACAGAAATAGTCAAATACTTGTATATGGACTCTTTACCCTATCCACACTTGCAGAAATGTAATCTGTTTGGGCCAAAAAGCGTGACCCAAACACGGTGTTAGAACTATATCTCAGTAGGGACCCACCAAAGGCCCATTCCCATCTGTGTGCTAACATGCAGCAATAGTGTGCTGTGGTAAAATACAATAATGTAAGCGTTACAACAAAGTAACTAACTTAACAGTTAAATTCCCATTTAATTATTGGTTTAATCAATTTTATATAAGAAATCACCACACTGCATTTCTAAGTATACAACTAGTGTCCTCATACACGTAAACTTCTACCCTCGGGTAACGAGTCTCCAATAGAAGAATCTTACCTCAGGCATAACAAAGTTATCCCTCAGGCGTAGGTAGTGATGCCCATAGGCACAGAGTCAGCTGCCCACAGGCACAGAAGATGTTTCCCTCAGGAGGAATAACTACTGCCGATAGGCTATATAGTGCAGTACCCACAGGCTAATCACAACAACGCCCTCAGGCTAAACAGATAACCGGGCCATTCCCAAAATGCCAAATGCAGTAAATAAGCAATTCCCTTGAAGGAAATTCTACAATTACTACATTAAAGGCATACCCTCAGGTATCATGGCCAAACAGCTAAACAGTGAAACACACCCCCGGGATGGTTCCAGATCCAAGCAACGATCCCAAAAAACATTTTATTATCACAATTTAATCACCTATGCAATTCTAGGAATTAAATATAGAAAAATCCTCATCCACACAAAAACCCAACATGGGTTTGTGGCATGAAAACACACAAAAACTCACAAAAGTTGGAAATTTACACCAATCCACCTACCTTATACGCTAATGAATGTTATACCCGAACGCCGACTCCAGAAATGCCCACAAACAGCGTATATTTGAGGAAGAACAATACCCATTCAAATGTAAATAACTTCCGTTAGGTGAAGAATCGGTATGAATGGCTTAAGGAGGAGAAAGGGCTTACCTGTGTGGTTCCAACGAGATCATCAAAAGCTGAATCGGATTCCAGACATACACCCGGCGGATCTTTGAAGGTTCGATTGTCCTCCTTGTCTCCACAACGGCTAAAATTCCTCCTCTGCCAAATGAGGAGGCTACTGCCTATTTTATGCCGAAAAAACAAAGTTCACAGTGTTTACTTCTTTCATTTAACTATTCATCTGGCGGCACCGCCACATTGTTCATCTGTCGACATGAGTACACTTCTTGTAATGTCACCCAACTGGCGGCTACTCCACTGCCTTACTGTTTAGGCTTTCCGACTGACTACACAGCGTGTATGGTACCACTACATGGCGTGTAGTCGGTTCCAACACCCCACATCACCGACATGGATACACGCCCCATGTACCCATTCCACACGGCCAAAAGTACACGACGTGTGGAAAAAGTACACGGCGTGTAGTTCCAAATTTTAGGATTTTCCCCATTTTCCATATTTTCTCAAAAACACATAAGGAAAAGGAAAAAGAAAAAGCCTATACCTAAAGAATAAGAACTGGGTTCTTAAAAACATACCCCTTATAGCAATTCATCCCTGAATTTCCCTTCCTAGGGTGGCGAAGAATACGCTCAGAATAGCTCTATCCATTGAGCATGTACGTCAGCCTCCCATTCCCAGGGCTCGTCCTACACTCAGCCATAATGCCATAGCACCCGTACAAGAGGAATTAACTGGACTCAAAGTACCTTCATGCTCCTGTCAACGATACGAATCGGATGCTCCTCAAAGGACGCATATGCCTCTATCTTAACCTCCTCGGGCTGAAAGACGTGAGACGGGTCTGAATGATAACGACGCAACTGAGACACGTGGAAGACGTCATGCATGGCTCATTACCGCTGCGGTAACTGAAACTGATAGGCAACCAACCTGACTCTCTCTAGAATCACGAATGGCCCCACATACCTTGGTGAAAGCTTGCCCTATCTCCTGATCCATTTGTGTCCCATCCTCGGTGAAACATGAACGAAAACCTGATCCCCGACCACAAGCTCCAATTATCGTCTACAACGATCAGCATAAGACTTCCGACAAGACTATGCGGTATCCATCCGCTTTCGAATCAACAGGACCTACTCAGATGTCTCCTGCACGAGCTATGGTCCTAGTAAAGCTGCCTCACATGCCTCTAACCAGCACAAAGGTGATCGACATGGCCTACCATATAATGCCTCGTATGGTTCCATCTCAACAGTTGCATGAAAACTATTTTTATATAAAAACTCGACTAAGGTTATATACTTCTCCCAAGAGCCCCCAAAGTCTAGGATGCATGAACGCAGCATCTCCTCAAGCACCTGTATCGTACGATCTGACTGGCCATCTGTCTGAGGGTGGTATGTTGTGCTCAGAAGCACCTGTGTACCCAGGTCCCTCTGAAAACTCTTCCAAAAACTAGACGTAAAGTGGGCCTCCCTATCAGAAATGATAGTACGAGGGACCTCATGAAGGAGTACGATTTCTCGGATATACAACCTACCGAGCTCATCAACTCCGATGGTCTCCTTGATCGGTAAAAAGTGATCTACCTTCGTGAGCCTATCCACAACGACCTACACGGCGTCATTGCCACGAGGTGACCTCAGAAATCCAGTCATGAAATCCATTGCAACATCATCCTATTTCCACTCTGGAATGGGTAACTGTTGTAACAGCCCAGCTGGTCTCTGATGCTCTGCCTTTACCTACTGACAGGTGGAACATCTCGTAACAAAACCAGCTACATCTCTCTTCATACCTTGCCACTAGTACTGATGTCTTAAATCGTGTTACATCTTGGTAACCCCGGTATGAAATTCCCAAGACAAAGCATGGAACTCCCGCATTATCTCCTTGTGTATATCCCCTGGAACCCATACTCGTCCATGGAAACGAAGGACCCCGTCGTCACTTGTCGTCCAACCAGGAGGAGGTCCCTCACTTGCCACCGACTCCTGTAGAACTAGGCCTTCAGGATTAGATAGATGAATCATCATCACTCTGTCCAAGAGGGTAGATGTCGCATCTAAAGATGAAAGATAAGTCTTCCCCTGACTATCATGCACCTCCAGATGAATTTCAGAGAACAAGGCCATGAGCTTCCACTCACTACTGGCCTCTTGCACCACCTGTATCTGTGTCTTCCTGCTCAGTGCATCGGCTACTGCATTACCTTTAACTGGTGTATAGGAAAGCTCAAAATCGATGTACTGTAGGTACTTGACCCATATCCTATGCCTCAAATTCAGGTCACGCTGAGTAAAGATATACTTGAGGATTTTATGGTTGGTGAAAACTACAAAATGCTCTCCCAACAGATAATGTCTCTAACAGCGCACCGCATGAACAACTGCAGCTAACTCGAGGTCATGTGTCGTTTCATTACTCTCATGTGGCCTCAACTGTCTAGACCCGTACACAACAACTCGATAACCCTGCATCAAAACTGCTCCCAGCCCAATTCCTGATGCATAATAGTAAATTGTATATCTCTTCCCCTACTTTGGAAGTTTCATGATCGGTGATGAAGTCAAATTTCCCTTCATTTCCTGAAAAGCTGTCTCGCAAGCTTCTGACCAAAAGAACATCACACCCTTATTAGTCAGACCTGTCAACAGTTCTACTTTGCGGGAGAAGTCCTGTATGAAGCATCTGTAGTAACCGGCTAGCCCTAAGAAACTCTATATCTCAAACACGTTCTTAGATTGCTTCCAGGAAACTACTACGGTGTTATTTTACAACTGCCCTTGTCATCTGTGACATGGTCGACTACTCGGATTGACACTACACGGCGTGTTACACCCACACACGCAGTGTACACCACTCCATTTCCCAGCCACACGGCTAACGCCACACGGTCTGTCCTCGGACAAGACTACACGACATGTCCCTAAGGTACATGGTGTGTTCATGGAGAGGTGATATTGGCCTGTGTTGTTAGTTACACGGCCGAGTCCCCAGGTCACACTACACGGCGTGTCCATCATTGACACAGCGTGTTCTGCCAAGAATTTCACTGACCCGTGTTGTTAGTTACACGACCGGACTCCAGGTCAACACTACACGGCGTGTACATTCGGTGCATGGTGTGTTTTACCAAAGATATTCCCTTCCCCATGTCGCCGCCAACACAGTTTGTGAAAAAGGATGATACTAAACAACCAGTACTCAGGGTACATGACCTGTACTCAAAAAGTTCATTTTTTTACCCGAACAGAAGAACCAACATGGGGTGTATAAAAATACTACACGGCATGTATACTGGGTTTCCAGACAGTATGCCCCAGAAACTTCTCCGGAACCCAGAAAATACCGAAAAACAATAAATAAGTGTCAAATTCTAACCCGTGAGGGCCCATACTCCCACCAAATCAATTTTTGACATCTCATATGTGTTATAACCAATAAACAGTGAATGGTCCACCAAATTCTGGGCAAAGGGGGACCATACTCCCCAAAAACCAAAGTTTGGCGTCCATTCTATAAAAAAGCTCACATAAAATTACCCTATCAAGTAGCAGGTATTTTATCATAGCAGCTATCACAACAACATGTTTTTCTATCACAACAACTATCACAACAACATGCATTTTCTAATGCACCTACATGGAATGGAAACTATGCATGACATGTGATATATAGAAAATTCCTCTATGATTTATGAGACGATATACCCTCATCTCATCCGGTTGCAAATAAATAGAACCCACAGATAAAATATAAACCGCACAATCCAAGTGCGTCACCCAACGAAGAAATCACATCAACTCTAAAATTTTCAAAATCAGAAGAATTGAAAAAATACGAGGTAGACTAGCTTTTCCATGTACATGGGTTAGCTGCGCCCGGGCACATCTTATTACCAACTACCATTCATCATGACCCTGACTACAGATCCAAATAGTATGTCAAGGAAAATAACTCCTATGATAGCACCTTGTGACGACCCGGACCTAGGAGCCACTCAATGGGTGGCCCGAACCCGGTTCGCCTCATGACCACAAGTACATTTCCCCAAATTCCAGAGGCTGTCGACTAGCAGTGAGGGCCCAGGTCTGATAGTGGGGAAACTATGCCCTCGTTTTTCAAAGTGTAGTGCATCAGAATTTAAATAAAACATACAACAAACGGCAAAAGTAGTAAACCATACACAACTGAAATAATCAACATGAGTTGATATAACCAACAATGTATAATAATGATGCTACATGTATCTAGTTCTAAGAAAATAGGTAAAACATTTTACACATCAATAAATTACAACAGAAAGTAGAGTACAACAAAGCAAAGCAAACAGCTGGCAGCGGCATCGCGAGCCTTGGCTCGGTCCCATGCCCTCCTACTCCACAACAACAGTCAAATACCTGTATAAGGACTATTTCCCCTATCCACACCTGCAAAAACATATTCTGTTTGGGCCAAAAAGCATGACCCAAAAGGGTGTGAGAAATCAACACAATGCATTTCTAAGTAAACAACTAGTGTCCTCAGACACGTAAACTCCTACCCTCGAGTAACGAGTATCCAACAAAATAATCTGCCCTTAGGCATAAGATATTTTTCCCTCAGGCATTGGTAGTGTCACCCAGAGGCATAGAGTCAGCTGCCCACAGGCACGGAAGATGTTTCCCTTAGGCCGAATAACTACTGCCCATAGGCTAAATAGTGCAGTACCCATAGGCTAATCACAACAGTGCCCTAAGACTAAACAGGAAACCGGGCCATTCCCAACATGTCAAATGCTGAAAATAATCAATTCCTCTCATGGAAATTCTACAATTACAACTTTAAAGGCATACCCTTGGGTATCCTGGCCAAACGGCTAAACAGTGAAAGACACCCCCGGGTTGGTTCCGGATCCAAGCAATGATCCCAACCAGTATTTTATTATCACAATTTAATCACCTATGAAATTATAGGTATTAAATATATCAACGGCCTTAGCCACACGACACCCCAACATGGGTTCATGGAATGAAAACGCACAAAAACGCACGACAGTTGGAAATTTACACTAAGCCACCTATCTTATATGCCAACGAACGTTATACCCGAACTCCGAATCTAGAAACGCCCAAGAACGGAATAGATCTGACGAAGAAAAAAAAACCCATTCAAACGTAAATAACATCCGTTAGGGGAATAATTGGTAAGAACAAATTAAGGACGAGAAAGTGTTTACCCGTACGGTTCCAACAACATCGTCCAAAGCCGAATCGGATTCCAGATGAACACCCGGTGGATCTTCGATGTTTTAGCCGTCCTCCTTCACTACAAAACGGCTCAAATGCCTCATCTTCCAAATGAGGAGGATAATGCCTGTTTTAAGATGAGAAAAAGTACATGGCGTGCACTTCTGAGTACATGGCTTGTACTTCCTTCATTTAACTATTCCTCTAGCGGCACCGCCACACTGTTCATCCGTCAACATGAGTACACGACATGTACTACCGAGTACACGGCGTGTACTGTCGCCCAACTGGTGGCAACTCCACCGCCTTACTGTTTAGGCCTGCTGACTGACTACACGGCGTGTAAGTTATCACTACACGGCGTGTAGTCGGTTCCTACACCCCTCATTGCCAACATGGCTACACGCCTCGTGTACCCATCCCACACGGCCAAAAGTACAAGGAGTTTGGAAAAAGTACACAGTGTGTAGTTCCAAAATTTTCTGTTTTTACCCATTTTCCATATTTTTTCAAAAACACTTAAGGAAAAAGAAAAAGAAGAATCCCGTACCTCAAAAATACAAACTGGGTTCTTACATTTTTTATTTCCTCTATTTTTGAAATTGTAGAAATTTCCAACATCATGGATTCTATATTGATTTTGGATTCAACCTTGGTAGTTGATATAATTATTGGGAGAGGGATATTCCTATTTAGTTGACCAATTGGAAAAAATCTATTGTGATTTATGCTATTATTTCCTTGGTTGATGTTTTGGTAATATTTAAATGGCTTAAATTGAAATTTTTTGGGGGAACATGCTATTTGGATTATTTTTGGAATTTTCTTTTATGGAATATTCCATTACAGGTTTAAGGTACCTTAATCAACTAAGGACATTGTTCATTAAAATGATCAGTGGTAGAATAGATTCCACAATTATTCTGATTGGGATCAACTGATTCTATTTATTTTTTAGAATGATCAGAGGCGATCAACATCAATTTTATTATACATGCAATTTCACTCAATTGACTTTCTATTCGACTATTGTAATACTTATATGCAGACACTTCCATAGTCAGTTTAACATGGAATAATCCTCTCATTCCAAACAGCTATAGATTTTGGGATATTTTATACATTAGACTTCTTGTTCCAATCGATGTCTTGTCCAGTAATGCTCCTCCTTTGGCACATCTATCATACTCATGTCCATGAAAATTAATCCTTCTTCAAAATATTGAATAAAATTTGAAAAAAGATAAGTTGATGAGGAAAAATTGAATATAAATTCTCAATTCTCATGAAATATTCAAATAATGTTTCTACTAATAACTACATAATCCCACATGTATCCTTTCTATGTTATTATTTCGTAGATTAATGAATTTATTTTAAATGGAATATCTTTTTCAGTTGACTAAAAATCCCAATCACAGTAGGTTGTGAGTTGTACAACCACTCCCTAACTAAGGTAAGTATTTCATATTATTTTAGGCCTCATTATCCCCTTTTGGTTTCATGGTAATAAAATCAATATATAATAATTGATGATTCATATGTGAGTCATCACCCAGAAAACTAAGGAATTTTTGAAGACGTCCCAAAATTCTGGTTCCATTCTCAAAACTAGAGACTATGTGAGAGTAGTCAAGCAATTATATTTTTTATCAAATTTACTAATAGTAAAATACATCATAATGTTCTGATCAGACATATTTAAGAATTTTTTTAGTTGTTATTCTTTAGTGAAATTTTATTTTTTTCTTCATGTGTTGATGTTTATACTTTCTCCCTATTTTCAATTTCAATAACTCATTTTTTCTTCCTCAACTATTTTCTTCTTAATATTGTATGATTTTTCATTTTCGAAATTTTCTCAGTTGCTGAACCTAAATCATAATCGTATAAAAAGAAAAAAAAATTATTTCTATTTGATTTTTTAATGATGATTTTGATTTTTTTTGATTTTATATTCAGAAACCCATGTTTCCTCTAGGGAAATAGATCCAATTGATAATATAGTTTCACAACTGATTAAAACCTAAATCAAAACATACTATCCTAAGAACTATAGTTAAGAAGCAATCAAGGTTTTCTCCCAGCATGATCAGCATATAGGGGTTATTTATGAAGTTATTTTTATATTAGCTACATAAATGTCTTAAAAGGGACAAAAAAATATATTAAAACTATACAAAGTTCATAGAAAAAATTAAAAAAAATCAACAACATAAAATAAATTTAATAATTTACAGTAGAATAATCCAAAAAATAGAAATCAATTTCCAAACTAGTGATTCATATAGATCAGTCTATATATGTAATAATTAAAGGATTCCACAAATTTAATATTATTAGAGAAATATTAAAATCCTAGATAATGATTCTTAATAATTTTGTTAGAATGTGACTATAACTATGTCCTTTCATACAGAAATTCTTTGAAATAGGGTCAGTTAATGATCTCAACAATCACCAAATACAAAGACATAGAAAATAATTCTTTTACTCACAAATAGTCAACAGTTTATTGATAAAGTTAAAAACCATAAATCATTTTCAATCTATAACTCTTCTTGAATTCAAGAGTCATATAAAATGTTTTATACATTAAAATTGGTAATAAGATATTCTTATACTAGAAGAAATGTATTTGAAAAAATATTTGAAGATTAACACAACAAGTAGCTATCACATAATGGAATTTCAAGAATCTAGAAAAAATTATAGTTGAAAAATTAAGGATTTGAAATATAATTAACAAATCAGCCGGTGAATTAGCTAGCTCGAGCTACTAGAAATATTTCTGGACATCTTTAATGAGTAGAAATGTGTAATGATCATCACCTTAATCATCTTGGGGAGCTCAAAAGCTTATTATAAAATCTCTTATTTCTTATAAAATATATCTACTTGTGAATTCACTAAATGTTTTCATATGTGTTGTCACACATCGCTGAATAAATCACATATTTTTTAAGTATTATCTTTTAATTTTTCTAAAACTCTACATGAACATCCTTTTCTAATTTGAGGTGATTTTTATCAATGGATATTTTGTTTTTCTATTTGGCCTTATCCCACTTACATTTTACTTCTACGAAACTCCTAAAAAAGTTTCGGCCACTTTCTAACATGTAATTATTTCAGTCGCTCATAATCGTTCAACTATTTAAAAAATAATTTAATTAATGTCGATATGGAAACTTCTATGGCTCTACAACATGGATGAAAACGATTACATTCTCAAGATGATGGATTCATCAAATCATCAAATACTGATTAATATATAATAAAGGAAGAACTCATCTCCCTCACAATGAATAATATTATCCAACCATCTAACAATTAACATAAAACAATGTATCTTGCATGATATTATATAGTTATCCCACCACCTTATTTATTCAACTACGCACTAAACCAATTCCTACAAAAAAAATATTATCATTATAAATATTCAAACTCCAGATCCCATGATCTTTATTCCAAAATAGGTCAATTAATTCATAAAAAATTGTTTTTCATCAACTTGTAAAACCCTGATAAGAATAAAAAATCAATCGAATATGCAGGAATGTTCAATGGAAATATTTTTTTTATTTGTTATCGTTATATGGAATCACTCCCTCTTCGGCCTCGATATAAACTAAAAATTACTGACAGCCTTTAAATGAATATTCCTCATATGTTAATTCTTAGTTATTCACCAATAGAAGAAACATGTAATATCCATATTAACTTTATTATATCTTCTATATCACCATAATTATGCACCATCAAAATCAGATAATTTTTATCCTGAGCCCTAGTAACTTTTCCAATAAGATTGAGTGGAGATGACAACATCATTAGGTAACATAATACTTTGAATGGAAGCCTTGAGGATCAGTGTATATTAATATTCAATGGATTTACAATAATTATAAGACAATGACATTAACTATAACACCAACTAATGCTGATAATGAAGTCAAATATCAATTTCTGTGGTATCAGTTCATCTCCCCAGTGGAAGTGACACAACTTAAATGTGAATTTATCTCATCTTCAATGAATCTCCATCGTGACTACTAAAATATTGGTTTAAATCTGTTTTAATCATCATCATTAGTTTTGACATCACGTATGATAATTTTTTCAATACTATATTTTTCATACCATCCCAGTTGTAATTATTTTATGCACAGAATGTCTGTTACTCTACATGTATGATACTTCAGAAATGCTAATTTCAAATTTCTCTTAAACACAACAAACCAAATTATATTATGTATTAGTCGAGACAATTAATCATATAGGGATCCCTAATGTAATAATCTAACAACTCATTTCATCAAATTAATTTAACGTCCGTTTCGAAAATTGTACACTGGAACATGATGTAAAAATATTTTCATTCTTCACTATTTTTTGATGAAATAAAACAAATATAACACATGACAATAAATATTTATTCAAATAATCAAACATAAAATAGAATTCACTGAAAAAATTAAACATATTAATTTTTGTTATATAATGAAGAGATAAAGATAATAGAAAAAAACATGCTAAAAATAATTAACAAGTAAAATAACTAAAAAATAATAAATATATAAAATTATAACTACAATAAATTATAATACAAGGTCACCAATTAATAAATCATTTAAATAAAAAAATAATAAATAAAAAAGTAAAATTAATTAATTAAGAATAATTATAATTGAAAATATAAACTGAATTGTGTTAATATAAAAATAAACAAGATCATTAAAATAATAGTTTAAAATAGTCATAAAAATTAAATAATAAACTCATTGTTAAAAATAATTATAATTATAAAATAGAAATATGTAAATTATTATTTTAACATTAAATTAAAGACAATTATTAATTAATCAATTAAAACATTGTTTTAAAAAATAAAATAAATTAAAATTATAAATTTTATGTGGTAAAGTATTAAAAATCAATACAACATCTACATCCTCCCTTGGAGATAATCCAAAATTAATGAATATTTTTTTAATAGATAGTTACTACTCATATAATCATATATGAACATGGTGTTCTAGATTTCATATAGATGCGGCAGAAATGTTCTTTTTAAACCTATAAAAGAATCTTATATTGGTTCTCTCCATTAAAAGGGATTCCTATAATTGATTTTTGAAAATTTAATTAGATAATTTAAGAATATTAAGAGATAAATAAAAATTAATTAACATTCTTAAAATCTTTTCATATACACCCTTTGAATTTATGTAATATATTATCCATATTTCATCATCTGAATACTTTTCCATTTTTCATTCCTAGTTTAGTGGAATGAAGGGATGTATCTACTTACCACAAATAATTATCAATGATTTTTTAAAATTTATAGCCATCATATGTTATGTAAGTATTATATAATCTCCCTAAGATAACATATAATATTATATGATTTTAGATTGGATATATTGACTAGACCACCTCATTTACTAGAAAATATGTATACAAATAATTTTTATGATGATTTTTAGTGATTATTGAAAAAAATAAAAAAATAACATTGAACATTCCAAATATTGTTATCTTTTCAACCAAATTCATCCATGTATATTTTGGTAGAAAACAATATATATCAAAAGGATTTTCATTTATTCTTGGACCAAAAATTCCATCCAAAGTTATTGTTGATTTAAAATCTATCCACTACTATGAAAATAAAGATAAAAAAATATTTCTAGGTTATATATAATAAAGTAAATCTAATATCATCTGATGTGAAGGGAAAAAATTAAAAATATAATTAAAAAAGATATATTAAATAAATAATAATAAATTATCTAATAAAAATGGTCACCCATTGTACAACATGTGTCATTAGGTCAACACATATACAATAAAAAAGAAAAACTAATATTTCTTTAATCCTGAACAGACAGAATACACATAAACGTTGATTTATGTAAGGAATTGTTTAATTAATTGGTAAACCTAATAAATAATCTTATTAGATATCATGTATAAATGAATCTAGAATGAGCCACATAACCATTGAATATTTTTCGTTGATCTATCATGTTGAAAACGATGGTTGGTGATCGTGGATATATGTGGATATATTGATGAAGGATATTAATGAGGATCACTAATAACATCATTTAGGAATAAAATATTTCATAGTTACTGATCCAATTATGAGTTAGGGACTAGTTATTTATAAAATTTTTACCCTGATCATGAAGATTGTTGTGATCATCGATTAGTTACCATTAAATTTTATCCATGAGGAGGATAATTTCATAGCCATAACCACTTATGGTTATCTTGTTGAAACCTATTTTGGGGTACTTGATGTATGAGAAAGAAAATATTTATTTATTATTTATATTTATTAAATCATGGCCAATTGTCAATTATTTGTGGTTATTATCTTAAATAAATTATGTATATCAATTGATTTATCCCATTATTAATCACAGAATTGTTAATATCCTTGGTTATGATTAGTGGCTCAATCACATCATTATCTGACTCTAATTTGAATTTTACTATTGAATTAGTTATTTTAATTTGGATTCTATATCGCGGTAAATGATGTAAAGATATGGGATGGATGATGACTAAGCATGATGTAACAACTAATTAATGATGGGTTATTTGAATTATATATCATGGTGAAACAATTATAAGATGATTTTTAATGAACAAATTGTATCCCATTAATTGTGGCAATAAATGGATTAATGATGATGAAAGATCCATGTATAATGATCCTGATAGGGGTTTATCCATGATTTCTGGATAAATTAGTGGAATAGATGGTATATACATGATATGTAAGGAATATGTGAAAACTTTAGGTTGAACCAGACTATATATATTGTACATCGAGAAAACGTATTCCATGTAAATGAAGTGGTATATTACTCGGTTTCCAAGTGTATGTTATCTATCACATTATCATGATCTAAATCCCATATACCATGGGACTCTAGTTATATTAATCAATTTGTATATGAGGTACATTACTAGGGATCCTATGTATCATAAACACCTTGTAATCCCAATCTACTACATGTGTACCCATAGTGGAACACAGAATTGGAATCATGGTATATTAAAACTATCAAAATCATTCCATCACAAAGTGTAACTCATTTCATGTTTCATTATTTTGTATTGTACACACCATATAGAATAAAGGTGCATTATAATATATTTGACCTATGGTTCCATGTCTGGTAGTGCCATAGTTATGAGGAGTAATTTCAATTCTCTTAGATCATAACCTTGAAGAGATTATTTCTATGTAGGCTCCCATATTTTATATTATAGTAGGGGATCCTACCTCCTAAAAAATATATCTAAGTATCAGACCCTACTAATTAGTCCTTATGATCATCTAATTATGGTATTTTTTATGTTATAGTTAGTTATTATAGATTATAGTACGGGTTTTGCGATGCTGTGTCTTTAAGATGATCATGGGGAGGGTTTTTAACCCCCTATAGGTCTGGGTCATGATACTATATTATGATAACTAGTTTGGGTAAGGTCTCTAATTTTCATCATATAGATTTATTTTTCAAACCTATGAGACATTACAGAGAGTGTTTGGTTTCTCCGATTTGATCATGCTAAAATTATCTATCTATGAGATTCATTCCCTCTCTTAATGACTATTTATATGAGGTGAGTCTCTCAGAAATTGGATATAACACATCAATGAAGAGTATGCTCCCCTTTTGGTCAAATAATGATTTTACATTTGTTAGAAATGTGGATGAATTTCATTATTCTTTGATTATTGTGACTCCTTCAATTTACCTAACTAGTTTGGAGACTCAATTGGAATCTAGATTTCAACATAATGCTCCATGTAATATTACTTCTCAATGAGGTTATGGATCGCCATTTTCATTTGCCTTGATGATTAGTGTTGTGATAGACGAGATTTATCAACATCACTAGGACTTATTATGACTGAACACATCAGGATTAATATTTTAAATACCTTTTTCTTAAACCTTAGTGTAATGATTATTGTTATTACATGGTAATTTGTGGATTAATTTATTATTTTACATCTAGTAACTTCTACTACCATGAGTCAAGATGATATATTATATTTTTATTCTTTGTGCTTATTATGGATTCCTAATAAGTATGTTTAAACTCACCTCTACAAAGGACATGAGCCCCAAAGAGTTCTGTTGTAATGCCCTGACCCCAATAGCCTAGAGTCAGTGAATTATTACGTATCATTGGCATGTTCATAAGATATAGAGTCTCAAAATACCAATTAGTTAGTAGCCTTGTATGTACTAGATACATTCATAAGGTTTACATTATGTTATAAAATGGAAAAATACAACAACATTGTTTCCATAGAATACACTGAGATCCCATAGACAATACCTGATGGTCAGTCTAAACATACTTCATTGCATCCTTATAAAAATATAACATAGAAAGGGGTGATCTCAGATGCTCAGTATGGATAACATTATAGCATAAACATTCTTAAATAAGAATAAACCTTTAAGGTTGTGTATAAGACTAGAACAAAAGACTTTTAATCTTGAAAATCAGCATAATATAGAAAAGATAAAATCAAATATTACCATTTACTTAATCACATTGATATCTTACTAGTTCAATAATCACATGTAATATCAATATCAACTTTCATAATGATATAATGCATAATTCCAGACATTCATAACTACATAGTCAAGGCCTTGTGCTAACACTACAAATACGAATTTTTCAAGGCCATGTGCGAAGACACTAGTTTGTCTCATGAGACCTACCGATTCAATAAGGAGATATATATGGATCCACCCATTACTTAATAATTCCAATTCATTCCTCATATGAAAAGGTTGAAACATGATCTAAACAATCGTATTAAAACGACCATATGAAATATCAATATTTTAACCAAAAACCATGAATGGAAGAAAAATAGCACATCCACAGTCAAAATAACTCATTAAATACAATATGGAAGATTGTATTAAAATATAATAACCTCAATAGATAATAATGAATTATAATTACATTGATTAAAACAATCATCAAAACTATTTAAGAGATATATCCCCCTTTATCAAGAAAACATTTAAGAGTCTCACTATTTATCAAGAAGTTTTTTTAAATAGATTTTTTTGAATCAAAGTGAACCATACCACATTGAATCTTTTAAAATGAATTTTAATTTCAAAAATTTAATTTCCATATAAATAAATACATAAAACCATTTTTAAAACATGGACATTAATGAGAATGAATTTTTATAATAAATCATTAAAACATTTTAAAATTATATTTTAGTGACAGTTCCAATCGAAAATAGAGACAGTTTAATAAAAATAAATGAGGTAAAAAAACGTTGTAATATCATGATAATAAAGGGATTCATGATATAATATTTCAAAGTACATTATATACACCATATAAAAGTGATTTGGTGTATAACAACAATGAAGTCCCAATGAAATGTAAATTGAGATGAAATATCTTATAAAGACTGTATCCTTTGGTTAAGGATAAATCCATGACATAATTATGTGTTAGAAATATAAATACACTCAATATGATTGGATATTCAGTGTAAATAAATTAGAGGACATTCACACATATTTTTGAAAAAACAACCCCAATGAATTGGTTATTTAACTCAACAAATGAAGATTGCGTGAAAATTACTCTTATAAAGTTCATATCGATGACTTGGGAATTTATCGATAGAGTGATTATGTGTATCAAAAGTATATCCACAGAAAGGGGAGTTGAAATTATGACATAAGTAAATGAAAAGTGATTCCACACATAATCTTGGAGTAAAATAATCAATGAAGTATGCGTAAAGCCGAATGAGTGGAAATTGAAATTTCAAATTCCCTTATCGATTTGGTAACATACTAAACATAAAACCATGATAGAATGATGATAAAATGATGATGTAAATATCCATAAATTAATTTATATTAAAAAATTAATAAAATCATGGGCAGTACACACACCACATGCAATAAATAAGTGGCGAACAATAGAAATCTCAAGGAAATATAAGTGAGATAAGAAACCCATTACTTTGTACATTTTCCTTGGTTGAGGGTAGTTTAACCTCATTTATAATGGTGAAATAATATTTATTAAATTATAAAAGAATAATATTCACGTATATGATATCATATATGATCTTTATTATTTCTTTATTAATAATATCTTAGTATTATCTTCGTTTGGGGTGTTAACAGATTCATTTTCATTTATATTATTTTTTATGCGAGACATATTTCATATAGATGTAATGTATCATATTCATATCCAGAATTTTATCATTTCTCTAAAGATTATTTTTAATTATCAAATGAAATTTATTCCGGAATAGATAGGATGGGGAATGAATCACTTTGCGTTCATAGAGACGGTACTCTGTACGTACGCATGAGCGACAATATAATTATTTTGATATTAAAAAAATATATAATTTAATTTTATATCATATATGAAGAAAATTATCATGTTATATTTATTATTTACATCAATTACACATCATTATTATACCCATCCAAATAATAATGAATTGAATATCAATTAAACCACAATGTGGAGATGGTAAGTCGTACCTACACACATATGGTGTCATGTTATTCAAAGGATGGATAGAATAATGGATTTGGTTGTACCATATTTATAAATATATCACAGTATATAGAATATATTGGATTTATTATTTGATAATGGATACATCAATGAAAAAGGAAGTGTAAGAAGAAAGGAACTAGAAAGAGGTGGTGAGATATTTACCTCTTCTTTGGGTTATTTATTTTCATTTGATCAAAAGAGCTCCATAGGATGGATTCCTGACTAAAATAAGTCCTCTATAATTATTTGAGGATAGTTGAGAGGGTATTTGGGTAGAGTTTGGAGATCCAAATGGCTTTTATGGTGTGAATTTGAGAGAAGGGGCAGTGCCCTTTTATAAGAGGGGTGAGGGGAACCTTTGGAAAAGATAGAAATATTATTTTATAATAAACTTTTTTTTGGTTTATAATGGCTCCGAAATGGATAATTTAAAGGAAAAGATTGATATGAGTTGAAAACTACTCAACCAATAGGTTTTAGAACGGTTTGGGTCACAATATTAACTTTATGTTTTAAATTTAACTCTTAGTTAAAAAGTTTGACATTTACCATGTCGCTTCGTATTTTTATATGATATGGTTAATAAACATAATATATACATCGGAGTGAACACCAAGTGGTTACTTAATGATGAAAATATCATTATATAAGTATTATGGCATAACCATATATTTTTAGGAATATAGTATCAATTAATAATATAATATTTGTTTTAAAAACTCATTTTTGTCAATTTTGTCACTCTTTGGTATTTCATTTTTTCTAAATTCATAACAACATTATTTCTTATAAAAAATTCATATAACCAACCCTAATATGTCATATTAACCTATAAAATTAGCCTAATTCCTAAAATGTTTCAAATTAAATTCCTTTGGATATTTATAATATCAATTATTTTGATAATTCATTAATTAAGTAATTATAGCATCATCATTGTGTCATTAATAATTTAAATTATTTAATGTCTAAAAAATATAAATAAAATTCCATTTTATAGGAAATCTTTTTATCTTTCAAATGAATATTTATATTAGAATTTATCTTATTGTAACCATATATTAATAATTTTTTAGTTATTAAAAATTGATTTTATCTCTTTTAACATTCCTGGATTTGAATAACAATAAATGTCCTAATCTAATCCAAGTGGACTAAATGAGGTTATTATTTTATTCCTATGGTTTTTTTTGTCTAATTAAACTTATCCAATAGAATTAGGACATGTTTTAGTGTAATAATATTATCATTTTGACCCTTAATTACCCTATTTACTTTTAACCGTGGTAAATAAAAGAAAAAACTCACTATTCACCAAAAATTATTTTTATCTTATTGAACCACATTCGACTCCTTGATGTTAATTGTGTCTCTCAGATTTTCAAAATTCAACTCAAAGAAGTAGTAAAATTATGTTTTATGTAAATTTGTAAATTCTCCTAGGAGGTGTGTAAATGACAGTGAAAAGTTCAATAAAATGTTTATATATCTAAAATTATTGTAAACAGACTCCAATGAATTACATTGAACATATATAGGTATTATGTATCTATTTTGTCCTAAAATAAATTGAAATAAATTAAAAAAAATTGGATTTAAACTATTACTTAGTTTTTTTAACTGTTCATCAACAATTAAAAGTTTTCAGAAACATACCAAAAATTTACCCTAAGCTAATTTTGATATTGAATTTATTAGTTTAAAATTAATTTCCATTGTCAAAACCAAAAAAAATATTTTTATGAAATAATAACTACCAAAAGATTGACATTAGTTTATGTCTAATTTCTATGTGAAATTACATCCAATGACCAAAATTGGATTAATTGGTAAAAATATATTCTAATTATACATCAAAACCATTCATATGTATAGGTGAACACTATATATTATTTTGATTAAAAATGTTGTTTTCAGTGAAGATATATTATTTTTCACTATTCAACCAAATATAAAAGTTATAAAAAAAACCCCACAAAAATGTTGAAACCATATTCTTATGAACCGATACCAGAGATGAAGTTTAATTTGTCAAATTTAATATATAAAATTTTCAAATATTTGATTTAAAAAGGCTTCACTATTAAAAGGAGGTAAAATTTCATTTTTTGAAAAATAATTCTGTTATCAGAAAAAAATAAAATTCTCCTTATATTAGTTCTATGAAACTCGTTATATGGATTCATAAATTATAAGGATTATGTACAGTACAAAATTTTGTTAACACTATTCATAACTTATTTTGAACTGCTAGTTTGGTAAGTCGTGGTGCGCTTGAACTCGATGTTGCATGTAGTGTAAGTTATTGGATTACTTTGAAGATCTAACGTACTATGAAATCTGGGGGTTTTACATTCTTCCATCCATCAATAAATTTCATCCACGCCATTTTTAAAATTTGGCTAGGGAATATAATGGAATGTCCCACATCAGAAATAGACTCAATAAAACTATCACTTTATAATAAAGAAAGAGATGTACAAAGGTCACCCAATACAACCTGTACTAGTATTCCTTGAATGAAAACATGGATATTTATGATTAACTAAGTGTCATGTTCTGATGGAAAGTGATAGAAAACATGATCATCAGAAAGATAACACCAATGAAAACCACAAAATTTTGATGGGACAAATGGTCATTAGTTTCATAGTATGAAATGTAAATGGACAAAATTTTTGTTTGTTTTAAGTTTCATTTTTTAAATATGAGGAATTTATTTATGAGATTGACTATGAACATAAATGGATATACTTACATTTTAATTAGAGATTCATTCTTTCATAAATTTCTACCACTAATTCATTTTTTAAAACAATGAGTATTCAAGAAGACTTGTTAACACCTGAAGAGATAGAATAAACTTCTAGAGAATCACATGATCCAAAAAGGATAAACTATATAATTACCTTGTCTTTAGAGATTAATCAAAACCAAAACATTTAGTACAAGATCTGATGATCCCCCAAAAGGATATTCCTTTAGAGAAAGAAACACTAATCTTAATTTCTAAAATTAAACCAACAATACCCCAAAGATAAATAAATACTATTCAACAAATAACTTTCCTTAAAATCCATCAATATAATCCAAACTACTATTTAAACCCAAAAAAAGAAGAATTTGGTTATATAGTTTTCCACATAAAATTGTATCTCCAAATGTCATCAACTACTCATATAGTCACATACATAAAATTAATGAACCTAATCAAATATTCTATATTATAGGTTACTAATTTCAATAAATAAACCAAATAAATAATAATAATAAATAAAAACATAGATAAAAATACACCATTACTCCTAAAATGAAATCCCATAGTATTCTATTTTCCTTGGGCATATAGTGTTCCAAAAAAAGTGAACATCTTCCAAAATAAAATTTATCACTTAATCACCAAATCATTTTCCAATACTAAGGGTATTAATTTGATAAGACATAAGATCCCAATCAACAAATTATTTATCAATAAAATCATTTAACTAAAAATAATTAGTCAAACTAAACAGGGACATCGCGTAGTTCAGTTGTAGGTGATAATTACCAATCACACTCTGGTTGTGGGTTCGATTCCCACAACTTTGTTCGATGTGATGGGTTGTCACACAGTTTCTGTGTTGTCTTTTTTTAAAAACTATATTTTATAACATTACCAAAATGAGATCAATTCCTCAAAATAACCATAACATAATTTTACCATAAATTTTTTCTCTTACCATTCATTTTTATTCCAAAATATAATAACATTTAATTTCCTCAAACCCATTGATCTTATAAAACCAAATTGTTATTTATAACTATATCCACAAGAGAAAAGATAATTCTTCCTTAAATATCATTTTCAGATGAAAAATTTTGGGTTAAAAATACAAGAGAAAATTATTCCAAAGTAATCCAATCAATAAGGAGAACTAATACTTTTAAACATTTTTCCAACCATTTCTTTTCCACATAGCTTCTTCTTTGACAATGAAAATATCCTATAGAATAGGCCATTCAATCAGGTAATGGCCAGGTCCCCTACATTAATAGAAAATGACAGTAAATTGATTCTTTGGACAATTTGTATTTTCTTCCATAGTACTCTAAATTTTCTCTCTAAAATTCATTACTTTATATCCTTCATTCCCACACATAAATAATTTCTTTGTTCCATTGAGACACTTTCCTGGGTGTCGCCTTTTATATTTTATGTATGATGGAAATTGAGGATTATTTTCTCCATGGTCTCCACTGCTGGATCTCTTATCATTCACCACCTACCTCTTCTTTGTTGATTCATAGAGTTGGTAAATATATATATTGTCGATCATATTTTTGGTAAACTGATTTGGCATTAAAACTATATCTTTTACACCTATCCACAATCCATTTTGTTTCTCATTTCTCCCACCATTCCCACCGTGTACATTAGTCTCAATGTTACTATTACTTCTATGGAATCCAACCGTTGACTAAAACCAAAAATCATTGTTTATATAATAGTAGTAATAAAATCATATAGAGAATATCATGACAACATATTTACAATTTTAAAAACCTTAGGATTAACCAAGGTCAATAATTCTCATCTTATATTAAAATACCTCAAATCAGTTTGTAAAGAAAATGTAAATTATCCTAAGAATATCCATAGGGAGGGTCATAACCAAGAGTTCATTAAGGAATTTTGTCGTGCACCTGTTCCCATTCGAGTCGGGCTCAAAGCGGTGTTTTCAGGTTTTACCCATAGGTATATATGTGCAAGAGCCTCCTATATCTGCTCGTATCTAGAATGGGATGTATTGCTTGGAAAACTAAAAAATCACTAAAATACCAAAATTTTCGGAATTTCCTCTACACCAATCCTTATAGTCTATATTAGGGTAATGTGCTCTAATTAGAGTTTATCTATATCAAGATTCCATGGTTTTTATTAAACTTCCTCTAATAACAACTGTAACGCCCTGACCCCAGAAGCCCAATGTTGGTGCACTATAACATATCATTGACATGATAAAAAATGATCAATTCTCGAAATACCGATTTTTTTACTAGCCTTATAAGTACTAGATACATTCTTAAGGTTTACATTACATCATTAAATGGAAAACTACAACAACATTGTTTCCATAAACAACACTAAGATCCCGTAGACTATCCATGGAGGTCATACATAATATACTTCATTACAACCTATTAAAAATAAAATATAGAAAGGGGTGAGCTCATATGCTCAGTAAAGATAACATTATAGTGGAAACATTTATTAATACACATAAACATTTAAGGTAGTGTATAAAACTAGAACAAAAGCCTTTGCAACTTGAAAATAAACATAATATAGCAATAATAAAATCAAATAATGTCATTTACGTATTCTCATGGATATTCAACTAGTATAATAATAACATGTAATATCAATAGCCCCTTTCATAATGATTTAATGCATAATTCCAGACTTTCATAACCACATAGTCAAATCATTGTTCGAAGACTACAAATAATATTTTTTCAATGCCTTGTGCCAAGATAGTAGTTTGTCTATTGAGACCTACCAATGCATCAAGGAGCTATAGTGGGCTCCACCAATCACTTACTAAGTCAAATTAATTCCTCATATGAAAAGGTTGATGCATTATGTAAAAATTAATATTCAAACTAGAATACGAAATATCAATATTTTTACCACAAACCATGAATGATATAAAAATAGCGCATCCACAATCTAAAATATATAATTCAATAAAATATGAAGATTTTATTACAATAGATCAACCTAAATATAGAATAATTAATGATATTGACATAGATGAAAATATTTATCTAAACTATTTAAGAGAAATATCCCCCTTTCTCTTGAAAACACATAAGAGTCTCACTATTTATCAAGAAGCCATTTAAACAAGATTTTTTTGAATCAAAGTGTCCCAAAAAAATTTGATACATTTAAAAGGAAATTTAATTTTACAATTTTAATGTCCATATAAAGGAATCCTTAAAACAATTTTTTAAAAAATGTAAATTAATGAGAAAGATTTAGAATAATAAATCATTAAAACATTATAAAATGATATTTTAGTTAGAGTTATTAACCAAAAGAGAGACACTTGAATACAAATAATTGCGGTAATAAATAATTTTTAATATAATGAGAATAAAGGGATTCATTATATACTATGTCTATGTACATTATATACACCATATGAATGTGATTTGGTGTCTAACAACAAAGAAGTCTCAATGGAATGTAAATTTAGATGAAATCTATTATAAAGACTGTATCCTTAGGTTAAAGGGAAATTCAACGACATAATTATGTGTCAAAAATATAAATACACTCAATACGATTGGATGTTCAGTGTAAATAAATCATATAACATTCACACTTATTCTTGTCAAAACAACACCAACGAATTGGATATTTAACTCAACAAATGGTTATTGAGTTAAAATTACACTTGTCAAGTTCATATCGATGACTTGAGAATTTATCAATGGAGTGATTAGGTTTATCATAAACTATATCCGCAGAAATTGGAGTGGAAAATATTAAATATGAAAATGAATAGTGATTCCACACATAATCATGGAGAAAAATAATCAATGAAGTATGTGTAAAGCCAAATGTGTGGAAATTGAA
This sequence comes from Viscum album, assembly GCA_963277665.1. Taxonomy (NCBI): domain Eukaryota; kingdom Viridiplantae; phylum Streptophyta; class Magnoliopsida; order Santalales; family Viscaceae; genus Viscum; species Viscum album. The sequence goes on from OY728121.1 coordinate 933,900,676, forward strand.
ATTTCAAATTCCCTTATCGATTTGGTAACATAAGAAAAATACACCGATAAAATATGTATCATAAAATGATGATGTAATTATGCATAAATTAATGTATATTACACAATGAATACAATCTTGGGAAGTACAGACACCACATGCAATAAATAACTGGCGAACAATGGAAATCTCACAGAATTAAAAGTGAGAGAAAAAACCCATTACTCGGTACTTTTTCCTTGGTCCATGAAAGATTAACTTCTTGAATTATTGTGAAATAATTTTTATTAAATTATACAAGAATCATATACATTAATATTATATCATATATGATTTTTTAACATTTATTTATTAACAATATCTTAGTATTATCATCGTTTTGGGTGATAACATATTCGTTTTACGTTATATTATTTGTTATGTGAGTCATATTTGTTACAAATGGAATATATATTATTCATATATAGAATTATATCTTGTATCTAAAAATTATTTTAAATAATCAAATGAAATTTAGTCTTTAATGGATACGAAGGTGAATGAATCTCAACGCGTTCGTGGAGATGATAATCCTTATGTACGCACGAGTGACAATATCAATCTTTTGATAATAAAATAATATATAATTGGACGATATATCATATATGTAGAATAATTATCATATTATATTTATTTTTTTAAATCAATTACACATCATTATTACACCCATCCAAATAATAATGTATTGAATAACAATTACACCACGACGTGGAGACGGTAAGTCGTACGTACGATCGTATGATGACATGTTATTCAAAGGATGGATAGAATATTGAAATGGGATGTACAATATTTATAATACCATAAAATTATGTAGAAGATACATATGTAATTTTTTTGGAATGGAAACATCAATGATAAAGGAAGTGGATGAAGAATAGAACGTCAAATAGGTGGTGAGATATTTACCTCTTTTTCAGGTTATTTTTTTTATTTGATAAAAAGGGCTTCATAGGATGGCTTTCAAACTAAAGGAAGGCCTATAGGATTAATTTTTAACAGTTTATAGGGTATTTGGGTATAGTATTTCCGATCCAAATGACTTTTAATGTGTGAATTAAAGTGAGGGGGAGTTTCTTTTTATAAGAGGGGTGAAGGGCACCTTAGAAAAAACATGAAATATTATTTTATAATAAATTATTTTCGTTTTCTAATTTCTCCAAAATTGATTATTTATAGTATAAGGTGGTATAGGTCTAAAAACACTCAACCAATAGGCTTTAGATAGGTTTGGGTCACTATATTAACTTTATCTTTTAGATTTAACTCTTAGTTAAATAGTTTTACATTTAACTTATCTCTTAGTATTTTGATATTATATGGTTAATAAACATACAATATACTTCCAAGAAAACCCCATGGGGTTCATAAATGTTAAATATATCATTATATAAGTTTTTTATCCTATCCTTATATTTCTAAGAATAAAATATCAATTAATAATTAAATATTTGTTTTAAAAACTCTATTACGTAAATTTTGAAGCTATTTGGTATTTTGTTTTTGTGAAAATTATAAAAACATTATTGCTTCAAAAAAAATTAATATCACCAACCAAAATATGTCATATTAACCTATAAAAATATTTGATTTCATAAATGATTCAAATATCAATTATTTGGATATTTAAAATATCAATTATTTTGATATTTTATTAATTAGGTAATTAATGTACCATCATTGTGTCATAAATAAATTAAATAATTTTATATCTACAAAATATAAATAAAATAACATTATAGAGGAATTTTTTTTATCGTTATAATGAATATTTATAGTCTAATTTACCTTATGTTTAACCCTATATAATAATCTTTTAGTTATTAAACATTGATTTTAACTCTTCATTGAATAGATTAATAATAAATGTTCTAATCTAATACAAGTGGACCAAAGTGGATCATATTATATTCCTGAGGTTTTTTTGGTGTAATTATACTTATCCAATAGAATTAAGACATGTGATAGGGTAATAATAACATCATTTTTACCCTTAGTTACCCTATTTACTTTTAACTGTGGTAAATGAAAGTAAAAAAGTAACTATTCACTAAAAAATATTTTTATCATATTGAACAAAATTTTACTCCTTAATATTTACCATGTCTCTCGGGTTTTTGAAATTTAACTCCTAGAAGCGTTAAAGTTATGTTTTATGTGAATTTGAAAATTTTCCTAGGAGGTGGGTAAAAGACGGCGAAATGTTCAATAAAATTTTTATATATCTAAAATTATTATAAACTGATTCGAATGAATTACATTGAAATTATTTTGGTATTATGTATCTATTTTGACATAATATTAATTTATATAAAATAAATAAAAATTTTGTTTTAAACTATAACTCATTGTTTTTCATTATTCAAATAAAATTAAATGCTTTTAGAAACATACCAAAAAAATCAGCCTAAGCTAATTTTGAAATTATGAATTCAAAAATGTAGTCAATTATACCAAATTTAAAAAATATAAATTGCATTTATTAGTATAAAATTAAATGCTGTTGTCAAAACAAAAAAGAGTATCTTTATGAAAGAATAACTACCAAAAGACTGACATTTATTTATATCAAATTTCAAAGAGAAATTAAATTCAATGATAAAAATTGTATTAAATAGTAAAAATATAATCTAATTATTCATCCAAACCATTCATATGTACAGTTGAAAACTATAAATTATTTTGATTAAAAATGTTGTTTTCAGTTAGAATATATTATTTTCACTATTCACCCAAATATGAATGTTATCAGAAAAAACCAAAAATTTATTGAAACCAAATTCTTATGTCCCGATCATAAAGAAGGTTATTTTATCAAACCGAATATATAAAAGTTTATAATATTGGATTTAAAAATGGTTCGCCCTTAAAAGGTGGTAAAATTCCACTTTTTGAAAAATACTTCTTTTATATGAAAAAATGAATTTGTACTTACATTATGTCTAAGAAACTCATAATAAGGATTTTTAGATTATAAGGGTTATATAATGATCAACATTCTATTAATATTATTCATAACTTCCTTTGAACGGATACTTTGGTATGTTGTGGTGCGCTTGAACTCGATGTTGTGTGTTGTGTAAGTTATTAAATTACATTGAAAAACTAATGTAATATGAAATATTTGGGTGTTAAATGTGTCTAGAGAGATGATTAATATATTAAATATAATCTTGTGGACTAAGAGTTTAAGTGGATTTTTATGAACTCCTACCTATCAATTTTGGGTAATATGATTTTGGAGGATCTTTGTGGTACTATGAGCTGATAGTAGTAGGTGACGTTCATTTTTGGAGTTAGCTTGTTGGAAAGTGTCTCTTCATATTAATGGTATTTCAATTTATAATTGATATATTGTGTGTGTTTTCCCCCTTTATATATTACGTTATTCAGGAATCCCATCAATGTGGATCTTAGTAGATATCTCGTGCATGTTTTGTATTCAATTTGGTTGGTTAAAATTATATATTATACCAATTTTTTTCTTAGTTTTTTTAATGGAGAGATTTGTTTGAAATAATTTGTTATAGACTACATCCACTCATGTTATTTGATATCCCTACTTATCACATGTCTCTAGAATAATATATGATGACTTGGGTTGTAATTTGTGGAAAACTTATAGGAGGTGTAGAGATTTGATGTGTCAAGGTGATTGGTCGAAGGTTATGGAAATGTGGGGTTGGAAGGGGTGGTGAATTGTAGATATAAAAATTTAATGTTCAAATCGATAATTTTTTGAGAAATAAATAGCATAATAGATGATATATTCAATATGAGTTTTTAAGGATATTTTCAATGTAATAATGTTAGGAAATGAATGAATATATTTTATTAATGCTTGAAAGTTGGTTTTATATGTTGTGATCATGAAATGTAAATGAAAGAAAAACACAATTTATAATATGTTTATCTAATTCTATATATGTTCACTTAAATCTCTAGGCATCTACATGATAGGTCTATTGTATAAACCCAGTGGTATCAATAGTGATCTATAAAATAGTGTCTCATAATTTTTTCTTGTGGGAACCCTCTCGAGATTCAATTTTCACTATATAACTTATCCCATGTATTTCATGAGTGGGAGCAATTAGAGAAAGGATATTTTGGAACGAGATGTTTTTAACAATAAAACCATTTAAAATTTAGTTAAAATTCTATTTTATGGTGGATGTCAAATGTAGGAAGGGAAAATTGAGAGAATGTGGTTGGAAACACATGAGTTAATATTGAACGTTAAAGAAGTCCGAGGAATGAATTAGAGCATTGTAGATGATTCATCTTTGATAGAATGTTGCTGGATATAAGTATCATGATTTTATGATTCAATTACCCAAGGGAGAATATTTATTGGCTATAGAGGGATCATAAAACATCAATAATTTTTTTGGAACACTTAACATTTAATGGTCCATTAGAATTGCATTTTTTAATTTGTTAAATAGATTCTCACAGGATAATAATTGGATCTACCAAGTAAATATTAGGATCCAAATGGTTTACAACGAATAAAATTGATACATAATATATTCGTTATCTTCCACATGGTGTTTGATTCAACTCCACGAGCTTGTTGATGGACACATAGATAAGATCTTATTCTGTTTTCCCCACAAGATAATTGGTGGGACATATAAAATGAATATGATTCAATACACCTGGAATCAGTTAGTTGATGCCCTCCATCTATAATCCAATGAAACTTCAATGTCTTCAATATAAAAAACAATCACCTTCAATTTCATTTAAATCATTCCATTTATTCATTGACCTGATTCCATGGACTTTAATAATCAATAATGATATGAATAATCCTTTATTTAGGGTTTAAAGAACACTTAATATTCCATGAAATTCATGAATATTAATTCACATAGAAAAATAATATTCACAAAAATAAAATAGTTATAAATATGGGTTAGTATTTTTGATAATTAAATGACATTAAGGATGACAGGTAAGAAAATCCCAATCTTTTTGATCAAAAACTATGATCATAAACTAATATGCTATTAATTGATAAATAATAAAAGATACTAAAAAATATAATATATTTACCTGAATTTAAATGATCTAAATAATAATTATTAAGAAACATGATTTTAAAAAATATAATGATTATTTAATTTAGTAATTTAAAATTTTTCAAATGGAAAATATTAAAAAATTCAAATTGATTCCCTTTTGAAAAATAACTCTCCCCCCTTTCAAAAAATTAAAAAAAAATTCCACTTTATATTTAAATATATTTATCTCCCTCCGTGATTATCACAAAAAAAATAATATTGGAATTGGATAAATAATGAAATAATGAGAGTGTTTGGGAATATTTTAAAGAAACAAATAATGATGAATTATTGAAAATTCAATTTTTTTGGATAATTACTTTTTTAAGAGGAGAAAATATTTTTAACAGATTAAAAATAGTTGTGATAATGAATATTAAAATATTATAAAAAATATATTTTTAAAACCATTTAATTTCTATTGCTCCGAAAATAATATAGTCACTATACATTGATAAAGGAAGGTAAAATGGAAAAGTGTAAAATAAAAAAGAGAAATATGTTATGAAAACAATTTCAATTTCGCAACACTCCCATAATAATATGATTACTAAAGAGGAAGAGTAGATAAAGAAGAAGGAAAATAAAATAATAAATGGAAGAATGATAAGATATGGAATGTATCAACGGGAAAACAAAAACTATTAGAGAAGAATGAAAATGAATAATTTAAAAGTAGAAGAAAAAAAATATAAATAAGAAGAGGAAAATATAAGAAAAATATAGGAATGTAAATAAAACTGGTAGATTCCTTTTCCATGAAATCACTTTTACTCAAGTAATAGATTCACCTTCATTGATTGAATTTCTCTATTAAAATTACTTAAAGAGGTTATTCATTTAAAGCGACATCATACTTATTTCAAAAATGTTTCTATTTATATAACTTAATAAATGAAAAATAAAGAGAGAAACATAGAAAATATTATCTATATACTTTATTTTCTCATCATTAATCTTTATCATGGTTGATAAAAACACATTTATTGATTTAAATGAAAAAATAAATATATAAATTATGATAATTATTTGGAAAAAAATATTTCAAACATAAGTCTATGTTTTAAAAAATAATTTTTTTATATTGATTATAAAATTATAAAATGTACTAACTATTATAAAAATATGATTTTATATGTTTAAAAATAATATAATACCATATGAAATTTTTTAATTAAATAAATTGTAAAACTGAAGTTCAATGTTGAGGAAAATATCTTCATTAATGAGATAAAATAATCCACTAAAATTATATCAAATTTGAGATAAATAAACCATATACAAGATGACTAAAATAATAAATTATAAAAATTATTGAAAATAAAAAATAAAATATGATTTATAAAAAGTATTAAGAATAAAATTAAAGTTTTCCATAGTTCAAATTTAATTAAATAAAATTATAATCACTATTGATCCACCTTTATTGAATTTTAAATTATAAGGATAAAATTTTTTTTAAAATTTCATCTAGTTGATATTCCATTGTGGAAAAAATATAATATGATATTAACATTTTGAAAGTGATCCAAAAGGAAATATTGTTATAGTTCAACGGGTTTGGTGAAATATTTATGTATAGGTTTTTAGAGATTTATGGAACTAGTATTATTGGACATGATTGTGATATGGAGGAATATTAGCCCAATGTCTAATATAGTGTGTTGTATATATAGAATTTGGTCACAAAAACTCTTTGTTTCACTCTACTCCTCTTTATATGTAGAAATAGAAAATTAATATTTCTACTTACTAATCAATGACACAATAGATTTTATTATTTGATGGTAAGTTCCACTATAAATTTTTGTATCACAATGGAATCTACTGAAATAAACATTAGAGAAAACATTAATTGAAAAGATATTACTTTTGGATAAAATGTATTGAATATTTTTGATCTATTTAAATAATGAAAAAAAACCTTCTGGGATATTTGAACATATATACATATGAATTTTATTTTTAATGAAACATAATGAGAAAACCCATATAAAATATCAATAGAGGTCATAATAATTCAAGTTAGACTCCTAATAATTCTTCAAAAAAGTTACCTGATGAAAAATTTACCAACTTCATCCAACATTAACATATAAGTTCTTGCCACATGATTTTTGATTTCCTAATATGGATCTATTTCAAATCATTTTATCTGGTCAATTGTGTATTTATTTTTTGCTACAATATTTTATTCTAATTTTGATAAATTTGAAATCTCAGAATTTATTTGAGTTCACCCATAATGCTCATTTTATATTACATTTTAACTAAATAAAAAAAATTCTAAAACGATTATTTCCTTAGGGGATACAAAAATAACATCATAAAAATAAATTTTTTACTTTAATAAAATTATTTTATATATTTATTAATAAGTGTTTTTATTATATTTTCCCATTTAAAACAATTTTAATTAAAATAACATTAAATATGTTTATATTGACCGTGAGGTGTTAATTTTAATCAATAGAGATATTTAGGATGTTTGAAAATATAGTTTTTAAAATGTTTATTTCTAAACTTACAGAAAATTCCATTAAAAAATTTGGTTTATAAAACATTTCTGAAAAGGTGAATTTGACCTCTATTTGAAAAACATTGCAATTTAGTGAAAAATATAACTCTATTAGAATAAATATATGTTATAAAGGTGTAATTATTGTAAATTATTAAGTATAGTGGATTCATTTTTTTATAACATTTTATAACTAGTTGTTCTTAGATTCTAGTGATATTACTATATTGAACTAGTTTATTTTGAAAACCAAATTTGTCCACAACAACATAATGGTCATTAAGTCCTCTCATTAGAGTCAACACATTATTTATAACAAATTTATTTAATTCCTCTTACATGGAATGTATATAATTATCATTATTAAGGGAATCATTATAGCTCTTGGGATCAAGGTGAGAGACAAAGTCTAAGTGTTCAATATTATTTAAGACTGAACTATGTGTAAAAGATCCCATTTGTAAATCATCGATGATGTTTTCGAGGGGATAATACATAGTTTTTTTAAAAACATTAGGTAATTAATTTGGATGATATTCCTCTTCTTCTTCAACTACTCTGGTTTAAAATAGATTATTATAAAAAACATTTTCAAAATGATCTTTTGAAACATATTTTGATTTTTTTTTTCAAAAATAACATGGATTGATTTTTATAACCATTAATTACTTTTTTTGAAATAAATGGTAATATTTCCTTGATTTAGACTACACAATAAAGGTACCGTTAGAAGATTTATAACATAATTTACCATGAATTTTCTTAGGGTGTCAGATAAAATATTTTCAACTAAAAACCATGAAAAAGGCAGTTTGTTTTTTCTTACACCAGAGTTCAAAAGGGGGTTTGTTGATAAAATGACTAACAAGAATGTGATTGTTGATATAACATGTATTATTTAATATCAATAATCAAACATATTTTTTTAATGTGAAAAAAATTAAAAGTGTTTGATTCATTTCTTGGGTAATTTGATTTCACCTATATATGACCCCATTTTTTTGGGGGGGGGGTTCGAGGAGCAAAAAATAATCATTATATCCTTTAGCATAAATTAAATCATATAGTTATTTATTATCAAATTCTTCACCTTGATAAATATGAAATGAAATAATTTTTAAAACATTTTTCCTATTCGATATTATTTATAACATAATAATGGATTCAAAAGATTCATATTTACGAATTAAGAAATTAGAAATTGTGATTCTTGGATTATTTTAAAAAATTATGATAGAATAGGATTTTAATAATACATATTTAGTTTTCTAAGGATAAAAAATGACATTATGGACAATTTAAGGATATTTTGATCTATAAATAAATTTTTTGGATATAAAAGATCATTTTTTTACCTCGACTTCATAATTCAGAAAACGTTTTTATCATTGAAGTTAAATTTATAAATTTCTTGTACTAGTTATTGTTTATTGAGATTAATTCATGATTTAATTCTTCAATTCCGAAGGAGTTGGTTCCAATTAAAATATTCACATACTTGTACTTTCAGGTATTTGAAAAATTTATATGAATGATTTTTTAATTTCATTGTATAATTTTTTTGAATGCATTAAGTGGTAAATAAATACATTAGTTTTAAATTAAAAATTCCCAAAGATAAATTATTAATGATGTTTGAAACCATATATCATAAAATTTTCTAATAAAAAGTAAATTGTTTTCAAGGATTTTAAAAAAAATTAGGTGTAGAAGGGTTGGAAAACCTGATGCTACATTCATCAATTACCATACCTCTAAAATTATTGCTAAATGTTTCACAATATCCTTAAATTTCATATATTTTATCTAATTTGATGTGTTCACCACACATGTGTCTGATGAAACAATTATTTAGGTAATATTTTTTCCATATAATTTTTTCATAAGACACTATTCATGTTCAAATAATTTATTGACATATTTGGTACCCACATAATCATGTGGTAACTAATATTAGTTAATAATTATTTTAGAAGCCAAAATTTCATAGAAGGGTTTAAATATGAAGGATTTGAATAAAAATGGATTGAATTTTCTATTCAGTGTTTCATATTTTTTACCACATTCATTGATTAAATGTTCATATACGTTTCAATAATTTTTTTGGGAAACCAATTTTCCATAAGTAGTTTTGATTGATTTTATGATTTTATTCCATGATGAAATTATAAAAACTTTACCAAAAAATTTACATGCTTTTTAGATCAAAATATTTTATTTAAATTTTATTCCCCTTAGGTGATTTTGAAATTATATTTTTTAGGGCCCTAAAAGATTAATGAAGTTTGATTGATTTTTATTTTCATGGTGAGATATTATTTTTTTAATGATAATATCTACTTAATTATAGAAATTTATTTTATTTAATCAACTTTCCTAAATTTCTTAATGTTTTTTAATTATAAATAATCGATTTGATGATACCCATTCATTGAGTTGATTTTTGGAATATTTTATATCTTAAATATTTAGGTGACTAGATGAGAATGAATATGAGTAAGAGCATGAAGAATGAAAATAATAATGAAGAGAATTAGATGAATATGTGCAAATATGTAATAATGTATTATCCTCGATGTCCTCATAAACATGCACTACAAGGAACTTTGGGCTTGAGTCCCTTAACTTGGATGATGAAGTTGAATATATGGAATCATAACTTCAACTCCATGTTTATTATTTAAATGCCATTTTCTATTAATTTTTTTATTTGAGATTTTCATTATTGAAAGGGAAATCCAATTTCATGTGAACATTCATTTTATATTTTTGTCATGTCAAATGTACTTCAAAAATTTTGAATTTTTTGTATTTCATATTGTAGTTCATATTTTGGATGTTCTTAAAGATGTTCATTTTAAAAATAGAATTATTCATTAACTCATTTATAGGTTTATCATCATTATTAGCTTTAAAGGGGATGCTTTTCCTGACTTATGTTTTTTAGATAGACTCCTTCTCCACTTAAAATTTCAACATGAAATCTTTGGTCATTAAAGAGTTGATGTGTTCCTCTATTACTATCCTTTTCACATATTTATTATTCTTGTATATTCATTACTTTTGGAGCCCAAGAACTAGGAAACAATGATAATATTTTCTTTATGATAATTTGTGTTGATTATTTAATAATAATGGAATTTAAACCAAAAAAAATTTTAGAAAAATTTATTAATAATAATCTAATAGATTCATTTCAACATATAGAAAAACATTCAACATCCATAAAAAAATTTAAAATCCCAAACATTCTAACAAATTTTTATATTTTATTAATGATTTATTAAATATTTTTTAGAATCAAAGGCTAATAAAAATTGTTTTAATATAATATTTTATGGTGATGCTACATTTTATAGGATAAAAATAATTTTTATTCATAATAAATTGAAATCATAAAATATTGTATTTATATTTTTAAGAAATAGTAATTTTTTCTCGAATTATTTTAAATATATATAATGATTTGAACAATATTAAAAATAAATTACCATTTTATTTTGATATTATAAGATTATGTAATTAAAATATATTTTATTTTGATATAATATTTATTATTTTCAACACCATATATTTTTTATATTATTAATTTTTAATATATTACTATTTTTCCATGAAAATTATTTTTTATAATAAATGGAATTAATTATAATGTAATCTCAATGTATATTTTTATTTTATTAAATATATATGAAATAAAATTTTGAAAATGTTAAAAACATTATTATTTTATGTGAATGATTTTATTGACTTTTGGGATAGAATATTTAATAATATTTTTGTAAGAAAATATCGAATTGGGGGTACTAAAATGTTGTTACTAAAATATTAATATTTGTATTTTTTTAATATTATAGAATAATAAAAGATAAATATATATAGATTCACTGAGTACATTTTTAAAATGGTCGGATCAGGTCGTTCCGGGAAGCTCCTCCACCAGGCGGGCCGAGGCCAAGCGGGGTGCAACCAGGCAAGTCGCAGTTATGCGAGGCATAACCAGGCCAGGAGCTGCCTGGCAGGTGCTGCCAGGCCGGCTGCGGCTAGGCCGGGCATGGTAAGGCGGAGCACGGCCAGGCGGAGCACAGTCAGGCGGGCAACCGGTTAGGCCAGGTTGCGCTGGAGGGGCGGGGTTCACCCGGGGAAGCTAGCGGTGGTGTGGGCCGGAGTATCTCGGCTAGTTCGCCGGAAGAGGTACTCCTCTTTTTGAGTACTATGGGTCTACCGCAACACCATGTCTCCCCCCTACAGGTTTTCCACGACACCATGGTGATCCCTTTAGGGAAGTAGAATCAATCTAAGTCAAACGGTCAGCTCTCAACTAGATACTAGGTCTTCGTACTATGTCTGCTCGTCACTGGAAGGATCCGCTCCATGAGCTACTTGGAAATAATCCAACAATTGTGAAGTTCCACAAAAATTAATCACAAAGGTCCACCATGTCATAGGGGTTTAACAAAACATATGGTGCATCAATAGAATGGACGGACTGTTAGTAATTAGTCTTTTAGTCCCGGGGGACAGTTGGATTTGTGCACGATACTAACTGACCATATCTCAACTATACCCCAGGCTATGGTGGGTTATACTCAAAGGGAACGTCGCACTCCATGAAATCTTGCACCGCTGAAGGTTCAACAAACGGTCGTCTGGTGCCAAAGAAATGGCCAAATAAAATAAAGAGTCAGCATTGGGCATGGGTCCGATCCAACCCATTCGGACCAACCCAATCCGACCCATTTTGGGCCGACCTGATCTGAGTCGACCTGGTCCATTGGGCGAGCCAGCCTATTAGGTTTGGCTCGGGTCTTCTGGGCCCCGCCCGACAGACTGCGTGGATGGTTCAACCCATTCTCAGTGCCATTTCGACCCATAGCATAAAGAGGGTGTGGCCTAGTGTGGCTCGGCCCAAAGGGTGCGGCCCGGCCGGTTCATCTCCGGCGCCACGATGGGGTGGGGCACCATCTCGGCTAGGAAGCCGGCTTGGCCGAGAGGCCGTAAGGGGGACGGTTCCCAGGAGGTGCACGGGGCGCACGTGGAGGTGGCAGGGGAGCGGCTCGGCCAGGCAGGCATGGGGCGGCCGGTCAGGGAGCAGCCAGGCGGCGCACAGCCAGGCGGGGTGCGACCAGGTTGTGTGCGGCCTGGCGAGGTGCGCCCAGGCGGGTGGCAGGAAGGCGGGGCGGGACCAAGTGTGGCACGGGTAGGATGAGCACAGCCAGGCAGGCATCCGGTTAGGCTGGGTCGTACAGGAGGCTCAAGGTTTGACCGGGGAAGCCGAAGGTGGTGCGGACCAGCGGAGCATTGTCAGTTCGTCGGCGGACAGCATGGCCAGGGCGGCTCATCCAGAGGGTTGTGGTTCGGCCCGGAGCACTGGAGCATTGTGGGGCGGTGTGGTTCGCAGAGGTCATGGGTAGTACGACTTTTTCATCTCTTCCTTCGTCGTTCCATCCCCTCGTCGCCATGCAGAAGAAACATCACAAAGAGTTAGGTAGAGGGAGTTGAGCCTTTTTATTTGTCCCTCACCCTCCACGTTTAGGGGTGATATCGATTGTTTCATCAAAGGAGTATGATTAGCAACAATTATTCACAATACATCGCATTAATTCCATTCAAACGAAGATGATAAAAGTAAAAGATATATTACTCTATGTAAACCCCCTACATTTAATCATCGGTCGTTGATGGTGAATTCGTGAGAAGAAGACAATGTTTTCATTTTTCCTGTCCACCACACTCTTCCACTCCCAAATTCGCATGACAGTTGTTTAAGTGGTTCCACATCTGTAGTTGTCCATGTAAAGAAGATCAAAGGGTACCGTCACTGGTTTTCTTCATTGGATGAATGTGTTCTTCATTAGAAGATGATGTTTCTCATTGAGAGATTTCTCTTCCATCACCCAATGTGAAATCATTATGCTAATAAGTAGATTAGTTAATCTATCATTTTGTTGGCACAAATTCAAAAGGGTGAATTAAATTAAAAGGCTCCACCTCATTAATTCACTTTTGTTTGAAATAATTAATTGGTGAGTTGGAACCAATTAAATTAATTGAAGGTCAAGAGGCTCTCCCTCATCAATGATATAGAGTTGAGAGTTTATAATCTCCTCCCTTTAATAGGGGTTGGGTGGTCCCCACTCCAATTATTCAAATGGGAGGTTATGTGGTCTCGGGTGGTCCCCACCTCGTATCCTCTCACGGGAGTTTATGTTTGGGTGGTACCCACCACCATAACCTCTCATGGGAGGTTAAGGTATGGTGGTCTGACCTCCATCATCGATGAGGAGGTTTTAACTACCAGTCACCCACATGGAAGCTTAAATAAAATAATGTGTATCTCAATTTATTTTATTATTTTTCCAAGAAAACCCAAAAAATAACTTTAATTCTCGACCAACATTCATCAAGGTGGAAGTCTTCTTAAGTGAATACCGGCACTATGAGTTCAACGATGCCCTCATATTTCAATTCCGATAACAGGTTCAAATGTTATAAAAAAGCTCTCATACATTTACAAAACGTTCCAAAAAAACATCATAAATTGATTCTGGGCACACTGGGCCTCAAAATCATGCACTGTAAATTTTCGTGGACTCATAAAATTACCATGTATTTAAGAAATAATTTTACACAGAAATTTAGGGTCGTTATAATAATGGCTATTATTTTGAAATGAAATGAATTATTTTAAATATATTTTTTATACAATATTAATTAAAGTATTCTACACATGATTTTAAAACCCATTACTAGGAAATATCAAGCTCACCCTATATTTTAAAAATTATTTTCAAAAAGCTCAATATATGTTAAAAAGATGTTTTATTTCATTGACAGAGCTTCTGTGAGTGTAGTTAGGTAGATATTTTAATTCTTATATTGTGTAAAATTATGGAATGTTTTATGTAATTTTTTTAATGCTCAAAAAATATGACTATAAATTATTTATTAGGGTTTAGATGAGTATATATATTTTTAGTTACTTTTTTTAAAAAAATACATATAATTTTTTTGACTCACATGCAGATGCTCGGGTCTCGAGATATCATAAAAAAAATATCTAATCTTGTATCTTTTACATCATTTTTGAGGTCATGAGTTACATTAAATAAATTTTAAATTTGAGATTTTGTTCATAATATGAAAACATGATTAAAATCATTTCTACCAAAACTACAATACAAGGAATTCAGATAATTTCCATTCAATTAAAAATTATTAATATCCTTAGGTGGCTATTTTTTAGAGTATTTTTTTGGGAACATTCACATGCATTACAATTTTCCAGAGAGGATATGAAATACTATTTATGAATGTTGACATCTAATTTTCTTTATAGGAATAGTCAGTGCCATTAAAAAGTGGATTATGTGAATTGGAATTTGATGCCATAATAAAAACATTAATTTAAATCAATTAATGTTTTCAAATGAAATTAAAACCACAAATTTAAAAAATGTGGCTTTTGATAAAAACACGGCCCCTTAAATACTAAATGTTGTTAATGGATTATTGAAATTGGGGGTGAATTTCCAATTTAATAATTTAATGGGAAAAAAATAATTTCTTGTGATATCAAAATAAGAATACTTAATATATATTTGATTCATGTCGCTAATGATATATTCATTTTAATAATCTACTTAACTGATCTAATCAAAATTATGAAATTAACAAAGCCTATTTTAAATAATGAAATGATGAAATGTTATTTTTTGAAAAATGAAATTGATAAGGAGTTCAGAAAGATATTTATTTGAGGCCCTTTTAACATCCCCTCTTGAATCGAGAGGTCTATTATACCTAACCTTTTGACTAAATAACTTCAATGAAACAAAAAAATCACAATGGTGGCTTATGAGTTCCCTATTAAAATTATCTATTCTCCATGTTATCCATACCACAATTTTACATAGATTGAACCATAAGTGAAAGGTGGTTTAGGAAATAGATGTATTATTTTGGTAAAACATTTACAATAAATAAAAAAATTATCAATGATTGATCGATGTAAAATGGAGGAATATCTGAATTCAATAAACGTGGTTGGAGATAGTAGAAGGAATTTAAACCTTTAAATATATATATTTATAGAATTAATTCTTGTCCAATGATTTTTCTTTAAGGGAACATCCTTGGATCTATTGATCAGAATTTGAGGCTTAAATGATCTATGAGAGACTATTTATAATCTCTAGAGGGGTTGTGAAATAACATTATTTAATTTTGTGAATTTAAAATTAAATGAGATTATATAATTTTATTTTTATGGGTAATATGTAGTATAACATAACATCAGTACACACCACTAGGTACCTAGTTTCCAACACCAAGTAGCTAGTGGGATTCATGTAGACTAGCTTGATTCTAGATCTTCCATCAGGTAGCTAATACACATCCACTTTTTGGCCAGTGGACATATTTTAAAGTGCCCAGTTCCACCTTTACCACAATGTAGATTCTAGGACTCCACTTGTTGTCTAGTGGGACTTCAAGATAAAATTTTATTTTTGATAAATGTCATTGACTACCTGGTGTAGTCTGCACATATTTGACATCAAGAATGACCAACTTTGATCCAACCTAATGTATTCTTTGGATAATATAAAATAATTCAACATAAAATAACAATTAACAAAGATATGACCAAATAATTTATCAGGAATTTTAAATACATTAAATATTCCATGTATGTCACCACAATGAACTCAATTAAAAAACATATACTCAATTAAATGAAATATTTAAAGTATATGATAGTGTTTTTGTTAATAAAAAACTGGTAGAGAGTGATATAGAATAGGGCCTTGTTAGAGTGGAATCAATTCTATGTTTTTCTGAGGATAATGATTTGGGTTATTATTCATGTGATCATTTAATTAGTATTTAAGGGAAATGTTGTTAATGGGGTCTTGAGAATAGATAATAGACTAGGGAAACATGTTTCAGTACAGTGATCGATATATCCTTCCACCTTTAATCTAAAAACCTAGTAGTCAACCCAAAACCATAAGACATGAAATGTGCGGTATGATTATGTCATTACGTGAATCATATAGTGGCTAGTTATGATCCTTCATATCCATACTCTCTCACTAAATATAGATATTTTATATCTCTTATCGTGGTGTTTAATTGATTTTAGGATCCAACCTACTAATAATTATCTTATATTCTTTGGTAGTTTATTATAAATAAGATAATTTTGATTGTTCCTCTGACCCATGGTTAGTGGGAAATGCGGTTATCTATTATAAGACTCAGTTGAGAGGTTCTCATATCAAACAAAATGGGGGTGTTTATCAAGTATTTTTCATAGTACATATCTTTATCGTATAGTGGACCATTTTTCCATATATGTTGGAATAGACCACTTTTAGACTATTTATGTGTTATAAATTTAATGAAAACCCTGAAAAGTTTTTGAAGTGTGTATGATCCTTGGGTAATTTGGGAATGACGAGAGTTTGTGACCCACTTTTCAATCTCACCTAGACTTTATTTCTAAATTTCATTTCATTTATGGAATTTACTATATGGTACTATGAGTTTTTAGTGAATAATATATTTCTATAACTCAATATGGGACTATAATATAAGGTTTGGATTTGGAGCCCTAGTCATGGATTCTATTTTCATTGAATAATTATAAATCTTTTATATGGTGGTGTGACTATGTTCAAGTACACATTGGGGTCCATAATGATTTGAACGATTCATTTAGTAAGATTTACTATGGAAATATTGTATCATTGTTACATATGAAGACACTAGGTGGAGAGATTAACCATCTATGTTTGTTCCCTCATGAAATTCCACTTATTCTAGAGTCACCCATGTGAGAATTAGAAGAACATGGAAACATTGGAAAGGATACACCTTAGTTATGAAGGTATATTATCAATTAATATAAAGGAAACAAGTAGTGTATTATATGTATATACACATTTTAAATGGTGAAATTGGGTATCTGTTTGATTTGTACCCTAATATTTCATCATTTTATCAATTAGTAACAAGTGGTGTGAGGGGTTTTAGACCTTGGTGAAGAATTTAATTTCCCTCATGAACACTACTCTTATATTATATTTTGACCACAATATATTATTGAAAATATGTGGTGTTGGATGGAACATTCATTGTATGACTATTCTTTTGTAAAAACTCATGTTAAAGTTATTATGAAATATTTCTATCTTCCCATGGGCCAATATCATGTTTAGGACATGGAAGCACTGTACACAGAGTGCTGACTAATTGACATTTAGAGATTTTAATGAATTTTCATGTTAAAACCTAATCGTCTATGATTATTTCATTGATAAAGATTGTTATTAACTCATCCTCTTAGAGTAGTGGTTCTATAACAAATGGATAAATATTCATATTTTAAGGATACCTCATTCTAGAAAACATGTTAGGTTGTGACAACACTATTCAATATTGGATACTCACTACAAATTTCATGAGTTGTTCGTGATATTGTTAATATTATAGGTTCTACCTATAGTATTGACCAATTCACCTAAGGGGTTGTAAGGGAAGATAACCCTATAGATTTTATGTTTCATTATTATCACTTGAAGTGCATAATTTTGAGTTCTATGTGTATATGTATGTAGCACCATCCTTGTGTTTTTTTTGGAATTTTTTGATTCTTTAAAAGAATGTTATAGTGACCCATAATTTTCATACATCGATTTTGAATCTTAATATATGAATTTTCATTAAAATTATTTTAATATATTATTGAAATTTTAAGACTATAATCATTTGGAACATGGATGTTTACAAAAATCTTTTATAAAATATCAACATAATATCCATATCATTTCTTCATAAATATAACTCTTATTAGATATATCATATCTAATACCTTTCTTTATAACATGTGGAAAGGAAATTTAATTAATGGGTGGGCTCAAATACCCAATAACAATGCATAATGGACATATCAATGAATGCATAAAAATAATAAGATAATATGGGTATAAATATATGAACAAATCATTTGAAATAAAATATTTATATATCATATATAAAAATGTTAATTAAAATAATAAATATTGGTAGTCATAGGACATGATTCGAAATGAAATCAAATAACATAAACTATTATTTCATAACATTGGTATAAAAGATAGATTTTTGGTATACAAGTAAAAATAGAAACACATTTCATTAGTAGTGAAGGATCATTATCAAGGACATCATGTTGAAATTGGTTTACTCCAAAAACCATTATAGTAGTAAAACATTACTTCCATGAATATCATAGTGCACATAGTTCGTTACTAAAATATATTCACTCCCTATTCTAGTCTAGTTCATGTCATAAAATATCTATCTTAAACCAATTCATTAGAGCCAGATATTGGTAAAACCTATCAAATAATTAAAGTCTAACTATTTTTCCCCAAGATTGCAAATCATTCAACATATAAGAACCTGAGAAAACAAATAGTTTTTATAGACATTTCATTATAGAATATCCCATGGAATGGAATTGATAATTCATGAACATATTTTCATCATGAAAATAAACCATACAATGAATATCTATGGATGGTAATAGTAGATAAAATCTACATTAAATTATTTTTCAAAACATGGGTGGTAATATTTTATTATTGTAAATATCATTAAATATATCATTTAAACATTAATTATGAATATAACATTTCTATTTTGAAATCAAATATAAAAAAATATAAAAATAAATGGTAAAACCTTTTATTTGAAAATATTACTAAAAAATTAAAAATATTATTAAAATAAAGAATTATTCATTAGGGTAGGAATAACCTTTAATTCTATATAATTTAATAAACATTCTTTCTATACTTTTTCTAGAAAAATCACAAATTTACACCCTTATAAAATAAATAGAATATTATAATAATACTATTTTTAAGAATGTAAAACATGGGGAAAATGAATTTTAAAAAAATAATAAAACAATTAAAACCATATTTTAAACATTTTTAGGTAACTTGCTTATAGAATGAAAATATTTTTTTTCCATAGAGAGAAATTATATAGATTTTCATAAAAAATATTTTCAATATCATTACTATATAAGGGGTGAAAATTGAAAGGATAGCATTTATTTTAAAGAAATAAATTTTTAAAAATAAAATTAATATGTATCTTGACAGGTTGATCAGAACTTTTGAACATCCAACTTTCATAATAAACAATCCAAATAAATAATGAAATTGTAAAATAAATACAATTTTGTCGAGTTCTCATTGCTTTGAAATCACTATATCATCATATATAATAAAGTATAATGTGTTATAATAATAAAAAATATTCAGTATTATTTATATAATATAATATATGTTCCATTTATAATATATCAACTCCCCCTTTTATCAATCATTCCTTATTAATATTATCATTTCTGTGTGTTAGTTTCATTTATCATAATTATTTTAGACCAGTTGTTTTAGTCACTGTATATTCAATGTGGTGGAATAATATCAAGAAAATTAATCAGTATATATATATAATATATATTCATTATAAACATAGTTACAGTCTTCCATAAATTTAATAGATACCAAAAATGAATGACACCGTTAATGGAGACTATAAATCGTGCATGCCCATGAGTTCCATTGTAATTTTCTGATGGATGAAAAAAATAAATGTAAATATTAATTAACATTACTCTATCATTATTATATAATATTTATCAGATAAACTCATAAAATTCATCGTTATTACCATCTAATAAAAATAAAAAGTAAAAAATAAAACACATCGCTTCATGGAGGTGGTAGTCCAAATTAACACAGGAACGATTTTATCATTTCCCAATGGATTTGATGGTCTTTTGGTAAATGTGATATTATAATATCATAGTAAATTGAGTGAATAATATAGTATATAAATATCAAACTAACCTTAATTAACATCAATAAAATATATTAATAAAAAATAACGGTATCTTTATGTGGTGGTGATATGGCATATATATGAACGAGTGATACTTTCACATCACATTTGATGGTAAAGAGGGTTCATAATGGTGTTTTGATAATTATGATAAAATTTAATCATATTTATGATATTTAATTAAAACTTTTATGACAAATACCATTTATTTATAAGATTTGAAGAAGAGTAGAAAATTTGATCCTGAAAAGAGATTACCTCATCTTTGATATCAACCATTTCGATTTACCCTAAAGAGATACACGGTCTGTATTCTAGAATACATGAATTCCTTAATGTTGATAGGGTAGTTTATAAAAGGATTTGGTTGATTCTTGATGATATATAAGGTTAAATTGATTTTAATATTTGAGGGAGGATGTGCCATTGTATAATAGCAGTAAGATTCACTTTTGGAATGTACAAAAAGTCTAAATTATAATAAATTCATTATCAAGAAAAATCATCTGAAGAGAAAGGGATTAAAATATAATTTATTATAAGGTTTCAATAAAATCAACTGATATAATTTTTAAATTATTTTGGGTCATTTTAATCCTTTTTATTTTGATTCACCCTTAGTTAACCATTTTCTTATTTGAACTACTATAATTTTTTTCAATATTTATATGGTATAATTTTTACATAAAAGTGAAAAATTGGAAGAAATATATCTATGTGATGACATTTATAAACATTTATTGTCATCCATATCTTATTTAAATATATTTATTGTTTATATATTATATAATAAATTATTATTTTTATAAAATATCATTATTAAAAATTAGAAACTATTTGTTTAATTTTAACTAAAATTCACAAAAAACAGGATTTTATTAGAGTATAATATTTAAAAAAAATATATTCCATAATAACATATAAATAGTGTGGAACTCTATAAATAACTCAAATTATATCAATTATATGAATTAAAAGTTTAATAATTTATTTTTTTATTTAATATAATAAATAATTTTTTTGTAAGAATATATGGTAAATATACAATAAATAAAAGTTTTAAATTATTTAACATCAATAATATTATTTAGTTATTTATTAAATTACAATTAATAATAATTGATAACCTGTTTTTCCCCTATGTGAACATAAAAATGATATTTCAAGGTATGAGAGTTATATTCTATAAATTTTATTGATTTATGTAATATATTAATAATTTTCAAGAAAATTAGTCTATTAAGAAAATTATATTTAAATACTATGATGATAAGGATAAAATTATATTTATTTAACAAAAATTACAATGAAAAATTACGGCCCTATCAATTATTACTAATCCAGATTAACATGATTTACAATTTATCAAGGTGATAAATTTTATTATGGATGATATTTATATTGACCAAAAATAGAAGGATATTATTTGCTAAATTTTATCATTCTGATTATTTATATGTAATTAATTTTAGTTCATTATAATTCAATTAATGGAATAATGTAATTATAATTTATGTGCATGGAATGCGACAAAATATCTATTTATGAAATAAAAATTTTTAATCATGGAAATGAATTGATTCGTATCATGTGGATATAATTTTTTTGAACTATTAAATATTTTAATATATTAAATAGTATATTAATATATTTAAATTAATTTAAAATTAATGTGTAATATATTATATTATAAGAAAATACACCATGTTAATAAAAATAGTTTTCTAGAATGATTTTTATTTTTCATTAAAATGATTTTAATTTTCATTTATAATCTATTAATAACTAATTAATTAATTATATATATATATATATTTGAACACATATTGTTCTTAATTTATTTAGTCCCATTCGTATACTCAAATGCATAGGTTTGGTGAACACCCTTATTTAAAATAATAATATTTTAATATTATACTGTGGTTTGTTTAAAGTCGGCATCATGTGTAAGGAAATCTATCAAAGAGATAATATTATTTAAAGAGAAATATTTCACGAAAATTCATAGGTTGTAACCTTCTACACCATTAAAATTAATTTATTTATTTAAATTCACATCTTTGGTACAAACAAATGATGATACATCCACTTAATTACAACCTCAGGTCCAATAAGTCATTCTCAAATAAGTGGTTTCCCTAAAAAACCATGAGTTTTTGAATTTTCTGGTTTTATATAAGACTCAATTATTTATAAAAACTCTCCATTATTTATTCTTCATAATAAGGATTGTTCTCCAATTAAATGACCTTTGAGTTTAGTATATGCAGAGGATCAAATATAACACCATGAGATATTAAAAGATGAAGATTATGTTTGATATCATATATGACATGAAACACTAAAAATATAAGAGAATGTAACACCGAGGAAATTTATTAATTTTTTTTCAAATTAATCTTATCTCTTAAATATCTTAAAATGGGTGCAACAATGTGTTTAAATTAAACACAAAACTAAATTAAAATATTATTAATTAATTATGATAATTATAAATTAGCTGTAATGTTTCATTTTATAAATATTAAAAAACTATATTTAGAAAATATTATTTTATTGGAAATTAATAAAAAAATATTTCTTTCTATTTATTTGAAATGAATCAAGATCTCTTAGAAATAAAATGATTTTTTGAAAAAACTATTTGTCTAAAAGGTGGTTTATTAGAAGATTGCACGTATAATTTAAAAATATTTTTTAAAATTTACATAAAATATATTTGAGAAATATAAAATTACTTTTTGAAATATAAATTTTAAAATTATATTTGGGTAAATATTTGAGAGTTTTCTAAAGAAGTTGTTTTTTGAGGAATAAAAAAAATAAATTTTATTTTCATATTCATATTGCATAAAATTAGTTTTTAAAGATAAATTTTATTTTAAATAAATTTTATTTAAATTTTTTTCAATTATATTATATATTGACTAATTGAAGTCATTTTAATCTATTTCATATGGAATTTAGATATTAAAACAGTCTAAACTTATGAGAATTTTATGTCTCGAAAACTGCTCTTTCATCATGTTGGTGGTTTAATTATAGTTTAAATATTTCCATTTATATGATTTGAATTATGAAAAATGGGTTCCAAATTTAGAATAAAACTAATTTATACTATATTTTTACATAAATAACTTATTTTTACAATAATGAATAGTAGAAATTGTCAAAAAAAATTATCGCAATTAAGGATAAAAGGTTTTGTCGGCAGTGAAACTAAGATAACAAGGGTTAAAAAGTGTATAACATTTATCAAAAAACCATTTAATGGAAATATTTATACCTTAACACCACTAATTTCTAATAATGACCCAATTTGCATATATTTTTTATGATAAAAATGTGGGTATCACTTTATCTTTTCAAAACCACTATATTTTTTTAATGGTTGGGGTCGATGCCTCAATTTATTATTAAAGTAATGAACTCTTTAGACTATGTAGAGGGAGAACCATTACATAGCGTGAAGGCCCAATGACACATGGCCTGAATACATTTCTTGAAAGCCCATTTTTTCCGAAAGGACCCATCGGTGAACAGTACTACTATAGTACATGTGCTACGATATTTCCACCTACAGTACTGTCGCTGCTACAATCCCTGCTACAGTCCATTCACCGCAAAAGTGTCACCTTTTCTAGAGTTCCACCACTGCTATAGTTCCCCCAAAATTTTCCCCTGTGTGGATTTTATCATGGGTCTTTGGGATTCCAAGGAGGAGCCTGTACCACTAGGGTACAAGCTTATTCGCTAAAAAACATCTATGTTTGTTCTCTCCCTCATTAATAAAATGTCACCCCTCTCCTACCCTCATCAAATTTTAAAAAATAACATTGATTCCACCCAAACATACAAAAACAAATCCTTAATTCCCTCACCACATCACATATACAATAATTTTATTTTGAAATACCTCATATTAACGCATTAGTTATGTAACTAAATATGTTATCTGAAGAAGAGGTAATATTCATAAATGTGCATATTTCTGTTATTAAATAATAAAAATAATTAACACAATATTTTAAAAATATAATATATAATATAACTATCTACTATATAATAATAAATTATTAGGTTAATTTCACAACCATGATTCACCTCTAATTCCATAAAATGGGAAACAAGACCATCGATCATGTGTACGGTAGACTGCTGCCTTGCAAACCTATGTAATTCATTTTCAACCCAAAATTTCATGTTGATAAATAATGGTGTATTTAGAATATTTGAAAAATATCATTGAAATTATTATAATTATGGATTTCTTCTATCACATATTACTTCTTAATTTCCATTCCTTGGAGAATACAATAACACCACTCTTTTTTATGGCGGACTACCGCCTCATGAAATTACGTGATTTTTTTTAACTTAAAGTTTACATGAAATTTTATAAGGTTAATATCAATGATTCTATGGGATATTTATGATCTAGAAAAAATTCTAGAAATATAATTTCCTATATAAGATCTTTCCATAAAATATATTATAATACCAAAATGTCACCTATGCATCCATTTTCACAATAAAATCCACATAGTGATACGAAAAGTACATCATTTTATTTTTAAATTACTGTTAATAAGGATGAATTCTATTAATAAAAATTATATATATAGTAATAATAATGGATATATAAATATGAAAAAATATTTATTTTCCTTTTTCCCATCATTCAAGAAATGAGAAATCATCGTTCCGGGGTATGTAAGGCCAATCATCTCTGTTATTAGTGTAGTCAATTTTATATCTATAACTTTAATAGATTATGATAAATAATGAATTAAAAATATACATAATATTTAAAAATATGGTTAATATTCTATATATTATTTATCCATGATCAAATTTAAAGGAAAAATACGAATAAACTAACCCACTTATGAAAAATGTTGAATTTATCACCCGAAACAGTGATTTTAACAATGAATTATTAATAAATTGATGAAAAATGTTTATAAGTAAATCATATATTGTGTAAGATAATTTTTTTGGATCATTAATAGATTTATAAATAGATAATATTTATTATATTGGAGATTCATACATACAAGAAGGATTTGTAACATGAATTAAGAGTTTCTCATCATATATTTACATCAATACGAAAATTCTACATTCACCAGATATTAATTTTTATGGAATATTTATTTACACATTTTATAATTTATGTCATGAAACTATTTGAATTCAATATATTTTTTTTAAATTTAATATTATTTCATTTATGAGGATTATGATCCACAATTTAATGAAGGAGTAAGAGTATATTTAACAATATCATTATTATTTGGGATTGTTTTTAAACCTCCTTTTGGAAAATTATGTGATATTTATATCATAATATCGAAATAATTTTTTATAATATGTTTATTCTGGAAATGTTGTATATAATTGTACCATTTGTTCCAATCGTTCATTTGGAAAATTATTTATAAAATGTATTAAATAAAATCCTATTTAATTTCTCCCTTTGGTCGGAAATCCTTTTTTCACAAAATTCCATGTTTCTAGAAATGTTCTCCAAAGTGTTTTTATTCTTTTAAAAATGTTATGTTAAATGAATTTTTATATTTTTTTTATGTTTAATAAAATTTTATGATAGGAATCTTCATTCTATTTTCAAAACAACTTCTAGTTCAAACGAACTAAAAATTTTATCGTAATATTTATTTTCAAAAGTTTTTGAGAAAGTTATTATTAGTGATAATTATTTTCAAAAAAACAAATTAAAATTTTTATCAAATATATATTGAAATTGAAATGATTATTTTCCTGAAAACTGTTTTTAATTATATTTTTCAATTATTTACAATTTCCAATTATGTAAACACTTTATTATAGTTAAGATAAATTGTGTATAAATTGTGTTTTTATCATTATAATTATTTAATTTGATGGGTTTTTATCTAAAAAAATGTGGATGTAATATTTTATTATGATTCAAAATATTACCAAAGTTGGTTATTTATTTTATTTATTAGATTTGGTTATCTATTATATTTTCATATGTGAGTTTATCAATAAGAATTATTATAATGACTATGCGTCTCCCCTTCCATATAAGGAATGCATTGGACATGTTATGTGTTCTATGGTCCCAATTATATATATCTCTTTAAGAATCAATAGGTCTCATGAGAAAAATAAGTTTCCAAAAATAGATGTGGTTCTAACCTCATATTTTAGTTCTCCTGTGAAAGGACATGGTAGTACATTTCTAATATATGATTTTATAAATCCCCAAACTATGATATCAGTTCTATAATTCCATATGATTTTTCAATTAATTATAATATCCATTGATATATAAAAAGCTAATGTGGTTAATTTTATTTATTTATTTAATCATTAATTATTTCTTCTATATTGTGATTATTTTATTTATTAAAATATTTGTGTTTTAGTTATTTACATTGGAATATTGATTATGATTATTTATTCATGAAAGATTAATCTGTATTCATTCCCTTACTGAGAATTTGGGATCAATACATTCTTATTTTTTATTTATTTTAGGATACCCGAAGGTATTTTCCTAGTGATATGATGGGATACACTATAAGGAACAATGGTGTTCTTAAAAGAAAACACCTTATATTTTATGTTCTAAATTTTAATGTTTATTTAAATAATATAAATAGTTCTACATGACTAATAAACTATTTGGTCATTTAGGATCTGATTCCCTGTATCTCATGGTAATGTAATTATGTATCCACCTGCTATAGGGCACTCAATACATGGTTGTTATTGTTTATATTAAAGGATATTTAGTATAAATCGTTGTATCTAGATTTATGGAAACATTGGATATGGAACATATACTCATGATATAAAATGAGTATAATTATATAATAACATCCTAATAGTTTCTTAATTTATAGATTGTGTGTTTTTTACTATAAATACAACCCATTAGGGATACTACATTTGGATGTCGCCCTGGAATAGATATAACTAGGTATAATAACTCTTAAGAAACATGTTAGGCCTCACCGAAGAGTTAACAATTACCTAAAAATGGACATATTGGGTTCACTATTGGTGGTGTGATTTTGTGGCATGTTCCATGTGTGCGTGGTGTCTATAGAGGAACCCCACCAATAGTGAGAGTTGTATTCAAAACATGGATAATGAGTTTGGAAATGGTGGGATGGGGGATGACATTTCTTGTAGTAGGTATCATCATGAATGTAACAATAGAATCTAATATTTTAATGTTGATGGGGAATCCAATATTTAACTAGTCATAAGGTATATATACAATTTGATAATGTTGTGTGTGATGACGTTGGTTGATCTGATAGCCACAAAACAATGACCTGGTGATAATTGGTTGAGATGGAAGCAATGGGGCAGTGAAAAATGATATAGAATGGTGCCTATATAGGTGAAAAACGATGATTGTGGGTGATAATATTGTCTCTATAGAAATAATTTAGGCCTATGGGTTTTATTAGACACTCCCGTATATACAAATATATATATATAATAATGGCATTAGGGGTGTGTTATCCAAAGGAAGGATGTGACATACCTTTTGACCTATTTTTGTGCAGTTTGGTATGTTTGAATTTAATTTTCCCATGAACATATAATATATACTTTTCACTATTATTGATATTTTACATTATGTTATATAATTTTATAATATAGTCTATTCAATTTTTTAGAAATGTATCCTAGTGGAAGGAATGTGAACCATATCAGTTAATACATCCCATAAGGTAATAATGATCATTTCATTGATGTGATTATGATAATCATTCAATGGTAAATAGTCTTCCAAAAATATCATCATATGATGGAATTATTTCATGCATAATAAAAATATAGAAATAATTCCCAATGTATTATAGATTGGAATGGAAATAATGGAAAAATATAGTTGATAATCAATAAATAGATATGAGGAATAAGGGAATGAAGGGTTTTCCCATATGAGATAATTTATGGAAATAAACACCATGGTACATGATTGAATAGAATGATAATATTATTAAAGTGAGGGGGCCCTCAATTCTTGTAATTGAAAGGCGAATATGGGAAACTAAAAAAATTAATTCCCCATGTGTAAAGGTAATATAACTCAAAAAAGATAAGGTATAGCGACCCCAACCCTAGAAACCTAGAGTAATTGTCGCAGTACATTACATTTCCATTAAATACATAGAATTACATTAATATGGAACAAATAGATTATTATTCTCAGTAATCTAGATACATATATGATTCACATATTACATTTTAATACAAAAATTACAACATATTTTATGATACTAACTTCATAAAATTTGATATATTCATTTATATATGTCAAATTCATCTTCCTGGAATATTGGGGGAATGTGAAAAATTAGAGGGATGTCAAATCCTTAGTAAGGGTTAATTATATTTGAAGATAAAATAAATTAATATTAATAATTATCTTGGAAAGGTAAAATAATGAGCTCAAAATCACTAAAAATAAATGGATAAGGCGTGATGAATATGGAATGGTAAATAATTGAGCACAATTTCCCTTTAAATAATTTTATAAGTCATAATCAATAGGACAAGGTTAATAACTGAGCATGCATGACTATAATCTACAAACAGAAAATAAATCAAATACAGAGGTAATTTCATAGTTTAAATATCCTGGATAACAATTACTATTAATGAAGGAAATGATTAATCACCATTTTTCATGATTCCCAAGAACATGATACCTTCACAGTCAAGATCTATCCTCAACATAATTTAAAACATATTGGGTGAAATGCTATTTTTCTAAGGGTAACAAACATATTCTTCCCATAATACTTCCGATTCACTGATGTAGTTTAATTCACTAGTCCCTAAACTATATGTTGTATTTCCAAATAATTATTCATATATTTAATAATAACTTTAATTGATAAAAAATGTGGCTTATCATAAAGTAATCATGGTGAGTAAAGAATATAGACTTATCAATATTTCATAATATATCAAATAAATTTCATTTTAGAACACCGAGTATAATAATGGAAAATAGTTTAAGAAATAAAATAATCCATGATACATTATATGGATAATTTGGTGATAATTAATGATTAATGATCATTGGAAAGTGGAAATTTTTTTCAGAAAATTATTTATTTCAAAAAAGAATATATGATGTGAATTTCAATATTTTCAATAGCACAAATAACCATAAACTATCTGGAGGATGAACATAGATGGAATTAATACAACTTATCCTTGATTTAGAAAAAGTAATATAATTATTTATTGTAAATGAAGGATATAAATAATATAAAATTAATTAATTTTTTTTGAAGAAGGCATCATTTTTATTTTTAAAATAAATTTTCAAAACATAAATCATTCTACAAATCCTTTTAATTGAATGTCACTTAAATAATAAAATTTATATAATATTAAGAAAAATATTTATATAAAAATTTACATTTAAAATTTCAATGTATAAATCATATAAATGGCAGTCATGTCATCTGGTAATTATATGCATGCCCTAATGAACATTAATTTTACACATTAAAATTGTTAGAAAAGTTCCTTGTTTAAAATGACACGAGAAGAATCCGTTGAAAACATTATTTAAAAATAAAAGAATGGGATAAAATTTAGTTTATTACGTATATTTTAAGAGGTAATATTAAAAATTTTGGAATCCATTTTTTGAAAAAATATTGTTGAATGAAAAAATATTTTTGACTGAGGAGAGATATGATGTTAGATATTATTAAAAATATTTCATATTAATTTCAAATAAAAAATATTTGAAAATTGGAACAACAATGGGAAAAATATTATGAATTACTATAGAAGATTATAATTAATGGCTTTATTAAATAGTGATAAATAATATATTTTTATAAATATTTAATAGTAAATAATCTCAATTAGAATTAGATTGTGAAATAAACCCATAAATTGATCATAACATTGAAGTGAGGATTAATGAAAGGATAGATTATGTGTATCAACTATAAATTCACATAAAAAATTGTAAATACAAAAAATATATAGTCAAATTTTCTAATACATATAAGTATTTAATATTAATGATATTGATGAGTTAATATAACCTAATGAAAAGAAATTGGGGTTTAGAACATAAATACCCTTTATTAACTTTTATATTAAATACATATAGATGAAATAATTCATATTAAAACTTAAAATACCATTAATGTTGATGTATTAATTATATTAAATTTAATGGTGCAATATATACACTATATAAAAGATATTAGGTTCATAATAATGTGGTATGACTTAATTAAATTGAATTTTCCTAAAAACCCTTACTATATGATTCATTTTGGTTGAACAAGATTTGTTTTAATTTTGTAATTTTAAACTTGTTATTAACATACATAAAAACTATATTAATATTTATAATATCATATGTGATCCTTTGATAAAATCCTAACACCCGTTTGTTAATGATGATTCATTATATTAATTGTTTCATATGTTAATTGTCTTGTTTTCTCATTCGTATTTTGTTATGAAATTATTTATTCTTGAACATATTATAATGTTATATCATATAAGTTATCATAATCATAACAAGATGGTCCAAAATTTACATCTATTTTAATTTTAAATCAAATCATTGATGATGGTTTTGAAAATTTATGTATGTTATGATCTGGATATGGTAGGTCATACGTACTCATGAGTAACGTTTTCCATTTTTCTATGATAATTATAGAAATATTATAAGTAATATATTGTCATTTCGAAATGATAATGATATCATATATACAATATCATTTATTTATAAATGTCATCCATGTTGTGTGGTAATGAGAAGAAAGTCACATCCCTTCGTGAAGGCAATAGTCTACACCTATTTGAATGATAATACAATATTTACATAAGTTATCTTGAATGAAGAAAAATAAAATATATTATATTAATGTAATAATAAATATTTCATTAAAATTCTAATTATCTCATTTCTATCATATGTAATAAAGTCCTTTTTCTTTTTCACCTTCCATATGTAGCGTTATTGAATGATTAATCACATCATTTCGCGAGGTGGTAGTCTACTGTACACACGAGTGACGTTATCATATCTCCTATAAAAAGGAATTTGAAAATATATATGTGATATATTGACTTAATGTGGAATTAATTTGTTATGTATATCATATTTATATATATAATTCATTTTCATCATAATACCCAACCATGAGATGGGGAATTGAAAAAACAAATGGCAACAGTTCTTGAAGATGTAGTCCTTCGTACACAGAAATATGATATCATACCCCATTTTATGGAAGTGGAAATGTTTTTATGTGATTTATTTTCATCGAAAAACATACCATTATATTAATTATATGTAGTTGTTATATCTGTGTGAATCCAAAATAATTTATGGAGTTGGAGAATGAAAAACAAATTAGAGTTTCATTAAAGAACATTAACTTTTATTGTGGCATCATTAGTAAGTTTTCAATAAATCCTTCAAAGGGTAGATTTTATATAAAAACAATGCTTTTAATATAAGTATAGGTATATTGGGATGATATTTTTGGAGGGCCTTCAAGAACCAATGTGGTTTGAAGGTTTAATGTTGAGAGGATAGAGGGTGGCCTATTAAAAGTTGGTTGAACTGCACCCTTTTAATTTTTTTGAAAGAGTGAACTAAAATTATGTTTTCCTGTTTTTAACATTCCAATATAATATTTAATTCTATAAAATATAATGTATAATTGTGATATATGGCTATAAAATTGAGGTTGGACTTTTTTGTGTCATTCATAAACCTTATATTCCATGATTAACCATTAAGTAAACCTGTTTTACCTTAATCATTATAAATAATTTTAAATGATACAACTAATAATTATGGTAAAAAATAAATTGAACTTATCATATAATATATATTATTAATATTTTCGGTATGAAATATATTTTTTAAAATTCGATTCCTAGATGGGGATGAATTTAATTTAAAAATAATCCAATAAATGTGGTGAGAATGCGAGGTTCTAAAATTAATATGTTTGAAAGATTAAAATATTTTTATATCAAAATTTGAATTGAAAATGAAAATAATGATCTAAATTAGATTAAAAAATTTATAATTGAACTATATTTAAAATAAAACAAATTCAAAAAGAAAGATAATATTAAAAAATATTTAGATGAAAATGTATTTTTCAATTAAATATTATTATTTCTCCCATTTTCTCAAAAATGAAACGTCGAAAAAGTATACCAAAAATTCACCATAAGATAATTTTCTTATTCAAATTTAGAAATTATGTTTTTTCTCATTTAAATTGTCTAAATTTTATAAAAATTAATTTTAAATTATTTGTGCTAAGCTTGACTAAACCGCCATTTAGAAAATTGATGTTTATAAGAAAACATTTCTAATTTTATTTTAAATTAAGATTATAGTTATTTATAATCTATATTTATCAAAATATGTGGGTAAAATAGATATTTTTATAATATTTTTAGTACTATTAAATTATTTCATTACAATTTCTAGGTAATAACTATTATATTATACAGTAATATTAAATGTACAATGTTTTTCGAGAAAACTCTGCATTCATTGTAACACTAGCTATCAAAGAACCCTTTTGTGTGTGTAATGAAT
Source organism: Viscum album (assembly GCA_963277665.1). Taxonomy (NCBI): domain Eukaryota; kingdom Viridiplantae; phylum Streptophyta; class Magnoliopsida; order Santalales; family Viscaceae; genus Viscum; species Viscum album. Next base: position 933,933,812 of record OY728121.1, read on the forward strand.
TCTATAATAATTATAGTGTGTAGTAAAATATATATAATTTGTGGAATTATTTTAAAATAGTAAATATATGATAATGTCTCAATATTAAATATTACTTTCTATGCATAGTTTTGTGTGTTATACAAGCTATCATAAAAAATGTTTATATTTTAAAATTTTAATGTGTTTCATTCTCCCCAATATAAAAAAATTTCTTTCAATAAATTTAAAATTTTTCTTGGTATTCCTGTATTTGACATTTGGAAATACTATTTTTTAAAAACCAACATGATTATAATGGTATGTATGGTGTCCAATTAATAATATAGAATGAGAAGTATGGTGGTTATATAGAATAACACATAACTAGATTCCCATGTACGTGAACAGCAGTGGAATTTGATGATTTGAAAATTGTGGGAAACATTAAATAAATAAGGAGATTGATTTAGTTCAATGATCAAAAAACAAGTTAATGATAAATAAAATGGTGATGTCCCAAAATATAAAAAAACTAAAAGGTGTGAAAATGTAATTGATAACATTATAAATGATGGTAATATTATATCATTTAATTTTATGATCATTTTTCTAATTTTATGGACCTCTTTTACAATATATATATAATAGAATATACTTACCAGAAAAATTTCTATTTCATATGTACAATTTAATCCTGTTTTTGTTCATTAATCTCTTAATCTTTGGAATGAATATCCATAAATTAATTTTTTTCTCGAATAAATAAAAGTTACTATTAATTGGTCATAATATTTATAGAAGAGTGAAAATCCTTTATGTGTATCTCTAATTTTTTCCAAAACCTATATGGTTGATATATTAATCACTAAACAACAAATTTAACACAAATGATTCATCAATAATATTTATTCATAAAATTGGATAACTCAAAATAATGATATATTAACCAGGACATCACAAAGACTAGTGGTAGGCCTAAAACCCTTTTCATCCTTTAGTCATGGGTTGAATCCCCACTGCATTTCCATATGTGATGGGATGTCACTCTAAAATTATTTTTTTTTAATAAAATATATAAATATTATACTTTTTTGATTAAAATCATTGAAAAAAATTAATAATTAAATATACTTTTACTAATGTTTTCAACAGAATTTCTTTTCTTGCTTATTATTATAATAATATTTTTTTATTATGGCTACAAACATTATTTAATATTGTTACCATTTAAATAGTGATCATATCAACCCCAATGGTCATAAATACCTTAATACAAAGGCATATAAAATGAAAAGGCATAATTCCTCATTTAAAATTTCCACAGAAACATATTCCTTCAATAATGTTCCCCCAAAATATCCTTTATCTGGTGATGTTTTTACCACATAATACTTAAAAGAGGAATTAAAAAAACTATAAATATGATCAATCTTGATATAATTATCACATGATGGTATTCATAACTCTTATGTCAACGAATACACAATTTCTTCTAAAATTTAACACATTCTTGAGACGATTCATGAAAATTGTGAACTAAAAACTATTTAAAAATGATTAACAAATTTAATTCATGAATAAAAATACATATAAACCACACAAATTATATTGTAATATAGGTCCTTCCACGGTATACTGGTTACCTTTTTAGAGTAGGTAATTGAAAATAGTATTTCCCAGGCTCCCAATATTTATCACATCATACTATAAATTGATCCTTTGGATGAGATTTATTTCCTTCTATCTTGATATTTATTTTTCCTCATCAGTTATTTCCAATATTCCCTTATTTTTCACACATAAAAAATTTCTCAATTTCATTGATACACTTTCCCAGTCATCTCCTTCAACTTTTCGAGAATGATGGAAATCTAGAAATCTTCTCTCTATAGTCTCCACCACTCTAGCTCTTCAAAAAATACATCCATTTATTCATTGGTGATGATGGGGGTTAGTTTAGGTATATGTTTTTAATCATACATTATGTAAAATAATTTAGCATTGACATGATATATTTTACTCCGATAATAATACTATTTGTTTTTTCATGGCCACAAAACTATCATTCATATTCAATGTTATCATGGTTACTTTGTGTTCTAGACAATGACTAAAACCTAAAGAATAGTGTGAGTACAAATAATCATAGTGGGAAAAATATATTCATTTATAAGATATCTAAATCCTGACACATTAATGTCAATCTATGACACCTTATAATTAACCTAGGTCATTTATTGTAATTATATATTAAAATAATTTTGAATGATTTGAAATGAAAATGTGATTTTCCTGACCATATTCCTCGTGACTATCAAACTAGGTGCACAATCAGGGCCATTGTCATGTACTAGGTAATGGTCGCTTCAATCCTGAAAATATGATTTCAATGTTTTTACCAATAGGTATATCTATTAAATAATCACATCCTATGGTAGTAGTCATATAATGAATTATTAGAAGGTAAAACCACATAATCTCTATTTTGCAAAAACATTTGGATTTTCTAGTACACTTATCATTAAATTATATCATATGGTTATGATCCCTAATATATGTCATCCTAAATCATATCCCCAAATTTGATTCTAATATTTCTATGATACCAACTATATAACAACTAACCCCAACATCCAATATGTACTATTTTACTACATTAACATGGCTTGGGATACATAACATCACACCCCAAATGACGAAATAGGTAAATAGTAATGTTTAAATAGATACATAAATGATTAACATATTAACTTTGAATAAAAAAATATAACATGATTGTTTTTTAGAATAATGCTATTACATCCAGTATATTCTTAAAGATCATTCAATGTAATATTCTTATAGTCCATGGGAGAGGAAAAAAATAAAAGAGAGCTAAATTTGGTAGTTAGTGTTATGTAATGAGAAACATATCATGAATCATAAAGTATAATCAATATGGAGTGATAAATAATAAGAAAACATTAAATAAAAACACTCTATAGGGAATAATCAATATGGAATTGTAAATAATTATGCACACATGAAATTTAAATAATTTTATTAGGAATAAATAATAAGGGATGGTAAATGATTATGAAAAACTAACATTTAATCCAAAAAATTAAAATATAAAGGATCCAAATAAAATTCCATAATGAAAACCTCTTAAATAATGAAAAAACCTAGTGCTGCAAATTCTTAATTATTAGAAATTATATTTCACAAGCACATTAAACCAGTAACATTATAATCTATATGCAATACAGATTAAAACATAATGTTTGAAAACCCATTTAGCTAAGGATATCTAACTCATTCCTCTTGTGAGACTACTGATGCATTGATGGGATTTCATTATCCAAAACCCAAATGGTTTATTGAATTTCCATGTTATTCCCCATATATCTTTTAATAGATTGAATTCATAACTAATATTCCATTTCATAAAGTTTCTGTATTGATTAATGGATACATATTTATCAATATTTCACTAGATATAAAATAACTATTATATAAGAAAACTATATGTATAAATGCTATATTGTTTAATAAATATTAAATAATAATATCCAAGGTATATTATATGGATATTTAAGGTAAATATATTTTCAAATAATCATAATTAAGTAATGATTTAAATGGAGTCTTTTTTAATTTAAAAAACAATCATAGTCTTGAATGTCGGTACTTTTTGTTGGAAAAATAATCAGCATCCATATAGTTGAAGAATAACGATGGAAACAATAAAACACAACCCCATTAGAGTATATATAATTTAATGGTTTATTAACATTGATGAATCCAAATAAAATTAATATATAGTTAGAAAATATTCTTGATGAAAATATAATTTTTATTTTTAAAATAACTTTCTAATACATAAAATGTTTTGAAAATGGTTTTCATTGATTGTATTTTTAATGATACAAAATAATTTCAACAGTACACTGAAAAAAATTAAATTTTCAAACATTAAAATGACGATTTATTGATATGATGGATATATCAGAGGGTAATTTCATACATGCATTAAATAATATTTTATGTGTAAGGTGAAAAGTTTAGAAGTGTGCCTCGTTTAAAAATACACAAAAATATTCCACTGAAAATGTTTTCTTAGCATAAAAAATGGTTAAGAATATATTTTAATAAATAATTAATAATATTTTAAATAAAAAAGTTCTGAAAACATTTTAATAACACTTGTTTTTGTAAGAAAACATATTTTCCACAAAATAGAGAAATAAAATAGTAATTAATAAAAAAATTATATCGGGAAATTTATGTACCATAGAGTTGAGATGTGGTCAAATCACTTGAAAAAAATCATTAATGACCATAGAAAATCAGAATTATTGCATCAATTAAACAATTATCATATAATTAATATTATGATATATTCAACATTAAACAGTATCGATTACAATGAGATTTGGGAATAAACCCTTAAAATGACCGAAACATTAAAGAGAGAATTAATAAATGAATCAATTATGTGAATCAAATATAAATACAAAAAAATTATTAAATAAATCAATATATAATCAAAAATATTTATACACATGATCATCTAATATCAATTATAATTAAAAAGTAATATAACCTAATGGAAATAAAAAGAGTTGGGTTTTTTCCCAGTTGGTGACTTTATGTTAAAATAACATTAAAAGAAATAATTAAAATATTAACATAAAATACCATGAATAATTAATTATTCTTGATATTAATTGTCAAAGGGGAACTATACACACCATAGAAAATAAATTTGGTGGATAAAAATACAATATGCCTTAATGAAATTAAACTAAGACGAAAAACCTTACATTGTGATTTCTTTTGGTTAAACAATATTAATAATCCTATGAAGTAGTTTTAAACAAGTTATTATATTAAAACATATCCATAATATTATTTATAATATCATATATTATCATTTAATAATATATTATCACCTTTTTGTTAATGATATTTCATCATTTTAATTGTTTAGGTTCTAATTGTATATTTTTTTCATACATCTTACATTGTGAAATTTTCGGTAATTGTGAATATTATAAATATAATTCATGTCCATCATAATAATCACCAAATAATTAGATTATTATTAAATAAAATTTACTTTTATAACAAATCATTAATTATGGTCTAGAAAAATGATGTATGTTACGATCATTGTGATTGTAGGCCATATGTATGCATCGATAATGTTTTTCACTTTTCAATGAAAATTATTGAAAGGGTTTAGGAGATATATTAACATTATATAATTATAATTTTATCATATATACCCTATTATATATTTATTTATTTTAATTAATGTCGTGTGGTGAAGAGAAGACCGTCACATTTCTTGGTGAAGGCAACATTCTTTAAGTACAATAACAATGATATCATCTTTACATAAGTGAAATAGAATGAAATAAGGTGATATAAATTATATTTTAAAGATGATAAATATTTAATTAAACAAATAAATAATTATTTTATGTGATGTACAATCATTAAAACAATATTTATCAAATCCTTGTGAATCGTTAATAAAAGACATAAAACATTGCTTCATGGGGAAGTACTCAGTCGTACACACAAGTTGAATTTTAAAATAACCTAAAAAATGATATTTAAATAATTATATGTGATATAATTACATATAGAGTAACATATATTAAAAATATGAAATATAAACGTGTGATCCATCATAATAACCATCCTTGAGAGGTGGAAAGGGAAAAATGAAGGACATCATTTCATGAGGGGTAGTCTGTCATACTCATCAATGATCATTTCAGAAACCATTTCATAGAAGTAAAGAGTAATGGATATCATTAAAATTTTATAAAAATATCTTGGTATATTTAATATAATAATTTTATTTTATCATTTTGTTTTCCAAATAATTTAATGTGTTTGATAAGGATATAAAATGGACATGCTGGTTGAATAAATTTATCACTTCTTCAGGTATCATATATAGGATAATAATAAATCCTAAATTGCATAGATTTACACACAAAATAATGCTTCTAAGATGTGTTGAGGTTTTTTTTTATTTTATTTGGTCTGATCCTAGCTGATATTATATTGGTTGACTGAGTAAGATAGAGAGAAGAGGGGGTTTCTATTTATAAGTGGGGTGAGTGGAACATTTGGAAATTTTTTGATATATTGAGTTCCACTAACATTTTACTCATTTCAAAATTCCGAATGAATGTTATATTATAGGTAATAAAATCTTTATGGTCTAATTATAAAAATCAAATGTTATTTGGACATGTTTGTTCCCATAAACAGAAATTATATTCTATGTTTAACCACTATGTAATATCATTTTTACCTTAATAAATCTAATTAATTTTAAGCATTTTTAGAAATTGTTACTGTAAAAAATTATGTTCAACTAATAATATAATATAGATTTTACTCATAAAAAATATTTAACCCATTTAATTATATTAAATTTACATAAGTGTCATAATTTATTTTAAAAATAATATCGCAGAAATTGTGAGAAAACATGTTTTTTTATGTGAAAATGTTAAAAATTATTACATTGTTTTTACTTCAAAAAAAATTTATATTGACTCAATAGTCAAAAATAGATTAATATATATATTTCATATACATTTACTTTAATAAAATGTCAATAAGATATCTTCTTGACCAGGGTGCCACACCCATATTCCCCAAGTCTGTATGTGACATGACCTCAGGTGTGTCTCTCCCTATGTGAGAGGTAGCCAAGTTGAATCAAGGGCCTATTATATAATATGGGGAGACTATACAATATTTTTTAGATTAGACACACAGTAAAATAAATAATTAACAAAATCCTAATGTCAATAAACCATAGTCATAATGGTGCCACAAACAATAAAATCCAATAATACATAATAAAACAGAAAAGGAAAACAATTTCCAATGATATTTGAATATAGGTCAAGCCATGTTTGTTTCTATTTTATAATTACAAAACGATAATCAAAGACACTTAAAACCCACAGTAGGTTCCCAAAATCATTTATAGTTACCTCAAATATTCTTCATCCCATCTCATCCAAATAACATTGAGATATTTCCCTTGTTCTATCTAGGAAACATGATGACTATTTATGTACTGATCAACCAGCCTATGTTGGTTGTGAGTACGGAAAAGTAGTCCACCAACAATGGTTTTTAAAAACAATATCTAGTGTATAATATTTTATGTACCTATATAATGAAATAATAATAATAATTAAGTAATCACTTATCCCATTTTTTCATTCTATAATTAACTACAAAATTTAACCGAATTCATGATGACAACTAAACCATAAATACCATCATTGTACCATTCAAGAGTCTATACCATATCAAAAAGCTAAAATCAAAATTTATTATAATAATGGGAATTCATTTCTTATTCAATTTCAATTTCATATCATTCTACATGGTATTATTGTACACTTAAAACATTTCTCGGATAGAATACCATCTCTAGCACCCTTTGGGTATTTGAAGCATCAATCTGTGTCCCAAAGCCCTTTTATGAGTCAATAACATATGGGATTTTGAACAATGAATATGTATCCCCCACTCAAACAACGATAAATCACATATGGGATTTTGAAGCAACCACACATTTCCAAAACTCATATATCTCAAAAATTACAATATCCCTTATATTATAATATCACATATATCACAATTTAATATTCATAAAGTTTAATTATCAATAAACTAATTTCCAAAAAATATCATTAATGTGTACATTTTCAATTTATTTAAAAAAGGCTCATCACTTTAATTAAAATGGATTAATATAGATAGAGTACAATCAATCCATTTATCAATATTTAATCATATATATTATAAACCCTTTAAATTTAATCCAAATAACCCAATAATTACCATAAATAAATCAATTCCAGAATAAATTAATTAACCGATTACATAATCCAAATAAAAAAACAATTTCATAACCACATTTCCACCAATTTCAATTACCAAACGATTAAACCATCTCATTATCACATGGAAATTTAAGCTAATAAATTTAATTTTGGATGCAATATACAAATCAACGAATATGGAACTGAAAATTTTTGAAAAACAAAATTATAATTAATACTATGGGTAATGATATCTGGACCAGCTACCTCAAGATCATTCCAGAATGTTCGTGAAGGTGAAAATCCCCAAATTGAAATGGAATAGTCACAATTAAAATAGAGAATGATATTTAGTCCCAAAATAAAGATTAAGATCAAAAGGAATAAGATTTATAAAAAATATATAAATCCACCACAAATGAGGGATTAAATCATCCGTCTTCATGTAGATAGAGATACGATAGAGAATGTAATACATACAGGAATATATCACTTATTGGAAGGGTAAATAATCTATGAATCATATATTTGATTCCATTATAATTGAATTAATAAGCCCTTCAAATTTGACTAATATCCTTTAAAATCATAGTAAATCATTTTAGTTTAAACAAGTCTTAATGATGATGAAAACTAAGGAGTTCAGGAATTTTAAAACAATGATTTATGGGATTAAAAATAATGTGAATTGTTTCCAAGGTAGGGGAGCATGGTTTACCAAACCATACACCATAACCATACATATCCCATTTGGGGATGATGATTTTTTTTAATAGGGAACAATATTTTAAAAACCCCATGGATGCATTAATTCCACCTCTCTTTGGTGTTTAATAGTATTATCGGTGTCAGAACACCATTTTGGAAACTATAAGCCAACCGTGAACGGCTTGTTTTTATCTAAAAATTCCAAAATTTCTCTCGAAACACAAAAATAAACTACCATAGATATATCAAAATATTGGGAAATAGTTCCTATAAACCAGAATGAGACAACTCAAAAAAAATGACATCTTTCATTTTCCACAAAATATAAGTACTCATCATTGAGTTATAATACCAAGGGTCTCTAAGATTTGGAGGTAAAAATATTGAGCCACTAAGCCCATATATATTATTCTCTCTCCCATGATACCTCTTGAGAACATCCATGCTTCCGAAATACTTTAACTCTCTCCACTTTCCATTTCGGGAGCCATTTCTCACTGAGACCCTGAACATGTATCTTATGCTTCCTAAAAGAAACATCGGTCTCAAGCTTAACATAATCATCTTCAATCACAAGAGAAGGTTCCGGATGATACCACCAATGATATGAATCATGAAAATAATCATGAAAAGTAATATACCCGTTTGGTAGATTCAATAAATATTCAATCGACCTGATCCTCTCAACAACCTCAAAAGGTCTGACAAAATTGGGTGCCAACATGCATTGTCACCGAATCATACTATGAACCAATCATGGTGACACCCAAAAGAGCACGTGATTTTCAATTTTATACTCATTTTTTATTTATGTATATCAATATATGACTTATTTCAACTCTGTTCCATAGACATACATTTAAAAATATGCTAAACATGATCTCATGTCTTCTGCATGAGACTCGATCCCAAAAAATCCAACATTCCTGCCTCTATCCAATAATGAATTGATCTGAATGGAATTCCATAAAGTTCCTCATATGGTTAGATATTTATAGTCACCAAAAAACTATTGTTATAGAAAAAAAATGAATTGTTCCAGGTGCTTCTTGCAAGACCCCCCAAATCGAATAAGAGACACCCCAAGAATATCCTCCAACACGTGTGTAATATGTTTCGATTACCCATTTTTCTATGGGTAAGATGACATAATAAGAAGTACATACATACCAAGATCCTTCTACAAGCCACTAAAAAGGATTAATTGAAACATTAGTCACACCCTGAAACAATAGTACGTGGAACCCCAAGAAGATGGACTACCTATCAAATGTATAAGTCTCATAAATGACACACTAATAAAAGTCTCCCGTAAAGGCATCAAACGTTCTACTTTTATTACATGGTACATAATAACCCAAATAGAAATATTCTATTGAGGAATCTTCCTAAGGAATACCAATAAATCAATTGTAACATCTTCAAAATTATATCTCATAAGGAGAAATGGATTGAGAAAACCACCCAGAAATTAATTAATGTTCTTCACCTATAGAAATGTGTAATATCTTGTAAAAAACCTTATAATATAATTTTTCATGCTCAAACTAAAATTATATAGATATAGGTCACAGTACATTTAGGCCAACTTGGACCCACTTCCCATATAGGGGAATGAAATTTATGAATCATCTCAGCACAAATACTCATAGGCACAAAAACAAGATTCCTTACATAAATGATCTCATCTTCATTGACAGTCTAGTCAGAAGGTGAAACCCCGCCTTCATGGTTATCGATTAGGTCCAAACACTCAATGTCTTTAATCCTCCTTTCCCTGATACAACTCAAATGCATTGACAACATCGATAATAATACAGGGGTTATCTGCTAAAGGAACATCCTAAACACAACATGCATGTCATCCAGAAATTTCATCTTCATACACTTAGAACTATACTCATGAACATCAACATTCAATGGTTTCTTGCTCAATGATTCAGAAACAGTATTTCCCTTCCTAATATTATATGATTGCACATAGTCAATTTATTTTATATACTCAACCCACCAAAACATCTAGATCATTAAATACATGTATGAACTGATATAATTTTTCCTCTTTTGGTTGGAAAACATACTGAAATTACAACCCAGGAGATAATTACACCAACTCGTCAAGGCATAAACCACTACAACTAACATGATATTACTCATAGGGTATTTTTTTATTCCCTCAAAAAACGTGACCCATATACAATAACATGATCTTCTTGCATCAACAGTTCCCTCGAAACTATCCTAGATGAATCAAAAAACATATTATAATCCTCTCATTGATTTTGTAAGATCATGAAAGGATAGGTTGTAAAATTATTCTTGAGCACCATGAAAGAATCCTCATATTATTAAAACCATTTAAACATTATACCATTCTTGTTCAACCCCAAAAGATGTTCTTACAAGTAGGTAAATAATTGTTACCATAAATTAATATAATTGTCACTCTCTATAGTGTACATAATTGTTACCATGAGAAAAATTATTGAAACAGAGGTTGTGATCATCCTTAGTGGTCAATGAACTAGCCATTCACTTTTCACCTTGATACCCCACTCTCCATAGTGTACATAATTGATAAAATAAGGAAATGTAATTATCACTATCCTATGGTAAAAATTAATATGGTTTCTGTAAGCTACCATCCATTCCATTGAAAAACATCTAGTTAAAACTAGTCATATCAATGAGGTAGAGATCCCAAAAAAATACTCCCCAACCATGAGTGAACACCCTCTGCATACAAATATGTTTCTTAATCATACTCCCAAAGGTGTATCGATCAACATAACCACACTCACGAACTCCACCACTAGGCACAAACTGTCCAAAAGTATTGATGATATATTTGTATAAGAGGCCCCAATATCAATTATGTAACATGAAAGAATAGAAGATACGTGAATAGTAGTTCTTAGTTTTGATGGTCCAATATATCTATCACCAGTTTAGGATGAATTGCATGAATCTATCCTACCCCTCTTCCATATTGTACAGTTTCGTTGCCCTAAGATGCACCATTCCACTGGTATGTGTGTTCTTCCCAGAAGTATCACATCCACTTCCTCATTCTCCATGGTAAATAAGATTATAGATACCAGGATGATATTGGTGTATAAGACACTCTTCATGTACTCTGATTCTACATAAATTCTCTATCACTACCCATATTTCTCCGGTTCTTTATAAATCGCTAAAAAAATTACAATCCTATTATAATCATGGATGTATTCCAATGTTCAGGTGTAAAGTCGATGAATATGACCTGGTTGACTGCACTTGTGTATGGTTACTCTGTTATTGTCTCGAGTATCCACCCCTTCCCCATGCCACTCTGTTTTCTACTACTGTAGTTAATATTCTAGAAATAAATCTTCTTACTTTATAAATTGGTTCCACCTTGTCATATAGTAGATACCACCTATCCACCAACAGAATGCTCCTTTAGGTTCCCCTTATATATGATCTAGATCCACTACATTGGAATCAAATTCAACCTGATTATATTAACACAAGATTTAATAAAATATTTAATCACATCATGAGTCTATTTTCCTTAGTCACCAAATATACATAAGATTATGGGAAAGAGCACTAAAAATCTATTAAATTTATTGTATATTCCATCATGTACACACTACCTTGGGTCTGTCTCATGAACTCATATTCCCTCTCCTTCTTGAGTATCTCAGGGTAAAAGTTCTCCATGAACATCTCTTAATTTCCTTCATATATATATTTTTTAGTTTTATATCATGAGTCTAGATTTCACAAAAGCACTTAGATTTACCAGAAATCTTATATGTATCTTGTTTTCCACTGTTCTCAGTAAAAGTTTCCTTCTGATCAAGTGTCATGTAGATAGACTCAATCATAAACTCAACTTCTTCAGGTCAACCCTCTCTGGTAAAATTTTTAGGGTGTTTCAACTGAAACTTCAATGTTTAGTAAAACATACTCTTCACAATACTCATTGGGATTTTTTGAAAAGTTTTATAATGAAATATAATTTACATGGAACAACTCTCCATACCTTTCACTTGGCACTATCAGGCCCTTAGGAGCTAATACTGGATGATAACTTCATGAAATGTTTTCATTTATTCCTTTCAACAAGAATCTTCATGGTGGTATAGACCAACAATTAAAATCACATGTCTTATAACATATTGCACAACATTAACTCATTTACTTAAGAGTTATTCACAAAATTGATAATAAGACATCCCTTATTCCCCTCCACATGGTCAAAAGTAAGGCTCTATCACTACCTCAACCATCCCTCGTATAGGTCATGTTTCACATAGGGTAAACACTTTCACAATTCATGATTCTCATTTGATGCCTATTTATAAATTTTAATATTTTAATATTTAATATCATTTAGAAGATCCCATTTCACAGTAGTATCCTTTTTCATTTTAATTCCACAAACAATAAAAGCATTTTCATTTAACAATCAATCCAAAAAAATTATTTCTACTAAATTCCCAAAAATATGCATTCCATAATTAATTACAAGTACCTAAAATGATTCATATATGATCAAATGTCATACACTACTAGACCATGACTGAAATCTATGTAAATTATATAATAAATAATAACATCACATGAAATGTGCGTCAACCAAGGTGAAATAACATCCAATTATAACAAGAAACGATGATAATAACTATCCTACCATGTGTACATGGTTTTCCCCACATAAATGGTTTAGCTACTCCCATGCATAAACTCATAAATAATGAACAACTCTTATTAGTCTCCTATCTACCTTTCCCGCATATTAAGACTCTAATATTGATATGAATTCTACTCAAATACCACATGGTAACAACATAACCATTTTCCACAAACCTATTCCCCGATCTGATTAGTTACATGACCTCAACCACAACTCCACATATTATAAAGTTTTCTGACCATTAGTGAGGGTCTAATGTATTACTTGGGGATTCTATACCCTCTTTATCATATTATAAACACTACCTATTAATAAATAATAAATAAACAAACCATAGAAAACAATACATATAATGATTCCATAATGAATACAAACCAACAATATATAATGAACCAGAACAAAAAAACTATATCAAATAAAGTTGTAGATAAGGAATCCAAAATATCTGTCATGATTAAAAAAAATATAAAATTAATGACACTCAAAAATTGCAAGTTGGTCGAAAAAAATGAATAATTCCCTCATCCATGCTCTTTATCAAATCATAAATCTAATATAGTGATATTTTGTAACATCCCAAGTAAATAAAGAATAATAAAATTTCCTTTTTATTAATATTTATTAATTAAATATTAATTTTACATTAAAGGGGTTTCTATGTTCGAGGTCGAACCCGATAAGAAACAACGGGTTTCTTTGAAATCATATGTTACCCTCTAACAATATAATATTATTATTTTTAATGTTAGTTAATTATAAGTCATTGTATTGGATATAATGAATAAAAATTACTCCAATATGATTATACATTATTGTTAAATATTTTCTAACTTTATCCATTAAATGTTAGAGGCTTAAAATGTGAATGAATCAAATTTTAAGCAGAAATACTCTAATATTATTTAAAATGTCGATTTACCACATTTTTGATGGAGAAAACTATTTAAATATAGTTTTGGTAACTTTTATTTGTTCAATTTGACAAAATAAAATTCTTTTAAGATTAGGGACATCAATATTTACTTTTTGTAATTTTTTGGTATTTTTCTGATAAAATTCATTTTTAATGAATAATGAAAAATAATGTATTTTAAATAAAAATTACCTTTTAATATAATTTATTTATATGGTTAGATTATATTTTTAATTGGTTTTAATGTGTAATTTGATTATATATTATATATTTATTCCAATGTTGGTCATTAGAATAAATTTCACTTTGAAATTGGACATAAAAAAATGTCAATCTTTTGATAGTTATTGTTTTATAAAAACACACTATTTGTTTTGACAACAGGAAGTAATATCAAATTAAATAATGCAACATATGTTGTGAATTTTTTAAAATAGATATCATTGTTGAATTTTTAATATAAATTATAGATAAGGATGAATTTTCGTTATTTTTCAGAAAAACAATAATATTTTTATGAATAGTGAAACCACTTAGTAGTAGTTAAAAAACTGACTTTTCATTTTAATGAAATTTTACTGCTTCTGTGAATTGGATTTATAAAATCCAGAATACATGGTTTTTAATAGTAATGAAAATTTGGTTCAACAAAATAGAAATAATTATTTGTGAATAGTAACTTTTGACTTTTATTTACCGCTGTTAAAGTCAAATAGGGTAATTCATGGTAAAAAGAATATTATAATAATACAAAATTAACATTACACTTGTCCTAAAATTATTCGATGAGTCATGTCTGACCACGGAAATCCTTGGGTCAATTTTGGGACCCCATGGATCCACATAGGAGTGAAAATGACACTTTATTTCTTATTACATAAAGTAATGATAAAAATGATATAAATAAATATCTTTCAGTAAATAAATTTTTTACATTAGGTTATATAATTTATCTATTCGAATATAAATATTATCTGAAATATAAATCTATTTACTACATCATGGTATTTTTTTTATAATTTTTTACATCTAATAAATTAAATTTTTTATGACACAATAATGATGTAGTATTTTCCTCATTAACAAATGATTTAAATAAATAATGTTACAAATATTAAAATAACATCCAAAACCATTGAGATTTTTATTGGATGAATTTATTTCTACCATGAGTCATATTATCTTCGAATTTAATTTTTTTTGGATCTTTATAAACCTAATATCATTATATAATAAAATAATATTTTCACACTTTCCAAAAGAGCCCCTACCCCCTTATAAAAATACCTCACTTCTAACCCATTCCCCACAACTCTCAATCCACATGGATCATCCAAAACCTACCAAAATAATCTATCAATATACCTATCTTCCCCCTAAATAACCCTTACCTTAGGCAGAACTCAATTATTTAGTCCTTTTAGTTCAAAGTAATGAGAGTTAACCAAATTAAAGGTTACAGTTTCCCTTAACTTTTTTTCTTTTATTTTACCTCTCCTACCGCAAAAATATTTTTATTACTTTATTTTAATACAACACCTGTATCCATAACATAATAGTATGTTTCTATGATAATGATTATAACTACAAATTAGACACACCTCCATCTAATGGGTGAAGAACATTCGGAATCCATGGATGACCAACTAATGCCTCATGAAATGATAATTGTTTGATTATCTACTACCACCTCTCAAGGTGGCCATTAATATAGAACTATATATTTATATGACATATATTATGTTTTTGTTTTATTTATTATTCTGTGTTTTACATTTAGAGCCTACCCTTATGGTTTCCATAACCGTTAACTGAGATATTTTCATTTGAGGAAGTGCAGACTACTGCCCACTAAGAGGGATATGACTCAATAATGACATATGTGGGACGTTTAGAAGATGGATTTAATGATATTATATATGATATTATACTAGATTTGTAATATAACTATGTATCATTATATATTCATTCCATTAAAATATTAAATAGAAATGAAAGTAGCGTTCAAGCGTATATAAAGTATACCATCTCCATGAATTGTGCATTTCATTTTTTAACACCAAATGATATGTACTACTATAAATACATAAATATAATAGATATATATGATATATATGATATCTAAATAATTAATACCATCCTAGAGATAATGGACTATTGACCACATGGAAAACTTGTAAATATAGGGTGTTCATTTTTAAATCAATTACCAAATATCGAAAAAATGACGGTTATTAACTTAAATGATTGAATAATGTTTATAAAATGGTATAAGTAATATTAATGAAATAATACATGAGAAATTTGTTATTATGAAAGTAGAAATTATATTTAGTTAATTATTTAGGATATTAATGGTCAAACAGGTCAATTTGGACACTTCTTAAGTGACTTCGTCTCAATATCCTTTCATTGAGGCATATATTATTATAATACACAACTTTAATTTATATTCTATATAAACACCATTGAATTTTCATTTCATACAAATGGAATCATTTTCAATGATGCATTTTACTAAACGACAAAAAAGAATGTTTTTTAACGTAATCTGTGACAAAAACCATTCTATCGCCACAATTATTATTTGATCAATGGCTTCCTTAATAAGGCATTTTGTTTTTAAAGGTGAATAAATATTATATACCCTTTTTACGTATTTTTTTATTGAAAATGTTTTTGAGAATGAATTAATTATTTCAATATCTTGAAATGATATATTGTGATTGAAATTTATCCCTTATATTATGCTTGTTTTATGTGATAAAGATCTTGGGAATTGTTTACCAATATGGTTGGGTCCGTGATAAATCGAGGTTCGGTGGGCCTGAGAAATATCTCCAATGCATTGGGTAAGAAGACGAAGGTAAACATGATGGTTTCTCTGAAGATAATTATGGAATATACTATTATGGTTATTCCAAATGTAACTCTGTATGTAGCTATGTTAGCCATAATTTATGTATGATATTGATTCAAGAAGTTACCTTTTTGATTGATTTGTTCTATTTGTTATTCACAAAAATTATGATAGCATGAGTTATACGAGCTAATTTTATGTATGTATTGATGAACTAATGTTTTCTTTCTTTTTTTACAACCTTTACTGAGGATTTTTTTCTCATCCCATGTTTTGAAATGTTTTTCACATGACATAAAGATTAATACGGTCACAGATGGGATCGAGGAAGCTTCATGTTGTCAAAAACATGGAACTGGACATGATTATTTTTTTATGTGTTTTTTATTTTATGAAAAAAATGGAAACTGTGTATAAGTGTCTACTTTTAAATTTTTGAGATGTAATGTAGTAGTTATGGCCTAACTCTCTAAAACTCTAATCGTAAAAAGTTCCTCAATGTCAAATATTCATTTAATTAAATATTATGTAATGTTTTATGTTCGGGTCCTTATAGTTGGTATCAAATGTCAGTTTAGACAACTATAAGTGTTTGGGAATTGATAAATTAATTTCCATAAATAAATTTATGTTAATATTGAAATGATTGAATTTACAGAATACCATGTTTCTTCACGTAAGATATTTCTTTATTTATGAATGTTTGTTTGTAGAGGAAATAGAGAAGCTTTTATGGGAAGGTATATAGACGGAAATGTCCTTCCTAATCGGCATCATGAGATTGCCAGAATCTGAATTGACTAGTTTCTTATAGTGATGGATTAGTTGACTGAGGTGATTAATGGAATTTGTGATTATAGATTGTTTTTGGTTTATAATAAAAGTAAAGTGGAGTATGAAAGTCATTTATGGGTTGTCTTGAAAAACTTAAAAGAAAATAAAATGTATAGGAAATAAAGAATGTGTGAGTTTTGGTTTCAAAAAATTTCATTCCTCGGTCAGATTATTTCAAAAAATAAAAAAACTATTGATCCTACAAAGAATAATGTTTTTGAAGAATGTTCAAGAACCACAAATATAACAATGAACTATAGTTTTCATGGATTGGCAGTGATTAATGGAGGTTTGCGGAAACGTTTTCATGGTTATTTGTCCTATTCTCCATGTTAAATGGAAAAGGTGATAAAATTATTTGGAAAAATGAATCTGATGATTTTTTTTGGAATTAAAAAGAAGATTGGTGAATGCTTCAGTATTGGCACTACCTTTTATAAATTATGAGTTTTTTATTTATAGTGGTTCTTTGTTGAAAGAAAATTAGTGTGTCCTTATAGATAATGATCAGGAAATTGATTATGCTTCAAAATGGTTGAAACCCCACCGGTTAATTTACCCTACACATGATTTGGAATTTTCAGCAATTGTTTTTTCTTTAAAAATTTAGAGACATATTTTTTATGGAGTAAAATGTGAAATATATATTATCCTAAAATTTTGATGTATATATTCCCTCTGAATAAATTGCGCATGATATATAGGATATAGTTAGAAGTAATCAATGATTATGATTGAACTATCCTTAACCATCCAGGAAAATAAAATAAAGTGTATGATTCTTTGAGTCGAAAAAGTTTCATTGAAATAATATCTATTAGACAAGAATAAATAAAGTGCTGATGGGAGACTGTGAGTTGCAGAAAAAGGTTGAGTTGGTTCAGAAGTGTATGTTTTATAAATTTACCATTGATAATGATTGGGTTTTGATATTTGGAATTAGATTATGAGTTCCATGTGATACACAGTTTAAGAATGAGTTGTCATGTGAATCTCATAGTTCCCCATTTTCTGTTCATCCTGGTCGTACTAAGATGTATAGAGATGTTCGGATGTATTACTGGTGGGATGGAATGAAAAGAGATATTACTAATTTTACTGTGAAGTGTTTGACTTGTCAGCTGGTTAAACCAGAGTGTCAGTTACTGAAAGGGATTCTTCTATCTTTACCAGATCCAGAGTGGAAATGTGAAAATAAATCCATAGACTTTGTTATAGGATTATCAAAGACATCTTGAGTTAACAATGCAATCTGTGTTATAGTTGATTGATTGTCTAAACCATCTCATGTTATTCATATTTTAGATTATTTTTTGTAGATCAACTTTATCGGTTTTATGTTAAAGAGATATTCCGGTTGCATGGTTTTTCCATATCCATTATATCTGACCATGATCCTAGGTTTACTTCTAACTTATTGAATGACCTTTAGTAGTCATTGGGTAATGAATAAAATTTTAGTGCAGCTTTTAATCAGCAATCAGATGGGAAGTCAGAATGAAAAATTCAATCTGTGGAAGATATTCTACATGGTTGTTCACTGGATTAATAGGGAAGTTGGGAACAACACATTTCTTTTGTTTAATTTTCATATAATAACAGTTTTCATTCCATTATACAGATGGCTTCGTTTGAGGCATTATATAGAAAACGTTGTCAAACTCTTGATTTTTGGGATGAATTTGGTCAAAGAAAGAAGATGGGACCAGAATTGGTATAAGAGATGAAAGAAAAGGTTCAGTTGATTCAGAAGAATATGAGAACATCTTAGTGAATGCAGAAAAGTTATGTGGTTATCCGGAGGAAGGATATCTCTTTTGGGTAGGTGATCATGTCTTTATCAATGTTTCTCCATGGAAAAGTGTGATGCATTTGGGTAAGATATGAAATTTGTGTCTGAGGTTCATTGGATCGCATGAAATAATAGAGAAAATTGGATCATATGCATACGTTGTGGCTTTACCTCCATGTTTATTCTAGGTACACAATGTTTTTCATGTTTCGATGTTGAGAAAGTATATTCCAGATCAATCTCATGTTTTGAGCCCAGAGGTAGTTCAGTTGAAAGATAATCTCTCATATGCGGAACCACCAGTCCAGATTCTTGGCCGTAGAGAGCTAGTACAGTGGAATAAGGTAACTCGGTTGGTAAAGGTTTTGTGAAGACCCCATATGGTTGAAGATTCATCATGGGAATCTGAAAATGCTATGAGGGATAAATACCCCCATATATTTGATAAGTGAGTAAAATTGCGAGGACAAAATTTCGAAAATGGTTGAAGGATGTAACATCCAATGTAAATAAAGAAATAATAAATTTTCATATTAATTAATATTTGTAAATTAAATATTAATTTTACTTTAAAGGGTTTCCTATGTTCAATGGTGTACCCGATGAGCCAAAATGGGTTTCTTTGAAATCATAAATTGCATACTAACAATATAATATTATTATTTTAAATGGTAGTTAATGTCTATTCATTGTATTTTCAGGAATAAATAAATCATAACACAATATTATTATATATATATTTTTAATTTTTTTTCATTTATCCAATAAATGTTCGGGGTTTAACATGTGAATGAATCTTATTTTAAGCCTAAATAATCTAATATTCTTAAAAATGTCGATTTACCACCTTTTGATGGAAACACCTTTTTAAATATACTTTTTATCACTTTTCTATCTTCTATTTGACATAATAAAATTATTTTAATATTCCGAACATCGAATTTTACTTTGGGTAAATTTTTGGTATTTTTCTGATAAAATTTATTCTATTCATGAATAGTGAAAAATATATTATTTTAATTCAAATGTGCCTTTTAATATAATTTATTTATATTGATATATTATCTTTTTAACTGGTCATAAGGTTTAATTAGATTATAATTTGACCAATTAATCCAATGTTGGACATTGAAATTAATTTCACTTTGAAGTTGGACATAAACAACTGTTAATATTTTGTTAGTTATTGTTTCTTAAAAAACACGCAATTTGTTTGGACTACAGGAATTATTTATAAATTTAATATTGAAAATTCTATGTTCTTAATTTGTTAATATAGAATTTTTTTTTAAATTTTAAATATAAAATATATCTTAGGCTGAATTTTTGATGTTTTTCTGAAAAATATTCAGTTTTTAATGAAATGTGAAACCACTTAGTAGTAGTTAAAAAACTGAAATTTCATTTTAATAAAATTTTACCACTTTTATGAATTGAATTTCAAAAATCTAACATGATTTTTTGTTATTAGTATATAAAATTTGGTTCAATAAGATGAAAATATTTTTTGATGAATAATAACTTTTTGACTTTTATTTACCACGGTTAAAGGTAAATATGGTAATTTATGGTAAAAGAGAATATTATAATAATACAAAATTACCATAATACTTGTCCAAATATTTTTTTATGAGTCATGGAAGACCATTTTCATTCTTGGGTCAATTTTGGGACCCCATGGAGCAACTTAAGAGGGATAATGACAGTTCATTTTAATTAACCGAAAGTAAAGACAAAAATGTCATAAATAAATATCATTTAGTAAATTAATTTTTACATGGGGTTATATAAGTTATCTATTCTACTATAAATATTTTTTGGAAATATAAATAGTTCTCATACATCATGGTAATTGTTTTAAAATTTTTAGACCTCACATAAATTTAATTATTTTTGACACAATTATTATGCAGTATTTACCTCATTAGTAAATGATTTAAATAAATAAGATTATAAATATTAAAATAAAATCCAAAACGGGTACAATTCTTATTAGATGAATGTTTTTTGACCATGATTCGTCTTATCTTTGATGTTAATTATCATTGGACCTTTAGAAACTGAATATCATTAAATAATAATATAATATTTTCACACAATCCAAATGAGCCTCTCCCCCCCTTATTAAAATCCCTCACATATAACTCATTCCTCACACATATCAAGACCCTTGTCTTGTCCAACCCCTACCCAAAAAATCTCTCAATATCCCTCTCTTCCACCTAAAATCCATATCGTAGGTAGAAGTCACTTCAAGATGTCCTTTTAGTTCATACTAAAGGAGTTACCCAAATTAAATTTAAGTGTTTCTCTTAACTTTTATTCTTTTATTTTTTCTTATCCAACCCCTAAACTATTTTTATTCCTTTATTTTATAAAAACACCAGTATCCACAATATACTAGGATATTTTTATTGTAATGAATCGATCTAGACTTATACACACCTCCATCTAATGTGTGAATAACATATTGTTTCTGTGGATGACAAACTAACACCTCATGAAACGATGATTGTTCGATTCACTCTTACCACCTCTCATGGTGGCCATTAAGATGGAACTATATTTATATATGATATATATTATAATTATTGTTTCTTTATTATTATGTGTTTTATAGTTATATCCAACCATTATGGTTTTCATAATGGGTAAACATGAAAATTTCATTTGAGGAAGTGCGGACTACCTCCCCCTCAAAGTGACATGACATGTTAATGCGATATGTGGGATGTATAAAAGATGAATTTAATGATATTATATATATGATATTATACTGTAATTATAATATACCTATGTATCATTATGTATTCATTATATTAAAATATGAAATATAAATGAAAGTATCATTCATTCATACGTACGGCTTAACGTCTCCCTGAATGGTGCATTTCATTTCTTATCTCCAAATGATATTTACTATTATAAATAAATATATTTACTAAATATAAATATGATATATATGGTATCTAAATAATGAATATCATTCTAGAGATAATGGACTATTGACCACATGTACAACTTGTAAATATATGGTGTTCATTTTTTACTCAAGTACCAAATTTTGACAAAAAAACTATTATTAACATAAATTATTGAATAATGTTTATAACATGGTGATAAGTGATATATAACAAATAATAAACTTGAAGAAGATTATTAATCAAGTAGAAATTGAGTTTAATTTATTATTCATGATATTAAAGTAAAAACACGTCAATTCAAACACGAGGTAATGGACATCCTCTCAATCTCTTTTCATTGAGGCGTACTTATTTATAACACATGAAATTATTTTATATTATTTATAAACACATTTATT
The DNA here is from genome assembly GCA_963277665.1 of Viscum album. Taxonomy (NCBI): domain Eukaryota; kingdom Viridiplantae; phylum Streptophyta; class Magnoliopsida; order Santalales; family Viscaceae; genus Viscum; species Viscum album. The sequence goes on from OY728121.1 coordinate 933,956,742, forward strand.
TGTTATATAATTCATAGGGAATCATTTTCTATGTGGATTTTTAATAAAATAAAAAAAATTAATGATTCCTTTTACATTAAGCGGTGAGGACAACCTTTCTATCATTGTGAGTATTATTTGTTGTTTGGTTTCCTTAACAAGACATAGTGTTTTTAAAGGAAAAGAAATACCATATACACTTTTTATGTAATATGGTATTGAAAATGTTTTTGAGAATGAATTTATTATTTCAATAACTTGAAATTATATATTATGATTGAAATGTTATCTTTCTGTTATTCCAGTTTTATATGTTATTGTTCATGGGTATTGTTTACCTATACAGGTGGATCCATAATAAACCTAGGGAGTGTGAGACTAATATATATCTCCAATGCATTAGGTAACATGGCAGAGGTAGACGTGAATGTTTCTCCTATGAGATTTAGGGAATATACTTTGATGGGTATTCCAATTGTAAATCCCTACATAGCTGTGACATCTAAAATGTAAGTTTGATATGGATTCCAAAAGTTGCCGTTATGATTTAGGTTTCCTATGTGTGATTTATAAATCTTATGATTTAACGAGGTATGTTAAAGATCATATGTTATGTATGTATTGAGGAACTATTTTTTTTTCTTTCATTGATTTACAACCCTTACTAAGCTTTTTATGATCATCCCATGTTTTGAAATGTTTTTCACATGACATAAAGTTTAATAGGGTCAAGGATTGGATCTAGGAAATGTAATGTTTTCTAAAACATTAAAATAGACATAACAATTTTTTAAGAGTTTTTGTTTTATGAAAAAAATGGAAACTGTGTAGAAATGTCTACGTTTAATTTTTTTGAGATGTAATGTAATAGTTATGTCCTAACACTCTAAAAATATAAACCTGAAAAGATCCTCAAAATGAATTAGTCATTGAATTAAAAATTATGAAATGTCATAAATAAGTGTACTTATATATTTCCATTATCCGTTCCTAAAAACATGAATTCTATTTTGTTAGATGTCAGACATCCAGAGTGGGGTATGAGTACAACTCTGTGGGATATATAAAATGGTGTCTAAAATAATATCCAGTCTATAACAATGTATGATATTGTATAATTAAATAAGTAAAATAAATTAAAAATTATCATAGTTCATCATTCTTTAATTAACCATATAATTCACCTGGGTAAATGATGACATCAGAACTATTAATACCCACTTCATCCAACGTCAGAGTAAGAACCATATCACCTAGGGACTATAAAAATTAATTATAATCATGGTATTTCATTTATCATTCAATTCCAATTTCATATTATGGGTACTTACTACCACTGTCTAATCACAACATTTTGATCCATGAATGCCATGTCTAGAACCCCTTGAATATTTGAAGCATCAGTGTATCCTATAAAAAATTTATTTGTCAATCAGATAGATTATTTTGAAGCATTAGTCTATGTCCTTCACTCATATACCAATCAATCACATATGGTCTTTTGAAGCCTCAGTCGATGTCCCAAACTCGTATATCTCATATATCAGAATATTTAATATATCACAATTTCACATATTTTCCCATTTCATATTCATCATGGTTAAGAATCAATAACCATATTATCAAATATTCTTATTAGAGTTTACCTTCACAAATTTATAGAAAGTAAAGGTTTAAGACATTAATTCACATGGAATAATATGTATAATTCACCATCCATCGATTTCTTAATATTTATTAAGATAAACCATTAACATTTTATGATTAATACATCCGACACAATAATTATAATTAATCAGTCAATTAAATATCTAATTAATTAACCAACACCATAATCTCAATAACCAAAAAATCTCAAAATCACTAAATATCCAAATTCAATTTCCCCATGATATACCCATTTAATTATCACAAGGAAATTTAAATTAATCTATATAATTTTAAATAATGTTTCCTAATCATGAAAATTAAAATTTAACAATTTAACACACACAATTAAAATTAAGATTATAGGTATTGAAATTTATACCACCTACCTCATGATCATTTATGAACATTCAATATGATGGGAATCCCCAAATTCAAATTGAATAGTCACATCCCCAATAAATAATGTGATCTAGAAATAATAAAAATTTTATGATAAAATTGATTAAGATGTATCTAAATAGTGATCTAAATATAAATTCAATGAGGAATTTAAATATTTCTATTCAATTTGGATGAGATATAGGAGAGAGAAGAAACATATTATAAAGAGATAACCTACAAAATCTGGTTCATATATGTCAATCCGATTTTCAATTCAACATTAAGGGAGTTTGGAAGGAATTGGATACCATCCAAGAGTTCTAAAATCATTGGAAATCATTATAGGTGTAATTTGGGTGAATGAGGAAAATATCTAAGTGGTTAATGAATTAAATTTTTTCAAGAGGATTAATTACTATGTTATTGTTTTCCTCGGAAGTGGTGTATGGTTTTCCAAATCAATTGCCTTAACTATATGCCTCCCATTAGGGGTTCATGGTTTCTCTGAACAGTGTGCATGTTTTAAAAAAACATGATCCATCAATGAAATCTAAAATGTCCAGCCCTAGATGATGGTAATGGATCCTCAAGATGGTGGATCAAATGACCGTAATAATTCCTCCTTGAACTCTAGAGGCCACTAACATGCAGTAAGGGTTGAGGGTGCATCAATGGGGAAACGATTCCTTGATGATTCATAACATAGCACAATTATAATATATGTTTATGGGTAAATTTTAAATAGTAGGAACTAACAATATATTATTGGATCATTGACCCACCATAGCAGAGGCATTGATAATAAAAGATATCGTCAGAATAAAGATATCAACCACACATGATAAATAAATAAGTGGTGGAAGATAAATAATAAGTAGATAGAGTATGATGACGATGATGATCATGATGCTATAAAAAATAAGAGTGCACATAGAATTAGGAACACATTAATATACCACATTCTATAAAAATCCCAAAAACCCATAAACTACAACAGCTAGAATCACAAGCATTGTCTCGGTACTCTACAACAAAACTCCATCTGAGGAATAGTCAATCAAGCATGAAATGATGGATGTTTCCATTTATCAATATGTATAACCATGAATTTATAGTATGTACCAAGGGTGGATGAATAAGGGTATTAGATATACTGTATTGGCCACTAAAAACATTTTCTAGAATAATCCAAATCATGGAATATATAATGAATACTTCCCCATCAATAGTAAATACAAGATATAAATGAATAAATAAGTACATTTTACTCGGTTACACATGGCTTACCCATAATTCTTTAAATACTTTGGCCTATTCCAGTAATGTCTAAAAAAAGGGATCCAACCTGAGTATGGTATATAGTATAATGAAATAAGAGATGCACTATCCCCATTCTAGTGATTTTTCAGGGAAAACACATCCCTAAATTTCTAATTCCAACATGACATTACTAAATTGATGTCAATAACATACAAGAAAATAAAGTTATCCTATATATAAAATCATTGAGAGTCACTATTTCCCCCTCCATTAAAATTCTTAGATAATTCTACGTATCTTTATAGTGTTTCATCACATGACTAATGCTAATGGTGTATATCCATGGTGACCCAAAAGTGAGATCTCATGGGTCACTCTAGTCTTTTTTTGACGAAAAAATAAAAAACCTCCAATTTCATCCATAGTATCACATATAGAGGCCTATGTCTCTCTCATGGAAAGAATCAACCATCAGGCCATCGAGCCCATCTGTGGGGTCTCCCATAGGGAACCAATGTCACTCATCTGGAGGTAAAATAGAAAACACATGGTGATCTAATCCCACACATTTCCTTTAGCACCATCGGCTCACATACAAGTAACTAACTAATTCTAACTATTTCCAGATAAAACCTCCCAATGGGTCCTTAATTAGTAACCCTTTGTATCACCCTTGACACTAAGAAGAACTAAAATAATTGAAAATTTCAATCATAATAGGTAATTTGGTTAAGTAACTAAATTAATTAATATATTTATTTCTTAAATCATAAGGAATGTCTCCTAACCCCTTTACCAATCTATTTGATTCAACAATTCCATGAATGGAATGAAAAGTAGTGGTTAAAATCATGAAACAACCTTCTGAACTATTCTATTTAACAATTAAATGTATTAATGATGGAAAATAACCCTCAAGGTGTGTTAGTAAATTTTTTAAAAAAGAGGAAAACAAGACTCTATGGTGGAGCACACCCATTTAGGAGGAATAATTCAAGGAATTCAACACAAGGGTTGGATTCAGCACTAGATAAGGTCTTGTTAGTGATGTTAAGGATTTCATAACAATTTAACTAACATTTTAATGGAATCTAAAGAATGTATCATATACTGGAACAATGTTTCAAATTATAAAATGCATTAAAACATGGAAAATTAAGAGAAAAAAATACCATAGACCTCTAGTTCATCCCTCTTAAATCATTTTCCTTTGATTTGATCTAGAAAGGATGTTTTTGGAGAATAAAATAATGGAAAGAAAATACGGAAAAAGAGATTTCACAAAAATAGTGATACATAGATATAGAGAAACTATAATTATAAGAAAGGGGATAGTGGATACTCTATCTAGATTTATGATAGATCTAGAGACAATAGATTTGGAAGATAGATGGAGGATAAAAACTGATCCATACCATGGTGGATGAGGTTAGAATAATGTGTGAATAGATGGGATGGTCTACTAGAGAAATATGTGATAAATTAGGGTAAAAGATTTTTGTTTCATTATAGTAAGAAGAAGAAATTCACCCATACTATGAAGGGAATAAAATTTTATCGCATGGTTGGAAAAACCATACGCCAACCATGAAACTTAATCTTCTCAAAGGGGCACCCTGAACAGGCTAGGTGCATGTCTTGGATAACTGTGCACTATCTATGTGGAAAGACTCTGTCTAGTGTGTCTAAAACACCACAATATTGTTTCCTAGGGTCTCACAGTTGAATAAAAGACATGCGACCCCCAACACCCCAATATCTCGAGCTTTGTGGTTACTCATATAATGCGAGTCTGGGAAAATGTTTTCCATTAACTGTGATTCCTAGTCCGACTTTTAAAAAATTATGGATTATGTCACTGAATAATGAATAGACACCCATGAGACATCCTTAACTCCTTTATCAATCATTATTTGGGTTTAAACAGATAATTAAACTGAAAAAATGACTAGTATTATTGAAATATGCATTGATGTTGTAGCCTCCCATACACAAGACAACCCTTCATTGAGTTTCCCTTTTGAGGGAGGTAAAATGACTTCTGAGAAATGTTCGAACACTACTTATATATGACATATTTCCATTCCCATATCTCATCCTATATGTTTCCTTTATTACAATGCACCAAAACTAGAGGATCTGAGCTTCCTTATAGATACTTTATGTTGAAATCTATTATGCATATCAGATGTTCCTTGAAATACATATCCACCTCCATCTTAATATAAACTGGTTCAAATGAATGAGACTAGTCAGGATGACACCTTCTATGTTGAGATACGTCAAATACAGTGTGGATGAAAAGATACCTTAGAGGTCACTATAATTGATAGTATACTAGACCGACCCTCTCTAGTATCTCGAAAGGACTTACATATGGAGGAAATAACATTATATTATTTGGATTAATATATGGCCTATTCAAGGTGATACACAATGAAATAAATGATTTCCCACCTCAAACCCTAGAGGTTGAAAATTATTATCAATATATGACTTCTTATTAAACTGAGATATTTTATTACACTTTTGAATCAGATGGGCTTTCTTTGAAGTCTTCTAGATGAATTGAGGAACCCATAACACCTCCTCACCCTCCCCTAAACATCATAAAGGTGAAGGAAACAATCTAACATAAAGGGCCTCAAACCAATCCATTTCAATCATTTCAAAAAATCTATTATGGTAAGAAAACTCAATAGGAGGGATATGATTTTCCCATGATCATCTAGAATCAAGGATACATGAAAAAAGCATATCATTTAAAACCTATATTGTTAGCTTGGAAATCCCATCAGTCTGAGGGCGGTATGTGTTACATAAGTTCACATATGAATCCAGTTCCTTTTAAAACCCTTTCTAGAACCAGGAGGTAATGTGGTCAACTTGATCTAATATGATAGAACAAGTAACACAGTTAAGAGATACTATTTAGGGGTAAAGATCCTACCAAACTCATCAACTATAATGGAATAAAAGATTTGTAGGATCTGTGCGACCTTGGTAAAATGGTTGATGATAACCCTTATTTCATCACTTCCTTGAAGGGATCTCAGAAATTCCATCCTAAAATCCTTGGTGAGATCATTACAATTTGCAATAGGAATGGTTAGAGGATGTAGAAGTCTAGGAGGTACCTGGTTCTCTTCCTTCACATTCTAACAGGTGGGTCATCGAGTGATAATGCCTGAAATCATCTTCTTTATACCTGGAATCTAATTCTGACAATTTAAATCATGGTACATTTTGGAAAGCCACGAATGAAATCCCCCAACATAGGAATGAAATTCTAACATAAAACACTTCCATATATCATACATCACACTTACAAACCCTTAAGAGAATAAGATCTCATCCACATCACTAAACCATCCTAAAGGTTAGTTATCACATTTGGAACTTACCTTAAGACAAGGCCTTCATTATTAGATAACAAAATCATCCCAAACTGCTCCATAAGGGATGATTTGACCTCCATTTATAATAATACTTGTTTCCAATGTTATTCCTAATCCTCCATGCACATCTTTCAAAATAGATCCATCAACTATCAGTCACTACTGGCCACCATCACAGCATGCATATAAGACATTCATGTCAAGGTACAAAATAAGATATTTCCCTGTCCAAGTGTGTAATAATTTTCATATTCATATGATTGTAGGTATTTGACCTACCTGTTTTATATCAAATTCATGTCTCACTATGTGGAGATATAATTTTGACTTTTGTGATCCATTTAAAAATTGAGCCACCCAATCAATATGTAGTTCCTCCTATAGTGTCGATAATGTACCACAAAATCTAGATCGATGTCATGTGTAGGTTAATTGGTATCATGATGCCTCAGCTGGAAGGACATAAACACTACAACCCAATCACATTGCATCATATCTCCACCCAACACCATCCCTATAGAATTATATTAAATAGTATAGCCTCCACCAATATCAGGAAGGATCAAGATTGGAATTGATGGTAGTCATTCCATTATCTCCTGAAAATATTCTTCATAAGATTCATCCCTGTCAAATTTCAGACCCTTCGTGGTCAATCATGTAAGAGCTATTTCCATGCATGTGTTATCATGTATAAGTCAATGGTAATAGAAAAGTTCCCCAAAAAGCTGTGTATATCAAACACATTATTGGGTTTCTCCATAGAAACATGGAACTCACTTTTTATGGGTTAACAAAAATGAATTCCTTATATATGATATCACCCAAGAAGATAACCATACATATCTAGGGGTGGAATTTTCTAAGATTCACCTAAAGATGGTGACCTATCACTGTATTTAACAAGATCTAATGGTTATTGTCATGGTATTTTTTGGTGTGGAAATATCTTATGATGTCTTCTATAATGACTATAAATACACAATAGAGAAATGGGTGGAAAAAAGGATTCATTAGATTCTAAAAGACCAATGACATGTTCATAATTCCAAACAGAAAATATAAGTAATCATTCAAGAAGTACCTACATTGGAACGATGTTTGTAATATGTTTTACGGTATCATACACACATAATGGTAGACCAACCTCAAATTTTCATAGTAGAAAACAATATCACTTTATAGATGGTTAAAGAGGTCATCTATATGAAGTAATGGTTAGCAATTCTTCACCATAAGCTGATTCAGTCTGCTATAACCCACACACAATCTAATGGTATTGGACACCTTCATGGAGAAAAGGAAATGTTAATGCCACATTGATGTGATAGGTCTGGTAAAATCCTTATCCTCTAGATCTTCAACATACCTCTACAGTTCGTATATATATCTATGTACCATCCTATATCGAGGAATTTACATTGGTGTTGCACCCATTACTAGCTGTATAGTGAACTCAAACTCTCTATTTAGAGGTCTTCTAATAAAATTTCTATAGAATTCATATGAAATAAATACACTAATTGATGGAATTCCACTATATATGGTCGTTGTCCACTCATAACGAAACTCACTATCGGGGATGTCACATCACCTAGACCACTACACAGGGGACAACCTTGAATATCCAAGATATACCATTCACAGTAATGGATATGGGTTCTACCCTCAGGTGATGTGAACAACAACAATTTGGAACAAAAATCCATTTGGGTACGATAGGAAATAATACAGTCTATATCAAGAATGTAGTAAAAGCAATTCTTCTCACAGAAGATGATAATTTATATAAAATGGTTCCCACATCTCTAAAGGGGGTACACCTTTCACTAGAATACACTCTCATCTCGAATTCATAATATCATTTCAAGAATAAAACACACTACTAGTATATTATATCTCTATGTCCATACATACCATAGTTTTGGTATATAAAAATTAGTGTCATGAACCTATATCAAAAATAGAGGATAATAATTTAGAGGCTATGGGAATACAACCTATAAATATCAATAGACATAGAATATGATCCTCTATCATTGGTTTTACAACATAGATATAGAATTAATTGTTACCTTGAATTATTATTAGATTAGATTGAGTAGGTAAACCCTATGGATGCTAAAAGTCTATGGTTTTAGTGCCTCATCCTTGAGAATATTTAAATATTGAATGAAATATAGAGGACACATTTGTTTCCTATTATGGAGTACCTAAACCAACACCTAAATGTGGAACTGAAATTAAGCACCATTTTTTTGGTAAATGAGGAAAGGATTTGAAGAAATGATATAGGTGTCTCATCCTATAGTATTCCTGACACTTGATTAGGTATCCTTGTACACTTCATATAATTATTTAATTGAATACCACAATAGTGACCTTCCACAAAGCAATAAATGTGTTCTAGCTAGCTGTTAGTACCCCTATGTGTACCCATAATATTTATCTTCCATACACAAGATAAACCAAAAATATTCATGGAATCTAAACCTCCCTAACTCAATCTATTATATTCTCTTAGTTACTACATAGTTATGAGGGCATGGTCTATGATTTCTGAGTTGTTTTTCAAAATATTTTTTTAACCATCAATCATATGTTGTATGAAATCTTGTCCATGAATTTATCATTATCGTTAGCTCATCAATAAACTAGGTGAGAGAAAAATGTATTAATTATATGAAGGGATTTGAATACTCCATTACCTACCTACCATGATGAAAAATGTTCATTTGCTCTGGATCATGGATAGTTATCATAGTTTTAGTAATGAAGTAGTCGAAGAGGTATTTATGGAAGTCCATATATACCATAACCCAATATCAAATATCGAGTGTTAGGACATACCACCAATTCATGAGGATTTCTAGTAGAATATAGGTCATGAGACTGAACCTCCACTCTAGAGGTGTCTTGATGTGCTATATGATAGGAATAATGGACTCTAGACATGACTCAATAGCTAGTTGTATACCATCCTCCATGAAGGTGGGTGGATGCAACTTGTAGAACTCCTTGGTCAACTCAGACATACAATAGGATGGTCGAGGAGAACCCCAAATGATATGTTTGGATGAAAAGAATCTGTCAAGAATATTAGAATCATCTCATAGTGTAATATATTTAGGAGTTGCCTCAATAGGCCATATAATATGAATTCCATGTGGCTCATAGACCATCACAACTTCTGTATTGTCATCATGACTTTACAAACATACAACATGAGGACATCATTATAGAATATAACTACAATTTTGAGGAACATGCCTTAGATTGGAGTTGTAATAGATAGTCATAACATTAATTAAAGTACATATACATAGACAACCAAATAACATGTCACAACACTTAGCCTGCTCTAGGAGATAATTCTAGGTGGTATGAAAATGTCTCAAAAGGATCATAGGATACACGACATGTTCCCATTAAAAAGGTAAGACTAGGGTCTTAGTGTCATATTACACATATATGGTGTCCATTTAATTTTATTGATTATATTCATTTAAATTTCAAATTCATTCCTGAATTGAAATACCATTATGTTTCTAGAATTAATTATATCACCTATTAAATTTTATAACGTCCTATAGATCATATAAATATAAATTTGGAATCCACATAATCTTAACTATAACACATTCCATCCCACGTGAACAATGGTACATTGATTACCATTCCAATGATCCCTTATATATTGAATTGTATAAATATACAATCATATCATTTGGATAGTGTAATTAAAACCATGATATTAACTATTTCATTCAATAATAATAAAAATATAAAGAAAATGTTTGACCTAATGGTGGAATCAATGAATCTATATCTAAGGTAATCAAAAAATAATTAACAAATCCAAGAAAATTAGGGTTTCCCCAGTATGTCAGTTAGCTACTCATAGGCATAGGCTCGTTACAAAATTCTAATGTCCTAGTCTCCTATATAATCCAATATATTATGAAAAAAGGTTAAAAATATTTGATACCACTTTTTAGCGTCCTTCCATAGAATAAATTTATTTCTTCTTAAGATAGTGGGCCACATGACGATTAATGAGGCTCCCCAAGTGCTACATGTTGTCTACTTGCAGCGTGGGCCACCAGTGTATCTGTGAGAAATCTATACCCTCACAATTTATAGTATATAATGAAAATAATCAACTGGTAATAGAATTGAAATATAGTATAAGAAGACAATATATAAGTAGACTAGTGACCCACCATAACGGAAGTAGTTATAACAAGAAGATATATGTGTAATAATAATAACAATGATGAATCATAACTGAAAAAAGAGTAATCAGAATAATAAGTAGATAAAATATGATGATGATGAAGATATTGATGCTTTAAAACTAAGAGTACACAGGTAACATGGGATAAAAAAATATACCACAATATATCAAATGCACCAAATGACCGGAAATTATTACAAAAATCATCAGGAGATTAGGTTAAGTCCTCTTCCCCTGAACTCCATCCTAGAATATTCAATCAAGCAACAGAAGGCACCTTCTTCCGTTTATCAATACTAACAACCATGAAGTCCACATTGGCACCAAAGGAGGACAATGTATGGTGTGATGTATACATAGTATTCCACCACCAATGGTGTTTAAATCAATTAGTTTTATTCAATAAAAAATTAATAATGTGATGTTAATCGTAAATTGAAGAATGAAATAAAAAAATAAATGTGTATATTGTGTTGGGTTCCACTTATGGGACCTGTCCATTGTTACCAACTTCATCCTTAGAGGGGTATGTCTAAACAAGGGAGTGTTCATGAGTAATGTGAGTCAGGTAACACATAAAGAGATAGAATGTCCCAAATATTATGATTAGGGTTGGCGAAAAAATACACGAGTTTACAATTCTAATGTGTCATTACTTAATTAAATTCATTCACATAATTTTAAATTTAAAAAACCTCTTTATGAAAATGTAGCGAGTCACCCAGAACCAATATATGTAAATTCTAGGATAATTCTTTGTATCTCTCTAGGGTATCTTCATAAGTCCATTTCCAATGGATTTCATCCTAGGTAATCCATGAATGTGATATCATGTCAAACACTAATAATAGTGTTTAGAAAACATAAACTAAACACTAGGTCCACCACTAGAATCAAATGTAGGGGCCCAAACATCCATCAAGGACTAGTACAACCATGTTACCAGTAATCCCATCCACGAGATCTCCCATAGGGAATTAGTGACACTTATCTCAAGGTAAAATAGTAATGTCAGTGTTATCCAATCCCAAACATAAGCATTGTCTCCATCACTATGTATACAAGTCATTTACTAAATATAACTATGGAACAATGATCCCATCCAAGTGGTATATAAGTCAAATACCATTGTATCACCTTAGACACTAAGGTGGAAACATATACTGAATAATTTAATTCATTATATTAATATTTGTTTAGGCATCTAATTTAACATTAAATTTAGAGATTAAATCATATGGAAAATTTCATTACCTATTGTCCAATCCATTTTATTCAACAATTCTGCTACGGTCATGAATGGTAGGGGGCCAACTCAAGGAACACCCTTATAAATCATTCCAATTATAAATTATAGGTATTTACATTATGAATTAAATCAAATGGTGTGATTGGAATTTAAGATCTAATTGAAAAATAGGCCTCTTGGTGGAAAATACAAATTTGTGTGTAATATGTCAAGGTGATAAACCCAAGAGATTGATTCGCCTCATTTGAGGGTCTCATTATGTAAGGTGTGGATTTAGATTTAATTTAATTAAGAACATTGAGGAATCTACAGAATGGTCTTGATCGGGATACAATAATTCATATTACAAAATCAAAAGAAACTTGGTTAAAATAGCAAGACCACCCATCCTAGAAACACTGTTCTTCCATTATATATATTAATCATTTTATTTGAGCTAGAACGGATGTTATATAATAAAATTTTAAAATACCCACAAATAGGGAAGAAATTATTTTACTTAATTAGTGTAATATATGTAAACAGATACTAAAAATTGATGAAAATTGGTTGGAGAACCTACATATTACATTCTAAGGAATCAGATGGTGTAATTTTTGGATAACGATGGAAGGAAGAATGGTGTTCCAAACAATAGAGGATGTAGAGTGGATTGAAGAGTGGGGCAGGTCCCCTATAGAAATAAAGGAAAAATTGGTTTATATGATTTGAGGTTAATTAAAGGGAAAAAGAATAAATTCATCCCTATATGAAAGGGTGAACAATTTGGCCACATTGTTGGGCAAACCATGAACCAGTCATGAAACATATTCTACTAAATGGGAAACCCCTCATGGGAAAGGAACACAGTTTTCATAACTGTGAACTAGCTATGCTGAAAGCGTTTATCGCATGGGTCTTCAATCCTAGAAGGTCTTGAATCTAGGGTCTCATGGTTGGAGAAAACCACGAATCCCATGAAATCCACTATATCAAGCCATAGGGTTAAATAAATCATGCGGGAGTGGAAGAAAAATTTCTTTTAATCGATTGATCTAGCCGAACTTATCATAATTTGAGGCTCTGATCACCAAAAAAGTGCGAAACACCCCAAGACCTCATTAATAACCTTATGCATGATTATTATGGTCAAAAAAGGGTATTTATCCAATAAAGGGCCCATACCCATGAGAAAATCAAGGAAATTACAAAATCCTCATCTGTATAGTGTTTCTTGGATTCTTAGGGGTAGGAAGATGGTTTGGGAAAATCACGCACCAACCATATACTACCCATTTTCCTCCAATAATTCACAAATTTCCGCTAAAATCTTTGAAATAAAAACTCACCAATAATATATCAAATGAAGGGTAAATATTTCAAAAAAAAAAGATCTCAAGAAAACTCAAAATAAATCCAGGATCTTTGAAAAATATAATTTTATTATAAATAATTTAGACAAAAAGACAGTTTTTATTTAAAAAATAGTATTTTCACTATTCATTGAAAAATGAAACTTCATACCCAAATATCAAAAACTCACCATCAGATAATTTTTGAATGCCATTTTCATAAATAAAATTTATGTTTTCATACAAATTTTATAAATTTTTTAATGATGAATTTTAAATTATGTACAACGCATGTGACTAAACCATCATTTATGAAAAAATGAACATTCTCTGAAAACATTTCAATTTCAATTAAATGATGATTATTATTATTTACAATAAATAGATTATCAAAAAAATGTGTGTAAACTATATATTTTAATACGATTGTTACACCTATTAGTACCAACCATTCCAAAAGCTATGTAGTAAATATTATATTAAATAATAATATTAATAAGATATTTTTGATCAGTAGAATTGGTTCATTTGTGTAATTTAAGATATCAAACGACTTTTTGTGGACAGAAATGAATGCTAGACACACTTTTGTATGAATTTAAAGATATATAATGAATTTAATTCATTTAAATAGTAAATATATCTTTTCTTCTTTAGATCATACATTTCTTTTCATTCATTATTGATCATGTCATACACATTGTAAAATATGATTTTATTTTTTTAATATTTTAGGGAATTACATATGTGATCATGGTCAATAATATTCATGTTTTGCTAGTGATATGGAATGATTAAAGTTCTTTTGTATGGATTTATGATTATAAATATATGATTACAATATCAATTATATAATTTTTATATGAATAATTAAATGAATAAGAATTGAACTATAGATCTACATTCTAAATTTTCCTGAGAGAATATATTTAATTTTATTATAAAAATAATAATTAATCAGTAAAAAGTTTATCCTCTTGGAAAATCCTTTATTATTGGTGGATTACCCTTAACATGTTCCCAATGATGAGATAATAATAAGACACTTACAGTATATTGTTAGTGAAAATGAAATTTGATAGAGGATTTATGGTTTATGTTATGTTTTTTAAAATTTACTACATGTATTTATTTATGGAAAACATTCAAAAACATGTGATTTTGTTTCAAGAATAATTCGTTTTTTATTATAGTTATATGATGATTATGGTATTGAAATATTTTGAATGTGACATTAAGGGAAATTTTATATTTTTTGAGGAATATAATTCTAATTTAGTGACCTTCAATAAAATGTTTTGGTCTAATAATTTGGATAGACTTATTTTGGAGGAGAATAAAGGTAAAATATATATGAAATTGAAGAAGAATATTTTTTTAGTGTTATTAGTAAAATTTTTCTAAAAAATTTTATTTTAGAAAATCTCTAGAGGTCAGAGGAATTAATAGTCATTCTAATGGTCTCTTAAATGTTCTTCGAGCATTAAATTCATTTTTTATATTCATTTTATATAATTATAAATGAAGTAGGAATTGGTCAGAGAAAAATAAAAGGATGAAATTGTACCAAATAAATAGAATGATATAATGTATTTATATTTTCCTATGTTCTTATTCTATATGAAAGAAAATTCATCAACTCATGGAAAATGATATTGAAAAAATTGTTATCCTAATATCGTTATTTGCAAAGAATCATAAGGTCCCTTAAGTGATCATAGATTTATGGTTATATGGTGTATTATTTTTACGTTATCATTTAATTTATTGTGATCAATGTCTTATATTACCCTTTATACTTATTTTGGAATTACAATCTTCTTTTATGTATATATTATAACCTCCCATCTATTATCTGCAACAAGGAAAGGTAGTAATTTGATTATTATGGATGGCCTTAATAATTTCCTTTCACTCTTATAAAAATTATTTTTTATTATCTTTTCACATGATATTGGAGTTTAATAATGGTATTTTCAAATATCAACCCTTTGATTATTGATATCAATATTAAATTGTTAGGACACAATTTATTTAAGGGGATAGAATGTAACATTGTGAGACTTTAAAAGATAAAAATCTTGGTTGATTACCTATATAAAACACAGTACAAAACCTAGGAGATAATATAATAAAATTGATACTTTAAAATATTTTTCATTTTATATAAATTATTTCTCTTTGATATATTTCGAAGAACACAACACCTGGTTTAAAGGAAACATGAAACTATTAAAATATTATTATTTAAACATGACCATTATAACCTAGACATTAAGACCCAATGTATAAATAAAAAAACTAAATAATGAATATTATGTTTTTATACAACCATAAATTAAATTTGGTCTTTAGCTATTGACTAAAAATAAAATACAGTCCATTTGATATTAAATGAAATGTTTACTATAGAGTTGAAGTTTTCTAAAAATATATTTATTCTCACATTGCACAGATAATTTAAAATTTTTTTTTAGAAATTTTAAAAAATTTACTTCATAAAAATAAAATTAGTTATTTTTAATTTACAATGAAAAATTATATTTCATTGAATTTCTTGGGTTTTTATAAAAATATTATTATTTTGATTAATAGTTATCAATACTGATTTTTATTGAAAAAATATTTTTTGTTTAAAATATTTATAAATTTAAATTATATATAATATTGTTTTTAATTAACCATTTCGCCAATTATATTAATTTGTATCAAATATATCTTATTTGAATCCATTTGAGTCTGAATTTTTATATTAATATATTCTATAGTTATGTGAATTTTCTCTTTAGACAACCATTTTTTCATCTTTTTTGCAGTTTAAATTTAAATTGAATTTTTACACTTATGTGAATTGAATTTTGAAAAAATGATTCAATAATTTTAATAATAATAATTTATATTACCTAATAATAACATATTAATTTTTTACCACAGTGAATAGGGAAAACTGTAAAAATTAATTATCATGGTTAAGGTAAAAATTAGTTTATCAGGGGGTAGGGAGGTTAATATAAAAAGATATCGGATAAAAATAAAATAAATCTTGTCCAATAATATTATTATGCACATATTTTGACCTTATATCTTCTTAGGGTTGATAATGATCAATTTTGGAGGCGTTTGTCATGAAGAAAACATGGATAACACTTTATATTTTAAAAATATTTCATCTTTCTCCTCTCCCACTAATTTATTTGGCCGCCCATATATTACACTATTCAATATTAAAAAAAATTCATCCAATATATTCTCTAATAAATTAACTAATTCCCTCTCCAAATCATAGAGGCCCAACATTGATTAAGAGTATGTTTTTGAATGCTTTTTGTATAAACCAGAAGAGGCTGCAAGAAGAGTTGTAGTTATTAAACATCAATTTTAGTTTAATTTATTATTCCACCACATTTAAAACTAATTTATCTATGATAATATAATAAAAAAGATCTCATATACACTGAATGTTTATTATTTTAATGTCATAAACTATATCCATCTCCACCTTCTTTAAATGGTAAATAAAACCTTCGATGGTGTGTATGTTGGACTACCACATTGCGAACTGATGTAATTATTTTTATATCACCACCATTGAAGTATGTATATAATGGTGGAATTTAACTTTAGCTGTTAAATTTTTTAAATTAATATATTTATTGATTTATTATATCATACATATCTTCTTACTTTCAATTCCATTTAGGATATGATAACATCACTTGTGTGTATGGAAAACCACCGCCTCCAGAAGTTATTTTGATTGTTATTTGATTAAAATTTTAAAGGAATAAAGTATGAATAAAAGTTAATCAATAATATATATATATATAATATAATTATACTTGTGTAAATATAATATATCATATATCTTTTTACATTTGCATCCATTTGAAAAAAATATCACCCCCCTTATATAAGTGCAGACTACTGCATCCATGTAAAAATGTTAAATGCTATTCACAGTATTTTAATATACATGGTAATAAAGATTAATTTGATTAATATAAATGATATATTTAAAATAATAATTATTCTATAATTTTTATGTAATATATTTTTTTATTTTGATTCATTGGGTGTGAAAAACGGAAGTCGAGTTCATATGTATCTACAGCCTACCGCTTTCTTGAATGATGTAGTCCATTTTATATCTCAAAAATGAAAACATTAATCTAAATAAATATAAAATGAAAAATATATTATAATTATCTCTATTTTAAATGTTTGTAGACGATATAACCCATATAAAATTAAAAGGACAAAAATTATAGAACTAAAACTTAATTGAAAAATAGGGAAAATATGACCCAAAGAAGTGATTTTAAAAATGAATTCTTAAAAAATTGGAGATAATAGAAATTAAGAAAATAGTATATTTTTTTGAGAAATATTAGTGTTTTTTAATATAATTATGATAATGAAATATTAATTGTACAGGAGGTTCATACAAAAAGGATGGAAGTTAGAACATAGTTAAGGGTTCCTCTACTCACTTTTACCTTACTGGGACTTATGTCATATTTACAAAATATTCCATTATATGGTGTATATACTACCCATTTTAATATACTTTACCATGAATAAATTTATATTTCTATTATTCAATGTTTTATTTTTTTTAATTTAATTCATGGGTTTTATGATTCAAAAGTTACAAAATTTCTAAGGCGTTATTTCACAATCCCATCTTTATTCTAGAATGTTTTTATTTAAGTCTCACATGGTGGAATTACTTGATATTTCTATCAAAAAATAACTATATTTACTTATATTATGGATATTAATGAAATATATTTTGATATAGTAATATATATGATGGTTTGGTACTAATATTTTTTTTTGAGGAAGTGTTCGTATAAAAAACCATCTATATTTCACTATTTAGTTTGAAATACTTGTTCTGCAAAATATATGTTGATAAAAATGTTTTTATTTTTTTAATATTAAAATTTAATTCTCAAAATCATATTTAATAATATTCACTTTGTATATAAAAACATTATATAATCATCATTTCTTATTCAAAACAAAACCAAATAGGATTTTTCAAAAAATGAGAATGGAATATTTATTTTGACATGTATGACAGAAATAAATTAAACCATAATGATAAATTAATTTTATAAATAATAATTTACAATTTATAAAACATTTTTTTAAAATAATAGTTTTTTCAAAATATTTTGTGATTTTTTTTGAAAATATGATAAATGTAAAATGGTTATATTCCTCAAACAATTAATGAATTTTTATTGTATTATTAAACATTAATGAAATAAAAAATATATTATACTTTTGATACACTAGGGATGTGTTATATTTATATCATCTCTATTATTCATTTGGATGTTTTGTAATCTATTTGTTTGGGAATGCAAAATTTCAATACAATTCACCATATTAGTCTAGGTGGTTTATGATTATGTTTATTTGATTAGGTTATGTATTAACATTTCATATGTTTGATTTACAATACGAATGTTTTTATGATGTTTAACCCAATTCATATGAGGAATACAATGGAAAAAGAAATTGACGTGTGAGGATAGATTTATGAATGCCCGTCAATGAATCTACATGATTCATGTGACAAACCAGTGGGCCAAATTAGATGGGTTTCTATCGAGAAGTATAGACATTATTGTGAATGGTGATGGAAACATGTTTTAGATTTATGGTATTATGAATTACCCAATTATAATATATGTTATTTTTTTACATGTGATTATTCATTTTTTTATAATATGTATGAACATTTTTCAAGCATATGTGATTATTTTTATTGATTTATTTTATCATTAAATATTTCTGCCATGTGATGAATAGTTTAATGATTAAATGACACATGTTTCAGTTATTTACCATTTCATGTTGAATATGATTATTTATTAAAAATATATTCATATATATTCATACCCTTATTGAGTATCTAATATCACCCATTTAATATGTCTTATTGTCCCTTGGATAACAATATGTGTTTTCTAATTTATATGCAATGATATTAAATGAGGAATAACTATGTTCTAAAACTTAACACATTTTTTATTTTATATTTTGAATGGTAATCTGAATTTATAATATATATCTTGTTAATTATGACTACTAATGCATTTGGTCAATTAGGATATTATTCCCTATATCTAATGAAAATTTAATTGTGTAACTATCTGCTTTGGGAAACTAGGGTCAGGGTCTTTATATTACGTATATTCCACCATATGAAAGATAACTAGAACAAATTATCAACATGAGATTGATTTCGCAGAGGAACCAATAAATAAGATACCACCCCAATATGATCAACACTTTAAAAATTACTGATATACCTAGGTCTCAGCTTATCCTCCTTTTCAAATCTCATCACCCACTTTTAGGGAGATATATATAGGAATATCTTTTCACAATCATCAATTTAAATATCATTCCGGTCATTTTTGTATAAATTTAATTCAATTTATATCTTCTATTATGTTATATTTAATTGTATAACATTCTATAGAACTTCCTCTTGTATATCATCTTTCAAAATAATTCTTCCTCCGTCATCAATCCAATAGGTTGGTGTTGAACACTTCGTACCATAGTGGGATTCGTAAGGATCAATCAAAATGATGAAGTGAAAACTATTTTAGTATGAAATATCCTCAAAATGAAGCTTTTGAAACAAACCACTATTAAATTAATAGATTAATATCTCAAAATACCTTTTAGCACTTCAATATTCATTTTAGATTGACTATGTATCAATGGATGATATGTTGTGATGCAAATTTTCTCTGTATTAAGATCCCATAGAAAACATCTCCAAAACACCAACATAATGGTATAATATTGATTTTTTGCAATTAATAGTCCCAAAACATGAAATGGTACCTCTTATCCATTATATTAACATGTAATTTGATCAATATATAAAAATTATCTAATGGAAAGGAAGTTTGATGACTTTATAACATGATTGAAAAAACCCAAATAGTATTATAGAATTTATATGTTTTTCGATATCTGATAAAAAAATACATAGTTATATTTAACCATTTAAATTATATTATGGGTAATGTCTCTAACATTAAATAGACTTATATCCCTCTGAATTATCTAATTGATATATGAATCCTTGAAGAAAATAATTTTTAATTTCACTATTCATGACATCCCACATGAAATTCTTTTTTAAATCAGCGAACATCTTCATACATCCGGGCTAAATAGAGAATGAATAAGTATGATTCTCATCCAACAACTCTTCCAAATCAGGCACCAAAGGGTCAAATACTTGTTTAATGAAAAATTTTCCTCTGTCATAGTCAAGGGTGAACTCATGATCATTTCTCATGTACTTGTGATGATTTACCACATAAATCATTTCTAATATAATTTTTACCTAATTATATTGTTGAACACTATTTCGAGAAATATATGATTTATCCCCATCAATCAAGAACTGATATTCATCTTTTCAAGTCTATAAATTGAAACCGTTTTGTGATCCTCATCTTATATAAACTTCTCTTATCCTTTTGACTCAGAGCATCTTCAACAATTTTTTCCTAGGGAGGAAATTTATTTATAAATCATAATATTTAATCATCTACTACAATATTCAATAAAATATGTACAACTCTTTTTGAGTGATAATATTACATAAAATTTGATTATGAGTATATTATTCATATCTTCCTCCATTGAGATAAGCCTCTATATCCATAATGGAAAAATTACTATTGCTAACTCCACAACATGAGTATGGTAATTTTCCTAATGGGACATCAATTTTGATGTGGTAGAAGCAATAACCATAACATATTTCATGGGGATTCATACCACTATAGAGTTTGATTAATAACTATTGATTAAAAACCCTTCTCTACTAATGGTTATTATAATTATAGGTGTTCAGACCCACCTTATCATTTTTACATTACAAATTCAACATATTCATACAATCAAATGATCATAGATCCACTCTATGTTAACATGGTTTTTGGTTTCAATAACCATGATAAATTATCCATAATACATTGGTAATATGAAAAAAAGAAATAAAATCATGAATCTTAGTATCAATGGTGGGTCTATTCCAATGCTTAATAACTTATTTCATTCATGGTTATATTGATATACCCATTCCTGAGATTATATGAACCATGGGTGAGTTTTTATGAATCCAAAATTCACACAAGGTAAAATTTTCATTAATATTATCCTTTAATAGGGTATTAAACACAATTTTCAAATGTTCTTTATCATATTATTTTCCTGTTGAATATAAATGAATATAATTATAATTGCATATAATATTTAATTAAGTTAATATCTAAAAAAACTATTCATTAATTCCAAGAAGATAATAAGTGTATTATTAAGACCGAATGCAATCACTATAAATTCCAAGTGTCTCTACCCTATATTGAATTTTTTCATATGTATATGAAAATTAATACCCTTAACCAAGGATACCCATAATGACGATCAATTATGGAAATGTACTGATCTCCATACAGTTGAAAAAAATCATCAATACATGGTAGATGATCCATGATGTCGATATTGATCGTGGTAAGTTCATGATATTCAATATATAATCACACTGATCCATCCTTATTCAAAATAAATAGAATTATAGTACCTGAGGTAGTAATGTTGGACAATTTAATACCAATCCGTGATTCTTGTGGAGTTTCATATTCTATTTTTTCAACACAATTAGTTTCATTTTATATGAATACTTGAAAATATGTGTTGCACAATGTATGAGTTCTATTCAAAAATATATTTCATGGATTGTTGGAAGTGAATTATAAATTTTCATAAATAATTCAACAAACTCTAGAAAAATAAGTATATTATTGATATCTAATATCTTCTGTATAGTATACACTAAACATACCTTTTGAATAAGAATCATGAACCATATGATGGGTAAAATTTTCATCATAATTTCAATGTTCATCACCCTAATAGGAGAGTATATATTTGATTAGAATATCAAATGTAACATCCAATCCCATGAAATTTATGTGGGATTTATATAACAAAATTTAATCTATACCCAAAAAATCATCATATTCAACTAGATAAAAAATGACAATTTTTGTTAGAAACACAATCACATAATCATAAAATAGAGAATAATAATATAACATGGATCTGATCAATAAACCATTAGTGGGTTTTAATGTTAACTCAACATCTAATTTTTTAGGTTTTATTTTCATTCCTCTACAAAATTATTTAGATATAAAACTGTTCGAATATCAATAATAACATATGGAAGTAGAAGTTTTAGTGTTGATAGTTGGTGTATCTTTCACCACATCATTAAAATAAACCTTACCAGAAATAGAAATCACATGAGATTTCATAATATCACTAGGATAAAGAGTTTATATTCATTGATCATCATAATTAACCTTCTTATTTGGGAACATATAAGAATAATTTACATATAACTTTTTTTTAAACAGTGATGTGTAGGTGGTGTATTTTGTAATATTTCTCCCTATTCAAATCTGTAGATATCTTCTTCTCCTCACATCATTTTTTGGGTTCAGATGACCATCCTTTCCACACATGAAACATTTATAAGTACCCTTAGGAAAATTTATACAATGTTTTTTCTACAAATTAACTATAAAGGATGGGGAATCATTTTTTTCTATGGGTTTTTGAATTTAAATAAATTCCCTTTTTCATTTCAATTCAAAACCATGAGATTTTGACCTACCACCAATATCGACCTCTTCCATGATAGAAATTAATGTTGTTGCTTCATAGACACTGAACTTACTTGTGGATAATTCTATTAAAACGCTTGGGTTTAATCAACTAATGAATCATTCAACCATAATTTTAGGATGTATTATAATAATATAAACATACCACATGTGTCTTGGGAAATTATCTTCATAAGTGTCGATAGATTTATTATCCTTATTTTTTAGAATACAAAAATGTTATCTAGTTTAATAAGAATAATATGAGAAAATAACTTCATAAAAAATATGCTTTTAAATTCATCACACTCCATATAATCAATTTATTCTTATTTTCATATGTTCTTGATAAGATTACACTACTAATCAACTTCTCCTTGCGAACAATAAAAATCCTGAATTCATTTCTCATGTTATGAACAATGATGGATTAAAAATATCATTTCATTAGTATCGATCCATTAATCAGTGTCTAGTATATCAGTATACCCAATAAATTAATATGGACGTTTCCTCATAATGGACTCAAAAAAACTATGTCCCCTTCTTTTAATATTTGGATTCTTTGTGTGATTTATATCTTTAGAATGTTGTGATATTATTGAATTAATTTTTTTTATTCTAGGTCCAATAAAATTTCTTTACATAGGTGTAAAATCATTTCATTGTACTTCTAGTAAAACTTAAATTGATTCTTTTAGGGTACAACCATGGGCTAAAATCAAAAATCATAGATTGAGAAACAATAATCAAGTTGGGAAAAAACAATATCCAGAAAAATAATTTATATAATATCTAAATCATGAATCCTTCTCCAATGACATATATCTATTAACATAGGTCAATCGTGATAATTATAAAAAAATTTACAAAAATTCATGTACTTTATCTAATTCCATGGTTTCTTATTGCATTTTTACTATCAGAACAGGTCCTCGGGGCCCGTGTCGTGACTACCCCAAACCCGCCTTCCATAGGCCAGGGTGGGCGACTAGCACCAAAGGCGTAAATCCCAATAACTAGGAAGGCATTGCCTTTCTAAAACACAAACACATCCAACCAGAGTACAAGCGGAAGTAAAACACTAAGTACAAAAGAAAGTACTGAAATGTAAATGGGCCATAATACAAACCCAACTGAAAATTACAGCTACAACCAAAAAGTAGAACAGAAATGACAACAGTTGGATGCTGTTGAGCTGCTCCTAGATCGTCCTCTAGAGTTCCTACCTGAAGGGTAGGTACAGATGGACAGCTCACCTCTCCATGTCTATTTGTCACTGCCGGGTACCGTCTCGTCCTGAAGTCCACCTCCAGGTATCGTCTCATCGTGAAGTCCACCTCTAGGAACCATATCGTTGTGAAGTCGACCTCCGGGTACCGTTCATCTCTACAAGCCTCAACCACGACCGGTGTTGTCTGTCATCTACAACCGGCAAAACGAGGTGCTGGCATATCCCATGCAGGGGTGAGTATAACGATACTCAGTAGGGACCTCAAGACCCTCATGGTCTCACTAAATCCAACAAGGAAAACCATAAAGAAGTATCTCAACAGATAACCCATAATTAGGTATAAGCTCTTACCTATTCCTATGTTATCAAGTAACCCATCTCAATCACGAGGAATCAAAAAGTTTATGAAATCAATATATAACCACTACTTAGGTATATTCCCATACATATAACTAAGTTATCAAATAACCCATCCCATTCATGTGGTAAAAACATAGGTCATTGACTCAGCTCAAACCAGGATTTTATTCATGATATCAATACCACAACTACTGGAGAACTCCACCTCTATCAAGTACAGTGGGCATACCGCTACAACCAAGCGCTTACCACTAACCTTGGACTGCTGAAGTACTCCACCTGTTGAGTATTGTGTCCTGATTCTACAACCAAGCACTTCCCACTGTGGGTTTGCCGCTACAACCAAGCGCACCCCCTCAGAGCCTACAGATGTACTCTTTCTGCCGAGTAACGTGGGTCTACCACTAAAAACAAGCACTCCTCATATGTGGGTCTACCGCTACAACCAAGAGCTCCCCACTGGAATATCTGAATCACTTTGAGTCGATCGATCAGTAGTCGTCAAGTCTCAGCTAGCTACTAGGTGTCTACACTCCACCCGATCATCATCGGGAGCGTCTGCTCCACGATCTGTTGTTCGATATTCCAAGTATCAAAATATCCCACAAATAATTATCCCAATGTTCTTCCAAGTCATAATAATATCAACACAACAAACGACGCATCAATCGGACACCCGATCTGTGTGTTATTCGCCTTTTCGTCTCGGGGGACCAGTTGGTTTCGTGTACGAACCATCCCGATCGTATCTCAAAATTTACCTCAAACTCTCTTAGGGTATACTCAGAGGGACCTTTTCTCAACATGATTACCAATGTCGCTGTGGCCCAGCCGTGGTAGGACTTATTCGGTGGCGTGTTGGTGCGCCACTGCCTCCAGGCGGCCAGCCGGCTCCAGCCACCGGCGACCCATGCTGCCTTGAGGTTCCACGGGCCACTAGAGTTGCTCTGGTGGTCCTATTTCATTGTCGATGTCATTCGACACACCAAAAATAACCTGCAGAGGGTTGTCAGTCCTTGTTTGTTTGGTCTTCACCCTCCGCGTTAGGTGTTATCAATTGGCAATAATCAACACATGATTTCAACAACAAACATGGAAAAATTTTAATCAATTAAAATTGAAACCAATCCCCAACAAAACTCTCGTAATTAAATATTCCCATTCCATAAATAAAAACATTCATGGATAAACATGATAATGAGTTGATCCGTGTTCTTTATTTAGATGGAAACTATCACGATAATATTAACATTCTAAAATAAAACCCCTACCTTGAAGAAGGTTTATGGTTGTCAAGCATCATGGATGTTGGCATCGTTTCCGTCATCGTCGGCGTCTCCTTCCTTATCACGAAGTAAGAATAGAATGGATAAAACCGGAACCGCTGAGTCGACGTTCTTCGACGAAGTGGAGACGTTCTTCCGGGGAGATGATGTTGTTCCAAAGCTGGAGCTCTCTCCTCCCTTTTCTCAACACAAAAAAGTAACCCCAAAAATAAAATAAGCTCCTCTTATTTTATAATAACATGACATGGGTTCAAATTACAAAATATAAATTCCTAATTAAATTAATTGAATAAATGTTGGCATTGTTTAATAAGGGGAAGTGGAAAGAGGAGAAGTCACAAACTTAATTACAAATGAGGTTTAATTGGGAGTTAAAGGGGTTATGGGGAATGTGAAGGGGAGAGGCTGGTCTGGGACCCACCTCACAAATATCCTAACAAGAGTAGTTAGGAACTAGTGGGTCCCACCCCAACTCTCACACTTAGGATATAACCATGTAGATATAGAAAATAAAATTGTACCACTATTTTATTTACTTCACATCCAATCCTTAATTTTTATCAACTCCTTCCGAGAAAATGAACATCCGGGAAAGGTCCTCATAAGAAATTACCGGTGCTGTGGTTCCACCGGTGCCCTCAGATTTTAATTCCGATCAATGGATCAAAAGTTAGAAAAACCCGCTCGTCTATTCACTGAACGTACCTGAGCTAAATTTCAGAAAATTATTCTAGGCACACCGGGCCTCAGAATCTGGTGCCGTCAAAAATTTCATACTCAAAAAATACCAAATAAATTAAGAAAAAAAAATTTCCATTAAATTTACGGGTATTTACATTAATACCCCCTCTGGGCTTTACGTGCCCATAAAGCTACATCATAAACTAGGGAAAGAAAAAGAGGTACTGAGCACACAATTAAGCCTCCCACTTCCATGTGCTCTCCTGAAGGTTCTCGTGCTTCCAGCGAAAGTGCACAAGATAAATCGACCATCCTAAAAGGACCCACTACTGTCGATCCTCAATCTCCACCGGGTCCTCCATAAAGGTAGCTCCTTCATCGATGTCCAGCTCTCCGTGATTGAAGATGTGGTTACGGGTCGTGCATGTATCTCCTCATCCAAAATACGTGAAAGATTTCATGCACCCGGTGCAAATGAGGTGGATGGGTCAAGCGGCAAACCGCCTCGCCTACCCTGTTGAGGACCTATAAGGGTCCGATTAACCTTGGAGATAACATTCCACCCGGGCCAAATCTCTGTAATCCACGTCAAGGTGAGACCTGTAAGAAAACGTGGTCGCCATCCTCAAACTCCAGTGGTCTCTGTCTCCTATCAGCATAGAACTTCGAGCTATATTTTTCAGTATTCATCCACTCGTGGACAAACTGCGCTTTTTTCCATCGTATTCTGAACCATCACTGGTCCTACAAGAGCTAATAAGATTTTTCGTTTTCCGATAAGAGAAATCTGGTCTCATCCCCTTGATGAACCACGTTCTTTGCCTAACACAGTCAATCCTGACATGAGTGATATTAATCCATGCCATGGATGACGTCATAAAGCCTCAATTATAGTACCAAGAGATGCAATTGTTACTCTCGCCTCCAAGGGTTGAGTGACACTTTCGGCATCAGTGTGTGGTCACCTGGTCTCCTCCAGTAAGAATCTAAAAAGTGATGGTCAAGTCAATAGTTTAAACTGAAACGTCTTAGTACACAGAAAGGAAGGAATAAAATGTCACATGGTCAAGCATATTTTATTACTACATGTCGATGTAAATAGACATATAGAAACTAAAAACATCAAAAATGACAACAAGGAAACTAGAAGAACCATGATCAAAGGTCTCCATGCCTAGATTTAGTCCCGCTCTTGTCCACCTGTTTTCGGAGCTCCATAGTCGTATGCTTCAGCTACCTGAGGCTGAGCTCTCCCATGTACACATGTTACCTGTGGTCGGGGTGGACCTCCTAGTGGTGGTGGTGGAAACACCTCGATGCTTTGTCCACCTCCAGCTGCACAGTCTGCTCCCCTACCTCAGTCTCCTCCTCCTTGCGGTCCGCCTCGATCGAACCTCTGCCTCTGCCTGGGAGGTCCTTCATTTTTCTGCTGATCATCTGTATGGTTGTTCAGACAGTCACGTTCCATGTGACCAACCCCACTGCAGGAGTAACACTGTCCGCTCCTGGTAAGTGGTTCTCCACCCTGGGTGCCTCGCACACACGATCTTGTGTCATGCAGTCGACCACCTATAGGTCTGGTCCTCTTGGACCTCTGTATCATCTATCTACTGCCAGCTGAAAAAAGACAATGCCGCATGCCGGCTAGTGGTGGGTCCTACTGCTGGAGACTGTTCAGCAAGGAAACTCTCCCCTAAGAGGGCTCGCTCGAATACCCCTGTCTGCGTCAAGATGTTATGAGAGACAACTGATGCTCTAATCTCTCACCGGAGCCCCTGCTCAAAAGTTCGGGCACTGAAAAATGACACTCGTACCATATCAGTGGAGTAGCTCAAGAGATCGATGAACCAAACTGACTACTATGCCACCGTCATGATACCCTGCTGAAATTGAATTAGATCCTATATACACACCGCTCGAAGCGTGGCTGGTACAAACTCTTCCTGGAACAGGCACTCAATGTCTGCCCACAGAAGTGTCTCCTCATCATGCATCTGGAGCATCAGGCCCCACCATCATCATGGTGCTGCCTGAATGAGGCTGGCCGAAAAGATCACCATGAAGTCTACTGGTGACCCTACTAGCCTGAAGACTCTCACCACAGCCTCCAGCCAATCCTCAGCTGCCTGCGGGTCCTTCTCTCCCTTGAACCTGGGTGGCCTCTGGCACTGGAACTCGTATAGTGCGCTCAAGCGATGTGCACTCTCTGGTGTTGGAGTTGGTGGCATCGGTGGCCAGACGGGTGGTAGTACCGTTGGTGCCTCTGCTGGTGACTCAATTGGAAGAGGGCACTATACTGAGGCCTCGTCGCTCGGTGCGATATCAGTATGTACAACTATCAGGGCTCTAGCTGGTCATCTGCGGGGAGGCGTCCTGAAAGAAATAGATGTGACATGGTCAATGATTATACCTGGTGAGATGACCTGGTTTGACCCATGTTTATAACATTTGTAAACACACATACAATATGTGTTTTGATGCACTAAGTCAGAAATCGGTAGTCAGGGTCCTAGTGCATGGATACATCGGTCGCCGCACCAACACTGGACTCCCTAGACTGATAACCACAATGAATACCCTTAACACTATTGCTTCACAAAGAAGAAATTATCAGAGTTATGAGTTCTCTAGTAGAACAGACTCCTTTGATACCAATTTGTCACGACCTGTCCTCGGGGCCCATTCCGTGACTACCCCAAGACTGCCTTCCATAGGCCAGGTGTTGGCGAGTAGCACCAAAGGCGTAAATCCAAATAACTGGGAAGGCATTGCCTTTATAAAACACAAACACATCCAACCAGAGTACAAGAAGAATTAAAACCCTAATTACAAAAACGTAATGTAATGTAAATGGGCCAGAATACAAACCCAACTGAAAATTAGAGCTACAACTGAAAATTACAACAGAAAAGACAATAGCTGGATGGTGTCGAGCTGCTCCTAGATCGTCCTATGGAGTTCCTACCTGAAGGTTAGGTACAGATGGCCACCTCAGCTCTCCACGTCCTCTTTTCACCACCGGGTACCGTCTCGTCGTGAAGTCCACCTCTAGGTAGTGTCTCGTCGTGATGTCCACCTCCAGGTACTATCTCGTCGTGAAGTACACCTCAGGGTACCGTCCAGCTCTACAAGCCTCAACCACAACCGATGTTGTCTGTCGTGTCCAACCAGCACATCTTGGTGCGGGCGTAGCCCGTGCAGTGGGGATAATAATGATACTTAGTAGGAACCCTGAGACCCTCAATGTCTCACTAAATCCATCAAGGATAACCATAAAGAAGTATCTCAACAAATAACCCTTACTTAGGTAAAAGATATTACTTATACCTAAGTTATCAAGTAACCCATATCAATCATGAGGAATCACAAAGGTTATGAAATCAACAGATAACCACAAACTGGGTATATGCCCGTACATATACCTAAATTATCATGTAACCCATCTCATAATGAGGTAAACACAAATGCCATTGAGTCAGCACAAACAAGAATTTTATTCATGATGTTGAAACCACAGCTGCTATAAAACTCATCCTATGTCGAGTACAGTGGTTATTCCGCTACAACCAAGCGCTTCCCACTAACCTTGGACTATTGAAGTACTCCACCTGTCAAGTACTGTGGGCCTGCTGCTACAACCATGCTCTTCCCACCATGGGTCTGCCGCTACAACCTTGAGCACACCCTCATAGCCTACAGAGGTATTCCTTCTGTTGAGTACTGTGGGTCTGCCGCTACAACCTAGCTCTCCTCCAGTGTGGATCTGCAGCTACAACCATGTGCTCCCCACTGGGCTATCCGAATCACTTCGAGTCGATCGATTAGCAGTCTTCAAGTCTCAACCAGCTACTAGGTCAATGCACTACGCTCACTTGTCACGGATAGGGTTCACTCCACGAGCTACGGGTCCATACTCCAATTATCACAAATTTAACAAAGAAGTATCCCAATGGTCTGCCAAATAATAGGAATATCAACACACCATAAGGTGTGTTAATCGGACGCCCGATCTGTGTGTTATTAGCCTTTTCGTCCTGGGGGCCTGGTTGGATTCGTGTACGAACCAACCCGACCATATCTCAACTATTCCCATAACAATCATAGGGTATACTCATAGGGACCCTTTCTCAACATGATTACCAATGGCGCTAACGGTTCGTCAAACGGACGTCCGATCTGAATGTTATTGTCTTTATCGTTCCAGGGGGCTGGTTGGATTTCAGGTACAATCCAACCCATCCATACTCCAACTACGTCCAAACCTCATGTGATGTATACCAAAAGATTAATCACACCAAAGGAATTGAAAAAAGTTGACGACACATCAATCAGACGTTCGAAGCTCATGTTATAATCATTTCCACTCTAAGGGCCCGATTAGTTTCGTGTTCGAACCAAACCGGTCATACCCAAAGTAAACAGAAACCTTGAGATTAATATATTGAAACGACTGTCTTGATCCAAGGACCCTTATGCAATGAACGATGAATCGATTGGTGGTTCGTAGCCCAGGGTATGGGAGTTTGAATGGATCTGTCCGATAGTAGGGGGTTCGGGCCCGGTCCGATCCGGCCCGATACCCCCTGGGGCGGGCCGAACCGGGTCAACCCGACCTGGGTTCGGGTCCGGCCCAGTGATGGCATCCGGACCCGGCACGGGAGGCCCGGCCCGGCCGAGTGAGGCTCGTCTAGCGTGGCCAAGCGAACGCTGGCTAGGGGGGCTCGGTTCTTCACCGCTAATAGCCACCGGCACAGCCCGCTAGAACCGCCCCTCCATCATCCATAGATCCCGCGCGACCTCGAGATCCATTGCCTCATCATCGGGGAACAACCGCGATGGGTCTTCTCAGGCAGTTTGCTGGGGCGCCGCCACCTCCAGGTGGCTGGACGGCTGCGGCCGCCGCCTCCGGTCGATGTCACTACCGCACCCACGTGTCGCGCCGCCTAGAGGTTCTGTGGGCCACCGGAGTTGCTCCGGTGGTCCTATTCAACTTTCTTCTACACCAGAGATTATCTTGGGTTCCGTACTTTACTACGAAGACCTCAAATCATTTTTGCGGTCCCATTTCATTATCGTCGTCATTCCGCGCATAAACAACAATCTCCGGAGGGTTGTCGGGTCGTTTTTGTTCAGCTCGCACCCTCCGCGTTAGATGTTATCAATTGGCAATAATCAACACATGATTTCAAAAAATAACAAAGCACAATTTTAATCAATTATAATTTAACCTAATTCCCAGATAAACTCCCATAATTAAATATTCCCATTCCGAAAAAAAAATTCACGGATCAACATGATAATGAGTTCATCTGCGTTATTTGTTTAGAAGAAAACAAGCACGAGAATATTAACATTTTAAAATCAAACCCCTACCTCGAAGAAGGCTTGTGGTTGTCAATCGTCACGGACTATGGTGTCATTTTCTTCTTCGTCGGCATCTCCTTCCTTATCGCGAAGGAAGAGGAGTATGGAGAAAACCGGAACCCCCGAGTCGAAGTTATTCTTCAAAGTGGAGACATTCTTCCGGGAAGATGAAGTTCTTCCAAAGATAGAGCTCTCTCATCCCTTTTCTCAACACAACAAAACTAACCCCAAAAAAAATAATCACCACTTATTTTATTATAACATGCCATGGGTTCAAATTACAAAATTAAAAAACATCATTCAATTAATTGAATAAATGTTGGAATGGTTTAATGAGGGGAAGTGGGAAGTGGAGAAGTCACACACTTAATTACAAAGGAGATTTAATGGGGAGATTAAGGGGTTATAAGGAATGTGAAGGGTTGGGGCTCGTGTGGGCCTCACCTCACAAATATCCTAACAAGAGTAGTTAGGAACTAGTGGGTCCCACCCCAACTCCCACACATAGGATATAACCACTAAGATATGGAAAATAAAATTGTACCACAATTTTATTTACTTCACATCTAATCCTCAATTTTTATCAAATCCTTCCGAGTAAAGTAACCTCCGAGAAAGGTCATCTTACGCAATTACCAGCGCTGCGGTTCCATCGGTGCCCTCATATTTCAATTCTGAGCACCGGATCAAAAATTAGAAAAACCCACTCGTCCGTTCACTGAACGTACCTGAGCTAAACTTCGAAAAATTATTCCGGGCACACCGGGCCACGGAATTAGGTGCTGTCAGAAACTACGTACTAGTAATATCTCAATGAAATTATGAAAAAAAATTTCCTTGAAATGTACGGGTATTTACATTTACCATCCTAGTTTCTAATTGTTAACTAAATCATTATCTAATTCCAACAATATTGGCCAATAAATTTTTTTCGTAGATAATAAATCATAATAGATTAATATTTAATACATTACATTTTGATCCCTTCCAGACTAGTTTAGGTCAATTAAGATGGAAAAATGGAATCATAAAAATCTAGTTCATAAAATATGTAAATCTCATCCCATTAATTTCATCATAACTGGAACCCAGTATATATATATCATAAATAAAATCATTATTATAACCTAGGGGAAAGAATCATATGATAAGGGTGTTCTGATTTCCTCAGTATGGGTAATCATGGGAGATATCAATGATCAAATAATATTAAAATGAGCATAAGTGTATAAGAACATGATATTATGAATAAAAAACTATACCCAACATAATAATGATAATAATCATAATTAATGGAATGAAACATGGTATTTCATAAAAAATGAATCATAAATAAATAATGGAACATGAACCAATGAAGCTTATCACATCAACAATACATTGATTTTGGGAGTACAAATATGAATAGGAAATCATTTACTTAGTAGATTGGGATCATATGGATGTAATAGTGTAATGTATTCCATCCATTGACTATTATTGTTGTCATGGTTAGCTCCTAATACAATCATAGTGGACATAATCCCTTACGGATCTGGGTCCACTCTAAATTTTAGACTTTTTTTATCCCATGGGATATAAATCATTACCCAATGTAATGGAAGGAGATATAAGTACCCAAAAAACATTATTAAAGTAATACATATTTGCGAAATAATATGATAAATTATTTGTCATATCAAACCTTATAATAATAATAGGGCATTATAAAACTTTCATCATTGAAAAAAACAAGGATACAAATGGTGTCTAAAAACATCTTATCATCATGAAGAGAAAGAATAAAGATTTTATCATTGGGTCAAACCCCCAGTAAAGTATAATTGATATAAAGGGTTATTGTGTTTCATGAATAGAAAAATCATTAAAAAATCATTAAAACATTTTTTAGTAAAATAAAATTTACATTTTGAAATAACATATAAAAACTAGGAAATTAGAAATTAATTTTTTTACTGTAAATGGTTATTGTAAACATGTAAAGTAATATTTTGTGAAAACATTGGTCCTAATAAAGGGGAAATAATTTCATGATGTATAAGATGAATCATTATTCCCTCTATTATTTTATTGAAAAAATCACAAAATAAATCATATTGAAAATGAAAATGATATTTATTTAAATCATCATAAAAAATTAATGAATGGGTAAAAATTTATTTATTAAATAGTAGGATTATAATAAAATCCTACTTTAAAACATTTCATAAGACATCAATATGGACAAAAGTTGATTTTTGACTAAAAAAAATTATTGTCGACATTCCTTAAAATTATTTATTATCATGAGTACAAAAGTATATAAAAAAAGAAAAACGGTATTTTATATAAATAATAAGAGGATAGAAAAATTAATGATTATACTGAGAGGATGATCATAATTATTCAGCATCATACCTTAATCATACGCAATCCTAATAATTATATATATTGTAACAAAAACCCCTTTCTTTGTGTTAACCTTCCACTGATAGCACACAAATCTCCTAAATAATAAAATTATATTTTTTATAATTCTATAGAGAAGTAATTTGTTTCTTATATTATCATATATGATTCATTTATATCATCCCAAAATCCCTTTTATTAATTATTCCTTATTAAAATATTCATTTCCAGGTGTTAACTGTTTCATTTATCATGACTATTTTTGATCTCTAGTTCTATTCCTTGAACATTAATACTAGTTCCATTATATCCAAAAATTTAATCATGATATAAATATCAAATATATTCCTTATGTACATATTTATATTTATCTATAAATTTTATCGATAGAAAAATAAATTACACCATTTAGGGAGATGATTGGTCGTACGTACACATGAATGTTATTTTCATTTTTTGATGAATTGAATGAAAGAGAGAATGATATTTTGTTACCTTTTATGGATATTTTTTATAAAATATATATCATATATATTCAAAAAATGAACCATTATTAACATCCATGTAAATTATAAATGAATAAAGAATCACATAAATGCTTAGAGGTGGTAGTCCACAAATACACATAAAAGATATTATATTTTCTAAAAGAATTGGATTATAGTAGGTAGATGTGATATTATAATTTCAAATGTATAAATATTAATAAATAAAATATTTAAATATTAAATCTGCCATAATGACCTTGTTAAAATGATGGTGATGGAAAATGGATTGTATCACTACATGGAGGTGAGAAGTCCTGATTTATGCACTAGCGATACATTCACATCCCATTTAATGGGATAGATGTTGTATAATTGTGTTTTAATAATCAATATAAATATTAAAAATATTTAGTGTACGTAATTTTTTTATTTTATTATTAATATCATTCATTAAGATAAGGTAATGAATAGTTCAAAATAATGTGATCGGGTAAGGCGATTACCACTTCATTGAAATGAATCCTTTATAAATCTTCTAAAGAAATCATGGGATGTACTTTTTGGAAGAATAAAACATATATAATTTGTATATGGAATTTTATAAGTGTAAATTTGGTAGTTTGTTTTGACTTATAAGGATTAATTTTTTGTAATTAGGTGAGGTATGAGGATCCCTTTTATAATTGAGGTGAGAGTAATTTTTTGAATTCCATAAAATATTAAATTTTAATTATTTAATCATAAATAAAAATTATTCAAAATTGATAGGTATTCAAAAATAATGTAGTGTATGGTTTTTGTACAATAAAAAATAAATGTATACAATTTTGGTTCATTTTCCACAATTTTTTTATTAACCCACAGTTATCTAATTTAAATTATTACTATGGTGACATCTAGTTCTATAGGAGTGGGTAGTAATTTTAAAATATAATTTAACAACATGAGTTTTTATGGGTTATTTTTTCTAAAATAATTTATATTTATTCAATAACTTCTACTATAAATCACCATGTTATGATTTTGGTTCATGCAACACCAAGATAAGACTGTGCTGCACACAACACTGTGTTATCTTTTGACACACAAATCATTAAATTTTAACAAAATTATTATATATTATTAATATAGAAATTCAAAAGTGACCATTATAACTGATATATTAAATGTATGGATATGAATTTAAATAACTACATTTCACTATTTTTTTATAATGGTTTTATATAACAAAAACATATTGATAAAAAAGTAATTAATTATCGATATGACGATTATTTGTTTCAAAATTACAAATTTCTCCAAAAAAAATATTTTTGTTTCGATTTGGGAAAATTATTAAAATATATTTTTCAAAATTTCAATGATGAATTGGAAAAAAATGTAATTTTTAAAATCAAAATTATCTAAGGGTGAAATTTTGAGATTTTTTTGAAATGATTATATTTTTGGAGACTAGTGAAAATAATAAATTTTAATTGAAATCAACCTCTTCGATTAATTTATTTATAAAGTAAAATATAATTTTAAATTGGTTTTAAATTAAAATAATTTCAATTATACATCCGGTAATTGAATTTATGTAATTTTAATATCATTAATAATGAATTTGGATATGAAATTGTTGTAAAATTATGAATATATCCCTATTATATATTTTTGGTTTCTGTGACGGGATCCTATCACAAATAATATTTAACGATGGGGTCCCCTCACAAATAGCTCATTGCTGAAAATTCTGTCGGAAATAATGTTTCTTGCGATGGGCTCTTCATAAATAATATTATTTGTGACTGTAAACTACACTGTTATAAATAAGTCTCTGATTATATACATTATATATAAATAAATATTTTTTGATGAGCTCAGTGAAAAAAGTATTTATAAGTGGACCTACATCCCATTAAAAATACTTTTTAAATATATATATATAATTTATTTGTGATGGTACCCCGTCACAACTGGTCCCATTGCAAATACTAAACAAAATAACAAAATATATTTAAAAATTTTTGGTTAATGAAAAAATAATAATTATATTATTGAAATAATAAAAATATTATAAAATATTTATAAAAAAATATTAAAAAAATTATAAAAAATTATTATTATTATTAGTAAAATAATAAAACATTTAAAAATATAATACTAGAAAAACATATTTAATAATGAAAAATATAATGTTAATATTATTAAAATAATAAAAAAATAAAAAAATATTATAATTCTCATTATTCAAAAAAACATAAAATAATAATAATAATATTATTATTCTTTAAATAAACAATCATTTAAAAATACTACAGTAATAATATATAATAAAAATATTAAAAAAAATCAATTAAGAAAAATTCGCACCAATATAAAAGACATAAAATGTAAATAGTTCATATTACAAAAAATATTAAATTAAAATGTTTTTAATAAAAAAAATCAGTGGAGGGGGTCATCTTCTAGAAGAGGTAGAGGAGCTATCAGAGATGGTTGAGGAAATATCATCCCTAAACTACATGTCAGACAACACATGTACTCCATATGTTAGTGATGCGGATGCGGTCATCGATGCATCTCATCCTCACACTGATACTGCTGCTGCCATCAATGCATATCCTCCTCGTACTACTGCTGCTATTGCTATTGGTGACTCCTCTCTTCATGAAGCTTCTATAAACTCTTTATAAGCTTAGTTTGAGCTCACAATATTTCCTAATACTTTGAGCCGGAAGATGTTTCATCTCCACAAGCTCCACTCAAGTTGGACAATGACATTGTTGTATTACCATAATAAGTTCCATGAGTCAAATGAGAGATGATACCAACTACTAGGACCACCTCAAAGCCATACTGAGTTTCCTGCATCCATGCTGCCTCATTGACATGGTGGGCACTGGTCTAATCAATCATCTCATCCTAACTCTCATCCTGTGTCTGAGAGGTCAAAACCTCATATGACTCCAAAAATTACAATTTGAAAATAAAATTTTGAAAATATTATATGCATTTAATTGTAAAACGGAGAAAAAGAATGACCACAATCCGACCCTGGTGATCACTGATAATCTCTCTAGAGGCAGGATCACTATACATCCTCGGATAAATGTTGTACTCTGTATTATCCATACGATGTACTAATTATTGGAATATAAAAAAACAATTTATATTTAAAGTTATTTTAAATATTTAAATGAGATACTTACCAGATGCTCTCTATGCATACTGAATGTATGGCTTCCAGCTTGATGCAACACCTCCTATCTTTCTTAGTTCTGCCGACCCAATGAAGATCTTCTCTGAAATCCACCACCCAAATAGTGTGTACACAACACATTCCAAACAAGAGATGAAATGTACTCTAGTCTATGGGATCTATATGAATCATCAAATAATGTCGCTCCTTTTTGTATGGTCTAACTTCTCCAATTGTGCCAAAAATTATTTAAATAGTCACACATAGACATCTCCAATTCCATTTGGATAACTTCATCCATGCTATCATCAACAGGATACCATAAACCCTAAAAATTATTTATAATATCAAGTTATGACTAAAAAAATTTCGTTGTAAATATTATTTACTTACATAATAGCCAACGATTGAACATGTCGAGTTGCACATCAACTCGAATCTATTCCCATGTGACACATGGATGGAAAAATCCTTCTGAAATAATAGAACACCCCTATCCAATAACTACATGCACTAAAATATGGAAAAATAATAAATAACCAAACTATAAGAATGTAAATAAATGAATGAAATCTAACGAAAATATATAGGTTACCATATATCCGTGTGCATGGATCGATTCAACGATGTGAACGTTGATCGGGGATTGGTTCAAGAATCATTAGTCACGGAAGACTACGCCCCCTCCACGTACCCCCTAAATCGACAGTAGGTTGAGGGTCATATGATCCCAAATCCCCTTCATCCAAAGCTAGATCAACCTCCTCCAACTCATGAAATAGATCAGGGTCCATCTGAAACTACATTTTTTTGCTGTTAGTAGATAGTTGAAAATAAATATATATATATGTATATATATATATATTAGTTATTATTATAACCAGTATTTAACTGTGTCAATGGTCACCTTCACCATCATCGTCATATCTGACGATTTCAATGTCTTAATATTCATCATTGACATCATCAATATCCATAAGAGTTTCATTTTCATCGTCTATTATGATTTCAAGTTCATTTTTATAATCATTAACAACTTTGTCACCATCAACCCTTAATTGTGGGGGGTGATCATCGATATTCACATCTCTTTGTATAAAGGATGAACTTTGATTATTCTATTAAAAATTTTCAATTCCTTCTACATTAGAGGAACCAAATTCAGTTTTAGTAAACTGATTTACCTGAGATTTCATTTTTAATAAGCTCCACCAATCTCTCATGTCCCTTGAAGTCACATAGTAATTTTTGTAATAAATTTTATATCCTTGTTGTGCCATTAAAAATGGTTCTTTTACTACAAGAATACTTCTAAATTTAATAACGACGATTCCATGAGTCAGATAAACACACAAGCCTCACTCAGTATCCAACCACCATCATTTAATCATAGTTATGTAATTTTATCCTATATAACACATCCTAATAATTTCATCCATAATTCCATAAAATTCAACATTAGTTTCTCTATGGTATGATCCTATCAAGAAAAATCCACTGTTCTTTGTTTTTTTAACCCACCATATACACGTGTATGAAATCTAAAACCATTCAACACATATGAATTATAAAATTTGACCACTTTGGATGGATGGTTACAAAATATAAATTTTAGATTATCTATATTATCAGTATGTTGAGACACATAAATATTTGTTAAACAATTATTTGTATAATAAGTAATAAACAGAATTGATATGTTAAACCATAAATAATTTATGTTACCAGTTTTTGAAACCATTGAGAATTTTTTTTGTCTCTGCTAAAGAAGAGCGGCTTCTGTAAATTGTGGAAGTTGTATATTGATATGATTATCATATAACATTAAAATAAAATATGTTTATATATTGTAACTTAAATTAATGAATAAGTGATAGAAGAAATCATAACACAAATTTTGTCATTTCGTCAAAGTTGAAAAGAATATATGTTTGAGCTCAGTGATGTTCATCATCATAAATCCATCATTCATGAACAGCACTAAAACCAAGATTTGGCTGATTAAAAACAGATATTTAGTTGTCCATTTCATCATCATAATTTCCCCTCATTCCATCCAAATTGGTTTGGTTTTGAGGGATATTCAGATTCAAAATAATGAGATAAGTAAAAAATCAATTTTTCTTAAAAATATGCTTTAACAATTAAGCCTTAAACCGATAATTTGTTACGTAGTTTTGTCCTTAATTTATACATGAATCTCTCAAATGTGTAGATCCATCAAATATATATGGGACCTCCACATTTATATTCACATGTAAAATGTAATATCAGATGTTCCAGGGAGTCAATGAAAGCCAGTGGGAAGATTTTTTCCAGCTTACATATAATTACAACATCATCTTCTTTCAGTTTTCTTAATGAATCATAGTCTATTATTTATGCACTAATGTATCAAAAAATATGATATTTCTACTATCAAATCCCAAATCATTGAATTCAGAAAACCTATGAATCCAATCGATATAAGTCTTTCAATTTTAACATGGCAATCATGAATTTTCAATCTGGTAATATGACCATTCTTAACAAATCTGAAAAAATTTAATATATAGCCATATATAAGTCTCAAATATGTAATCCAATATCAAAATAATATGTGACACTCTTTGGGAAATTTATAATCTGATTTTGGATTCATTAACCTTTGTGATCTGACATTTTCAAATAGTTCATGAACTGGTCGCTTTCAAATTTTGGAAAGATCTATTTTTGCCTTTATAGTATCATTGGTCTTACCTGGTATATCAAAAAATATATGAAATAAACTATCAAAAAACATCTTCTTAATATTTATGACATCCAACATGTGTCAGACCAAAAAATCACACAAATATGGAAGATCCGAAAAAATGCACTGTTTTATCCAATTATGTTCTTTCCCAAAGCCATGAATTTTTTTTGTATACTATTGACCCAATTGTGATGAGAGATAATGAATATAAAACTAATTGTAACCCTATTCCTTATATACTTTTTGGAGGTTAATCCATTTCAAATTGCTTTTTCTGAAATAATATTTTTTCCTCCGAAATGGTTGATTTGTTGGAAGAAATTTGTGATTACAGAAAAATTACCATGGTTTTTTTCATTGATGAGAATAAAGGCATTGTTTTATTTCATACAGGAAGGACATGATTACAAACCATGTGTAATATAACTATATAACATTCCATATACCGAAAATTCACTAATCGTTCACTTTAATACAGCTGTTATGATGAAATTTTGTTTCGCGGAAACATCATATACATTAACACAATTACTACATAATGATTTTAACACATCAATCAATGATTTCAAATAAAAATCAGTATTATTTTTCCGATTTCATTGAATTAATAAGGTCAAATGGATATAGGCCTCCTTAATCAATACCCATGGAGTTAAATTGTATGGTGTTATAAAGATAGGCCATAACGAATACTAACTACCATAAGAACCAAATGGATAGAAATCGTCAATAGAAAGACCCAATAACATATTTCTGGAATATAATGATAATGATGGATATAGACGGTCAATATGATTCCATGAATCACCATTAGATGGATGATTCAAGCTTTTATCGGTTTAAATCTTACTTTTGTGCCTTTACATCATTGACACTGTGTTCTGAGAAATAATTAAACGTTATAGCCTAGGTGTAAAGTGGAAATATCTCAACTATTTAACATGATTCGATATAGGGTTCCTTGGTTGAGCTTCATTATAAATCAATTGTCCACATGTGGGAAAACTATCTGATGACTCATTTTCACCAGATTATAAGATGAAATTATTTTCAAATTCATGAATATTTTGATAACTAAGGACTAGATTACGAACCAACCTCTTGATCTCATAGTAATTTTCAGGAAACACATTTCTTTTTTGTAACAATGTTTTAACCAATGAAAATATATGATCAAAAAAGTTGTTTGACATTGCATTATCTGATTTAAGAGCCATAAATTTTTTAACCAATTCTAATTTTCTTATCATGAAACAACGATATAATGCATCCGCATCAGACCGCAACAACTAATAAAATTTGAATGATGCGAAATCAGGAGTTAAATAAACATCATCTTGTGTTTCAGTTATTTCAACATATGGACCTGCAACATCATGTAATAAATTATGAAACCGTAATAGATCCAGAATCATGTTATTAGTATCTTCTCTGGAACTGTTTTCACCATGATGTTTCCAAAAAAAATTTGGTTAAAACCAAACTGAATGAAATGTCCCCCAACCTTGTCAAATGTATCAAACATTCTTAGATAACATTTTTAACAGGGACACGTAATTTTTCCTTCGGTAACAAATTTTCATTTTGATGATTCAAATGATAAGAAAGCATCAACTCCCTTAAAATAAAAAATATTTAAACCATAACTGTATGGATTTCTATGCTGATTTATCCTTGCATGGCTAACAAATAATGACTGTTGTCGGCATCCTTGCTCCTTTTTTTCTACCAAACATAAGATCATTACTATTTTTGAATAATTTTCAATTATTTATACACTATCTAAAAAAAGAAGATAAATAATTACAACTCCTTCTTAATAATTTCCATTGATTTTAGGGGACACAATTTCTAGTGGATTGGAGGATACTCTATTGTTTGAAAACTCATTTACTTACAACTTTCTCACATTAAATCCCAAAAAATAATCTACTTGTATTTATGTGTATTCATTCTTGTGCATAAGAGACTATATAATTATACCTCCGAGAAGATTCTTCATTGTGATTTTAGTGTGAGAAAGATGCAAGTAATGAGCTATCAGAAAAAAGCGTCCCCTTTTCTTCGATGAATCACCTTCTTGTAACTATCACCATATGAAAACATTATGAAAAATTTGTTCTTACAAATGCATATTCAAACTCTTTCATATGATATTGGATATG
Organism: Viscum album; assembly: GCA_963277665.1. Classification (NCBI taxonomy): domain Eukaryota; kingdom Viridiplantae; phylum Streptophyta; class Magnoliopsida; order Santalales; family Viscaceae; genus Viscum; species Viscum album. The sequence goes on from OY728121.1 coordinate 933,999,827, forward strand.
CATTCACAGAAGCATACATTTCATAATTTTTTGATTCGGAGAAAGTTCAAAGGAGATGAGTCATTGAGAAAAAATGATAGTCATCAATCCAATAAAAATTATTCCAAGTTATTACAAGTTATTATAATTTATTACAGTTAATATTATTCCTAATTATTTATAATTCTTTTTGTTTATTCCTAATTATTCCTAATTATTACTAATTATTCTTTTTTGTTTGTATTTATTCCTATTTAATCCTAATTGTTCTTTTTATTACTAATTATTACTATTTATTACAAATTATTCTTATTTATTATTATTTATTACTAAATATTACTCTTTATTACTATTTATTCATATTTATTACTATTTATTCCTATATATTAATTTTTTAACTATTTATTACTATTTCTTCTTATTTATTACTATTTTCTACTATTTATTATTATTTATTCGTATTTATTACTAATTATTCAAATTAATTCCTATTTACTCTTATTTGTATTTATTTATTCTTATTTATTCTTATTTATTACAAATTATTCCTAATTATTTCTAATTGTTCTTAATTTTTATTAATTATTCCAAATCATTCCTACTTATTACTATTTATTCCTATTTATCCCTATTTATTATTATTTATTCATATTTATTACTAATTATTCATATTTATTACTATTAATTCATAATTATTCCTATTTATTTATATTTATTACTAATTATTCAAAATTATTACTAATTATTCATCTTTAATAATGATAATTCCTTACTATTCCTTACTATTGATAACTATTTATTACTATTTATCTCTATTTATTACTATTTATTTCAAATTATTATTATTTACTATTAATTATTACTATTTATTACTAATTATTACCTTTTATTACAAATTATAACGATTTATTACTAAATATTCCCATTTATTACAAAATATTCATTGTTATTACTGATTATTATTAATTATTCATATTTATTCTTATTTATTACTAATTACTCCTAATTATTATTAATTATTACTATTAATAACAAATTATTACTATTTATTACTAAATATTCCTATTTATTTCTATTTATTACTATTTTTACTATTTTTTACTATTTTTACTATTTATTACTATTTATTACTAATTATTACTATTTATTACAAATTATTCCAAATTATTCGTAATTATACCTAATTATTCTTATTTTTTACAATTTATTCGTATTTAATACTATTTGTTCATATTTATTTCAATTTATTCATGTTTTTACTATTTATTTGTATTTAGTCTTATTTATTGTATATTATTCTTATTTATTACTAATTATTCTTAATTATTACTATTTGTAACTATTTATTGCAAAGTATTCTCATTCATTACTAATTATTCATATTTATTTCTAATTTTTCTTAATTATTCATATTTATTACAAATTATTAAAAATTATAACTAGTTATTCTTATTTATTATTAATTATTTCAATTTATTACTAATTATTCATATTTATTAGTAATTATTTGTATTTATTACAAATAATTCCAATTTAATACTAATTATTCCTATTTATTACAAATTATTATTATATATTACTAATTATTCATATGTATTAGTAATTATTCGTATTTAGTATTATTTATTCATATTTATTACTAATTATTCATATTCCTTACTAATTAAACATATTTATTACTAATTATTCATATTTATTACAAATTATTCTTATTTATTAGTAATTATTCATATTTATTACTATTTATAACTAATTATTACTATTTATTACTAATTATTACTAATTATTACTATTTATTACAAATTTTTACCATTTATAACTAATTTTTACTATTTATTACAAATTATTCCTAATTATTCCAAATTATTACAATTTAATAAAAATTAATAAAAATTATTCTTAATTATTCATATTTATTTATATTTTTTAATAATTATTCGTAATTATTCCTTTTTATAACTGTTTATTTCTATTTATTCCTATTTATTCGTATTTATTCCTATTTATTAATGTTTATTAATATTTATTAATATATATTATTTATTATTCATATTTATTTCTAATTATTAATAATTATTCATATTTATTTCAAATTATTCACATTTATTCATATTTGTTAATAATTATTACTAATTATTCTTATTTATTACTAATTATTACAATTTAATAGTAATTATTCATTTTTTACTAATTGTTCCAATTGATTCATATTTATTGCTAATAATTCTTATTTATTACTAATTATTTTAATTTATTACTAATTATTCTTATTTATTACTAAATATTTCTATTTATTACTAATTATTTTTATTTGTTACTGATTATTCCTATTTATTACTAATTATTCAAATTTATTACTAATTATTATTATTTACACATATTTAATCCAATTTAATACTATTTATTAATATTTATTACTAATTATTACTAATTATTTCTATTTATTATTATTTATTCCTATTTATTTCTAATTATTCCTATTAATTAAAATTTATCCCTCTTTATTGCTAATTATTTCTATTTATTACTCATTATTCCTATTTGTTACTAATTCTTATTATATATTACTATTTATTTTTATATTTACTGCTAATTATTACTAATTATTATTCATCATTCAAATTTATTTCAATTTATTCCTATTTATTACTATTTATTCCTACTTATTACTGACTATTCGTATTTATAACTAATTATTCCAATTTATTACTAATTATTCATATTTATTATTAATTATTCCTAATTATTACAATTTATTCCTCTTTATTACTAATTATTCTTATTTATTAATAATTATTCTTATTTATTACTAATTATTCCAATTTATTCCTATTTATTATTTATTATTAAAAATTAGTACTAATAATTTCAATTTATTATTACAAATAAATACTGATAACAAAATAATTGAAATCTAATTTTATGATAACTAATCGATAATAATTAAAATTAACATAAAAAAATGAAATAAATATTAACCTACATAAAATATAAATATCTTAAAATTTGATCTCTTATTGATGTAGATTGCTTCACAACTTTCTCGTGAAAAACAAAACTAGCTCAGAAAATTTTCACTATGAAAATAGAGTTTAAAGAGATTGAGAATGTGAGAATTGAGAGGAGGAATAGAAAAAACAGATTGGTGGTATATATAGGTTAGATTAGTTGCACCGATATTATTTTCAACTGGACCCATCGCAAATACCCTCCGATCGACACACTATTTTCAACCGAGGGATTCCCCCATCGCAAATAACCTCAGGGACAAGCTATTTGCGACGGGAAAAATTCCAATTGCAAATAGCATATCAGAAAAAGCAATTTTCCCCATAGTGATTGCTCTTTAAAAACACGCTTTATCATCACGTTTATAGGATTATTTTTAAATTATATTTTTCCACTCTTATGAATGTAATTTAACAATTATATTATGTTATTTAATAATAAAAAAAAATATTTTATAAAGTATATTTAACTGAATTTTTGAAAAAAATTAATAGCAAAAGACCTAAAATATTGTTTACCGCAGCTAAGGTAAAAATGATTTTTTCAGTTGGGGGGGGGGTGTAAAATAAAATGATAAGAGTATAAAATGACCCAAAACATGACCAAAACCAATTGTATGGAAATATTTAGATCATAAGTCATTTATTATAAAGAATGGTCCTGTATTGGGGGATTAGGAAATGAAAAATACATGGGTGGAATTTATTCTCTCAGAACATTAGAAATTTTCTAGTCATCTCACTTATAAATAGACACTCTTCTCCTCTCTTATTCAAACCATCAAAAAAATTGTGTCTACCAAGACCATATATAATTACTTTCCAAATTCCATCCTCTCATCCTAGAATCATGTGTTTGGATACAAAACCATCCTACGATGGCTTTTAGTGCATATCGATATATTATTCCCAAAGAAGAGGTAGCATTCATCAACAAACATTATTGATTTATTTATTGCTACACATCCTTCAATATTTATAATACATTGATGATAAAATAACCTCAATATATATGATATACATAGATGTTTTAATGTTAAGGGAATGACCTACAACCATCTCCATATCAATGAAATTTGTTACAAAATCATCTTTGGTGTGTACGACAGACTACTTCCTCATGAATTAATATCATTATTTATTCGTTACCACCTATCCTAGAAGTAAATAATGATGGATTTATTGTTTCTATATTATATTTATTTTAATAGTATTATTTTTATAATATTATATCACACATTTTCCAACACTCTATATTTTGGTAATACGACAACGTCACTTATGTGTACGGTGGACTACTACCTCATGAAGTGTTGTGATTCATTCACTCTTTATGTGGATAGTAATATAGATGGTTTCAAGGACCATATGTGACATATATAACATAAAAATGATTCCATAATGATTATATTACATTTAACTTTAATTATTTCCATTCTAAATTAACATTTAAACAATGTTCTAGCTTTTTACAACCTATTAACTCCACGAATTGTGTATTAAATTTTCTATATCTATATTTTATAGATACCTATAAATATATATTTATATAATTTGACTTTTTTATATTTATATCTTTTTATCATTATATATTATATGAAATAATTTTCAACATATGAAGACCAAAAAATAACAAATCAAATCTTAAATGAAAAACAAAGCGATTATTACTCGAAACATAACATTAGATGGAATTATTAATAAATGGGATGTAAAATGTAATAATAAAATTCAATATGGTATGATATATATATGTATAATATTCTATAATATTTTGACAATAAAGTTATATTCATTATTTAGGATGTTTTAAAGTGTATGAAGCATGTAATAGCAGACGGTGATTCATTTTTTTCTCCTTTAGCCTTTTTTTTTGAGACGAACAGAATTTTATACACCTATATTCATTCATGAGGTGTATGTTCAACTTCATTTGAAATTAGTAAAATGAAACTATTTTCACCATTATATCTCCTTTTCAATTTCATTTTATTCTTTCATGAGATTTAAGATTAAATTTTACCAATATATTAATGATTTTATGTTACAATCCCATTCATTATTTAGATTTTTTATGATTACGTTTCTAATGGGAAAATATTACAATCTATATATCAAATCACTCATGAATATTCCTTTTCATGGAATATTAATGATATTATCATGTATTATTATTATTTTCAATGCTTTTTTATTTATAATAATATAGAAAATTGTTTTCCATAAAATTTAAATTATTTCCATGTTTAGTAAAAAATCTATATTCTTTCAAAACAATTTCTTAAAAAATAATTTTTTAAATTTTATAAAATTATCATAGGATTAATAAATGAATTTTTACCCATTTTATAATTTAAAAAATATTATTTCATTGGATCCATCATTTATTTTTCAAAATTATTTTGGATTAGATTTTACAAAAATATGAATGTAATCATTGTTTTAATATGTACAATAGGAATTAAATTTTCTCCCATCATTCCAATAATTTCATTGAAGCTTCCATTATAAATTTTCAATTATATTTTTAAATAAAATTATTCTAAATATGATTTCTATTTCACGGAAATTCTCTATTAAAAAAATATATTTTCCCCAATAAATTTTTTAAATGATATTTCAAATTAATTTTATATCTATGATGACATCCTTTAATGATACCTATCTTTTATTGGGTAAATAAACCAAATATACAATTACTATTCCCTATCATAATTTTTTATTATAATGAGATAAATATGAAACCCATTTAACTTCCAAATGTTATACCATGATATCATTCTTATGAAACCAGATTTTTTTCCATGGGTTATGTTATAATGAAATGATGAAATTATTATAAATCCTCTATCTTTTACATTGGGTATGATGTGATTAAATGTTTATCAAACTAATTTTATTTCATGGGATATTATATGATTAATTTTTTATGGTATTTTGAAACACATAAATATGGTTGTTTGTATGAGATTTGTGGGACCTATATCTTCCCCCAACGTAAGGGGTAATGATTTTTTTATCATGAGACAGCTAGGATTGGAATTGTGAGTAAACCCAAACTAGTAAGGGAACTTCTCCACTATAATGATATTGGGTGTGAAACATGACTATTATGATAATTTTGGGAGTGAATCCATTCTAATGTGTTATCCTTGATATTGATCCTTGAATACCATGTGAATTCTTTCCTATGCTTATGTTTATAGTAAAAATCAAATCTTTATGTTAATGTTATTATCTTATGGATAATTTTATTTGATTTCCTTGTTATTCATATCTTATAAACTACCAATATTTATTCCATGACCCGATATTTTGATATTTGATTTATAGTGTATCATTTTAAAATTTTAGTCTCCTATTCACATTTTCTAATGTCCATTTAATGCTTATAAATATCACTTATTTTCCCTTTTGATCATAGAAATAACCCTAAATTATAATTCCTTCCATAGGTTATGAATTAAAATATTATATATGATATTTCTATGAAATATGATTGTTATGAATATCATAGAGGTGTATGATGTAGTTTACACATGGAATAATTATTTTTGTTTCCAATATCCATAGATAATATACTATTATGGTCCCAATCTATGTGTTTCTGTAATGTATTAAATATTCATAAAAAATGATATAACATATATGTATGATAATAATGGATTTCTATAATTCCAATCATATGATATTATTATAAAACCATTAGATATTTGTATTAGAAAAACATATTGATATCCCTATGTACATGTTTATGGATATGTCTATGGATGAGTTATTGTACAAAAAAATTCATGGATTTTTTTTAAATGATAGAGTGTATTGTTTCTAAGAAATTATATCACATTTTTGAATAATAAAAGAGGATGTGGATCTTTCCCAAAGGTACATTGGTGTAGTTACTCTAAAAAGATAAAATTGAAATTGAATTAATCCCCCCCTGGAGCATGAAAACATGACTTTTTACACAACTAATTTGACAATCATTGGGGATATAAATTTTTTATAGAATTCTTTTTTGGTTTTACTCTATGGTTGGAACCAAAAGGAGCTATTTTTATGATCAGTGTGATAGTAAAATCAATGATTTTCAGCCTAATAATTAAAATGTTATAATATATAGAATGAAAAATCTTGATGCAATTGTTACACAATATTCTGTATCTATGAATCATGTTGGACATCCAAACAAAAAATATAGGGAACAATATTATCGTGAGTCCTTCGTGAGGAATTAATCAAATTATATTAGGATATTCTAATCCATTGGTGTTTAATCAATGTATCAAAACCAATAAAATTTAATTTTCCATTATCTAGTGTTCATAACCAGAATTAACCATTTGGGTTTTATACCATTTGGAAGTTGAATCCAACTAATGGTGGACTCTTATCAATAATACTAGGAAACATGGTGAAATTGACTCTCTCGATTGAGATGATTTCAAGAATTGTTTTACAAAATGTAATTTTATTTCATTCATCATCTAAAGAAAGAGAAGGAGTTCATTGAGCTAAATAAAAAGTATTAAAAGTTCATGGTACATATGAGGTAAATTTTACCAGACAAGAAAGTTAAACTTCTGGTATTATTAACCAACTTGTATGTAAGGATGATTGATTATTCAGTGGCATAAAATTATGTTACTGAATGAAATTATCCATAATATTCTTCAATATCTATGAGGGGATTGTTCAATGTCCTATCAAGGTGGATATTGATGTTGGATTTATGTGTAATTATCATGAATTTGATATGAAGAGAAAAAGGAAATTCAAAGGAAATTATATGAACCATAAAGAGATTTGTATGATCCTAATTTTATGATCAATGTTTGGGAAGAATCATAAATGAAATTATAACAAGGGAAATATAAAATGGTTTATGTATGGAAGGGAAGGGCATCAAAAAATTTTTTATCGATGTTATGGTAAGAAGCTATCAAATGTTTTTAATGGATAGAAATATTTACAAAATTCACTATCCACAATATAGTGTTTCAAATGAATGGTGTATGAGTGTTTTTTTAACCAATGGCCAAATCTGAATGATTATGATGACACTCGATGTCGGCAACTTCATAAGATGAGAGTCAAATGGAATTGTCATGTGATCACTATTTCTAATTAGGGGTGCTATAACAATATATTGAATGGTGCACTTACCATCCAGTCTAGAATTACTATTTTCTTATCTAACATTATTACTATACATTTATTCATATCAATATAATTTAAAATAGTTTCAATATTACTCTAAAAAAGAGGTAGAATTAGTAATGAACACCACTAATTCTATGATGATTTCATATCAATACTATGAATACTCATTGGTTGACATTGGTGGGAATGAGATTCCTACAAATCATATCATTCTTCGTATGGTGGAATTTGTTGTTATATTAGGAATAGATTGACTCTCCCTACAAAATGAACAAAATAATTTTCAATGAAGGGAAGTCAAATTTTATATTCTAAACCAACCTATAATATTCTATCAAAGTGATGATAATTATAGACTTTTAATGGAGATCAAATCCATTTAATGGGTCGTAGTTAACATTTATTGGGGGGTTTTATCTTAGATAGTTGGTAAAAAACTCAAAATCGATGGAATACCTATTATGTGTGAATTTTATGACTTTTTTCGAGAAGAGTTTCCTAGAGTTCCCCCAAGTTATGAAGTTGAATTTTCAATAGAACATAAAAATTGTTATATAAAAATTAAAAAAATACCTATAAAATTACCCTAATTGAGTTACATTATTTGAACAAGAAACTCCATGAAAACATTGACATGAGATTCACATGGTCATGTGTTTCACCTTGGGGTGAACATATTATTTTAGTTACTAAGAACTTTTAAAAAATGATACTCTTTATTAATTATTGGGAACTAGAAAAGATCACAATTAAAAACTTGTATCATCTTCCCGTATTGATGAATATTTTGATAAATTACGTGGAGATCAACACTTTTCCATGATTGACGTTTATTTTGGATATCATCAATTATTGCTAAAAATAGAGGATATACCCCTGAAAATGTAACATACAAATTATGGAAACTATAAATGTATAGCGATTCTATTTAGTCATACCAATTCCAATGCAATGTTCATTGATATAAAGAATAGTGTTATTTGAAATTAACAAGATTAGTTATTGGTAGCCTTTATAGATTATATTTTTATATACTAAAAGGTGAAGTAAGATAATGGATACAACATGATAATTATACTAAATATCCTATAGAAGATGAATTTTTTTTCAAAAATTATAGAGTAAGATTTCTATATAAAAAAGTGTTAATTTTTATTTTATATAATATCCAGAGAAAGTATATTAGTAGATCCATCAAATATATGGGCTATTTAGTGTGTGAAAAATCATCCCTGATGATTTAGATTCATAGTTTTCCTATTTTGGGTGGATATTATTGAAAGTTAGTGGATAATTTCACACGAATATCTAATCCATTCACCATGTGAACTCCGAAGAGAGACACATTCCTCTACACTGATGAATGTGAGAGAAACCTTAAGAAACCAATTGGGAGATTAGTCAGTGCAAATCTTCCTACGTTAAACTATATTGGAGAAGGGTTTGTAATCTTGAATGATACATCTATGAAGGAATTTCGATGTGTTTTTATATATATGGTCATGTTTATATATTAAGCATCATGCAAAATGATGATTCATGACGAAAGTTATCCAACTTCTGATTTAGATTTAGATATTGAAATTGTTTGATTGTAGTTGCAGACGGATTATCTTTATAAAAAAATGTGTAAAATATATACTACACCTAAAAGTTTAAATAAAATTTCTATATAGAAGGAGTTGAATATGAACTAAATAATATGGTTAGAGATGATTATGGAATATGATTTCTCATTAAATTTCCACCCTTGGAATTTTAATAGGGTAGCTAATTCTTTGAGTATAAATGACCATATTACATTTTATATATAGAGGATTACAAAAGATCCAATATTTCATGATTTCAAAAGGATTGATCAGGAAATATTTATAGAAGGGTAAAATATTCTCTTAATCAATTGCATTTTCAAACATTTATCCATGTAATGATTATAGTGGTGTAAAAAGATGATGTATAGAAGAAATTTTTTTTAGAAATTTTCCTAAGGTCAGCCATGATCAAGATTGTATGATGAGGTTTGGGAACCATTTATGTATTATGTCCATTCCATATTTCAAGAAATATTTATTAGTGGAATCTCATAGTTATTCATTATCTTTTCATATAAGAATTATAAGGATGTATAAATATTTAAAAAAATATTCCCAGGGGATGAAATGAAGAAATATATCACATATTTTGTATCCTTGTAACTAGTATGTATGAATGTTACGTCTCGATGTAAAATGTATAAGGAGATGTTACATCCATTTTGCATACCATAATGGTAATGGGAAAACATCACCAAAAACAATGTCATTAGACACTCCAAAACATATAAAAAAATAATTCTATATGGGATGTAGTCGGTCACCTTTCTAACTCAACACACTTCACCGCTATCATAGGGGACTTCTTTCTCGATTATATTGTAAGGATATACATTAATGATGTGAACTGTATTCCTGGTTTAACATATTCCATTGTATTTTATAAAGATCCAAGACATACATCAATGTTATGGTGAAGTATTTAACAAGATCTCGATATACAATTGAGTTTCATCACTACATATCATCATCAAATAGACAATCAGTCTGAGATAACAAATAAAACTTTATTGGTTAGGTTGATTTTTTGTTCTTTCGATTTAAAAGGTTTTTGGGATCAACACCTTCCAATAGTTGGGATATCTTGAAATAAAATATTTCACAATAATTTAGATATATCATTATGAATCCCTATATGAAAATATATGTAATTCGCCAACATACTTGAATGAATTTGGAGAAGGAAAGCTATTATGAGATGAGATATATGAAGAAACAGTAGAGATGATCAAATTCATTCAAAAAAATTCACAACAGATCAGATTCAGAAAAAATGATATGCTGATAATTACAGGTTGTCAAAAGTTTCTATAAATTTCTCCATGGAATAATGTTATTAGATTTTGGAAAAAATTGAAACTAATACCCATTTATATCAGTTCATTTGAAATTATTGATCTTTTCAATACTGTATCATATCACTAGGTTCATCCACCAAATAAATATGATGTACATGTTGTGTTCTATGTGTCTCTCATGAGGAATAACATACATTATCCATCACATGAACTATACTTCAAGGTCATAAAACTTGTGCAAGATCATTCTTATGATAAAAAACTAGTAAAGATTCAGGATTTTATAGAGTATGTTTACCAAATAACGCCACATAACTGGACAATTATTTTTTGAAAAACCACTATTTGGAAGAATGTCACGAACCAGCCTGAGTCGACCCTGAACCGGTCACCCAGGCCAGCCCGCGACAAGTCCCGAGAGGCATTCCAGATCCTCCCGGGATGGTGACAAGCACCAAGGGCATCAATAGAGTACACAAGGGAACGATTTCTCCCATATATAAACAATCAAACAAACAGCGGAAATAAACGGACAACCCAAAATGAATTTATATAAAAAACTGAACTAAATATTATTTGTACAAGAAACTAAAATTAGAACAAAACCAACAACTCAACTGAACAATCCCGATGAAAAAAAATAACTCCATGTGATACTTCTGGTCACTCTCCAACACAATGATAAAAAGTCTCCCAAGGTGATCAAACTAAAGATGAAACCTGCACAAGGGCTAAAAAAAAGAAGACTATAGGAGTGAGTATTAAAACTCAGTAGGTTAGCCCGGTATTCTATTCCCAATGCACATTACATTAAAATAAAAAAAACATCAATTTATATTTTTAATTTAATGATTTGAAATTATGGTTTTCAAATGAGGTTCCATGCTATAATAATTATCAGAAAAAAACATGCATGTTTAATAAACAAAAATGCAAGTAACAATTATTTTCAAAGAGGTGAAACTTCAAAATGAAAATAGTTTTCAAGAGGGCTTCTTTAAAGAATTTTAACATTCAAATAAATAACACATACTACTGAATTTACCAACCAAACACACCGTATGCCGACGGTGAGTAAAAAATAGCCAATGAGCACTAGTCATAGGAATACCCCTAGGCACTAGTTAGTTGTGAGCCCCAGGTACCTCGTATCTCAGTGAAAGTAACCATAATAAATACCTGTTCTTGTGCACGAGCCACTAGTAGGGAACATACCCATAACATAGTGGTCCCCAATCATCATCATCATCATAGTTTAGTTAGTGTTGTCATCGTTAAACTTGCTACGTGAAACAGGGGCCAACCCCCACAGAATCACTAGCATACTAGTACACGTCTGCCCACTTAGATACCCGGGATTACCTTTAGTGCTCAATCAAGTCACACATATTATCAAATACACATTTCACATCCCCATTCCATTACAAAACCATAAAAACACAAACATCCCATAATCATTCTTCACATTTCTTACATTAATCAACAAACCGCTAAATATTTTGGTAAAACAATTTTATGAAGTGTATTGAGGCTTTGCACATAAAACTCTTTCAAAAAAACTCATTAAATTATAAAAAAACATCATAACCAAACCAAATAATATTGTTAAGCCCAATAAACATTTAATAAAATCATTTAATGGACCATAAAACAATCCCAATTGCATAAATTGTTATATACAAGTAAAACAATCCTTCATTTCTAGGAAATGCCAAACATGCCTTTAATTATTTTCTCAAAACTATCCTTTGACGAAGGTATGAATTTTAATTATATTAAGGATCTGTATAAACACAATTTACAGCAGAAAACCACATTCATAAATCTCTTATAATACTCAGGTTACATATTCAAAACACAACCATTTTCATAAAAATGTGAAATAGTCAATTTTTGGGAAACTCGGGCCAAAATATGTTGTAAATCAAAACCCACTTGATTGTAAAAACGAATAAAAATAGGAAACCCATATAATTACCCAAAAATAACATTTATCATTATTCCAATTCTGTTATAAATCCAAACAAATAACTTTTAAATCACACATCACACACAAAAGCAAACCGGGCAATTTACCGAACACATGACATGCCCTTTATAAACAAAACAATTTATTTTATGTATGTCAAAAGGAATAAAACACCAATTGAAAGCCATATTTTCATTCAAGATACTGTAACATGTTAAAAATACCATAGAACAGATTATTAACCTCACAAAATATTTTCAAAATATAATGGAACATTTAAAGAAACACTTGTTGAGAACTTTCATGACAAAACAACACTACCGTTCACAAACCAATGATTAAACAACCACTTTGAACACCAATAAAATTATTCAAAGGATTAAAAACAATAATAAACATATATATCTGGTTTTAAATATAATAAAATGATGAAACTTAAATAATAAAGTCCTGTGCAAGGGGTATCCTACCTCAAATCGTCGGCGTAATTGAAACGCACACCCAAAATCACCCGCCGCGGGTTTATAAACCATAAAACTATAAATATTATACCTAACCAAACAGACACCCCATAAAAATACATGGTATAACAAAACGCTAGGTCGATCAAGACTAGGGTACAATATAAAACCAAGAAATAATGAAAGGAGGGGGAAGAGGAAGAAGAGAGGAGAAGGAATCTCACCTTTCATCATAGAAAACTCTTCATCTTCCATTAGATCTGAAGCCCTAGAGAAAAGGTAATGGATTGAAAATTCTTGGAGAGACTCCTAAGGTCTGGACGAACCCGGGGAATAAGATTTGTGGCCCAAAGAATACGAATTGAATGAGTTATGGGTGAATCAAGTTACCTTCTCAATTCTGGACGTTTTGAGGAAACTAGAGAGCATTCGCCCTAATACGCGACCAATATGAGATCCAAAGAGGTAAAATAGATTATGAGGGTTAGGATAGGGTTATTGGATTCGAGGGGGAGGTGGAAGCACCGAAACATAGTAAAAAATGAAAAAGATATAAACAAACAAATTATTTTTTTTAAACAGGAAATGGGCCTATGGGCTGGCCCAATACCTAAATGAGTAACCCAAATTCACCTGGCCTATGAATTTATAATGGGTCCAAATGGATAAATAAGTTTTAATATATCAGTATAGGACAAGTGGTAAGTTTAATGAGTGATAAAGGATGAAAAAAAAAGAGTTATAAAAGAAACAAATTCAGTTTTTAAAACTGGGAATGGGCTCACGGTTGGCCCAAATCATGAAGTAACCACCCTTTCTTCAAAAACTACTAAACAAACAATGGGGATCCCAAATTAGGGTGGTTAGACATATATGAAACTTCAAAACTCAAGATATATCTCATCAAATACCCAATAAAAGGATCGGTATTTCTAATGGGCCGGATCAATACAATGACAGAAAAGAAAAAAAACCGTGTGTGACAATTCTCCCCACCATTAAAACTTTCCGCCCCCAGAAAGCCATAACACTTTCCGAATGAAAATCAAACAACACCTAAGGATTATAGAATTTAATCCCCACCATTAAGAATCAACTATAACTAGAAATGTTCTTAGGATGAAAATCCAGGAGACCCATGGTGGGTCTCCCCACCATTAGAAACCAACTAGCAATGAATAGACAAGAATTGAACATGAGCTAGAGTTGGGACTCACTCACACAAGCCCAAAAAACCCCTCCTACAAAAAACTACTATACCAAGTTAATAGAGTTACAACAAGAACATATAAACCACCCACTCCCGAATGGAGGGGATAATAACTTGGTCGACACATTCAGCACAATTCTGGACCCCCATCACTTGGGGATGGGAGGGAAGGGGACCCAATAATTTGGCCACTTAAACAACAAAAGAAACAAAGAAACTACCCAAAACTCCCCCCCTATGAATAGGTAACACCAAGACTGCATCTGATTTTTACAGGCAGTCCACATAGGGACATTGATTGAAAACCCACATCCATGAAGGAATAACCATAGACACTGTGTGAGGGGTTAAGTCCACCACGCTTGTTGCGACAAAGGGAAATTCAAAGAAATGAAGAACCAAAACATTGACATAGTAACTAACTTACAAAAACAGAGGAGTAAGGATCATAATCTAGCACTCCACACCTCTGTTGATTTCCTTACTGCATGAAAAGCTTCACTCCGAGGCCTATGGCTGGAGCCCTGATTCTTGAAGCATTTGCTGCACCACAGTCAGGTGATAAGGATCACACCACTCAAAAAACCCACACTTGATCACAAAAAAACCTTCATCTAAATAGGAACTCATAGATACATATCAAAATTCTATCTCACTCCAAACGAGGGGTATAATGGACAAGGAATACGACGAAACACATCAACATCACCGAACACAACTGCTCTGTCCAAAAGAATTATCATGACCTAGATGTACATTTAATAGATCCCAAACAAATCTCTATTCCAACAAACATGTTGAGGCATCATCAAAATAGGTGGATTAAAAATTTGAAAGGAATCCTTAGGCTGATCAGCAGGAAATATTTCCAACGCATAACTATCCATGGCCACATCACAACATCAAACACATTTTTAGAAACCCAATGAAAATTACTCCAAAACCGAGCCACCAACAAGATCTCATCACTAGATAGAACAAGAGTATGAATTCTAGATCACATAGAAGCTAACCAAATAAACAACTCTTCTAAGAAATAGAAAAATCAAGCCACATAACCATTGGTTTTTAAAAAAGGCCATAATTTTTAGATCAAAGAAATTTTGAAAAAACAAACTAACTTGGTGGGTTTCCACATTCACCAATGGTGTTTCATCAAGTCTCACCCACATGCACATTTCCATGCCACCCCAGGCACCCAACCACCATACCATATATTTCATCCTTCCAGATATAAATAAAACCATGCATGTGAGCACTCATGAAAACACCAAAGGCTAAAACAAAACAACGTCATTCCAAAAATCATGTACCTTCAAAAGGAACGCCAACCACCTAGTGAAAAACCCTTTTCGTATTTCACAAAAAAAAAACCAAAATTCATTAAGAACCATTTTCTTAAAAACCTACCCCTTTTCATTTTAAAAAAATCTTTTTAAATAACTAAGACACTCCAAACAACCCCTTCCCAACTTTTTAAAAAAAAATCATCAATGTATATTTTTATAATCTGAGGTCCATTGAGACCAATACCATTTGTAGTAAAACACCAACCGATCAAAACCAATTGCCAAAACTAATTTATCCGATTCAGAAACTTTTTAACATCCCAAAATACCCCATTTAAAACAAAGATCCAGAATCACATTAAAATGATTCACAATTTCAAAACATTTTATTCCGACAAACCACAAGTTTAGATTATGGATAATCCAATCTCTTTAAATCATTTCCACTTCCCTCCATTTTTTTAAAAAAAACAGCCTTCCAAAACCATTATTATATTTAATTATTGAAACCCCCTTTTTTCACTTTTCAAAATCTAATCCTTACATTAAAACCCATTTCCATAATTCTCACACAAGGATTTTAAAAACAAAAATTTAGAATTCAAGAAAGGTTCAAGAGACCCAAAAAAAGGGAACTAGTGTTAGTGGGTGACTTGACTATATGGTTGGCGGCCATATTCCAAACACAACACCAACACAGAGAGACTTATTAGGACCATTCCCCAGCACAACATGGCTTTCCAGGCCCTTTGAACTCACAGAGGCCATTAGTCAGACTTCCCTTGTCATATCCCAACACCAAAAAAAATCAACCAGAACAAAGGACACTAATAAAACTAGACTCCCTTGGAAACCTGAGGATAAGAACAAGAAAGAGTTCGTGACGCTCTTCTTGCACTTAACCCTAAAGTCCCAACAATCCTACTCCATCTACCTTGACATCCCCAAAATAACATGGGAACTCTAAAAAGAAAGGTCCGCTAAGAGCCAACCTCCTCTGATACCGTTTTGTCACGAACCAGCCCGAGTCGACCCTGAACCGGTCACCCAGGCCAGCCCGCGACAAGCCCCGAGAGGCGTTCCCGATCCTCCCGGGATGGTGACAAGCACCAAGGGCATCAATAGAGTACACAAGGGAACGATTTCGCCCATATATAAACAATCAAACAAACAACGGAAATAAACGGACTGCCCAAAATGAATTTATATTAAAAATTGAACTAAATATTATTTGTACAAGAAAATAAAATTAGAAAAAAAACCAACAACTCAACTGAACAATCCCGATGAAAAAAATAACTCCATGTGACACTTCTGGTCACTCTCCAACACAATGATAAAAAGTCGCCCAACGTGATCGAACTAAAGATGAAACCTGCACAAGGGCTAAAAAAAGAAGCCTATAGGCGTGAGTATTAAAACTCAGTAGGATAGCCCGGTATTATATTCCCAATGCACATTACTTTAAAATAAAAGAAACATAAATTTATAGTTTTAAATTCAAGATTTGAATGTATGGTTTTCAAATGGGGTTCCATGCTATAATAATTATCAGACAAAAACATGAATGTTTAATAAACAAAAATGCAAGTAACAATTATTTTCAAAGAGCTGAAAATTCAAAATGAAAATAGTTTTCAAGAGAGCTGCTTTAAAGAATTTTAACATTCAAATAAATAACACATACTACTGAATTTACAAACCAAACACACCATATGCCGACGGTGAGTAGAAAATAGCCAATGAGCACTAGTCACAGGAATACCCCTAGGCACTAGTTAGTTGTGAGCCCCAGGTACCTCGTATCTCGGTGAAAGTAATCATAATAAATATCTGTTGTCGTGCACGAGCCACTAGTAGGGAACATACCCATAACATAGTGGTCCCCAATTATCATCATCATCATAGTTTAGTTAGTTTTGTCATCGTCAAACTTGCTACGTGAAACATGGGCCAACCCCCACAGAATCACTAGCATACTAGTACACGTCCGCCCACCTAGATACCAGGGATTACCTTTAGTGCTCAATCAAGTTACACATATTATCAAATACCAATTTCACATCCCCATTCCATTAAAAAAACATAAAAACACAAACAACCCATAATCATTCTTCACATTTCTTACACTAATCAACAAACCGCTAAATATTTTGGTAAAACAATTTCATGAAGTGTATTGAGGCTTTGCACATAAAAATCTTTCAAAAACACTCTTTAAATTTTAAACACACATCATAACCAAACCAAATCATATTTTTAAGCCCAATAAACATTTAATAAATTCATTTAATGGACCATAAAACAATCCCAATTGCAATAATTGTTATATACAAGTAAAACACTCCTTCATTTCTAGGAAATGCCAAACAGGCCTTTAATTATTTTCTCAAAACTATCCTTTGATGAAGGTATGAATTTTAATTCTATTAAGGATCTATATAAACACAATTTACAATAGAAAACCACATTCATAAATCTCTTATAATACTCAGGTTACATATTCAAAACACAACCATTTTCATAAAGATGTGAAACAGTCCATTTTTGGGCAACTCGGGCCAAAATATGTGGTAAATCAAAACCCACTTGATTGTAAAAACGAATACAAATAGGAAATCCATATAAGTACCCAAAAATACCATTTATAATTATTCCAATTCCGTTATAAATCCAAAAAAATAACTTTTAAATCACATATCACACACAAAATCCAACCAAACAATTTACCGAACACATGACATGCCCTTTATAAAGAAAACAATTTATTTTAAGTACATGAAAAGGAATAAAACACCAATTGAAAGCCATATTTTCGTTCAAGATATTGTAACATGTTAAAAATATCATAGAACAGATTATAAACCTCATAAAATATTTGCAAAAGATAACGGAACATTTAAACAAACACTTGTTGAGAACTTTCATGACAAAACAACACTACCGTTCACAAACCAATGATTAAACAACCACTTTGAACACCAATAAAATTATTCAATGGATTAAAAACAATAATAAACATATATATCTGGTGTTAAATATAATAAAATGATGAAAATTAAATAATAAAGTCATGTGCAAGGGGTATCCTACCTCAAATCGTCGGCGTAATTGAAATGCACACCCGAAATCACCCGCCGCGGGTTTATAAACCATAAAACTATAAAAATCAGAACTAAAAAAACAGAAAACCCCTCAAAAAACACGGTATAAAAAAACCCTAGGACGATCAAGACTAGGGTACAATATAAAACCAAGAAATAATGAAAGGAGGGGGAAGAGGAAGAAGAGAGGAGAAGGAATCTCACCATTCATCATAGAAAACTCTTCATCTTCCATTATATCTGAAGACCTAGAGAAATGTTAATGGCTTGAAAATTCTTGGAGAGACTCCTAAGGTCGGGACGAACTAGGGGAAGAAGATTTGTGGACAAAAGAATACGAATTGAATGAGTTATGGGTGAAACAAGTTACCTTCTCAATTCTGGACGTTTTGAGGAAACCAGAGAAAATTCGCCGTAATACGCGAACAATATGAGATCCAAAGAGGTAAAATCGATTATTATGGTTAGGATAGGGTTATTGTCTTCGAGGGGGAGGTGGGAGCACCGAAAAAGAGTAAAAAATGAAAAAGATATAAACGAAACAAATTATTTTTTTTAAACAGGAAATGGGCCCATGGGCTGGCCCAATACCTAAATGAGTAACCCAAATTCACATAGCCTATGAATTTATAATGGTTCCAAATGGATAAATAAGTTTTAATATATCAGTGTAGGACAAGTGGTAAGTTGAATGGGTGAAAAAGGATGAAAAACAAAAGATTTATAAAAGAAACAAATTCGGTTTTTAAAACTGGGAATGGGATCACGGTTGGCCCAAATCATGAAGTAACCACCCTTTCTTTAAAAACTACTAAACAAACAATGGGGATCCCAAATTAGGGTGGTTAGACATATATGAAACTTCAAAACTAAAGATATATCTCATAAAATACCCATGAAAAGGATCGGTATTTCTAATGGGCCGGATCAATACAATGACAGAAAAGAAAAAAAACAGTGTGTGACAAAGAAGATATAGGGTAACCTGATGAAATAATGTAGAAGAAGTCTCCTTACTTTTTTGTATCATAGTAATGAATTTTGAGATAGAAATTCATTTTAAGGGGGTACAACATAACACCATGAGTATTTAGGAATAATTATTTATAAAATAAATTAAAATTCTCAGATATCTAGAATTACATAGAACACCATGTTAATCATTTATTACACTAAACACTACATTAATCTTGTGCTACATGATAAAATTGGTTAACATACACAATAATGGAAAATTAATTTTAACAAAACCATGATATATTAGTAATACAGTTATTCAATCTTGATTTTTATAATTTAGCTATTAAACTTACTGATAGTAATTGTAATAACTAATTAATAAATATTATATTTAATTCTATTATATAAAATATCAAATTTATGAATAATTACTTACATTTTTATAGATTATTTATATGCTTCGAAAACATTTTTTTCTCAAAAAATGTTCACTTTTTTATTATTGATGAAAATAATGAATATAATTTTCAACAATTTTAAAAAGGTAATTTTTTAATATAAAAATAATTTATTAAATAATTATTTCAAAATTATCTTGTGATACATTTTTGGGAATTTTTTGAAAAGGATCTTTTTTTGATGAATAGTGAAAACACAGAATTGAAAAAACCATATATCATTTTAATATGATTGTTATAAATTTAAATTATAATATATTTTTGTTTCAAATTAAAATGAAATAACTTATACATCCAATAATCCAATTTCATTTAGTTTAATAATATTAATAAGGAATTGTGATACAAAAACATTGTTATCTTTTGGATCATTTTATCAATAAAAACACACTTTCTCATCACATATATGGGATTAAATTGAAGTTAAAATTTTCAACTTATAAGAATAGAATTTGAAAAAATAGCCTCTATTATTTTAATAAAAATAATTTTTATTATATAAAAAGATTAAATTAATTTATACCAAAATGAATAGAAAAAATAGAGTAAAAATTTATTTATCGTGGTTAAGGTAAAAAAGGGTTTATTAGGGGATTATACTAAAATTACAAGTTTTAACATAACCCAAAAGATGTACAACAAAATTTTTTAAAATATATTAATAAATTAATTCCCCTGTTCTTTAGAGAGGCTCATTGTTGGAGTTTTCTAACCTGAAAAAAATATCGATGGAAATATTTCTTTCAAAATATTAATAAGTGTATCACTCGCCACACTTATAAAATCACACCCCCTATAATATCATCTACAATCATTCAAGACCTTTTGGTTTAGCCATATTAAACAATAGTATCTTACCAGATTCCATGTTGTTATCCAATAATCCTTATTTGGGAATGAAATCCTATCTATAAAGGATTCTACTTTAAACCTAAGGAGGATACCTAAAGAAGAGGTAATGTTAATAAATAAGAATTTTTATTATTATTATTTATTCATGAAACTACATAAATTAGTAGTATTCCATTAAGATTTAAAATCCTTTGTTTTTTCATATACTGAGATGTTGTTATTTTAATGGGTTGAATTAAAACCATCTAAACTACCATCAAATGGTTTATGAAATCATAATTCATGGGTATGGAAGACTACCACCTCATGAAATGAGGCCATTAATTTTTGTAATACCCAGTCTCAATCATATAAATAATTATTTATTTATTATTTATATATTAAATATATGATGTTATTATACATCTATAATTAATATATCATGCATACCATCATACTCAATATATTGTCGGAATGTGATAACATCGCTCAACTGTACAGGGGATTACCACTTCATGAAGTGACATGATTAATTAGCAATTTACATGGAAGTTAATGAATATGGTTTTAAGGAACATATATGAAATATTTGACATTATAATTATTTAGAAATAATAATATATCTTTTCCTTTTAATTCATTCAATTTCAATAGAAGATAGAAATATCATTCCTAATTTCATATGACCAACCATATGTATGAATGATGTATTTAATTTTCTATAACTAGTTAATATTCTAAATATGAAGAAATTGTTATATATGTATGTGGGGAAAAAATAAAAAATAAAAACATATACAAAAGAAATGTTATTTGTACTAGAAATGTTACCATAATAAGTAATTATTAATACATAGGTAATAAAATCTAATAATAAAATAATATATTGTATCATATAAACAAATATTATTCAATAAAGATGTATAATAAACTTATATTTATTATATAGAAGGTTTTATTGAATCCAATAAAAGTATAGAACTACAGTATGGTATTTTTTTTCAAAACTTCCTTCTTTAATACATAAGTTATCGTATTCACCTATATTCATTAACGGGGTGTATATACCACCACTTTGAAATGTAACCTCAAGAATTTGTTTATCCCAATGATATGTCAAGTTCAATTTTTTGTTATTCCTTCATGGGAATTATAATTCAATGTTACCAAAATATTAAATAGTATATGTTATAATTTATTTTGTTATCGGGACTGTTTGTGATAATGTTTTTTGATGAATAAAGTGATTCCATGGAAAAAAGACCAAAGGCTAATTTATTATAAAAAAAGATATTAGATGAATCTATAAGATGGGATCATATTACAATCTTTTTTACAATGGGGTAGTAAATCATCATGAATATCATTCATCCATGTAATATCCAGAAGTACTCATCTCTTGGAGAGGCCATCCAAAACCATATTGTCTTCATGATAGGTATGAGTGGAAATACAGTTTATGTCATAGAGAGAATTGAGACAATCCATCCAATGTGTAGTATTCGATGATGCAAGATGAATCACACCATTCCAAATCACTTTCACCATGGTAGTCAAACCAATTTCAATCCATAAGTCTTCTCAACCAAGATGCTTGGAAAAAGAATTTTCATGGATCACACTCATCATTTCAGTCTCTAGAGATGATGAAATACCACAAATTCTAATGAAGCACCCAACGATCTGAATTAGGGGATCCCTGAAGGTGGAACCACATCTCGAGGGGCCCATACTTCCTTTAGAAGCACCATCAATATTAAAATACTCTATCTAGAAAACATTGATTACCAGATAAATTTATATGTTCATCACGACTGATGTAATGTGAAATCAACCAATAGTCATTATAGAATCATAAATTATTTCACTTTATTGTTACAATATCCCTTCTAAATCATAGTAGCTTCACATATTGCAATAAGGATATTCAACCTACCTACATTATGTTTGAGTGAGCAATTATTGTGACTAATTGAATTTATATCATACCAGATTACATGATGAAGCTGAGAAAGTATAGAAAGAAATAAGATCTTGTTTTTCTAGAGTTATCTATATCTCCAAAATTATTTAAATGAGCATTAATAGAGTCAAAAATAAACCATTAGTAATTTATTATGTCAAAAATATAGTTCTAAAGGAAAGTTTATGTGGCATTTGAAAAAATAGATGGTCATAATATTATCTATGTTGATTACAAAGATGACATTTTGAGAAAATGTGGGTCCCAAAATATTGCTGAGAAGTATCGGTGGGAACCCTGTTGTAAGAAATGCACCAAATAACATTGAATTTGGAAGGATTTATCCATGCCTTATCACTGTTTTTTATCCAAAAAAAAAAACATTTCACGAATTATGAAAATAATGGTTGTAATTTTTTTTGAATCCGGTATACTATTGTGTGAAGGGTCCAATATTAGAAAATCATACATATCATAAAAATTATAGTTATCAATGACTTTCCCAACATTTACAAGGAGACTTTAATGATGAGAATTAAAAACATACCTAATGGAATTATTAATAAATTCAAGTATTTTTTTAGTAGGGATCATTGAAATTATATAAGAACCAATCCATTTGTCCCAGCAGAAGTTCATGGAGGAGTTCCAGGAAATTGTCCATCTATAGTTGGATGTAATATTAGCATATGATTTTTTAATGGAAGGCCAAATGTAAGAGTTCATTAAATTCATATTTTTGTTCTTCTACATATCATGAAACATAAGTCTGATGAAGGTAATAAAAGGAGATTCATTGTGGATCCGGTTCTACGTGAGTCTGGATTGAAGGGACTTATAAAAAATATTTATATTTTTAATGCAAAGAACACCCTTATAAGAAGGATTGAAACAATTATAAAAAGGTATAGTCAACATTTTCTTTTCTGGAGTGATTTGTGTCCAATTTTTTTATTGAAACATTCATTTATTTGATTAGGTCATTGGGCCATTTATAAAACATCATAGAGTAGTCCATTTTATAGATAATTTCAATATTGAAAAGGTAGATTCTACCCACCATAGATAGATTTTTTCCTTTCAAATAAGATAAGTGACTTAGATATTGATCAACAATTTTAGAGAAATAGCTAGATTTGGGCATGCCCACAAATATGGGTACAACATGGTTTGTGATATGAAATGGGCCTACATTAATACATACTTTATTTCCAATAAAACATTTTCTATTTTCTTCAATATTTTTTAAAATAAGATAACATACTTTTTCAAGCTAATGACTTGACCAGAAACATCCTCTTAGTGAGAGAGAGCAGTTCTTGGTGTTTGAATATTTATTTTATCACCATGTTAGTACAATATGATGTCAAATGGATAAAAAATATGTGTGACGGAATTTAATTTTTTGGAAAGCATATATAGGATGTTGTTTAATATGATCCAAAATATGGGTGAGCAATCTACATAAATATTACTCCACAATGGATAAAAATATGGCAGAGAGGAGATCACTATGTCTGACATCTTTGGTGCATTTGATGTAGACTCTTCAATAATCATTGACCTAGAATGAAATGTA
This sequence comes from Viscum album, assembly GCA_963277665.1. Lineage (NCBI taxonomy): Eukaryota > Viridiplantae > Streptophyta > Magnoliopsida > Santalales > Viscaceae > Viscum > Viscum album. Next base: position 934,024,691 of record OY728121.1, read on the forward strand.
AGATGTGTTTAACATGGTTTTAAATATTTTTATAAAGAAGATAATGAAGAAAAATCCTTGAAGCACATTTAAGATAATACTCCATTATGTGGTGCCATAGGACTTTATAATGTTATGTTCAATGGAAATATTACCACCTCTGTGAGCGTTGAATAATTTATTAGTGTATTCAGATTCATGAACAATGGAATATAGGATATATCATCCCCGTATGAAACCAAATTGATTCCAATTGATAATTTTTTTCATAATGGTACTAAGCCTATTTTTCAAGAAGTTTAGTGATGATATTATATAGGGTATTAATATGTTCAATGAGTTTGAAAAACATGACATTATTTATACCTTTTGTTAGAAATCCATTTTCCTCCAAAAACATGTCACAAAAAAATTGTTTTCATATTTTTTTTTCTATTATAGTATTATTATTAGAAGAAATATTACCCAAGTTTAATTATTAAAAAATCTTTTTAATGTTGTGTTCATGTCATTTTCAAAACAATGCATGTTTTTATTTTACCTAAAATTATAATGGAATCCTTGTTTAGACATGAACAAAAGGAATGGAATTAATTTCTTTCGTAACCAATTATTTCATCAATGATTCGATTAAAATATTTCAATTTTATTTTAAAATAATAAAATATTCAAAATGATATATAATTTAAGAAGTTTATTTTAAAGTGTAAATGATATTCTGCTCATGAAATTATTTAAATGATATTTCAAGTTAATTTTACATATAATATGAAATTTATTGATATTACATTTATTTTACTAGAGATAAAAATCAAGGATATCATTATTATTCAATATATGAATAGTTCATTTTGAAATGTGGTTTATGAATCCCATTTATATTACACAGTTTATATCATGGTTAAATTCTTATGAAATTGGATTCATTTTCCATGGTTTATTTTATTATGAAATAATGAGATCATTTTGAAACCGTTCTCTTTTCCATAGGTTATGATGTGATAAAATTCATATGATACACAATTCATTTCAATGGATATGATATGATGATTGTTTTATGATCTTTTGGTAAACATAAACATGGTTTTTATTAAGAGACATATTTGAACTATACCCACCTATAATGCATTGGGAAATGATTTATATCTCCTGAGATATAATGAAATGTAATACGGAGTAAACAAGGTTCTGTGTGGGAAATTTTCTAATACAATAGTCTTCAGAATCACCCTTTATGACAATGATTGATTGGGGATTGATAACATTCTACAATTACGACCATAGTAATGATACATAACTAATAATGAAATGAGTATATATTCTTTTTTGTCTGTGACAAATCTATTTCATATGAAGTATTTATGATTTAATGGATTCTGTTCATTGATTCCAGTATGAATTTTATTTTATGAACTAACAATATTTAATACATGACTCAAGATTATGATCTTTTATTTGAAGGATAAGGTTTAAAAATTCAATTATCATATTCTAATACCTATATTTTCATGCAAAAATTATGTATCTTCATAGTTTATCATTAGTGAGCATCTGAGCTAACCCTTTCTTATGTTTCCTTTTCATAGATTATATTGAAAATATACTTTGTATGATATTCATAAGAAGGGTTTTTGTTTTCATGTTTACATTTATATATGATGTAGTATACCTATGTACCAATTTCATGTGTTTCCATATTTCTGATAGAACTAATCAATTTTTTTCTTAAATTGTTTGTTTGTGTAATGTAATGAATATTTATAAAAAAGGATGTAATATTAATGAATGAAACGATTGGGTTGTGATATATAAGGTGGAAATTGGACTACAAATGGATATGTTATGAAATTTTGAAACATTTTATATCAACATTTCTTTATTACATGATTTAATAATTATTAAATAATTTAATAAAATATTATTTTTATAAAATATCTTTAAAATCAATTTTACTATATTGATTTAATTTGAATAAAAATAAATAATGAAAAAATTTAATTCTAATAAAGTCTATTAGCCGAAAAATAATATTTCATAATAATCTATTAATTTGTCGAACACTATAAATTACTAAAATTATATTACTTTTAATATTATAATAATTATTTATTTTAGTTTCCTATTATTTTAGTAAATACAATTTTTGAGTTGTGTATGAATTTTAGGTAATTTTATAATTACTTAAATTACAAAATTATTACCATCAATAATATAATTTCATGGTGAAAAAATTACTAATATTATTCATTCATTACTAGTTTTTTACCTACTTGAATACATAATGGATATTTAAAACTAAATGAATGTTATTTAGTAACATTCTATTATTATAATAATATTAAAAATATTTTTTAGGATTCGTGTCCATTAAAATAATATATTTATATCCTAAGCTGTTAAGGGTTAATTTACCTTAATATAATAATAATTTAGATAAAAAATTATGGTTATGTAACTTATTTTTAATCTACATTAAAATAAATTGAGATTTAACAAGTTGAAATATTTTTGCAAGATTACCATTCATATTGATATTAAAAAACAGATTATAATTTAAAAAATTTTACTTTAATGATTATAATTAAGAAATTAATTTAATATAGTTAAATTTATATAAATTGAAGAAAATAATTTAATAGATAATGGAAAATGAAATAATAACTTTTTTTAATAAAATATATGTTATACATAAATCCAAATTTATTCTTTTCCATTGCTTTTAAAAATATTTATTTAATATTTAAAACATTTTAAAAAGTATATAATATAAAAATTTAATTAAAATCATTCTTCAATAGGGATTAATATAAATTTTTATGTTAAAAATACATTTCATAGATTAAAATTAGTTTTCAGTAAAATATTTCTTTCTTCCTTCAAATGATAATTATTTTAATTAATATTCCATTTATAACCAATGATTTATTTTTCCAAATATACAAATTAATATGATTCATAATTTTTTTTCATATTTATACTCACCAATAAAACAACTATCTGATATCTGTAATTTTAAGTTATAATATTTTAATAGTCTATCATGGTTTATTTAAATATGTTGTTTCTTGTTATGAAATATATCTAAAAAAATTATTTGAATATAAATATTTCATAAAACATTATTACGGTGTTATATGTGAACTACGGTTGAAGAATTTTGAAGTGGAAGGTATATGTATTGGCATATATCTCGTTTTTTATGAAGGTTTTTTCTGAGTGATGGGGTATTACTAAAAATTCCGTTATTACATGGTTAATAGTGGTGAATATTACGAATTTAGGTCCATGTGGTAAGAAACTAGATTTTTCAGAATAGTATCGGTTTTCATGAAATTGAAACCATATGGGATATAAGCATTAGATTAGTGAAGGAGTGGCATAGTGATTGGAATGTTTTGGTGGTGGACATTATGTAGAGGACATGGTGGGTATATTTATGTGATTTAAATTTAGAAGTTGATAATTTTTGGGAATGGATATGTTTCTCACCTTTAGTAGATGGTAATTTCATCACACATTTATTTTATGTGATGAATGTTATGGGAATGAGTATTAATTATTCCTCTTATTTTACCAAATATTATCATGTTGTATACTTGAAGGGATTCTTGATGTAAGGAGCATGTCATCTACTTCCTCAGGTGGATAGTAGCCCCCCCCCCCCAAATTCTCAATATGGGTATCATAATTGTAATTTGTTAGATAATGATCAATTGTAAATCATGGTACTTGTTATGTCTTTCCAAATGGGTTTTAATAGGTTTAAACATACAATGTATAAAATTGTATAGTCTTATAGATCGAGGTTTTCTCATAATTTTATATATTTTTTTATCTGATCATGGTAGTTTCTTGGTATCTATATTTGAATTTGTAAGCCTATATATATGTTTAGGACCATCAAATATAGATTGAGGAGGTCTCGTCCACTTGAAGATCAATACTATGGTTTTTATTACTTATATAATATTGACGTTGTGACTGATGTTATGATCCATATATTTCTAACATATGTGACAAAAAAAATTAATTGGTTACCAATAGTAATAGGTATAAATATATTTTTGATAATTATGTGCTAATGAATTATCAAGGATACTTGTTTTATTGATTATTTTGAATACCTGGTTTCTTTTTTCCATCAATCTTGTAATAATGGATAATATTCCCTATCGAAGGTGGAGTAAAATATTTTGGAAATATAATCTATATAAACATATGAATTTTCATCTTATTTTGGTGTCAGTATTAAGAACAGTTAAAGTAAAAAAATTTGGTATAGATGGACTTATATCCTTTATCAACATGTTAGAGAACATTTTAAAAATTAAGGATTTAGGTTATCTAACCATTGTTGGCGTTTTTGAACAACTATTTTTGTGTGATAATCAAATTATTATTGGGTTTATCTCATTACATGTGTTGGGATGAATCTTGAATATTTTTCAATGGATTAGTTAGGTTTCCTTATAATATGTTACAATTTCCACATCCTTCTTTCTTCTAGATGAAATGAGATAGTACATTCACATTTGAAATAAGGTGTTACCCTTCATAGATAATGGTGTATTGTGTCCACTTAGAGATCATATCTCTAAGGGTGTTAAAAGTGTGTGAAATAGTATAATATGTTTTGTATGGATACATTTATGTTTGTTAATATTTTTTAGATATATTAATATTTTTTTTCCTGCATACAACCTCTGATGTTGTGGTGGATGTAGTGATATCTGATTCACCCAAGAGAGACTCACATCAATATTGAATTTCTAAATTCGTTGGACTTCCAAACCTGAAAAATGTTAAATTTTCCATTAATGATGGAAACTGATTTATTTTATGAGTATTTTTTTGGCTCTAGAATATGATTTTTATCCCAAGGATGAGACTTCATTGAAAATTTAGTGCTATGTATAATAATAAATAATAAATTAAAAAATATTAATTTTTATTTTATTTTTTCAGTTGAGAATTTCTATTTTAATAATTATTTATCATGGAAAAAATAATTGACATTGAAATGAAACCATAATTAAATCAAAGAATTGTCTTTTAATTTTGAAATTATGAATGTTTTGTTCTCATCAAGAATTTCAATAAATCGTAGTCACATGATGATTATGTAGGGAATTAATTAATTTATTGATTAATTAACTATGATACTAATTTCTGTACAAAGTGAATCCATGAATTTATAATTATATATAAAAATATCTATGTATTTTCTTATAATTATATGTGATATATAAGAGATATCTCATGGTAGAAACCCTAACTAATAATTATGGATAAACATGTAATTATCAATGAATTTTACTGATTAGGATCACTAATGGATTCTCATTCATATGTAATCATTCCTAGTGATCAATCCAATGAAAATGAAGGGTTTTTTATTTGTAGAAATTTTATCCCATTCATGATGTTTTATTTTATTATGGATTAATTTTTGTTAAATTTAATCTAGGATCCATATAATTTCATGTTGATGAAAATATATGTTTTTCGTGGTGACACATTTTTTTGGGATTAATTACATTAGATCAAGAGATTAATTTATTATTTCCTCTATTATTGAAAAATAGGATACAAATGAAAATGTTTGGATAATTTAATAACATATATTCATTTTTTTATGGATTTATACCTCAATTTTTTGTGAAGTCTTCAATAACAGTTTTTTCATATCGGATATACAATTTAACTATCTAATTCTTATTTTCATTAGAGAACATATTAGTTTTCTTCATTGTCATTCTACATTATGGATCAATGCATGAGGATATTGTTTAGATGATAAAATAAAATGATGGAACAACTATTTATTGTTTTGTTTTCAAGGTTTTAAATAATATTCAATCATCTATGATACGATCTTCGATAAAGAACATCAATGTAATGAATGATAGATGAAAATAGTTTTCCAATGAATTAATATCCAGAAACAATGTAATCTATATCGTTTTCTTCATGATTCGAAATGAATTTCGTGGTTGTAGATTTAATATTTTGATAATTTTTTATGCTATAAATAATTTTTTACAATATTGAGTAAATAATGTGTGGTTAAAAAAAATACACATCGTGTAACTTATGAAATTACATTATAGGGTTACTAATTGTAGTGGAATATAACTCATTAGTTATGGTTATGCCATCTCTCGGTGGTGCAAACCATTAAATCTTGGGTTTCTTATTTCTCTCCTCACAACGTCCTTCTTACCTATTTTCCACTTGTTGTTCTTGATTTTGTAGGAAGTTCATCTTTATAAATGGTTATTGTGGTAGTATTTGGAACAAATAATTGATATGCTAATGCTTCTCCTCCCAGTTTCATTCTCCCTATATATTGTTTCATCATTTTCATGATTATCCCTTATAAGTAAACCTTTGGAGGCTCCATTAAATTGTTGGTGGTGATGATGGTGATTACAGTACGCGATCGATGTGAGGCGTCCCATATTTTAGATATGATCCTGTCTAGATTTCGATGCCACCATCAACTTTGCATGATTCAGATCTTTGGAGGAAAAAGATCTTGGAGTCATTTAGTTTTTATGCATTGAAGCTGGATCTTTTACGTCTCAGTGTGGGTTTTCAATGGTGACTCTGTAAATACCTATCATTTCTTCATTTGTGGGTTTTGGTGATGCCATGGAGGATTTACGGTGTTGCTGATATCAGGTGCCAAAACGGGGAATATTTTGTATTGTTTTACATTTTTTGGCATGATGGGTCACCATTGTTTCAAATAGTTTTGGTCTGGTTTATTTCCGAGTTGAAGGTAGCTTTGGGATCTCCTTTGGAGGTTTTACAAACACATTTTGTGGAAAGAATGTTCATGGTTTTTGAGATATTGATGTCTGAAGTTGAGTTGTTTGTTTCATTTAGATTTTCATTTCTCCGAAAATTATCTTTGGAATTCTTGTTTGTTAGGGTACAGACGTCAATGCGAGTTTTGGTTATTTGTCTTGTTGCATTTGTATGGAAATCTTGGTCGTTATATTTTGGGGTGGGGTGGCCATGAATGAATAATGGGTGAGATGACACCCATCTTTCCGCCATCATTTTTGATAGACAGATGAGTACCCATTCATTGATATGTAAGGTGGTTTTGATATGATCTTGTGATGCATCAGGTTGAAAGTGCAATAAATTTCATTCATGCACTGTCAGGTGGGAAGATCTAAATAGAGGTATGTGTGGTGGAATCGAACTTCCAACCATTCTCTCATATGTTTTTATAGGGTAGAAGTGTGGTCTTCCATGTTGTGATTCAAAAAAAAATGACATTTTGAGAGGGGGAAACACTTCAGATTTGGCTAGAGTCACTATGGAATTCACTAAATGGGGGGGGTGAGATTTTTTACAGTAACATGTAATGATGTATGATTCATTTTTGGAATTTAAGAAAATGTCATATCCTTTTGTTCATCATTCTTTTAAGATGTTTTTCATTTGGTTCATATAATGGGTTCTCCCCTTTTTCCAGTTTCAATACGAGTCTCTCTATTTTATTATGTTCAACAAATTGTGATTGACCATCATCCTTTTTAAAAAAAATTGTCCCTATTTAGAAAACCCAATGTTTATAGGTGGTTCATGCCAGAAAAACTGATAAGACAACATGATATGTATGGCCAGGATATATTTAACATACCATAGGTGTAACATGACTCTGGATGTGAGGTACATACCATGTCACTCATTTCACATAATGTGTAATTTTTTATATGCATTCCATATATAATGGAAGAACGTGACATGTTCTTGACTTGGGATGTAACTCCATGTTCCACCTTGGATACAACGAGTAACATCCTTTCAATTGAATTTGGAAATTTGAGTAATCCATTATTACTATTTTTCCAAAGAGAGAATTATGGTAATTTATATTCTCTCTCATCATATAGTGTTAGATATCCCGCCCTATTAATTAGTTTTTTTATCATCCATATACGGGATTTTTATGAATAGGATTAGGTTATCCAAAAATATTTCATATGTTTTTTGGCCTTATATATTCATATAATTAATAGATATGGTCTGGTATCCCCCATGGGTCAGGGGACTCAATCCATTGTTCTATATCATGTGTATGGTTTACAATATCATTTAACACATCGTGGAGTTTGAACCTCTAATTTGGGAGAATATTTATGGGTTAAGGTATCCCTCAATGGACTATGATATGATCCTCAATCTATTATATGAGTTCCTGTTTATTATTTATCTTCCTTTTTAGGTGAGTTTTTCCTCAATTTGAGAGGGTTATTCAGTGAGAACCATGATACTCATTATAGATTTTTTATATGGAAATGTAGTTTTTAATCAAACTTTGTTAATATTTATTTGAGTTGTCATACTTTGAAAGAATATCAGGGTGTCTTTGTGGCATGAGTCATATATGGATATCAACATTGAGGTCTGTGTGGTATTTAATATTTCAAGAAAAACTAGATAATTTAGAGATATAACCATATGGATTTATGTTATGATGATATCGTATTCTTAGAATCAAAGATAATTATTGTAATTTAATGTACGTAGACTATTATTCTTGACTTTTAGCTAGTCCTAATTTCCATGGTCTATGATTTGACATAGTGTTATTGAATTTCATGCTCTATCTTCCATCAAGTTACTCATATTACCAATATTAGAGATGAAAAATTGTTTTCCCTTCAATGTGTTTTTGGGAACATCTTACTTAGTATTTTTATACACAACCCTTCACAGGGTTTGAACAAAATGTATTTTTCTTATATTTTACATACCATAGGTGTAACATGACCCCAGGTTGTTGGGAATATATTTTTTCCCATTATACATTATATCATTTTTACTAGTTATATATATGAATCTCAATAAATTATTTAACAATGCACTGTATTTAGTTCAACAGATTTTAGTTATATATCATTATAATGTTGTTTCATACATTTTTGTATTGGAGATACATGTTATTCGATGAATTTATAGGCTAAGGCCTCCAATTTCATGAGATGTGCCTACCCAGTCTGACACTTTGCCCCCTAACATATTGGAGGAGGGATTGGGTGGATATTTCAACAAAATACCGACATTGGTGAGGAAAATTAGAGTTGGGTCTATTCATACATTAGGAAAACATGTTCAACCACATTTACCAATAATGGAATCCTTCCCATTCCATGTAGAGGAAGATTGGCCATATGTAATAGGATGATGTTCATTCTTATTATAATTATGGGGATGGTCATCACTAGAAGGTCATGATGAAACCGTTGTATGATTTTACATTTTCCAAAAAATAGAATAAATTGAAAATAAAAAAATAGTATACAAATACATAGTTTATCTATAAAATTAACTGAAAATTAAAAATATTAAAATATATTTAAAAAAAATTAATATCATTTATAATATAATCTAATCAAAATTCATAAAAAATAATAACAATATAATTGATACATTAAATTATATATACATATTAAAAAAACATAATTAAAATATTATACCAATCTAACTCTTTCATATAAAATTTTACAAAAATTGACAAATAATACAAAAAAACTACAAAAGCATCATATTCATCATAAAAGTTAATTAAAATGATAAAAACACATCATGTATTAATGATACATGTAATGATATAGATAATTTAAAAAAACATTAATGTTCATATAAAACATATTGTTGCATCTAAATTAGAATAATTGGAAAATAGTACCTATAAATGAAAAAAAAATCTTTAGTATATACATCAGAGTAGATGAAAAAAGAGATAACAATGTTTATTACTTTTATGAGACATGAAAAGTTTTTGAAAAATGTATAAAAAACATAAGTAAAATTTAAATTGGAAAAAATATCATAATAAAATAATTATAATATGAAATTCATTTCTAAATTCCAAAAAAATATCATATTTTCTAAAACATGAGACCTAAATAACATTACAATTCGAAGTAATATATCTCATATATTAAAAATTATGATAATCCAACCAATAATTAAATACATGGTTCTCTTAATTATATGAGATTCAAAAAGGAATATTTTTGTATTTTAAATCCTCGTTATTATTCTATTTAGCACAAACATTGTCCACATCATGGTCATTATTATCATCTGATAATAATTCCTTGTTTTTAGAGATATCTCGCAATTAATAAATATCATATACCTTTTCACCACCAAAAACTATCATTTTCTTTTTAAAATGTGATACCAATATACAATTTATGGATCAAGAATATAAAAGTCTTACTTAACATGGGCTTCCATGATGGAATGTTCATCTATATATTAAAAATATATTTAGATATTCTAGTGTAATATAAAATATATTTTATCTATAACTATTTTAATTATAACCCATTAACAGTTGATCATATGAACCTAAAATTTACAATAATAAATTTTCTATATTTATTCAATAACTCCATAAAATTCACTTGATATGATGATTGGGATTTTTCTTTTTTAACTTGAAAAATTGAAGTGTATCTATGAATAGAAAAAAAAATTAAAATAAACTAATATTATCAAGGTATTTGGTGTAAAATATATTGAAACAATTTTTATAACTAGAGAATGTTATCACATCAAAAATTGGGTCACTGAATTACAATATCATTATTTATAATGCATTAGATCTACCGTGAATTGTTAGTTTTATCGAGTGAAATTGATTTCTTGTGCAAATATAGTACCAAAATATCATAATATCTTCATATAATGATGGTTTAAAAAATCAATATGTGATTTTATATATGACTATTAATTTCCTATGTTATCCAAGATGTATAAATCTGTCATCATTATTTACTAATTTGTCAATGAATGTATTTTAAATCCATAGATCCCCATTCCTAAAAAATTGAATCATTCAAAGAGTTATATTGTTAAAATAATATGCTGAACTATTTGAAAATATTCTGTAGCAAACTCTATAACCTGATGAAAAATATAGATTTTAATATATGATGTAATCTAGCCAATATGGGTTCTTAACATAATCGTTAAATACCATCACATACCTTTCAAAAGGATGAAAATATGGTAAATATATGGGAACAAAAGCATTATTTATCAAAAATAGTTAACCATTAAATATGCCATGATATAAAAAAATTGTAATGTACTTTTTTTTGAACAATTATATTTAGTACATTTTTTACTAAAATATTAAGTGAATTTTGAAAAATAACATTATTATAATCCAATTTGAAAAAAAATCCTGATGATATTAAATCGGATAAAGATGGGTAATATTCATCAAAATGAAACTAACCTAATTTCATACATCAATATTTTATAATAATGTTTCTTTAAGTCTATTAGGTTAAAATATTTTTGCGGTACATAATTTTATACATTTATTGAATAACCATAATCCCCATTATTAACATGAAGACAACAATAAACTAATTTTTCCCTTATGTATAATATATGTAAATCCAAAGGAAATCATTTTAATATTTAAATTTGGATTGGAAACTAATTCAAAATTTATTCCATATGAATTATTATCAAATATTTGGTTAAAAATAGAATTTATTTTAATTTCTAACAATAATCTAGTTAGTCTATCAACTATATTATTTTAAACAAGAATCGCCATAATATTATCTTTGAGATCATGATATGTTTAATGTTAGAGATCAAAAAATTTATATTTTATCATCCATATATTATTATCAGTAAAAATATCAGTTTATTTCATAATATTAAAGAATTGTTTTTAATCTAATGAAAATACCTATTAGTTTACAATTAATTTTTGAGAAATATCAAAATCATTTCAGTTGATAAATACATTTTTTATTCTCAACATGAGTGATACATATACACAAACCTTGATGATCCTATCACAATATTTTCATCCCATGATTTAATTTATAAATAAGAGTCCCTTATATGAAAAGTAGATATTTTTTACTATACGACTATATTAAGAAAAATTCAAATGTTGGGAATTCAGTTATAATGATTGAAATCATTTTTTGTAATTTAAAATAAACATTCACAATAGAATCATACACCTTTTTATAATTCTTGTATAATGGTTTAAAATAATAAAAAATAGTGGTGAAAAGTAAACATTTATGTCATTTTTTAATTGTTTTGTTTCAAAAATATATAAACTCTTCATGATATATTTTCACATTATGTAAAATTTAAGAGGAAAGATGTAAATTACCAAAAAATTGGACATGAAGTATGTTTTCTACTAAATATCTGATCTAGATTCATTCAATTTTTCCAATATCCATGATTATTATTTCTTACATAATATATAAATACCTTAAATTATTGTTCGGTTTTTTCCATTATGCGAATCCATATGGATAATGTAATTTTTCATGAGATATTTTCACATCTACTTTCGATCAAAACTATTTTGTGTTATTTGAATTTAGAAATAAATGTTTTAACTAAGGAATTATAAGATCATACCAGATATACATTATAATTTTGTTTGTAGTTTGTATTAATTATTAATAGACTTTAGATTTATCTTTCAATATATATAGTGATCTTCAACATTTATAGAACTATGACCGAATTTTATATACCTTCCAATACATCACTTAGTCATTAGGGCTGGCATATATATTCCTGTGCTCCAATCCCATTAGGAATAATATTAATTTCAAATCATAATGTGAATCTCGTATATTTTCATCTATAGGAAGGTATCATTTCAACGGTTTTAATAACTCTATAAAATACAAATCACAAGATCCTTTACTAGATTTGATGTTAAAAAATTATAAAAAATTGTTAAAACTATATATTTCATGCACTCTAAATAATATAGCTTTCAGGAACACAATATAACTTCACAATTGTTGTTGTTTTCTAAATTAAATTTACTTTAATATCACAAATAATTTCTTTAATTGTTTCAAAATTATAATATTTTAAATCGCCATTATCCTTAGCTATTGAATTCTACCATTTATCACAATTCCTATTCCATGTATTATAATTTATATTTAAACTATTATAAATTATATGAAAATTAGTTTCTATACATTTTTACTTTCTCATATTCCACCAACTCAAGCATGGATTGAAAAATAGTTAGTTGTTTAGATCATTTTATTTTTTAAATTACAAGAAATCATTAACCCATTAATCATATTCATCACATTTTTAACATGTTTTAAAAAAAATATGATTCATTATCCTTGATAGTATATTTTTTATTGAATATAAGATACCATATTCTAAAATTAAAATTAAATATTAAATTAAGAAACAACAATATAAAATAATTTCTTTAAAAATTAATTAAAAATTATTACAATAATAATTACTTAATATAATTTAGGGAACAAATATATTTTTTTTAAAAAATTAAAAAATATAATAGTTATTTGTCACACTAAGATTTATCTACAAACAAATTTATTTAGAAATAAAATTAAATTCAGTAAAAAAAAATAAACCTAATATTTATTAATATTAAAAAATAAACATCCAATCAACATATTAGTTTTTTATTTTTTATATAACATTATTTTGAGAAAATATCTAACATATAAAAGTTAAATATTTAAAAATTTATAAATAATCATTATAGGATATAAAAAGCAATAATAAATTATTATATGAATAAGTTACCCATATTAAAAATAAAATAATGATAAAATGTAAAATAAGTAAACTATAATTTATAATCTGATCATACAATATATATATATATAGATGATTCATGGTTATAAAAATAATATTAAAATAAAAATACGAATATTAATTTACATTGAAAATGTAAAAACAAAAAAAACCACCAAATATTAAAATAAATCACTATCTTGAATCATATATTAAGACAATAGACTATAGGAATCACCCTAATAACTAAAAATTTAAAACAAATAAACTTTGTTAAAAATGAACCATTAAAAAATTAAAACAATCGAATGTAAATAATATTAGATATATATTATGATAGAATACAGTTGCAGAAGAATGCAAAGAATGATGGAGAGAGGATTAAGGTGCATAATATGGAGGATGAAGTTAATTTGTGGATAGTAGGATCATTGAACTATAAATTACGGATTGGATTAGTTCAAAAATTAAAAAATAGATAATATATAGGAATGAAATGAAATTCGACAGTACACATTTTATTATTATTTAAATATTTCCAACATGAGTAATTTTATAATTGTCATGGATAATTTTTTTTCATTGATTATTTGACAAACAATGAAAAAAAACATTATCAATGGGTTTTTTATATATGTTATAAATAACACACATTATAAATATATAATTTAAAATTATTTTTTAATAGTGATATATGAAATAAATCACAAATCTCTATCAATTGAATATGTGAATCAATATGGTATTCCATAATTTTGTGTTATTCTACTACAATAATAGTTTTGAGATAACATAGATTATGCTAACCAAGTATCCACAATTTATTTTGTTATCAATAAATAGAAATTTTGAGGAACATCATCTCACAAACATAAAACTCCATGGTGTCATAACATCTATCAACATGTTAATTTATATGACTATATTCCAATAAAAGCTTCTTTAAATTAAATTAAATATTTATTGTCACCTCTAAGATAAAAGTCAAAACTAATAATAAGTATTTAATCATCTCATCCTAGAATAAAGGGGATATGATGATCAATTATAAAAATCCTAAAATATGTAGATCTATATTTATATTTTTTAAATATAATTTTAATAGAACATGACTAATGAAACATTGTTCTGCCACGTTCCACTATGGTGGAGTCCACAAGAAAGTAGAATATTTTCATGAATATTACTTGATCATATTATCCAATAATATTTTTAAGGATAATAACAAATGGTAATTTTTTAATGAACATTCCCATCATATACTGGAACCCTTCTAAAAAATATAATTTTTCCATCTTTGACAAAGTCATCATTGATATAAGGTAGATCAAATATTTATTACTATATTTCAAACTATTGTAGTTTTAAATTGTGTTTGAATAATTAGGTAAGTAATGATTAAAATATATCTAAAAAAGAAGACTAAATATAAATCGTACAAAAACATTGAATTGAATAATGATCATGTGATGGTGGTGGTGTAATTTTGAACGTGTAATTGATTGGAGAAAATGGATAGTGTTGAATAATGTGAACAATCAAGAATATTAATAAACAATGATGAAAAATTAGTTTATGAGATAAGGGAATTTTATTGGTTTGTTATATATATATATATATATTCACACATAGTTATAAACATCAATTATGTACAACCAAACATAATTTAATGCAGCATACAAATTTCTTAAACTAGACAACCTATGAGTGAATAAGTCCTATTGTTTCTCAAACACAACATTCCATAACATAATTTTGATATCTATTTATTGTATGTAAACATTTATTATTTAACATACACTATTACTATCATGGGAATTTTAATTTTATATTTTGAACTCAGATGGTTATTATGTATGAAGATGAATTAATTTAAGGATAATTATCATTAGTTTCAGATGTTGTGGAAGACTAAAATTTTTATATAGGAAAAAGAGATTAACATCCTCTTTATTAATTAAAAAAATGAAGAAAAATTAATTACAAAATATATGTTTTATCCCTAGAAGAAAACATATCCAATGGTCATGTATTCAAAATTAGAATATACCAACAAATACATTGTATGAATTTTTATAAAAATATCATGATATAGGGAGAGATATAAATCTTTAATTTTTAATAGTTCGAAAATTTTCACAAAATTCTATAATTATATATTTCATTATTATTAGATGGATGTCTCATTTAGGTATGTTTAATCATTGAATCCCATTGCTTCTATGATGATTCTTGTATTAATAATATATTTGGTTCTAATGATGGCCCAAATTACACTATCAGAACTCTTAGAATATCACCATGTTGTATAAGAGAAACATTCACTATAGAAAATCTCATTCACATGTGAAAATATCCAATCCGTTACATCTAAATTCTATTTCTATCTATTGGGAATGTCTTTGGTCCTTTATAAACACTCGAAAACCATCTTACCCCTTCATCCATAAGTTCAAATTTGAGGATATAATCCATCTCATTTCATTTAAATCATATTGACTATGTCCTACTTAATATGGTCTTGCAAGACGAGCTCTGATAGTCTGATCCATTAGGTCATCAATATTGGATCTAATCCTAGACATGGAACTGGGTTAATATGGCTTCCAGGTTTTCAATTATTTATAATTGAACTCTCTTCCAATTTCGAATTGTTTTATCACTGCATCAATTTGAAATTGTATTCTGTATTTTGATAATAGAAACACTTCATGTATTTAACCCATATAGGAAACATACATGAACCACTCCCCATGATATATCACCATATTCCAAGCATGATATCTGCACTGGTTATTGCTTCATACTCATGGAGATTAGGAATTAAAGATAACTTATTCAACATCTAGGAATAGTAGAGTCTATTACTCTTATGAATTCCATTAAGCATGTTATATATAGCCAAATTCAATGTTGGAACCTTAACATAAGAAAGATTTATTCCCCACCCATCATCATTATTATTTTTTCAAGAATTCAATTTCAATATTTATTAATCCATGAATAACCACACTCGGGAAGTGTCCATATAGCTTAAAAATTATCAATTTATATTTATATAAGCTCGACTTCATCTTTTCAAAATATAAAAGAAGTAATTAATTGAGGGAATACCTTGAGTAGGATGTCGTAAAACTATATAAAACCCTGAGATATATCATTGGATATCAGAAAATCCTCCACCAAAACAATTCATATAAGCCATAAAAATAAACATAAACATGTTTGTCACATTAAAACTCACATCAAAAGAAATTAATTATCACAAAGACCTCTTTCACTTGTTCTTATTGAACTCGACTCAAAATAATCAACAATATTTTCCAAATCCATAAGCGTGAGCAACATTAATTTCAATGGGTAAAGTTCATCAATGTATCACCAAAAGGTTATATTTATTCATCATCATCACTAATCATGATTTCATAAATAAATGTATCAGAGAACATTATTCAAGCATACAATGGATGTCAGCTTACTAATTCCCTAAAATGAGAGTATTCAATTCAAATCACATAATGCCTTTAATTAGCAAGATTCATTGGGAATTCCATGCTAATATTCAAGGTAGTTTGATTCTTAGTATCCATCAAATATTAACCCACCTCAACCCTTGATTGATTGATTGATATAAAATAACAAAAAGATGTACTCTTTGTTATCCGTTGATCTGATTTTGGATTCATGACTATATAATATTTCTTCACATGCACCCCAAATCTCCATGCTTGATGTTTCATGGTAGGAAAAAGAGATGATAATGAGTGATGTTTCATATATAATTGTAATGTGGTGCAGAATAGATGATTTCTCATTGATCGGTGGTGATAGAATGGTGTTAAGGTGCATATATTCCTTCTAAAAAGAATGTTAGAAATACAATATTTTTATGAAATCATGGTATTCAATAATAATGGAATATATCCAATAGAATCATTCAAACAATAATCCATTTGACATAATCTTTTCTAGGAAATTAAGAATATTCCTCTTCTCATGGCATCTTTTAAATGAAATGTTGTGTCACTAGATGTTCTATTTTCATACACAAAAAATTAATAAATTATTCAAATTATATATTTTCTATAAACCTTGTTGATTGAAACTTTATCAAAAAATTTCATATATAGTATATCATTAAATTCATCTTGTGTATGATAGATTCAATAATTGATTCATTGAGGTTATACCAACCAGGGCCTCCAAAATATATAAAATTACATTATTAGTGAAAAATAAATTTATTATGTAATATTAAACTTCTATGTTTATCTTAAAATTATAAAATAAATGATTAAATATAAAAAATATATAATTATAAGACAATTGAATCTCAAAGTTCTTAAATTAAAAAATTATTCAAAAAAAAGTTAATGAATATTATAAAACTGTTGTTATAAAAAATAATTTTGAATTAAAAAAGACAATAGAGAAAAAAAACAAAAACCATTTTATTCATGATACCACAAAAATTTTATATACATCCTCATTTAAAAAATTAAAACAAACACTAATAAAAAAAATTCCCTAAATTTTCCAAAAAAAATCCTCAATTGTTTTAGGAAAATGTTATAAAATAAGAAATGTGGACCCAAATCCAATGTAATTTAAGATAATATTCAATGAAACTTGATCATATCATAGTTATAAATACCTACATGACATTACATCATCATTCTCATAATTATAGATTGGAATGAATTTTTTTTAATGAAAAATAATGAAAATTATGTATTTCATTCCTTCTGGGGACTATGAAAATCTAATTTTATTGTCTTTGGATATTCTATCATAGTTTAAAATGGAATAGGAAGTTTCTTTAAAAATCAAGTAGCCTATTTATGCTCATATTTTACCCTATGATTAGTGAAGAAAAGAAATGAATATTTAGTTATAAAACACTTACTATATATCTATAATTAAAATTATTTAATAATATAAAAAATTTCAGTGGTACTCAAGAATGAAACACAAATCGAAAGATAATTTTATTTCATGACACCTTACCTAAATGTTAATTCCTCCACTATTCCCTTCAATAAGTGTATAAAAACATTAATATAATGTGAATAATCACTTATGTTTTCCCTAAAATATATAAATTTTATAATATTGTGACAATCTTGGTTTGTCCCTCGATCATTTCAAATTTAATCATCTATGGTGGTCGTATCTTGGATAATTTCCAGGAACAATTGATAACACACTTCATTTACATACAAATGGTTTCTTATAAAACTAAAATCAATAACTATTTCTACATAGATTCTCTAATATACTTTATTAATAACTCCCTTCTAGGAGAATGTATAATTTAATTTCCTTGGACTAGTATATACACAAAATTAAAACAAATATATTGGACAAACTCCATCCATTTCATACACATAAGGTTAATATATTTTAGATCAAAAACAGAATACATTCAACAATATAATTATCTAAATGATGGACATTGTCATTAACATCAGAAAGAGAGTATTTCCATGTACTATTATTCATATATAACTAAATAGGACCTATCACATTATGATGGCTTATAAGGGACCCTAAGACCCATTCAAAAGATCTAGGGTCACAAAAACAAATCCCTAGTCAAAGGGAAATTCCAGATAGGGGATGCACTCATAGAGACTATCTTTTATCTACATAGGACCACAAACCCAAGCCAATGGATCGTGCAACATGATCTATTTTAGTGAAAAAATAATAATAAAATAATATCACTATGTACTCTACTCACATATAGAGCCTGATAATGTACAAACTCACAAATTTATGAGATAATCCATAAAAACATGACTTGATCAAACTCTAAATCCATTCTACATGACCATAATGGAAATGTTCTCAATCCTATAATCCCTAGGTTCTATGGTGACACCTGATGTATATATTACAAAAACAAACATCAAACCTCTTAGTTTCAGTGAAACATTGGAATCCCATATACCCTCAAATCAGATTGATAAAAAATAGTAAAAAACTTGATATAGGAAGCCTCATATTGTGCCTTTGGGACTAAAACCATCTTTATAAACCACCTTATGTCCAAGAGAATCATCAAGAAACTATTCATTAATAATAAAATTATTAAAGGCATCAATACCTCATCAAAATTTGGATATGATGTATGGGTCTCTTCATCCAACCACTCTGAAAAACCACCCACCAAGGGAAATCACCACACCTGAATGAAAGACCGCATGAGTCCCTAAAATATTTATAAATATCTTTTCCAAAACAGTAATCTTCTCAATTCATCCCATAGAATTTACCCATCCTAAAGGAACTATCCAAACAATACTTCTTGCAAGTGGTTTATACCCCAGCCCTCCAAACCTAGATAGAAATGGTCAAGTATCCAAGGACAATCCAAAACAATACCATACCCCATATTTTTGTAAATTTCGAATACACATGACATTAAACATATTCATATTCCAAATAAATTTCAATACATGATCAACCCTCCCAAGAAATGTCTATAGAACGTAGAGAAAAACCAAATAAGATCTCCCCTTTAAAGTTATTCAAAAATCTTACACACCTCATTTGGTTAAGAAGATAGTTCTCTCATTAGAATAATAATAAACCAAAACATTGAGGAAAACCTCTTTACAAACATTCCCCAACCCAAAAAACATCTACTGGGACTTCTAAACACCGTTATGTTCACACTATCCTGTTTTAGATTTAGAAAAACATTTAATGGACTACTCAAAATTATAATTCTAAATTGTGGGTTGGAAAAAAATATCCACAATACCATGGGAAAAGTATATAACCTTTATCTTGTGTAAAAAATATTTACCCCATAATAATTTCTTATTATCAAGAAACACATACCAATAATAGTATAAATCCTAGAAATAATATGTTTAGCAACACCACATTTTGTGTCACCCACACATGGTTCCCAGAAATGCACATGGAAATGTACCCTGCATGAAGTAAATATAAATATCTCACATAGCCTTTGGCATTATAATTCACATGGGGTATGCCCATGTGCACTGAAAAATTATATTCCAAACATGATATGTATATAAAAGTACTTTGGGAAATTACCAGTCACTACTATAGATTATTTCCTGAAAACACATGTTTAGTTGTCCCTATAATCAACCTCATGCCCAAACAAACAAAAGACATGTTTTATTTGAACTATATACTATGTTGATGGGTTTTTTTAATGAAAATACATTGAGAGGACCTTATTTTTTGTACTAATATTTTTACAATAACCGTTATGTGTCTTCCAAAAAAATAATGATTTAATTATTTAAAAATCATATATACACATAGATAATTGAAAAAATTGACCGACATCGAGGTGAAATAAACTAAGGATTTTGGAAACGATATTTTCCACATGACCAACACATCCTAATAAAACTCTTCAAATGAAAAAAGAAGTGATCTGATCATGCACTAAAACTTCTTATCAATGTTATCTCGTAGATACGTGATAACCAAGGGTAGTCCATGTAAAAAATATTCCAAATGGAAATGAAGAAAAGTAATGTGAAAGGGGGAATGGGGGAAATTAAAGAAGAATGAAAAGGGAATAAACATATGTGCCAATCCCTAAGGCTCATGTAAATATCACACATATTCCAAGAAAAAACACATATTTTTGTAAGGAACTAAATAATAATAATTTAACTATTAGAATATATTAATAATATAACACTATTCACAAACATGAAATCAATTAATATTTTATTAACAAAATAATAAATATTATGTGATACTATAAAGGTATAAAAATTCTACTATTCTTCTATCATAGGCTAAACACCTATTTAAGGACAAAAGGAATGTTAAAAAATTATTTTAAGATCATATATATGATAAAATTACAATTTTTCAATATGTAACTTTTTGGGGGAAATCACATTTATATTGATTTTCTTACCTAAAAACTATGTGAGTCATCACAACCCCAAACCATAATACTTATCTCTCCTTGTTTTTTTCATAAACCACATGATCAATCCTTAAAAACATATGTATCTTTTATTGGACACACTTTAAGATTAGATAATATTCATCTAGATTCCCCAACCAAAACCAATCCACTCTCATGGCATCGAATGTATGAAACATAACTAGTGCTTTCTACAAATTGGTATACATATGGATTGTTCATAAAAACTAAAATCTATTTCCACCTCTACCATATAATGAAATATCTCATAATTACAATGAATCTTCGAACATAATAACAATTAATATATGACCAATGTGAGAATACCACCCATTAGAGCATGGTTATAATCAATCTAAAACAAAACAAATATTTCCCCAACACACACTCTATCCATTGCGAAATACAATAACTATATGTGGTTTATTCACTCACAACTTAGTGTAAGTATAGAACAACAACGACCAATTAATCCTAGCTTCCCAAAAATGATGTATCTAATGATGAAGGTTGCCCACCTATCATGGGCTTAGGTAAAAACAGAATTTATATTTTTCTTTTAAATCCTAGTGGTTGACCAAGTCCGTCTAATATGATGAGCCTCATGGTTTGTTCACTTACTAATTATAATAAATATATGTTTTTTGGTTTTTTATTATTTTTTTGAAAATTTCTATATCTCATTTTTCTTTTTGAGAAAAAATGATGTTTCAAACTAAAAATATAATGACATAATATGTGCTATAAGATTTTATTGAAATTACATATACTATTGGTTCAATATTTTGTCCTTTATTATTCAATACAATTGTATAGAACTCAGTCTAATTAATTAATCATGAAATATCATTCATTAAATAATTTATTTTAATTTATTATTTGTGAAATATAAAATGGAATTGAAAATCCAAATCCACCTCCTCTTATAATCATGGTTAATTAAAAACCTCATCTGAGATTATGGTACCTTCTAGGAAATGCCTCTATTTTATGTCATTTCATCCACCAAATATCTTAACATAACCATATGATGTTATTGTATTCAATTTAAGGTTGGGAATAGATTTCAAAAAATAATAGAAGTGAGGTCATGATAAATTTCATGGTATAAATCCATCAAACTCATGTAATTTAATTTTAACCATTACTATTAAATTCAAGTCATCAAATAATTTATTCACCGAATTATGAAAACACATAAACACCCTTGCGATGAGTCCTTGACTAATCCTTCTATTATAAATAGTAAGGGATCCTATGGTGGTTTAATGTGAAGAAGATAAGGAAAATAATCTAAAAACAAGAATAAGTATGAGAGATAATTTAAGGGAGGGATATAAATGAAATATAAATAATATATAATTTGAAAGAAAATAAAATAAATAAAAGAATGAGAGAGGGATATGCTGAAAAAAATAAGGGTAGGTAAAGGATATTTTAATTAATAATCAATTTTATGAATTATATAAATTTATGTAAAAAATTTAAACATATAATAAAAAAAAATTAAAAAAACAAATAAATATACAACTGTCGACCTCCCCCAATAAGAGGCCTTTATTAGCCCCCTTTATAATTCCATATTACCCACTATTTAAATGGGGTTGATTCCTTATATCTCTTCATTCTATGGTCTAGGATTTCAATTTTTTAACATAATAATTTGATTATTGTAAAAATGGTTGGATATTTTAAATCCCATAAATGATATCAAGGTCTCATATTTCACAATGTTGAATAATATTTTGTGGGGAAAACTAATTTCTATCATAGTGTGCATACATCAGTGAAACTATATTTATTGGAAAGAAAAACCATAGGGAGATGGTGGATGTATCATAGGTGTCTTCATCAAGCCCATCATCCATCATGGTGAATATAAGGAGATCTATTTAACATAAATGGTTTCCATTCATCAAAATGGGCTTTAAACTAATCAGTGAAGGCCCCTGACAATATGTTAGGTGATTTCAGAAATTGGAAATGGTGGTTTTCTAAATATTGATTTCCCATTTCCATTTACATGGTAGTTTTATATATTATAACCTATTGTAGAGTCGTTGAGTTTTATTGGAGGTAAGAGTGAAGTGGAAAGGAATCTCTGAAGTTTGTTAGTCTTTTTTTGGTGTGGTATGATACCTCTTTTGTTAAAAATTATAATATTGTAGATTTTAACATCTTACATCACAAATAAAGCTTCCAATCCACTTAAATAAAAATTAATGTAAGAGATCCAGCTACTAAGAAGCTTATTCTGGAATGGGGTCCCAGTTTCACATTCACATTCATATTTTATGTTTTTCTTAAATAAGAAGCCTATATTGGATTAGGTCCCACAAATGCACACATGGGTTTCTCCCCACATTCCTTACAACTTCTATTTCACCTTGTTAGGATCTCAGACAATCTTATTGCCAATATATCCCCTTCATAGGGATGTTTTTTATGGATTTTTTTCTACCTAGATGATGTAATTCCCTTTGAAATTTTATTTCATACCTTATAATATTTACTAACTTCTCAATGTAAATGTAAAAAATTATTCATAAGAAAATTAATGATTAAAAATACTCTTTTATGGCCATTTTATTAATTATTTTCAAATACCAATATTCTAAATAAACATTTAAATATATGTTAATAATGAGAGAAAATAAATTAAAATTATTAGATATTTATTAAATTATTCCATCAAAATATGTGTGCATAAAATAACCCCAAAATTAAACTATAATTTATATCAGTCATTGAATATCAACATTAAATAAAAGAGAAACACCTTGTTTCTAATATTCAGTTAATTAAGAAATAAAATAAAAATGAATATCGTGGGCTAATTTTTACCTACATATCACTAAAAACCCCTCAATAAAAATCCACCTTTTATTTACAATAAATTAAAAAATTATAAAACATCATTTAAAACGATTTTATTCTTTATTATAAAATCCCAGTATTTTTAATAAGCATTGAAATACATTGGAATATTGATTTTAAAAAAATTAAGATAATTAAAAATTAATTACCTAAAAAAAAGAAAATTTGTTTGACTGAAATTTTCCCTAAAGTAAACTATGTTTTTACTCAAGCAACAAATCTCAACAATGAATAAAATAGAAACACTATTTTTCGTATTTTTATATCACATTGAAATAAAATAAAAATGATTATAATTTTCAAACAATATTTTCAAATTCCATATAAAATATAAATTAAATTTCAAAACATTCAAGGAAACAACCAATTAATGAATTATAAATTATCTATTTTGAAAGTAGTGTAACATATCCTTCAATTAATTCATGTTTCTCATTTCTTAATTATTGAACCGTATATATAATAATTTTCCCCACATTAAATCTTTTTACTCATAAATCATGAAAGTAATTCAAGTAGAGTCATGATCATATCATCAGGACATGATCCTTATCCATTAATTGGTAACGTAACCAATTTAAAAACATTATAATGAAAAATATAACATAAAATTCTGATTACATTAAGAAGTATGTTAAATTGATTTTATGAATTATGTTTGGATGGAATTGATGTGAAAAATTAATTCTCTAAGAGGATTCATATCAACTAAAGTATAGATCATGTTCTCGAAAGAAAAAAATAGTTGTTAAAACAACCCCTTTGAATTAAAAACTCTCACGTCCCAATATCCAAATAATGTTATTATTAATATCATGGAATAATGAAGTATGTTAGCCATCTGGAATTTTCTCAGCATTTTTTTTCAATGTAATATTTCATAATTTTAATTACATTTTTGAAATTTATTTTTGTAATTAATCTCTCATCTACAACATAACTACATATTATAAAAACCATCGATGTAGTTATTGTTTTTTTAATTATTTTAAGTCAAAAATTATTTTTTTTTTCATTTTCTATGATGTTAAAATATTTCAGGTTGATCGATTAAACATTAATCACATATTAATACCAAATGTACCACCTACACAATTTTTTGTTTATAATGAAGCACATCATTCTTCTTTTAAATCCCACACCTATGAAATCAACGTAAAAGTTTCATGTAAAATACAAATAGTTTGGTAGGAATATATAAAAACTTCTTGAAATATGGATTACCCCAAACAATTTCATTCGATTTATCTATTCGATAAATATGGATAATTGTATATGCTGATCATACAAAAATTGGATTATCAATAAAAAATGTATCATGAATTTTAAATGGTTTTTATCACAATCATTATCTTTGAAAAGATCCAAATAATGATCTAGAAGGTTTCATGAAAAAATATCACTCAAGAAATACTATAAAGATAAAATAGAATATTTTTATTCTCAAAATCCTATTTCGATTGGGACATATTGAATTAGCTAATATCTCATGGCATGATTAATAATTAAAATTGAATTAACATAAAATTCATAAATTCATGGAATAACAAAATTGTAGGTAATGTAATTTTACATTAATCAACTAATTATATCAAATAGTGAGTCATAATTTTTATATACATGCTTCACTCTAATAATTAAAATCTCAATATTATTCATTTAATAACATTTTCAATAAATTTTAAAACATGGAATCAAAGGGTTTCTGAGAAACTCGTGTCTCCTAGGTAAGTAAAGTAAATCATTAATTATAAAGTATGCATAAAATTTAATGTTTTGATGCTCAAAAAAAGGGTTTTAGATGAATTGTAGTGATCTTAAAAGATAAAAAATCAAATTTAACTCCATTTTATCATGAATATTTCAGAATCATTATTTATTTTTGGGGGTTCCCTTATGACATAATGAACATACAAAAGATAATAAATCATTAAAACGGATGACCATGTTGTTAATGATAAAAATAATGGGGTGTGTGGTCTACATATAATTATTAATAATGAAATGTAAATCAAAAGTCATAAAAATAAAATAGAGATATGAGACTTGGTTTAATCCACTAATAATTCTCTAGGATCTTGACTACTTCTAGAAGGGTAGTACTAGCTAGAGTCTAAAATATTATGTTAAGTGGAACCTAATGGTTTCGATCCCCCAAATTTAAATTTTCCTAATTTAAATTTTTATAATTTTTATAGAATAATTATCCATGAAATAGTAATCCAAATCCACCCCTTTACTATTTAGAATAGAATTCATGGGGGGGGGGAGGAGAAGTGTGGATCATACCCTATATTTTTATATTCTTGTGAGACCTTGTCTTACAATTCTAGTGCATTCCCATCTTGGAATTCATGAATTTCATTTTCATATTGTATTTTTGAATTGAATTTTAATTTGATAGAGTTTAAACAAGAATAATTAGAAAATATTCCCTCTTAATAGGAAAAACATCTATCATAGATTCCTATGGAAGAAACATAGAAATCCACATGGACATCCTATACTTAATGCAAAACCAATCCACTAAATTCAATGTTCTCCTAAATAGGTTCATTTACTTCTTTATCAACTTATTATAAAGAATAAAAGATTTTAAAAATCTGAAAACTCCAAATAGTAGAAATTAATAATCAATTAAGAATGAATAAAATTAAATGAGTAATATTTAAATTTAATATATACTAACTAAGTTGGTTTTACTTCAGTCTCCTTCTATTTGGTTAGAGCCTCTTCGGTTTTGATGGATGCAAGTGGAGGTATGTACTCGGGAACCACCATTTTCTATTTAAATTCAACCACATGGATGATTTCTTCATTAATATAAAAAGAGATATGAAATAGTTCCTAATATTCTATATTTTATCTAATGGTGTTAAAATATTGTACCCAATACTAATTCTAGATGATTTCCTTATCTTCATGATCTCCCCATAATTCTTAGAAATAAATTAGTCCATATCATGAATCCACTCCATCACTATAGGGATAGTTTGAATATAGAGTATGAGAATGTTGGGTTGTGGATATTCATTATGTTGGGAATTAACATTCTAGATATCCTATGATAAATTAATAAATAATAAGGCTTCATACTCAGGTTGATTTTTACAATGTTTGAGCTAATAAGTAGTTAATATCTACATTTGGCTCATTACTACCATAATAATTCATTCAATCCATTTAACAAAATCATTTATTTTTTACAACTTTTTATTATATATATTGAACTTTAGAATAATTATTCCTTGAATAAATTAAAGAATTTTTTTGAAATATCACAGAAATAAAATAATATTTTATAGTTTTCTAATAAATAAATTAAAATATATCTGAATGTTGGAAAAGAAAATGACACAATAATAAACTATTGTCTCACTTGGAATTAAACATTTTTGGTCTCACACCTATCATACGGTGTAGAAAAGGATTTTTATATTTTCTGAGTACTTCAATTTAGATAACCATAGCTACCTTACTTGAGAAGAATCATTGTATACTCAAATACTCATTAAATTTTACTTCTGAACTACTATATTTTGTCCTTTTTGTTATTTTATAAATAATATTAAATGTGTGTTATGATTTTTTGGAACTAAATGATGTGATGGACTTAAACCATAATACCATGAAAGTTGAATGAGATTAGAAAGAAATTACATGGACATTAGGTTCAGTTTTAGTATCCATCATTATTCATTATTATTGTTTAAAATATTGTATGATAGTTCAATCATAAAATATCAATGATGAATTACGACCTGCTTATTTATTGGTTGTGAAATCACAATTTATAATGAAAAAAATTAACTCCTCCTAAAATCATGTTGATGAAACACCTCAATTGAGATTGTGTTAACTTCTAGGACATCACTCCATTGTATTATATTTCATCCATTGAACCACTAAAATCCAACATATGAAGTGCATATGATCAAAGAATGGGAAGGAAAAGTGATTTTCAAAAGAATAGAAGTATATTGTAGTTCCATTTCATGGTGTAAAATCACAATACTTGTGTGTGTAACATTTATACCCCACAAACAGTTTCAAATCATATAATAATTTAATCATTGAATTCAGAAATCACATATCCTCCCATGAGGTGAAGCACTAGGTAAGCCATCCATTGTTGGATATATGAGATCACATCATGTCATAATGGGAAAGAATAAAAAAAGTAAAATAAAAATAAAAATTATGTTGGGAGAAAATAAAATAGAGAGGAAGTGATGTAAATTAAATAAAATAGAATAAATTATGGTAATAAAAATAAAATAATACAATGAATAGAAAAAGACGAATAAGATGAAGAAGAATTAGTTTGAACTAAATTATTTTTAATTAAAATTAACATTAATGATTTATATTAATAAATAAAATAATTTAATAAAATAATTATAGAATAGAAAAACAAAATCATTAAATAAGCATAAGTACTTCCTCTTTTAGCATGAGGTCTTTATTGGTCTCCTTAATAGTGCATAAATCCCCACTAATTATAGATATGTAGTTCCTCCTATACCATTATTCCCTGGTAAATAATTAACATTTATAAAATTTAAATTTTTGGATTAGTATTTTAGGGTATGTATATTTTAAACCCCGCCAATGATATCAGAGTTTCATATCTCTTAGAGCTGAATAAAATCTTATGCGGTAGCATCTGGATGTTCATAGTGTGCATGAATTGATGAAACAAAATTGTTTTGTTGGTGAGAACAAAGAACAATATATCTTGAAATTCATGTAGGTGTATTCATCAATAACTCCGAACATTATAGTGGAAAGGTGGATCCCGTATTGGTGGAGTAATGGCCAGTGTTTCTACACCAGATGAAAATCAAAGGGAATGTGACGTATTGCATTTACAGGACATGCCATTTTTACAATAGGGCTTTGAAATGTAATTTGGAGAGTTGGAACAATTCAAAATGTTGTTTTTGGACTTCTTTGAATGACCAAAAGGTCCATTTTATGTCTCCACGAGTTGTGTGAGTGTCAAGGGCTGAATATTCCATCTGAAGAGGGTCTGAAGAGGGTAAAATATTGGTCCCAAACTCTGAGTAATGCATTATAAAATAATGTAGCTGTAGAGGGGGAGTATATGTGACACACATGGGTTGTGCATGATCTCTCCAAACCATATAGTTATCACGCATTCATATAACAAATTAGGTAGTACCCTCATATTATTCATTGAATAGTTTTCACACTGTTTGGCTAAATGTTCAAGACAAACCATGCAAGCTGGTTTCTTAAGTAAGGTGTGTTGCATCATTGGTTCACTGTTTTTTAGAACAATGCATCCAAATCCCATGGCCTTGTATTGAGGGTAAAATGAAAAAGTAATTCATAATCCATATAAGTTTTATTTTCCAATCTTCTTCCATACCTATTATCCATGTGAGGCTCTATATGTGTCATGGGTTTCCTCTCCCATTCCAATACTCCAATCATTGATCTCTATTCCATTCATATTTCGATTAAAAATCGTCGATTTTTTTTAATCCAAATCATTAATCTCTTAGGTTCTATCTAATCTATTTATTGTCATTTAATCTATCTATGTTTTTATTTTTGTGCGATCTAATTTTCTTTACTTTCGTGGTGAATTTCTATTTCATAGATCGCATATAGACTAGATCGAATTAATGATAGACATTGGAAGTGTGATATGGTCTAGGATTGTGGTAGGTGGTCTAAAGATTTTTACTTAATTTTTCATCAATTTATAAAAAGTTGCATTGTACCTCTTTCTGACCATTACCGAGCATCACATTATTAGTGATTTCTTATTGTCAATCGATCCTTGCACCATAACTTATTCATATTGAATCTTGTTTATATGGTTAAGGGTTATTGATGACATTTATAGACACCCCTTTGGTGTTCCATTTGGAAATTACCTTTTGTAATTAAATCGTTAAATGATCATATGGCCTTCAAAGTGTTCAGATTGAAGAAATAATTGGATTTACCCTTATATGGATCATACAAATTCATAATTCAATTCTTGAGTACCATGTTGAATATTTATATGTTTAATGAATAGTGGATTTTTATAAATTCATCATTTTTTTTAATTGAGATATTCATCTTACAGTTTATGTTCAAATGTTCCAAATTATTATTTTAGAAACAAAATGTAATGTTTTTA
This sequence comes from Viscum album, assembly GCA_963277665.1. Taxonomy (NCBI): domain Eukaryota; kingdom Viridiplantae; phylum Streptophyta; class Magnoliopsida; order Santalales; family Viscaceae; genus Viscum; species Viscum album. The sequence continues at coordinate 934,055,248 of OY728121.1, forward strand.
TAATAAACACCCTCTTTTTAGGAGAACTATCTTATAAACTAAAAATTAATTAATAGTAATTTATATCATGATTAGCCTTACAGATTTGTTTTTTCTATATTCTTTGATGTCATTACTAGTATAAGGCATATATGTGAATTCCCTCATTGAAAAACCCAAATGTATTACTCTACATTAATATAATCATTTAATGAAAAAAGTCACATTCTAAGAGCTTGGTGTATGTTTTTATAGAAATTTCCCATGTTGGTATTTTCCGTTTTCCAATGACACCTACTAAGTGCTCACTAAGCTCATAAAAAATATTTTTATTGCATTAATAAGTTTATTTACATGTATTAAATGGTTTTTTTGAAATGGAATTGAATAGGCACCTATGACTACACCTTATGTCAACCTAATTAGCATGGATTAAGTGAATTGAATGGATTAGATGATTGATGTATATAGGAAGGTCCAACCATGCACCGTTTTTATATGTTCAATTTGAATTGAAAATCTATGGTGTAATTGAGATTTTATTTTTAGTAACATGAAATGTTAAGCCTCGTGTTAATTATAATAATGATTATTATGCCTTTCTATGGTTTATATGTGTTATTTATATGAAAATACGGAGAGGTATTTCCTTATGGATTGTATGATAAATATGACTATGCATTTATATTGGTATGATAATTATGTTTTCTGAGATGTTTTTCTTCATTAATTATATTATAAATGATTACAACATATACATAGGTTGTTTATGATGGTAGAGGTTCAACTGATCAGGGCTCTGTCATAATCCCTTACATCAGGTGTTGAGTATGGAATCTCAAACCCCTAATACTATATTGGTAATGATACTATATTGTTAATGGGAATTACATGGAACATTCTATGATTATAGTGGTAGATGGTGACTCACTCTCCATCCCATGTGATTGACAAGACATCCCCTAATATATAGGAATATTGGAAATGTACCCTATTACATGATCATTTAGGCACATTTAGACTGGTTATGGATGTTTGAGTTATGCCCTGGTTTATCTAGAAACATGTATTTTGGGTATATGGACATTAGGCTTTGACACATACATGGTTAGTATAGGTTGATTCAATATAGAATTATCTTATTTACATATTTATTATTAATATATATATATATATAAAATAATTATACATTTATTTTGGTTATGCACAGAAGTAGGCATATCTTCTATTTGTCAATTAGGAACCTTGGTGGGTTTTGATTATTTATTTAGAACATGTTATTTATCTTTCTACTTATAACTACACACTATTTTTCATTCAATATCATTAACTATTTTAAATTGTAAACATTGTGGGTGGGATCCTACTTCGATTTATGTCTAACACCAATCTCGGGTGATGATTTCACTAGGGTAACCTGGGTGAATTTATATTTGTAGGACCATGGATTATTGATTTTACTATTTTTTAGTACATAGATGCTAAGTGTGTAGGACCGAGCTGGAGCTTTTGATTCTCATAGTGTTAGCCCTTGGGGGTTTTTTATTTCTTATTCATGTGTGATATAATATATAACTACTTTTTTAAGTCTAGTATTTTATTATGTTTCCTCATTTGGACATGCATGTATAGTCATACGTTGTCATTAGAAATCATTTATTTTAAATTATTATAATTATTTTTCCACCCATTTTTCATTTAATTATTTACCTGTTCCTCTTTTGTGTGTTTATATGTGATTTTACTGGTTTCCAAAACTAATGAGATGTTATAGTTTTCCCATCATTACCTCCAAAAATTCATATTTCTAGTATGTAGTGTCTGTCGTATGTGGAGACATACTTGAGGCCATTTTACCCACCTTTCTTGCTACCATTCTAGTGTTATGTCATTCCACGATGTTACAAAGTGGGATCAGAGAAATATTTTTCCTTTTTCATACTATTTTAGGATTTTATACAAGATACAATGATTGTGTTGGTGGATGGTGAATTGTCATTCATTGTACTGATCAATCCACCCATGGGGAAATGACGATGTTTCCAGGGATAAGATTATTGATCACTTTATTTTATATTACAATTGATTTGATTTCATATTAAATGATTGCTATATTTCCTATTTCATTTAGATTTATGGAATTTATGGTATTTGACTCATAGCCTAGTATGGAATGGATGAATAATTACCTTCATAATCAAAGGCACATAGAAAATTGACTTGTCAAACATATTCTATTCAATGTAGTTGCTTCTATAGATTTCATGTTTATTTGATTCTGTGTGTTGAGTGATATTATATGATTAGTTTTGTTCTAGTATTTGTAATTCATTACCATGCCTATTATATTATATGACATTCTCTTATTTTCTTTAGTATGACATACCTATTTATAGTCATTTTTTTCTTAATAACATGTCCTCTTATGTTTAATTGTTCAGAAACCATTATAGATCTATTTTGAGGTATATAAATAACTTCATGGGATAAAATTATGGGTTTTGAATAAAAGGCAACATGATTTTAGTAGTATGGTGTACGGACCCTTATTATTGGGGAAAACAAACTTTAATACATAAATTGTTCTTGTTATTTGTCATTTTTAAAACAATTAATAAAATGTACAAGGATGAAAAATTTTAAATTATAATGTGAATTGGAATTGATTAATGGTAGAAAAGTGAAAAACTTAATGTGTATAGTTTCTTAAGGGATATGTAGATGGCCACCCATATAACTAGACCATTATCTATATATGATAATGTTAGATTTTTTTGTTTTAAATTTACAATATATTTAATTTTGACCTAAAATGAATAGGCTACCTTTAAAAAATTCACTACTAGACACAATTAGGTCAGTTGGGGAATTTTTTTATGATATTACCCATTTGGAGTTTTAAAATTTTAATAAATATGTAATTATTATTGGGTTGCATTATAATGAACCTAGGTTGTCTTTTTAGGACCCTCGTAGGTTATCTTATCTTCGGACACATAAAGATGTATTTATATGATATAATTCCTAATTATGAAGGGATAACAATGAATGGTTAATGTTTAGAATATGAATTTAGATAAGTCATTCATATTTGACATGGTATTTCGGTTTAAATCATTTAAATGATTGATGTGTGAATGTAAATCAATATGGTCTCGCAAAAATTGAATAGAAGTGGGGTACTTAATTTGAATCCTCATTTAAAAGGTATTTTATGTATCTCATTGAGTTTCTGTAGAATAGAAATTTGAGAATTTTTTGTAGGCCATTCTTCTTTTTAACAATGCCACATATAGTCAGCTTCTGTGAGTAGTGAGATTGAATTAGGTGATATGGTCAATGCTAGTGCATTCAATAGTGGCTGGACATTGTAGGTAGTACCATTAGAGTTTAATTAAATTCTAATTCCATTAATTTCCTAGAACATGGTATTTTTCGCCTTTCGTTGTCTATATTTGGACTCCTACAATGAATATGAAACCATAGTTCAGATGGGTGGTCATGTTTTCCTTTAACTTTATTACGTGTATAAGCATTGAGTAATTCTTCGATTTATAAGGTCATATATACAAAGGGTATGATCGACTCCTTCAAAGGTCTTTTAACCCTAATTCATTCTCTGGATAACTCGTGAGTTTGTTAGATATATTACAATCAAATAATAAATATGACTTTGGACTATATATCTTTTTTCGGCCATCAAATACATGGATTCATAGAGATGATAAAATATGTATAGTATCAAGGATTTTTTTAGTTTCTCATGAATCCTTGAGGTATTATGCATTCAAAAACATCATTCCCGTCGATTGAAATTTTACGAAATGAACAAGTTATATATGGTGGAATCATTTAGCCTTGGGATATTGAAGATGGTCCTAGATTTTATCTATAGTAGGGTGACGTGGCTTAATGAAATCAAAATTTTCCCAATGCTTAGGATGAATGACTTATGACTCAAGTGTTTTCACCTAATGGTTAGATAGATTTTTTTCCAATCCATGTTCATTAAATTTGCAGTTAAGGTGTTTGAAATCATTAGTATTTGTGTGTGGCCAGTTTACCACTTTTTTTGACTAGAAATCTCTTAAGGTGGGATGTGTCTTGTTGGTTCATGTTTTTATGTCCCCTAAATGTTGGAGGAGAAAAAATAATGAGTTCCATTTTGAAATGGTCTTCCTTGCTCAAATTCCATTGGGGTTGGAGATTTTAAAATCATGATTGTGATTACTCGATAACATGATGTTGATGTGGTTCTATATGCAAGAATCCATTAAGAATCAATATTGGTTTTGGATAGAATTTTATTGTTAATCTTGAATGATCACTATAATTAATTTTTTTTTAATATAATTTTTATCTGTTAGTGACTGTTCATTTGTAGGTGAAGCTGAGTTTCATTCAATGGAGGAAAAATAGTGGTGGTTTGACCATTCTTCTTGCAAGTGATTAGGTATGATAAACTAGCTATTGTTTAATTACTCATAGTGATTTATACTTGGTGATGAAGTTTCTCCATATCACGAAATAATATACTATTCCCAAAAAATGTTTTCATCTAATTCCATCCAATATTTTTAATATATATTGGGATAGAAAGGTGGTTTCTTCTTTTTGAACTCTGAATGTGTGGTTCTCAATTAAGGCATGATTAGTTCAAATTGTATTATGTTTCCCATGTAGGATTGCTTTGAAATTTTTTTCAGGAACTAGCTATATTACATTAATTTGATTACTAAATGAATGGAACATTTGGATCCACAAATTTTTTTAAGTGGATTTTTTGGCATGTTACGTCATATCAATTCTATATATGGAGTATGTACAACAATGGGATTGTGCCTTATACTCCATTTAAATGAATCTATGGTTATATGAGACTCATTTTCTATCATGGATGAGGTGTTTAAATGGTGATGAGTTATAATGGGTTGAAATAAGAACAAACCCTTATTCATGAAATGAAATAATAGATTTTAATGTTCAGGTGATGGTATGATTAAGGAAAATCTGTTGATTTCATATGGACTTTGAAGGGCATGTTCATTGGAAATGAAAAATGCCTTGGAAGAAGGCATTGCAGTTATATTGAAATATTCTTGTTGTCGGATTAGTGATTTTTTTAATGGTAATATGGTGTGGGTTTGACCTGTTAAAATTATTTTTGATGAATATGGTAGAGTTGAACCAATTAAAAATCAAATTTTCTGGTTAAGGTGGGTGTGATGGAAGGGTTTATAATGACTTCATGGAAATATTGTGTGACCTTTTACATTTGGTTGGTTAGGACTCAACCATCCCATTACAGAAAGATCATTGATTAGACCTTAAATTTATTTGGGGTCTTCCAATTAAATAAATCATGGATGGAACATATATAGAACACTTTGAGGCATGTTCTGTAAGGAAATCCCAATGGTGGACGTATTGTGGTTCAGAATCATCCATTGATTACTCATGCCTAATATGGGAATTACCATGGGATATATTCATAAGGAGATAATTATGTGATCATGTATCCAACTAAAAGAGATCATATTTTCATCATATTAGTGTTTCATTTGTAATATGGGCATTATAACTAGTTTTAACAGTTTATGTTTCATGAGATAAAATGAATGATTTAGTTTTGTTGGTCATTTAGAAACAAAAAAAAATTAAATGATACTTCACCAACCCCAGGGGTCATGTGATATTTCTATTTTTCATAATGTTATATTTGGGACGATAAGTAATAAGGTGGGGAGGTCATAATGACCCATGTATTAGAACTTGCTAGAAATCCATGGGAATTTTATATTTTTTCATTACTAGATTGAAATTTTTTAAAAACAAGAACCAGAATATAATTTAAAGATGTGGAACACTTAAATGTTTTGTTTATGGACTTAGGTGAAGGCCTTTTAGGTCCCTTAAGGGACTCTTTGAGTTTTTTGAGCATTGGGGGCTAAAAATTCCATGTTTATAGGGTTTTTAGAGGGTACACGGGTTTTTTAAAACCATATGGCTCCAGTAGAAAACCGTGTCCTCATAGAGGGGGAGTAGATGTTCCCCATATGGGATGTTCATGGTTTTTTCAAAAAACATACCTGTCCTGAAATTTTAATGCCAATTATGACGTACTATAGCACTATTCATCACACCATTTATGAAATGCAAGGATAACTTGAGAGACAAACCATGTGAGGTGGTTTCTCAAGTTGGAGATTACACATGGTTGGTTCATGGTTTAGCATAACCATGTAGCCAAACTCTGCAACATAGCTTTAATGGTTAAAATGACAAGAATTACCTTAATGCATGTATGTTTTCTTTTCCTTTCATCTTCTTCACCTGGGAGCTGTGTAGGGATCTCCTTATGATATGGGTTTGATCACCCAATCCTAACCAATACTTGTTGATCACTCTTCTATCTATTGTCCGATTCGAATAGTGTCAAACATTTTCAATCAAAATTTTAAATCTCTCAAGTCCACTAAAAAATATTTTATTTGGTTCATTCCATATAGTTCACTATTTTGGTGTGATCTCATTTTCTATATTTTCATGTTGAATATCTATTTAATAGATATCTTTGATATATAATCAAATAAATGATTGATATTAGATGTGTAATAATTCATAATATCGTGGTTGGTTGTTTACGCCCTTCCCTATAATTTTTTGTCGATGTATGAGTAGTTTTATTGTTCCACATGCCTATGTTTTGAGTTTCTCCTTATAATTGAGGTATTAAAGTCAATATATCATCTCTCCTTCATTTACACTTATTGAACGACGTTTATATGTTTAGAGGTGATGGATCACATTTATGGACATCCCATTCTCATGCCAAGTAGAATGTACAATTTATAATTAAATGTTTACATCCCAATATGGCCTTTTAAGTGTTCATCTAGAAGTAATAATGGATTTTACCCTCATCTGGACTAGCCTTTGTGGCATTAGATCCTATTAAGTTCCATGTTAAAAACTTATAAGTTGAATTTCCTTGTATTATGGATTTGTATGAATGCTTCCTTTTGACGAACTGATTTGTGTATCTGGTATTTGGTAACTAATTGTTAAAAATGATTTGATTAATAAAAAAGAAATGTTTTTATAATAAATCCCTACTATTGAAGATTGTTTTCTTCTGAACTGAAATGTGTTCAATAGTTTTTTAAATCATTCTTATTCTAGTGGATTTTGTGTTTATTTATGATAGGATTTCATTTTCAATATAATTTATGTTTTACATGACCTCTCGGAGGAACTCAAATGGATTATCCTTCCTATGATATGAATTTTAAATAAACCGAGGAACCTTCTATGTTCATGGCCATGATTTTAATTGGAATTACCTATATTGGTAAATGACCCATTCTAATGACACCTCTTACATGCTCATTTAGTTCATTAAAATGGGTTGTCTTGCTTCAGTAAATTTAACGGAATTTTTTAAATGGTTAGAATGAAATTCAATCGAATAGGGTGGTACAAAAATACATCTGGTTAATTTTATAAAAAAGATTATATGAATTTAATCGATTATATGATTGAAATATATAGGTACGTCAAACCATAGCCTTTTTTGTTGTTTTCTCATTGTTAATTAAACAACCATAGGGTAATTGAGCTTTTCTTTTTAGTTACATGAGAGGTTATTACATATGTACTATGTTATAAATTTTATTATGCATTTCTTATGTATATATGGGTTATTTAAATATAAATAATGAGAGGTTCTACCTCATGGATTATCTAATTAATATGATTATTTAATTATATGTGATTCATAAATAATTTCAAGAGTTTTTTTACTCATTACATATATTATAAATGATTATGAATTATACAATGGATGTTTTGGATGGTAAGGGATTAGTTGAGCATGGAACTATCACTCTCCCTTACATCATGTGTTGAGCATTGCACGTCACAGTAGTGATACACTTTGGGGGATGGGATTTACATTCCATATTAAATGATTAGAGTGTAACATGATTACTCACTCATCTTACCTAGTGATAGGAATGACATCCCTAACGCTATATAGATGTAGGGAATGTACTCTATTTCTTGATCCTTTAGGATCATTTTGACTGGTTATGAATGTCTTTGTTACATCCAAGTCTATCTAGCAACTATTATTCCTCTTATATGACCATTAGTAATCAACAAACAATTAGTTCATATTTATGGATTCAATATAGAAATATCTTATATACACATATATAATTACTATATATGTAGGGTCAATGATCAAAAACATATACTGGGAATGATCTGAATCAGGTATATATGATATTTTTTTATCATGAATATTGTCTATGTATTTATTTTTTAGCATGGCTTGTTTATCTTCCTAATTATACATACACAATAATTTTCATTTCATTTCATGGAATAGAATTAGTCCTAGACACCATGGGTAAGAACATAATAGGATTTATATCTCACAACCTGATCAGGCCACTATTTCACATGGGTACCCATGTAAACATTATATATATAGGACTATGTATGATTACTTATGCTGCTTTTCTATTACATGGGAGTTATGGTTACATGACTGAGATTTAGCTTGTGATGAATGTAGATTTATCCATTGGGGATTGTTGTTTATTTTCTTAGTCATGTACAATATTTTATATTGATTCCTACATTATGTATATTATTTTGTTATATATCATCATTATGACAGGAATGTGTTGGTTTACATTGGTATTGGAAATCATTTATTTTTAGTTTCCATTATTATTCTTCCCTTAATGTATCATTTAATTATTTACTACTTACAATTTTTTTGTTTCTTCATATCTGATTCTTAAATTATAGTACTCTGATTAGATAGAATATCTACACCATTATCACCTCATGATACCCTCACTTCTAGTGGTTAGACCCTAGAATATGGGGAGGTTCACTTGTTTCCATGCAACTCGGAACATTTTCTACTATTATAGTGGTATGTTGGGCATGGATGTTACATGTTTTGAAGGTTTTCCCTCTTTGAGATGAGTTTCATCCACACTAGCCAATGTCCCATACATGATCCTTAGAGATCCCAAGAATTGGTAGTGGGTCTTCAATCATGTTTTATCCCTATAGTGGATTCCATGGTATTTACTATGCATTATAAAAAACATCTGTTGATGTTGAGCAGTTGAGTAGAGTCCTCGTTTTGTGCTAGCGTGTTTTAGGGCTTGGAGAGGATGGAACTAGTGTTGAAAGATGTCGCTTCTATAAAAATGTTCAATACAACAACTTCTCACATTCCATATCAGAAATTAAGTCTCAGGTACTCTTGTTAATAATGAATCACATATCATTATCTTCTTTGATGCCTTATCTAGTGTGTCATCCAAGATACACATTCAAACAAACACATCAAGTCATTCTAACATGCATGGCTTATTCAGTCTTTGGCCCAACCAATATAACTAGGGGTTCCTCACCAATGGCTTGATCAACACCCTGCCACCCAAGTGGGATATTGAATAGATTTATTGGATGGATTCTCCCATCATGGGGCTATGTAGATGGAATATGGGATACCTAATGGAGGTATCTCCCACAGATGACCCAATGATTAACTAAGGATCATTAAAAATCATACAATGAAAATCCAAAAAATCTTAATAAGAAAAATAAACATCCAATGTTTTCATTTTTATCTATTTATTTTTTTATTTTTAAATCCTGAATATTATATGTAAACAATGAAATAAATTTAAATATTAATCAAAAATAAATTAATATCATTTTTTATTTTCTACATAATTACATTAAAATTGTATTCATTAATGAACCACCACCTAAAATAAGAATCATATCCTCCAACATCCAATTTTTCACAACCCACTATATGATTTCATTTACAATAGAATCAAAATCAATATATCCACCACATATATGATGCATAGGATTTCTCACATACTAAATAAACCAAGAAAACCTACATAAGACGTCTCTAATGGATCTACAAACCAGAACACACTGTAAAAAACAACATCACAAACCTAAAACACCATGGGTTTTTTAAGTAATGATTATGCTAATCTACTCCTGAAGGAATAATGATTCTATAAGAACCTGTAATCATCTTTCAAATATTATCCTATGTGGATTCTCCTGAACATTAGAGTTCCATTCTTCCAAATAACAAAATTACATCATTAGTCTCCTGATCTAAAAATTCACTAATGAAAACATTTATACCGACACACCTAAACAATTGATCAAAATCATTATGGAGTGTAGTTTCACCATGCCTGAGGAACCATAGTGATCTTATTGAATATCATGTTATCACCCTCATGATGAGACTATCCACTTGACCACATACAATTCCAGCCTAGTTCGAAACCATTGAGTATTTACACAAACTATTTACATGACACTAAAAGTAAAATGATAAGAAAAATTGAAAAGTAATCCAACTAAATATTCCCTATAATTAGTTCATTAAATCATTTTCACAATCTTTTCTCCACATCTCAATCCCATGGAACTCTCATTAATAATAAAGTATGCACTTATTTACCCAAAGCGCCTAATAATATGAGACCTATTTAGTCCCAAATAATTATACTACCATATATTCATACCCAATCCACATAGTATAATATATACCCTTAGGCCCCCACTATAAGACCTCAATGATGAGATGCATCAGAAACTACCCCGTCTATAATATAGGGGCATACAACAACTTCCCCATAGATTGAGCCTAGAAAAAATGGGGAATCAAAACCCTAAGGAATACTAATCACAATCCAAATAGATATCATGATTATTTTCCATCATTAAACCACTACTATAGAATCTATCACTAAAAAGGACCCACTAGGGTATCATTGAATCCAATAGAAATGGTTTTACATTTCCATCTAAAAAGGATATAACTCTAAAAATACACATGAAATATCATTAGAAAAGAAATTACACACTGTTTAGTGAATATAATTCCACAATGAAGCTATATGAAAAAAATTATAATTCCTTATAAAAAATTTAAATAATTGAACCTTCATCCTTTGTGGAACCATAGATAGTCAGGAATATGTAATAAGAATCCTATATATATATAACGATGTATATATGTAATCAAATTTCAATAGAAATATATAAAAAACCCATAAATCCTAAAAATTATAATACTATGTGAATCACCTAAGTTGAAATCATACAACCATAAAAAGAAAACCACGAAACTAAATCACATACCCTCTTCTAACATGGACATCACAACAAAAAATGTGTTTGTGATGCATTAGTATGAGGTCCACTATAGGGACCAACTTGACGGAATCCGTAGACCATATCCAAAATGTTTTGGACATTGGAACCAAATCCATAGTCCTAGTGAAATACTATCTAGGGGTGTGTACTCATCAATATATTTTTTTGTCTCCCTAGGCTCATCAAATAAATTCTAATAGTGGAGTGTTTCATATCTCTTTTAAGAAAAAACCCCAATCCAATAATACACTAAAGGACTCAGATCACATCCAAAACAAGAGAAAAAAATGTCACACAGATTTATGGAGTAATCAAATGAAAACACGGTTTGATAAAATTACATAACCAACCGAAAAGAAAACTATAAAAATGGAATAAATACATTGTAGGTTCTATGGATTAAATCAACATCACCAACACATAAACTATTATCGAAAATATTATCATAAACAAAATACGAGGTTCCTGGTGTCCTCTATATTACATACAATTCAAAATGGGGAGAAGACTGATTCCAGAATCCTTATTCGGATACTATAGGACTAATACCATCATCAACCATCACTTCTACCACAAGGTAATCCTCAATAATGACCATTATAATAAAGGAATTCACCATGATCCTCATGACCTAATAAAAAATGACACTCTAGATGGTGCTCCACAACAGGACACTCAAGATGAATCCCCAGCCTATGTCATCACCACACCCGCAATGAAATCCTAAAAAGTACCCCAATTTCATATAATCTTCTAGAAAATAACACCCATATATACCCGCCATCCCACAAAATCATCCCATCCCAAAAAATATATCCAAACTAAACCAAATTTGTGTACTCTAAACCTATATCACTCAATCCTAGTGAAAATGGTCCCCAAAATCACGGACTATCCAAAACACTATCTAACAGCACCTTCCAGTATATTTTTAAAAAACTTGAGAATATACAGTATGGAAAACCAAAAAAAGTTCATTACTCTATAAAAACTTTTGGGATATGTCTAAATAACCTTAAGAGAGTCCCCTTGGAGTATCCCTTATAAATTCATCCAAAATGTTCTTTACCCTCCCTTGGGACTCAAACCATATCTCCCATAGGGAGAACTTTTAAACCAAAAACATTGGGGAAACATATCCTTGAAACTCATTGAACCCAAAACATCTCTACGACAACATCTAATGATCATAATTTTATAACCATCATATTTTATTTGGGAAACACACAAAATAATGAAATCACAAGTATAATTATGAATTTAGGTATATAGAACAATATAAACTCAAAAATGTGGAATTAATGGAATTTTACTTAATTTAAATAGTTTTTACCCCACTAAAATATCTCATGGTCATGTAATTAAATACAATAATCATGAAAACAAATTCTATGTCATGTACTATCCCACATGGTATTTCACCCACACAAGGTGTCTTGATTTGTACATTATAATTTACCACATACATGGTCTGGATAAAAACATCACATTACCACTAGTTATGTAATACACAAGGGGACTGACCATGTGAACTACATGACAGTAAGCCTCATGTAGGATTTATGGATTTGTACATTACCACACATAAATTCAATGAAACATGGGACTTAGTGAACACAAATATCATATTGTCCTCATCTTCAACCTCATGCCTAAAAATAAAAAAAATCATATTGTGGGTTTATTGAACTACATGTTGTGTAGATGGGTTTCGCGAATAGAAATACCATATGAATCCCCTAAAACATATTTTTTACCCATGTAGTCCCCTAAATACCCTCAAGGGGCCCCCAACAACCCATATAAATATTGAAGACCTAAAAAACTAATCTATGGGTATATTTTTTTGAAAAATGATCGAGGCACCCAATGATCCACACATTGAGATACTTTGGTAAAATGATAAACATTACACAAAATAGTTGATAAATTTCCTTATTTTTGACATAATTCATCATTTAAAACATCATAAAATTTTTATATTCTGTATATTAGAGAATCTGGAGAAATATTTTACTAATAAATCCAATTTTTTTTATATAAAATGATAATTTATCCCACTATAATGAATACTCTAAAATTCCTAATGTATCATTCACATATACCACTAATAAAAATCAAAATATATTATTATAGACACATGTTATGTATTAATTTTCATCATAACATTGAAAATTGGAATCACAAGAATATGGTAAGATCAGATGCCAATATGGTTAAACATAAATAATAAATATGAAAGATAATAAGAGAGAATAGATGAGAAAATGGGTATAAAAAGGATAAATAATAATGTAATAACAAGAAATACATTGATAATATTTCATGTAATAACATTAGACCTAATTCAATAGAGGTAGAAATTAGGAGTTAATAAAAAAGATCCATGAGATAATTCGTAAACAATTAGAGTAATCCTAAAACTTTTACATAACAAAGAAATGTAAAAATTATTACAATGAATAAAATCATCAAAATATAAAATAACCATAAAATTATAATATCATGTGAAAAAATCTTCCCACATCATGATCACACAACAACATAAAAACAAGTCTTATTATATCTCATTTACAAAAAAAATGTCAAAAAATTGCAATGTATTCTTTAGGAAAAATTTACCATTCTATATGATACAATAAAATATCAAATGAAGCATAGGTTAAAATGAAACCCAAAAAATCATTATCCATACATTTGAGTACTTCTTAAACTCATATATTCATCACATCAGAAGTATCCCTTGAAAAATCATAACTTTTAAAGATTTCATTAAAATCCATTTATAGAAAATATTTTTCATTAAATACATGAAAAATAAGACATGAAAATACAATGGGATTTATATCCCTTCAAATTGGAATCTAATAAATAATTCTTCGATAATTACATCAATATTCACTACCTATTAAACACACAGAAAATAAATGGCCATCCATTGACATCTAGTAAAATTGTATATAAATAAAATTAAATCATTATAATAATTCACATTATATTTTCATAGTATAAATATTGGTTACGTGGTTAAGTCTATATTTTCTACAAATTTATATAATTAAGGTATCTAAGAGAATATTGTTCATTTGATGGAATCAAATAGAATTTTTTTACAATGGAATACATTGGGAGAAAAATTTAAATCATACACTAAAGTAAATTTTGAAAGGAAAAGTTAGTGATATAACATATATTTGATAGAAAATAATATTTCATATGATAGAGAGATAAATAATTTAAATATTAAAATTTTAATAATATCCTCAATTAAGAAAATTGTTTTTTGAAGGGTAATGACAATGTTGAAAATTACATTTTCTGTGTTCTAGAAATATAAAGTTGTAAATTAGAAACATCCATCACCCTTTTAAAAATATTAAATTAAATATAAATATATTAATCAATAAATGATAATAAGACATTCATTTAGATACAAAAATTCACGGAAATGTAGTTTCAAAAAATGGAAAGAAAAGTAGAGTGATGAGTTCACATGGAATAAATTAAAAAGAATTTCATTTATAAAAAATGATATATACAAGAAAAAAATTAATAAATTTTCCATAAAAAATTCAATGCAATTTATGTTAGTTGAATATTAAATTTTTCATATTAAAAAATACAATGATATCCAAAAATATTTGAGGGGAAGAGAAAATATTTGTATAAAATTGAAATTTATTTTTATATATTTATAAAATAATTTTGTCGAAAACCCCATCGATTTAATATTAAATAAAGAATTAAATATAAAATTTTTTAAGAGAAAAAAACACTATAATAAAATTGAATCAATATTAATAATACCAGAATAAATTAATTTATATCTTAATATGAAGCACTCTACGAATACCGCATATGGGTTATAATATTTTGAAGTCTCAATTTTAAAGTTTTGTTTGAAATTTAATTTGACATTCGAATAAATGAGAATAAACTACGAAGAAAATTAAATTTAACAAAAATTATAATTAATAATAGATAATTATTTTCCTAATTTAAATTTTGTTCACTTTATACACCATATAAAATTAATTAGTTCAAAACAAGAATTTTGACTCAATAAATAGGGTTTAAGAACGAGAAACAATTACATCTAAAATAATATTGAAGGGAAGATTCATCTCACAATAAGGTCAAAATGAATATATATATATATATTGAAAGGGTGAAAGAAATATCATTGAAATTAATCATTAGGTATAATAAATATATATTCGATTAATATATTTCAATAAGAAGGTTTGTAACTCAATGAAATAAAATTAAGTTAGCACAAACCATACTGTTTGTGAAATAATCAAATAAAACCCCTCTAAAAGAGAGACTGTCTAAAGTCATGTTTTTTGTTCCATGAATATATATAATTTCTTGAAATAAATGTCTAATATGAAATATTAACACTATATAAAAGAAATTAGTTTCAGAAAAGGACACATGTCTCAAAGACGGAAATTTGGAGATGAAACCCTTAAATTATTAAACATTTATTCTTCACATGGACATAAATTCTTCTATTATTATTTTTAGTTTATTAGATAACTCTTTATGAACCATATTATTATATATATAATTTAAAATTTACCATTTTCACTATATTTATAATATTATTTTTTTTATGAAGTTTGCTATAAAATTGGATTAGTGTTAGCTTAATTTGGTGACTTTTTGATCAAATAAGAAATTTTACTAAAAATATAAATACAAAATGTAAAAATTAAGGAAATAAAATAATAATTAATTTTTTTACCTTATAATAGTATTATTATTTAATTTTTCATCATTATGCATGATAGTTCTTTATAGTTTTATTCATGTATGTTGTATAACCAACCCAAACATGAACATGGTATATATTAAGGGGTGGGTATGGTTAAGAAAGTGTATAGTAACATCAGAATAGATGAATAATAAAAATATTCAGATTTTTTTTCTTTTTAATAATTTCATACTTGTTTTTTATGATGAAAATTAATTATTTGAAAAATGAAAAAAAATTACGTCGATGAGCTGATAATCCACAAAACACATAGTTAATGATAATTTATTTATTCTAAGTGTATTGAAATGAATAAATATTGGATTTTCTAATTATGTAATAAAAAAAATTTATATTAATTATATTAATCTTATCATATATCCTAATTAATGGAAGGTTTGGAAGAGAAGGATTAAGAATAAATGTTAAGGGGTTGGTAATACTCACACTTGTAGCATGAATTTTCTCTTGAAATTATCATTGGAAATGGAGGGATTACGATAAATAATTGAAACCATATGAATTAAAAAAATAAAAAAATTATATGAGAAAAAAATAGTCATAGGTTTATTGACAATTTGAAAGGATATGAGAGTTTGGAATTTGTATAAGTTTTACCTTCTTATAATTGAATAAAAGGGAAATTTAGGAAGAACCCTTATCATTTTGAATAATGTGAAGTAAATTTTCCAATGTAAATTGATCCATAATAGAAACAAGATTTTTGGTAAAGTTATTTTTAGTCAAAAAAAATTCTCAAACACCCATTTTGGGAACATAATTAGGTCTTTGAAGGATTATATTTATTTCTTATATTATTTTACAAAAATTAACATTAACTATGTTTACTATAATTTAAATGAGTAATTTTATATGTTAATAAAATAAAAAGGTATAACATATTACAATTTTTTTCATTAACCTAAATTTTTATCCATTTAATTCTAATTAAATATCTATATAAGATAAAATTAACTATTAAACTGAAACATTTTATACATCGACAAACATGTTTTTGTCGAAAAATTATGTTTTAAGCACCATGTGTTCATAATAATATTTAGCATTAGTTTCCAAAATATTTTGCGTTATTATATATGTTTGTATTTAAAAATAATATAAGATTTATAATTTATTGTTTTTTAATTTATTTGATAATATATAAATTTTCCAACATTAATATAAATAGTCATTGAAAATAATATTTTTTCTATTATCACAGTCATACGTTTTGACCATTGTAATCATTCTTTTATGAAAATATTTAATTTTAAATTATTAAATAATAATATAACTTGGATTTGAATAATTAAATTTATTTACAAATACATTTATTTTAGAAAAAATAGTAATTTTTAATTATATATTATGCTGAATACTATATATATTTTTAATAAAAAATATATAAAAAACATTTATGTCATCTATATATTTTTATAATGTCATAAATAAGACTGTTTTTGCTAAAAAAATTGATATTTTCCATTATTAATCTAAAAAAATTCAGAAAAATCCACAAAAATAATTTTAATTAAATATTATTATTCTTGATTTTTTTTAAATTTTTTAAGTTTAAAATTCTAAAATTTTAAATTTAAATTTTCCTATATTGTCATAAAATATATATATTTTTTAATTATAAAATGATATTTTGAAATATTAATTATTGTTATTCATACATCATATCATTTATGAACTAAAATTATGATAAAATTTATTAATATTAAACATAATTAATCATTATTAATCATATATTTCATTAAATGGATATTCATATCACTTAAAAATAATTTTTTGGAAAATTATTTTTCTAATTAATAAATGTTGTTATTAATCATTTAATGAAAACTATTTGAATACCATGATTATTAAAATTATCAATTATTTTCCCTATTTATAATTTTCATAAATTGGTTACTCACTTTACTTCATTGTATAGGTTTATTATTCATACATAAATATTTATATTTCATGAAAATTTAAGTGTGTTTTTTATATTCAGTGTTCGGTATAGAGAACGCAATCTAACACCTTCACGTAGTTAATGGTAATAATATATGATAATCTAACAGTGTTATATTGTCTCTTTCTTAAAAAAAATTCTCCCTATCAATTTTAAAAATATTTCATTGAACAATATTAGTGATGGTATTCTAAACATGTTCGACATTCATGGAATAATCTCTAATAAGAAATCAACCAAATTCTCTTATGATATATTAAGTTTCTTATCATTATTCAGAAATTATTATCGATTTATTCAATCATATACCAAATTATGCATATACACTAGTCATATATCCCCTATAATTTTTTTCTTGAAATGCTTTCAATATCCATGAAATTATAACATAGTGAAACAATAAATATTTTAGAAGAAAACATTTAATTTGACCTTAAATGAATATAAAATCACACACCATTCAATATATACAAAAATCCATGAATCTGGTGAACATAATGAAATATATTATTAGTTAATTTGTAATCCCAATGTTACTGATACTGTATTACAAAATTTTGTATACTCAATCAAACCATTATTAAATCTTCATTCAGCCTATATTAAAAAAATAGTTATCTATATCTCAATAATGTTTTCATTAATAGTTATCCCATAACATATAACAATGTCTTAAAATTATTTAAAAGATATTTATTCCATTTATAATATGTTTCCAAATAATAAACTCAAAACTATATAAGGAAAATACTTACATGTTTCCCACAATCCTCATAATGTTTAGAAAATAGTTGATTATCATCAATATGTATAACTCTATAATGAAAAAAATAAGAGTACTATGAATTAATTTACATTAATATATAAAAAATACTAACTTATGTAAGACTAGGCCAATCACATTTTCTCACATAATAGTAATAAATGAGGATTATTACAAATATAAGTATTTCCCCTTATTAAATTATAATACATACTTTTTTTAGGATACATACCTTTCTCATCTTCATTTCCCTGATCCTATTTAATCAAAATATTAAAACAAAAAACACTAGGAAAAAAATCATAGTATCTGATAATAGGAATATGAATACTCAATCCAAATATGTTTTCCATAATTAATCCTTCATTTAATCATTTGATACTCCAGTTTAATATATGTTTATTTATTTTATGATTCCTTGTACTTAATAATTGATTCACTTAAATTAATTAGGATTTAAAAACATTTTAATGGATCATAAATTTAATGTTATTGATTAAATAATACCCCCAAGAATTTATAACAAAGTTTTCATTATTACGACCAATAATCATGCATCAGAGTGATGATTATGTTATTTCTCAACAATTACTTTCTGGGTGATTACCCAATGGTGTATATATGGAATTGCAGAGTACACATTCATGAATCTATACTGGTATACAATTTCTATGAAAACAAATCAATATCTAGTTTACTAAACCATCAATATATTTTATGATGAGTAAAATTATAGTTAATGTCCTTATTAATGTTTTATTATCCTAATATTTATAAAAACGTATAAAAATCAGAACAAAAAGCTCGAAAGATTAACTATACATTAAAACTATTATAAAAAATAACCTATTATTCCTTAACGTTTATTATAACTCTATGTTGATCTTCCAAAAATAAACTCATAACTTTAATATTTAACTAATCCCTCATTTGATTCTAATTGAGGTGCCCCAATATCAACACTCCCAAATGTAGGGATAAATAAAATATTGCACATAATTTGGGATACCCTTCATTAATTACCATATAATGAAATAATTAAATCTGAAGGGACATTTAGGGTTATAGTTTTAGAGAAATGGGATAAATATTTAACTAGTAGAATGCATTTTCTTTGTATCAAAATGATATTTATCCTACTATTTATGAAACTATATAATCAATGACATGTATTTAACGTCTCCTAAAAAACCCCCAAATAAGATACTCTTCTAGAATCACATAATGTTTACATTTTCATCATATCCAAGGTGAATTGAAATATATGAATGATTTAAGATGAATCTCAGTATGGGTAAACGTAAATGATAAAAATCAAATATAGTAAGTGGGAATAAGATGAGATAATTTTTTTTAATAAAGATACAAATGAATGATCTAACCAATAATGAATTTATCTTACCAAATTAGATAATATAATGCATCAATATAATGATTATTTAAACATGATTAAATAAACATGATCAACAATAGCATCACCGAAAAATGAGATTATGAATAAAACACTTTCTTAACATTGATATATATCATTAAATATAATGAAATAAATCAATGAAATATTTCTAAATATTAATAATATAAAAAATCATGAACAAAGATTCCCACATAATGGTCCTAGAAAAAACCTATAAATAGAGAATATATGTTATCATTTATAAAAACCTGTAATAATGGTTCACACATCTCATTCACACAAAAAACTTCTAAAAAAATATTCCCTCATGTAAATCATTCAATATTTCATATTCTCATGTGATATGAAACCTTAACAAATTAATTGGTGGCTGATAAAAGATGATAATAATTATCTATAAATTTGAGTTCCACCTAAAATAAATTATTCATCACATTATTGAGATAACCATGATACGAAAAAAGTGTATAATTAAAATATATTGTAAAGAAATCATGATAAAATAGTTGGTAACATTAAACTCATCTTAGAAAACCTCTGAAAAAATTGGGTATCATATATTTTTAAATTGGAATCACTAAAATAAAGAATTCATAATTCCATCAAAAATCATTATTTGATAAAACCGTAGAAAATAAATATTTATCCAATAAATTCAAGTAAATTTATTTGAAAATATCATTAAATAAATATAATTAATCACATGGTATTCGCATTGTATATATAAAAGATATCTACTTAAGCTAATAATTTTGAAAAAACAACTAAGTAGTGGATTCTGGGTTAAAACCCTTTAATTATAGGAAGTAAATAAATAGTGATCACAAAAAAAATATTAGGACAACAAATTACTGATATACACTAAATAAAATGATACAAGTAAAATACAAAAATGATTTATATATGTAATACAAATGAATATTACATAAGCCATCCACTTATGGAAGGTGGAGGGTAAAATTTCAATATTATAATTGATAAACTATAATATATCATAATATAAAGTGGAAAACATGAAAATTAATTAATAGGAGTTTTTATAGGGTTAAATTTTGGAATAAGAAACATCCATCAGCCATTTTAAAACAATTATTTACTTAGAAATATTTTTATAAATCATGGAAAATAAAAATTTCTTTTAGAAAATAATTATTACGTATAAATTAACATTTATAAAACCAATAAAGGTGAATGAAATATATGTTTATATGGAAAATAAGAAACAAATTATTTTAAAAAATTGTCCTATAACGAAAAATGGTAATATAACACAAAGATACTTTCTGAAATATTTTTTTTCAAGTTAATTTAATCTTTTTAATATTTTTCATTTCACACAACACTGAATATGATTTTTTATATAAAATCAATGTTTTTGGATTAGAATATATATTAAACCACTTAAATATTTAACTATTTGTAGAATCTTTATTTGTTTTTAGAACACACAACACTTTGTTAGGTTTCTATTACAAACAATATTGAGTCCCTTTAATATATTGCATTACACGCAACACTGATTTCTTACAAAACTAAAATATAATATTAATATAATTATTAAAATATCATTAAAGCTACCACAAATCCATTATAGTGAAAGTTATAAACTCTCTTAATTAAATAGGGGATGTATAATTTATATATTTATATAAAAATAATCCTTTGGTAATCAATTATTCTATTTCAATGTATAAAATATTTGAAAATAAATAAACTACCTTTTTAAAAAACTATTTTTCTATGTAGGAAAACAATTTTATCTCAATAAAAAAACAATGAAAATTTATTTAATGTTTTAAATTCAATATTTATATTATATATTCAATCTATATTTTTTATACTCATCCAATATATTGTATAGTTATATGAATAGAATAAATCCTATTTTATGTATTTATCAAAAAAGAAATTTTACAACCCTTTAATGGAGAACCAGTTTTGAATATGATTTTTAAAATTTTTAAAATTTTTATTTTTTAAATATAATCCTAATTTTTTAAATAATAATTTAAAAATTAAATTTGGATGATTTTTTATTTATTTATTGGAGAAGTTCAATTTTTTGATGAACTGTTGAAAAACCTAAATATTAATTCAAAACTACATTTTCAACAAATTTAGTAATATATTTAAATTATGATTAATTTTTTTTCTAATGTATCATTAGAACATTTAAATAGTATTAAATCCTATTTTGTAATATTAATTAATATTACAGTTAAATTGGATCCAAAAGCATTCAAATGTTTTGACCTTTTAGAAATAAAACACCACATTGTCATCCAGTGTACAGGAATAATTTGTAATTAATTTATGTCAAATATTAAATTTTATTTTGTTAAATAGTATTAAAAAGTTTTAATTAGCATAAAAAAGAATCTCAAATATGATCAGCATATTTTTTAATTAAATGATTAAAATTAATTACATTGATTAAGTGAATAATTTATACAACAAAGGACTAATCCCTAAAACATAAGACCAAATTGACATAGAAATTTTTAAAAAATATATATAATTGTATTATTTCAATCCCATAATTAATTTTCCCAAAATTTGGCCATTATTGGAGACGCTTGACATGGAAAAAACATTTGTGTAATTACCTTTAAAAAAATTTAAAAGAATGTCACTCCTCATCCAATATAAAAAGGCACACATACCTAAAAATTATTCACACTTATAAAGCTCATTGGATCTCCAAAAATCTAAATCATTAGCTATAATCATTCATACCTTCATCCTGGAATCTCTAATTTGGATATAAACCCATCCAAGGATTACCTTTCGAGAAATACATGAGGAGTTACCCCAATGAGAGGTGACATTATTCCTCAAGTTCCATTGTTTTATTTTCATTTTCCCCCCATAAAATCATCTTATTCCTGACCATTAAATTAAATTAGTATCGTAAATATATTTATATTTCATAAATAAATTATTTTTACCAACTGTCACACATTAATCCTACTAATGGGTAACAAACTTACCGTTCTAGTGTAAGGAAACTACTACTCGGAAAAATGATGTTGTTAGTATTTCCATTACCACATATGAAGAGTGGGAATTATGATTGAATAAATCTGATTATATGATATAAATTATATTTATTATATATTTATTATATTTTAATTATTATATTAACCATAACATTATGATTTTCAGTTTCCATAACTATGATATGATCTTTTGTGGACTTGTGGAATACCACCACTTTAAAGTGATGTGATTCATTCAAAATTTTCATGAATGTATTAAAGATGGGTTTAGTTAAATTATATGATATATATGGCATTATAAATCTATTGGTAGTATTATATATATCATTTAATTTTTTTTGAAATGAAAATAATATAGAAACAACTTTCATACGTACGTAGGACTCACCCTCTCCATTAACAGTTTAATCAATTTCATGTTTCTGTATTTTATTGATTACAATAAATATTTAAATAATGAATATATATTATATTTAAATATAGGTTTAAATTATGTAAACACAAAAATAATGATCAATGTAATATGCTCAATATTAACAATCCAAAATATATAAAAAATTGATATTACCCAATACGTATCATTAACAGAGAGATGTTTATACAGTGGTAATATAAAGTAAAAATAATAATATTTGTTATTAGATATAATTTTATGTTTCTATTGTATTTATAATAAAATTTTATTTATTATAATGGATTTTTGATTGTGTACAATGAAATTCAAGACATAAGGTAAGGGTTTTCTCATATCACTTTTATTTTCTGTGAGACACATGCCATGTTCACCTGCTATTTATTATATGTGGTGTGTATAGTTTCAATAGATTTATTCTATGATAATTATAGTTAAATTTATTGGTATTTAAATATCTATTTTATGACCTTTCTTTCATAGGGTTTATGTCTTAGAAGTTACTAAATCAGTAAATTAAGTTGGTCTCAATTTTTTTCTATGAGATACAGGTGATGTTATACACCTATTTATTCTACAAGATGTATAGACATCCATTAGAAATATTATCTCATGAATATCATTATTTACATTAACTTTTTTACATTATGTAATGTAAATTTATTAAATGTGGAATATTATTCCTACTTAGGATGTGGTAAGTGGATTTCAGTAACAATCTCAACGTTTATCGGGATTTTTTATGATTATGATATCATTGATGAATCCTTATAATAATTCATTCATAAAAAATGATGAATTTTATTTATATTATTTTTATCAATGATATATTTATGTGTCATTACCATTTTATCACTCTTGGTACTTAATATAATTAACAATGTGATTCTACGGAAATCGAACTTAATCTACCTCTTTTGTTAGAAATCGACATTATATTAAAACAATGTTTACTAAAAGTACAATCAAATTCGTACTAGTGTTCTCATATTATATTCCTAACACATTTACAAACATTTTTTACCATTTTTTAATATGGTTCTTTAGAAATAATCCACTCGTCATTATCTTATCGATGAACTTTTCATTACTCTTTACAGTGAAAAAGGAACGTTTCATCTCTATCGATATATCCCACATCATGACCATTCTTCTTTTAAGATTACTTGGAATGTTGGTGATATTAATTTTTAATAATATTTTATTTCTTAATATAATATGAAGATAAATTTAAAATACATTTTCAAGTTATATATTTTTTAAAAAAATTTATCTTTAAAAATTTCTTCTAAATGAATTTTCATGGTTCATTTATACATTTTCAGAAGTTTGTTCAAAGAAGCTGACTTAAATGATTTCTATTATTCTTTTATGGGGTTTTATATTATTCTAAAGTAAATTTCTTTAATGACTAATTTAAAAGTTTTTAAGAAATATGGTTTTCAAAATGTTTTTATGATTATTTTATATGTTACCAAGGAAAATAGATTTCAATTTTTTTTGAAGATTCCGTTATATTTTTTAAAGGAAAATGATTTTAAATGTTATTTTATATGCATTATATTTTATTTTCAATGAAATATTTGTTCCAAATTTTTTATGTTTTTAAAAAGGTTATTTCAAATAAAAAGGATATTTTAATCAAGATTTTTGAAAAAAAATAAATTTTAAAATTGTGTTCCATATAAGATGAAAACTTTTGTTGTTACTCATTCCTTTGTTGGGAAATGATCCAAAGGGTTCATACATATTCATTATTTGAATATTTTTTGGTTTTTATGGTATGATGATTATGAAACCAATTAAATTATCAACTATAATATGTTTATAAAATTAATATTTTTCAAGTATTATATTTTTATTAAATGTAATTATTTTTCATATGTAATGATTAAATGAAATTATTTCTAATACAATCTATTTTAAGTAGGTTATGACATGATTTATTTCTTATAATAACCATTTCAGTTCATAGATTATTATATGATTCATGTTTATGATCTAGTGTCACACATAAGTATGGTTTAATTTTTATAAGGGTGGAACCTATATATCCCACTAATGCATTGGGTACTGATTTATATCTTATGATTTAGACATGGTCAGAATATGGAATAAAATTGTTCAGTAAAACAAAATTTTCCTTAACAAGGTATTGGGAATGAACCATGACTAATAATATAATAATCGGAGTGGGTCATGACTATCATACATGTATGGGGAGTGAAACCATGCCACTAGTATTTCCCTTGAAGAAATTACATGGATATTATAGAAATAATTTTTCTAATAATATGCCTACCATAAAACCATTGTCTTGTTCTAATGCTTTGATGTCATGGATTATTTCCTTAATTATATTATGAATCGTGTCTTATGAACTACAAATATTTATTTAATATATTATGTATATGATCATTGATAAAAATGGTAAGATCCTAAAATGTCATTCTTATGTCCTCATAACCTTATTCTCATGTTATTCATATATATATATATATCATTTTTTACCCTCGCAAAGCATCAGAGCTCAAATATTTGTTATGATTTCATTCCAACGATTATGAGAAATGGTATACGTAAAAGTAATAAAGGGGAAGATTTGTGTGTAATAAAATTAATGTCATTCATTGATTTAGAATATTTTGTTCATTGTTTTCAATGAGAATAATCTATTTTTGCCCTAGGTTATGTATTTTTATTAATTGGTTTAATAATCATCTATAATATTGTAATATCAATGTATATTAATCTCCTGTCACTATAGTTTATATAAAAAGAAATGTATAGTCAACCTTTTAAAACGAGGATAGGAAAAACATTGATATATCCTTATAGATATGTATATGGATTTTTCTTGGGATATCTATAAGGATATTACAATGTTTCATAGGAAGGTTTCAAAATATTGACATCCTAGTAGTGAATTTTCATTACTATGTGGTTTTCTACTATGATAAGTCATACTTACATAATGTGTTCTTGTTTTTCTAGATGGAGGTAACTATAAGGATCTATGTTAAATATGAATTTGATGTAAAATAATTGATTACCAGTAAAATTGTATGATCATAGGAGTGAAAGATGGTGTGATCATACCTAATAACATTTCATTGAACATGAGAAAAAACATATATCTTAACCAACTCATAGAATCACCATTTATGATAATGAAGAAGATTGAAAATATTGTGGGTAACGAATAACATATAGAAAATATGATTCAGTCTTCTTTAAGTCGTGAATGTTGAAGAAATGACAGTAGTGAATTTCATAGCGGAACAAGAAGATGTCTTGACTGTGAAAAATAAAGAAACAACGTAACTAAATAAACTGAAAAAATTGATGATTTCTATTAATGAAATGGATTGGAATATTGACCATACATTGTTATCATTGATAGTAAAATTTATTCGGTGTTGAATTAATGGTCATTAATAAATTTAATGTCCTAAGTGGAGAACTCTTGAATAGTCTCAAAAATGTGGTATGAGTAATGGTTATATTATTGATAAATACGCGACTATAGACGAAATCTTAAAATAATGATTTATTATGTAATATGACTATGTATCAGTGTTATTTATTAAGGATGAAGTAGAATAATTAAAGTGTTTTTGTATTTTGATTCATGAATTACGAATGGTGAATTATAATATGACGATTCAATTTATGTTTTTCTATAAGGAGTAAATGTATTATATTGAATGTTTATGAAAAACTAGAATAGTAATTTTATGGGAAGGTTACATTTTGAAAAATGTAATATTACCCTTACTGTGTTCCTAATAGTGAGATAGTGATGTTTTGATAATGTTATGTAGGTTATGAATACGTTAATTGGATGGTACTGATTACCTCAGAACTAATAAAGGACATGTAGAAATGTTGTATGTGCTATCATTAATGATGATTATAACATTTTGGTATATAATGAATATAACCAATAAAATTTTTATTAAGGAAACATTCATATTTTCAATGATTATTTTTGATAATTTTGGATAAAACCATGTGTCATGGTAATACATGATAATGGTTTTCACATGTTTGTAATGTGAAAACCAATATACAATTTATGATATATAGGGGATAAATTCTAAGTTATTTTTTAGAATTTTATCAACCTTATTTCTATTGTTTTGGACATTCATTATTCAAATGGGATATACGGTTAACCATTTATAAAATGGATTATGTTAAAAATAGGATGAGGTTTTAGAGATTAATGTATTGTGTCTCCATATTGGAATTTATGCTTGTTTGGATACATGGGATAACCTTTTTTTGTGATAAAGATTTATAGAATTACCTATCATTATATTTAAGGACATCATGATCCATTAATGCTTTTTGAATGAAAAACACAACTTCATCTCTTGGAATAAGTGAATAAGTGTAGGTTTATCAAGGAACAAGAGTGTAAGATTTCTGAAAATCAATTATGTGTATATTTTCATGAAAAATCAATAAAATTAAGAAAATAGTGTTTTAAATAAAATCTGTCCAAGTTATCATCATTTTTTATGATATTATTGACCTTTTTCATGTCTCTTTGGGTTATGGGTTTCGAATTGTTACATTTATGCAATCCATATTGTCTATCTATAATAGCCCGAATCTACTCAGTATGATGTAAAAGGGTGTGTTTTTGGCTCAAAATGTCCATTTTTTAGGGGAATGATATGTCCCAACAGGGAGTAGACGTGGATCACTCAATGATAGAATAAGTTTCTTCTTTGTAATCCACTAAAAATTCGAAGAGGTGTTTAGTTTCCATGGTCATGATGGCTATTACAGAAGGTTCATAGCCAATTTATATTTTTTTTTGAATAATATGACCTAATTTACTTGGAAGGATTAGGCATTTGTTTGGACTAATCAGTGTTAGATAGCTTTTGAGTATAATAAGGAGAATTTTATCATGGCTCTGGTTCTCTATCTTCCAGTAGAATGATTTTAGTTTGAGGTTTTCTGTGATTCTGTATATATGGGGTAATGTTGTGTTCTGATGCTGTAGAGACAGGTCAATTCATATGGGTCTATGTAAATGTTTCTCCATTAATTTGACTATGAAACCCACAATCTGGTGTTAGATGATTTTGTGTTTTCCCTGATGTTTTGGAGACATTACCTCACAGGCGAGCATTTTAGGGTCTGTACCAATCCTAAGAGCCTAAGGCACATGTTCTCCTAGCATTACACAAACTTATGACAACATCATTGGATGGAGTTCTTACAAGACTATGAATTCAAAATTTCATATACACCTGGAATGTGGAATTGTTTCACTGATGCGTTTAGTAGGAAGTGTATTAGTGATGTAGTGCGTAATTATTGCAATTCATAGAGTGTGATGGAAGAACATTCATCATTATATTAAATATAGAGGAAGTTTGGGGAGGATTGTGTATTTTATAAATTATGTTGTAGTAATCTATGGTGCAGTGGAAAAAAATTTCCATTAGGGGGATCTCGAGCTAGAGGTCTGGAGATACCGAGTTGTTTGTAGAAAGGCCCTTGAAGGTTGGTCAGAGGATGAACAACATTGCATATTGTTTCAGGGAATAATTTTCATTAATTTGCTATTATGTGGGATGGTTCATTAGTGATTTCCATAGATCTCATGTAGAACTATATCCTAGCGTGGCCTCAATGTACTGGGATTTGTGGAGTCATTTTTGGTCTCCTATATAGTAACATGAAGTTGCAGAGTCTGTGTCATGTATTGGGTCTTCCATAATGTTAATTTCAAGTGCCATGTTCCTCGTGGGTTTCTATATCCGTAATAGATTCCATACATGAAGTGGGAGGACATATCAATGGACCTTGATACTGACTCACCTTGAGATAAGGTAGTCTATGAATCTATATAGGTGATAGTGGATCATTTGACAAAATCAACCCACTTCCTAGATACTAAGGAGTCAGGATGAATGGATGTTTTATCGATCCATTATCTAAAAGAGGTTTTCAGACTCAATGGAGTCCCATGGATGGTCATTTCTAATCGAGATCATAGTTTGACCTCCTAAGAGTGGAGAGGTTTCCAACATGATTTTGTTTCTTAGATATGATTTATCACATCTTTTAATTTGTAGATAGACGGTCGGACAGAAAATATCATCTTAACTCATGATGACATGTTTTTCAATTGTGTCTTAGATTTTCGAGGTTCTTGGATGAGGAATTTACACATGGTAGAGTTCTCTTACAAAAATACTTTTCATTCCACCATTTGTATAACAATTTTTAAAGCCTTGTATAGCCGACCATTCCATTCTACTTTTTGCAGGAAAGGGGTCGTATATTCAATAATTCTCATTCTGAAACTGGTACAGAATATATCAAATATTGTTCAGGTGATTCTTGAGAGGATGATGACTGCGTAAGGTTTTGGGAAATCCAATGTTGATTATAGTATGAGACATCTAGATTTTTATGTTTGGGATCACACATTTCTAATGGTGACGCCTTGTTAGGGGAAGTAATTTTTTTGGTGGGAGTATGATTTCTCTTTTGTTAGTTTCACCTTTTGCGGTGTTGGTGAGTATATGTAGGTGTTTCTGTGACATTGAGAAGAGTTTCTAGTAATTTGAGTCATAAATACATGCTTAGTAACCTGATTTGTTTTATTTTTATCTTTTCTATTATAACATTGGTCATTTGGTACCTGTACACCAATTTCTATTTATGAGATGAACTTTTCGTGTCACATGTTGTGTCATAATCTTTTTTGAGAGGAATCCTGACTATGAGAGTTTTTAGGAGATTTTTGTGGTTGTTGTATTTTTTTGTGTAGTTCCTTTTATGAAGTAGTTGAAGACTTATGGTGGAAAGAGCATTGAGAGGTATCTATAAGGGTGGTTGTTTATAACTCTTTTTGGTTTCATATCAAGGCTGGTTTTGATTTGTCCAGGGTGGGAATAGTTTGAATGATATATGATGCAATGACATTGAACTCTCTAGTCCATTACTTTTTTGAAATTTGGTGTTTGAGGGGTTCTGGGAGGTCAAGTTGACATGGTCCCAAATTTTTTCCAAATTCTTGTTTCTCCAACCGTAGATCTTAATGGTGACTCACACAGATATATCACAATAGTGACCCACATTTGTAGCTCAAAATGATGACTCTCACCAGTATCTTGCTGAATGTATCTCACCACGGTGGTGGATCACTGATGGTTTCTCACACTGGTGGTAGCTCGAAGAATGGTGGATCACATAACAATGACTCTCTTAATGGTTTCACATTCAACAGTGGCTCATATAGAGGTGACTCATTGCACGACGCCTGAAACAATAGTTCCTAACCCAATGGTGACTCATCCAATGGTATCATTCAGATGGTTCCTCAACCAACGGTGACATGTCTAATGTTGAGTCGTGAGAATAAATCCAGCATCATAGATTTTATACCATTGATATTATCATTGATATAAGTAAATTGAATGAATTGTTTGAGGGATTTAAGTCTGATTCAAATACCATAACACAAATAAATATTTTCCAAAGGTACTGGTTGCTTTTACATAGTGAAACTGCATAATCATGACAGATCAAATTTTAATGATAATTATTGCATATCAAAATAGATGATATATTTATATTTTCAAAAGGGAGAAAATTGTTCTTCCTTCTTTTTCCCCTAGTATGGGATACCCAATGTACATTCTCCCATATTAGTAGACTATATTTCTAAAACATGTGGTCCAAGTTCCCTTTGGAGTTTTTCATGCCATATGCACACCCCCTATTGTAGTGCAATAAGGATGTGTCGATATATCTTTTAAATAAGGATTTTTATACACCTATTATTAGGGGTCCCTCAATATATTTACTCCCATTTCAACTTTCCATGTGATGGAATGTGATCTCCAAGAATATAATGGAGCACCCTTCATTGTTTGTTGGTGTAGTTCTATCATGACATCCTCAGGTGGATGCGTCCATTGCAAGAGAGGTGATCGTGATTAGTTATGTTTTCACATTCACAAGAAAAGAACATTGATGACATTTTGTTATAGGGGAATCCTTGCACCTCTATTTTATTTAAATTCAATATTAGTTATATAATATTTTAGACACTTCGATAACAATGTTATTATAATAACAAATATTTTAATGAGATTAATGAATTGGAAGAATTTTCTTAGTGATGTTTCTACCGTCTGATTTGTATGATAGTGTGATATTTATTCCTTCCTAATTAGATTGTTGTTCATGATAGAAATTGATATGGAATGTAATGATATAATTAATGGTTAAATAATTTCATTGTATATAAATATTCATGTTTAATGGATATAATTATTATTTCTCAAATTTTTATGATAATACAGTTGATAAAGATATGAATCTTCAACTGAATTGGTTAAGAAACAGTTGTATGAATAAAAGATAATGATTTTCTAGGTCTATGAGTTTACTGCATAATGTATAGTCCATGCACCTTTTTCATTGCGGATGTGAGAGCTTGTTTTTTGGATGGATAGATTCCTTGTTTAGGACCAAGAGGCTAGTTATTATGATTATTTGTTTATTTAGGCATGTGATATGACAAGAGCCAGAGATAACTAAGCCTAGAGTGATATTGTGATATGTGGGGTGTGGGGGCCCATTGATGAGGAATATGTTAACATATAGATTGGTGAGATGAATTGGTTTATGCATGTGGGAATTAGAGAGGACACTAGAGATGATGAAATTGGTTGATGTGGGGCTTATACATTGATGTGAATGATGGATGACTGTTGAATTTTTTGTTTTTTATTTTCTTTACTTTCCCCACTACTTGTTGATGTAGGTATTTATTATCCCATTCCCAAATAGGCGACGACTCTCATGGAATGACAATTTATTTCCGTGATTATATTATCGAGGATGTATTGGTCTATAATCCCTCTAAAGGCCGAAAATACTCGACAGTTAGTTCATCAACTCAGTTTTTTATAACTTTGGGTTTTGGAGAATAGAATTATTTCTTATAATACCTGGAAAAATTGAAGGTTTTAATACCTTTAATAAATGCATAAATTATGATTAAACAATGGGGTAGGAACGTTCTTCGATGTAGTGATGAGGTTGTAAAATTAAGGAACCATGGACTTTGTATGGTAATTCCTAGAGGTAATGGAGTGCTATTGTGCTGATAATGAATAGAATTTTGGAAATTTATAATCTTAATTTAGTGGACAAATAATTAATTATTGTAAATTTAAACAAATTAAAATAGATAATATGGTTTAATAAAGAACATCAAATTGTTTTTTTCGTATATAAAATTTAGTCTTACTAGTTGAAATTAGGAGTCTAAGAGACTTTAGATATTGTTGAGTCTTGGACTCAGTTTGTCCCATAGTGTGGTTGTTGCCTATATTATCTCATTTACTTTTTCGGTTTCTATACACTACTCCACCCTATCAGTTACAAAAAATGACACCCCAAAGATTTTGTTCCCTATTGATGGGGGGTGTTTTCTCCAACATCGTTATTGGAGAATGGATGTATGACTACACCCTTTTGTCCCACTCTTTTATCTTGGTAATTACTTGTGTATTTATGAAATAATTTTTTTTCCCATATATGTGTGTCGAGTTCTATATTAGCTTGGGGTATTTCACACACATGTATTCTTAATATAGTTTCATGTGGACTACTATAGTTGTAATGTGTATAGGCTGTGATGGCTTGAGGATATATACTGAGTTTGTTGGATTTAACAGTTTGACATATAATACTCGATTCTTCATACATTTAATGCAGGTTGTGGTGGCTCTTAAAAAATACATGGTTACTTTTGGTTATGTGTTTGTGTTGGTGCAATGCAGGAGGTGAAGGTTGTGTTGTGTCACCATGTTGTCTTCGGTATATCCTTTTTAGAGAGGGATTATCATGATGTGTGTTGTTTGGGACAATGCGGAAAACCAATGGGGAAGTTTTAGAGGGGTACCGTTGATATTATTTAGTATATAATATATTCTTATATGTGATTCATGTATTCAGTATCCATGGTGAGGATAGGAACATAGTATACAGGTTTATGTGGTGAGAAAGTTTAACTTTCAGTTCACAGTGCTTTTGAAAGCGTTCACTACATTTTCATAGGAGGATACAAAGATGATCGTATTAAGTATAATTCTATACTCACCATACAATATATAAAAAATTTTTCTTATCAGTTGGATAAGGTTGGATATTAATATAGTTACTACATGCATGGGGTTTTATAAGATCTTTTCTTTCTTTGTGTCACTTATGGTTTTCTTTCACTTGGTACCTGATGTTTTTCATTCTAGTAGAAGTTGATCTTGTATGAAATTATATATCATCACTTTGTCTTTTCATTTATATTTTTGTCTAAGCATGAGTTGGTTGGAGTATATCATATCT
The DNA here is from genome assembly GCA_963277665.1 of Viscum album. NCBI lineage: Eukaryota > Viridiplantae > Streptophyta > Magnoliopsida > Santalales > Viscaceae > Viscum > Viscum album. The sequence continues at coordinate 934,089,155 of OY728121.1, forward strand.
CTCTCTTTCAAATGTACTCTCTCATAGGGTAATTCCTCAAATCTATGGGTTTAGTACACCTTGGGTGCAAGTCACAATCGTAGGGCATACTGGAGGCGGGACAAATGGGTTAGTATACCTCCTCTCCCATTACAGGCACAGGATGAGTAAACATTGAAGGGATGGGTCTTGAAAAAAATATAATTTTATTATTAGTTTCTAATAGTACAATTATTTTTCTACACATATTTACCCCTGATAGATTATATTTTAACTATTAAAATATGCATTCAAATCGACCCCAATATGAACACCCTACATCTCGATGGGTGAGTGTGGCAATGAAAGTGTATCATTTAATTATAATAAAATAATATTGACTTTGTTTATATTTTATATGGTTGTTAATGCAACACCTATATATTTTTATGAAATTTATATTTTATGAAATATTTTTTTTTGAAATCTTATATCTTTATTTATATTCAACACCATGTTAATCATGTGTTACTTATAACATTGGTTTAGTAAGTGTTGCAGGCGATACAAATTTTCAATGAAAAAAAATTCATTGAATTTATTTAATCAAGTGAATTTTATCCATTCCATTATTTTTTTGAGAACATAATGTAATAACCCCAACATGTTATATATATATGTTCAATAAAATGTTTTTGAATTCATCCCAAAGATTTAACAAAAGAAAAAAATGCAATTTTATACTATAAAAATCTATATTAGTTTAAAGGCAGTACAATCACCTTTTAATAACACACCTATTATCCAAATAAATTTGTATCCATTTATAATTTGTATTTGAAAAAAATAAGCTACAATATTAAATAGAGATTTCAAAATTATCTAAGGGTGAATTTTTGTTATTTTTTCTGAATGTTTTTTATTTTGATGAATAACGAAAATACAGATTATTATTGAAAAGAATATTTTATTTTAGGTCATTACATGGATAAATTATTTTTTGATATATATTAAAATATTAATTATTTAAATTTTTATAATATTCAAATAATGATTTTTAAAATGAAGATATACATGAATTTTTCATTAAAATAATTTGCATTTTAAAAGGCCATTTTTTTTAAAAAACTATGTTTCATGGAATTTTATATGTTTTATTTTAAATTAAATACATAAAATTATGTGTAATGATTTATATAAAATGGATTCCAAATTTGTATTCAGAATTTTGAAATTTAGTTTGTAGTCCCCAATTGTTTTCTGGCCTATATGAATAGTAACCTTGGTAAATTTTATTACAACAATAAAGGAATGTTTGAGTAATTTAGGTTTAAAATAAAATTTAAATGACTATAAAAAGTAGTATAACACATAAAAAAAATTTATTGAAAGAATAAATATAAACCCTTAACACATAAGGATCGAAATTTTGTTGTTTAATTGAAAAATGTCAATGAAAATGAATTATATAATATTTAAATAACAAATGCCACATTCTTTGTCTTTAATAAACCTTATGTGTCTATGTACAGAAGAATTTATGTTTTTAATGAATATAACTATGAAATTTTAATTAAATTAATATATTCATGAGGATAAAAATCAATGTTTTTATTTTGGGATTTCTTATAGGATATTATTTTAGTTTTAATATTTTATTTAATGAATAGTTAAAGATTTACCACTATAGTATTAACAACTATATATTTTTTTCAAATACGGGTACACAAAATTTATATTGGACTATAAATATTTTTAATAAATCTAGAAGATATATCCTCATAAACGTTTTTTGTTATTAAATTTTTTGGAAAATATGTATATTAAATAATACACAACACTGATGTAGTAATTATTTTAATTAATGAAAATATTTAATATATATTACTAAAAAAATGAAAATAAATTTAAATTGAGATAAATAACGTTAAAATATATTTTTTTATAATTCCATGACCTCTTATAAATATAATAATTCTTTTGGAATTATATCTTTTATAATAATATTTTTAGAAGTACATGATATTATTAGTGTGGAAATTGACAGTAATGATATTTTACAAAAATATTATTTTCATAACTTATATGAAAATCATCAAATATCCCTAAAATAAAAAATATAATATGTTATAAAATGTTTATTTCTCATTTAATTGACACCACATAAGTAAAATTAGGAATATTTTGATATTGGAAATTTCATACCTTAGTAAAATTTAAAGTATGTTAACTAGGGGTTAAAAATATGCTAAGCATTAAAATAATATAAAAACATGTAAAAAATTATAATTTTTTGAAGTTATTAAAAACCATATAAAAAATTATATTGAATAAATTAAATGTTTTATGAATTTTGATTGAGACTTAATTTATTATAAATTAATGTTTGGAGACAATTCAAAAATCGAACGTCACCTAAATTATAAAAGGGAACTTCCCTCCTCATTTCATTACACTAAATTGGTCCTTCACGATCATTTAGATCCTACCATTTCCTCTTATACACATAAATATCAACATTATATGGGTTCTAGTCATCCCTAAAGACTATACATAGTGTTACTAAGAGGAGATCTAAATGATGTTATCGAAAGTAGAGGTAACTTCCTTTTCTAATTCTTTAAAGATCATTTCTTCATCTACATCCACATTCGTTGATCTTACAACTCTAAATTAACAACTATAATATCGAATATATTCTGAGATATTGTTATTATTGAGGAAAAACCATAATCCACCTTTTATATACTCTACAAAAAATAAAATCCTCCCACATGGGTACGCACAACTTACCGGCTCCTAGCCATGGTGTAATATGTTATTCTTCAGTACTTTATTTGGATGTGAATAATGATGAAAACTATATACACACACACATATATATGATAATTATAAAATAATGTTTATTCTAGAATGAAATTTATACCATTCCTTTCCTTACTCTTTTACTAATAAGGGAATGATATCATCCCTCATGTGTACGTACGACATACCATCTCTACCATGTGATGCAATTGAATTTCCATATTATCCATTAATGAATTATTATATATATTTATATAATGAAATAATATGATATATATTACCAGAATATAATGTTTTACATTTTATAACTATATCATTTTCACATGAATTAGGACTTATACGATAAATCATGCATAAGAAAATGAAGAATTTACACCCAAAAGAAGAAAAAAAGTGAAATAGTCTTAACATGTGATAATATTATCATATATGATTAAATAAATATAAAATGGTTCTTGATTAAGTGACTAAAAATATTAAATAAATTATAATTAATTTATTGTTTTTGTAACAAATAAATCAAAACAACGTTAATGGTAAATTTCAAAATCACATTTTTTTAGATTATTTATTTATAAGTATTTATAGAGGAATATTTATCTTCCATTCCAATGTTTGAAAAAATTATTTTCCCATTTTATTTAATAATATTTTAAGTTTATTAATGTTAATTATATATATGTGAATTTTTATTAAATGGTATGAAAGGAATCATATTTTTCATTAGTCTAATAAGTTAAATTTTGGATTTTATAGAAAAAGTATGAGAATGATTTGTTTAGCTTTTGGGGCATGAATAAATTTAAGCACTATCCTAAATCCATAATGAATTAAGCCATAACATTGAATATTAAATGTTAAATTATAGATACAATTTGTTATTTTATAATTTCATGGAATTTTAGTAAATGAAAATGTTTTAAATGAAGAAAGGATATTGTCCTCAAAAAATATTTTTAAGTGATATCTGAAAATTATTTCCCACATATGCTAAATTTTTTTTATTCCAATTTTTTTCTGATGGGTTTAATATTCAAGGATACTATCATTATTATTCCAATTTATTGTTTGTTTTTTTGATGGTATGATATTTATGAAATCCATTGTATATATATGGGATATGTTATGATTTAGTGATGATAATAAATCACATTTCCTTTCATGGGATCTGATCTGATGATTGATTTTTGTTTTTGTGGAATAAATATTTTGGTTTTTAATTATTTGATGGTAGGTAACTATAACTCCCCCCCCCCAAAGCATTGTAAAAACAATTTATATGTCATTATGTATAAAGGACATGAATGAGAAGTTAAGTCATTCCATTAATAGAGTACTAGAGTGGGATGAGAACTCATTCTATAATAAATGACTAGAATGATGAGTGAACAAGGTTTAGTAATGGTATTTATCCCATTATATGGTTTGGGTAGTGAAACCATTCCACTGTGATAGTCTTGGAAATGAGCTTTGAATACTATGAAAATGTTTTGTTTTTGCTAATGTATTTTCTATAGTTCAATGTTTCATGCCAATGCTATTTTCTCAGGTCTTATGTTGTTTTATGATTTACGTATTATAAAGATCAATGATTTAATACAAGACTCATGATTATTATATATTTTATATATGGTTGTATTATCAAAAGATATTATCATGTGTTTACATTCTTATGCTTATGTTTTTCGTGATATCTTTATTTTTCACCCTGAAAGTGCGTCTGAGCGCACCATTTTTATATGATTCTTTTCCATATAATATGAAAAAATGTTTTGTATAGGATTACTAATGGGGAATATCCTTATATGATATATTTAAGATCCTTCCCCAAAATAGAAGAATGTGTTCCATGTTTCCATGGGAACAAAATATAATATTTCCGAAGTTGTGTGCTAGTGTAATGTATAAAATATTATATAAAAGATGATTTAGTTTCTATTTATGTTATGATTCTACCTTTATAGCTAGTATAAGTGCGATGTTTTATTCAACCATTATAAATTATGATGAGAAAACCCTAGTAATATCTATATTGTAAAGTGTACACATAGGATATAATCCCTGAGTTTTGGTAATGACCCTGAATTTCCTAATCTAAAACTATTGTTTCATATATTAAAATTTTATATGTCATATCCATTTATTAGGATGTTTCCATGTATGATTAGTGTTAGTAAAAAAATTAATTTTTTATGAAATTAATGGAATGAATAGTATTCATGTTATTTATGAATATAATGTACAACGCAATGATCTTCTTCAGGAGAAATAAAATGAAATGGGATTTCTAAGGGGAAAACATGTTTTTATACCTAGTCAAAAATGATAAAATATAATAAAAAATATCAACTTTGTGGTTTTTCATGGACCATTAAATTTGAGAAAAATGGAGTTTCATGGTGACCATAGAGAAAAGAATGTTCAGTTTACTCTTGTCAATGATGTGGAAAAAGGCAACAAGAAGAGTGTTATAATGGAATTGTAATATGGATTAGGTGAGGAAAATAAGGACATAAATAAGGAAATTTCAATGGAAAATTTTAGTTATCACAATGGTAAAGTATAATGGAATTCATAAGGCTTCAATGTTAGTAAAATGTTTTAATCCTAGAATGTATGGACGCTATATAAATCAAAGACCATAGGGGAATTTACATGAATATAATCATGATGTAGTTTTAAGTATTCATCATATTATCAATGATGAGGAGAATATGAATGGAAAATTAGTGGAATGAAGTGTTACAGAATAAAACATTGAATATTTGATAATGGTTTAAGAGGATAGTAGAACGATATTCCGTTCATGTATTGGAAATCAAGAATAATTTTACAGAAATAATTTTATGGTATTATGGAATAATTAATCATCTAATGATTATTCCACAATATATTTAAATTATGTATTTTTAATTATATGTTGAATGGCACTGGTCACCAGGAAAAGATATTATGGGTGTAAGATGATACATTTAGCAAACATATGATTATGGGTAAGATAATCCTCAATATGAGCATAAAGTGATATTTGATTGTGATATTATTTATGACCTTAGAAATGATGATAAGGTGATGGATTGAGTTTATATTATTTTGGGATTTATGGAATACTTAATGAAATTAGGCATGTTTTCATAATGGTTTTATGGTAGTTATTATTATTAATATAACTCAAGTGAATACATGATATTGGTATTCACAAGTTTTCTCTCTGACATTGAAGAGAAACATCATGTTGTTTGGTTGATTAATGAAATATTCATTTTTGAAAGATATATTCCTTACATTGATATTTTGTATTTAAATATTTTGTAAGGATAATAAAGGAAATAATTATTAAATTATTTACATCGATTTTTGGATATGGTTTGAGAGACTATATTATTATCTATCCCTAAGATGATTTATGAATATTAGATAACCTATGATAATTTTTTTGTTATGATAGATTTAATAACTAGTTATTCTATGAATCTCATGATCTACTAATTCTTCAAGAATGAAAAATTCACCATCATTTCAAGAAATAATAGATGAAGTGGAAATTGGTCACAATAAAACAAATAAATCAGATTATACATATGAAATCAAGTATGTATTTATTTTAAAGAAAATTCATAAACTCTAAATAATGGATCTTGACACCCAAAATTTTATCATAGTACTTTTTTTTAATGAATAAAATGTTCCTATAAACAATATCAGATTTAGGGATTTGTGATTTTCAACATTCTACTAAACATGTTTTGTATCACTCTCCACCCCAATATGATAGTAATATTTATATTCCAGGTCATTGTTTTTAAATTTATACTATGTTATCCTTAGGGGGTTTCTTACTATTAGTTACATTGGTAAACCTTTATGTTTCCAACATTACATTTTTAAATTTTTTATATTTTTCATTTTTAGGTTTTAGGTTCTGGGAATGAAACATTCTATTATTAATCCTTTGAAAACCCAGAAGAATATTGTAGGAGAAATTGATTTATAGTGGGGTATAATTTGACACCCCTATATATATTATAAAATATATTTTTAGATAGTATAATGTCTTGAATTATATTTTAATCAAAGGACTGATTACCATATATGAAACATCAGCTTAGCTTGCATTTCCCACAACAATATGTTTCTACGAAATAACATGATATTATAATTATTTAAATAAAGAAAATATTATTCATGAAATAAATTTCTTGGGAATAAAATGTATAAAAAACCATTATATATATATATATATATATTAAATAAATCCTTTTTGACCATATTCCACTAGATTTAATTTTCAAGTAAATTTTATTTTATGCATAAAAAAGATATATTTTTCTAAATGAAATTTGAGCATATATTAATGGGAACATATTTTACAACTAAAATTTTTGGATTTTTTTATATTATATTTTTCAAAATAAAATTTATTTTTCAAAGTGTAATGTTATAATTATTTTAATGTTAATTTTTTTCATTTTTATAAAAAACATTCATCTATTGATGAATTATGAAAATACTGATTTTTTGGAAGATTGTGTTTCATTTTAATTCATTATATTGTCATGTTATGTATTGTATTAGTATTAAATTTTAAATATTTAGTTTCAATGTAAAATTATTCAATTAAAATTTTTAAAATTATTTTATTCAGGAATTTTTTATAAAACTATTTCCCCTATTAAAAATAAAATTTTTAGAAACTATTTTTCATCGAATTTTACCAATTTTTTTAATTAAATTATAGAATTTATATATTTTGAATTGTGAAGATATGATACAAAATTTAGATTCATAAGGTCAAAATATAGTGAATATTACATCATTTTATTGGTAAATATGAATAGAATCATATGTGAGTTTTATTACTATTTAAAGGGTAAATTATGTAATTTAGGATAAAAATTAATTATAATGACAATAAAAATGAATTTTACAAGAGAAATTTTTTAATGGAATATGTAAATCTGTCCATGACCACATGAGAATCTAAACTAGGATATTTCAAGGACAAATTTCCAAGAACCTCATATTTATAATATTTACATCAAAGAATGTCATAAAATGAAATTTTTTTCTTCTTTAATATCCTTTCAGATCCAATATGGTGAAAAGTTAATTTATGAATGAATAAAAAATTATAATTTTAAATTAGTAATTAATTATTTATTATTAAATTTAATTTTGGACTTTTTGGCTCACTTAGATAAAATTATGGTTTTTACAAAGATATATATAATAAAAATTTAATGACATCACATTCATATTTTATATAATTTATCATTTTTATATAGGGTTACATAGAATATGTATTAAAATATTAATATAATTATGATATATTTATGATTTATCTCCATAATGGAATTTTATTTTTAAATTTTATGAATCAAATAAGTATATTAAATAATTACAGAACAATGATGTTGTAATTATTTCATTAATTGAATTATCAAATAATCATTACTAAAAATAGAAAAACACAAATAATTTGAAATAATTAATGTAATACAATTTATTTCATGATTACAATGACCTATTAGATATATTATAAAATATATTTTATAGGTTAACTTGTTATATTTATAATTTTATGATTCTATATGTAAAGAGTTTCAAATTTTATAAAAATGATATTTTATCAAAATATTTTATATTTAAATTATTTAAAAATAAATAGTCATCATTAAAAATAAAAAAATTATTGATTGATTAAAATTTAATATTATTTATATTTTTGATTTAATTGGATTCTCATAAGTAATGTTATAAATAATTTAATATTGAAACTGTTCATACCTTTGTTAAAATTAAAATATGTTTAGAAAGGGTTAATAAAAATAATAATGTTAAAATTAACATAAAAATCGTCTAAATGGTATTAGTTGATGATATTACAAAACAATAACATCCTATATTTGAATAAATTTTATTTTTTGTTATTTTTATTGTGACTGATTTTATTATTAATTAATATTTTGAGAAATTTCCAAAAGTACCCCTCACCTCAATTATAGAAGGCACCCAGTCCCTCCCTTATCTACATCACATTGAGCCTTCAAACATGATCAGACCCTACATAATTTTCTTATAAACATATCTATACATATTATAGAGGTTATTTTCTTCTCAAAAGATCAACACTAGTTTCCATGGAAGGATATCTAATGGATTTTCACCAACTATGAATAAAATGTCATTAACAATTCTTTAAGGATCATTTATACTTATACTTTTTCTTTATTTGATATTTTAATAATAAATTAGTATCTAAAATATCGACTATGTGATGAAATTTTATTATTATTATGGAATAACCATATTCTATCTTTTACCTATTATATGAAATACAATAGCACCACACATGCATACATATGACAAACTATATCCACATCCTGGTGTAATGTATTTTTTATAATGACTTTATTTGGATGTGTATAATGAATGAAATAATATGTGTCTATAAATAAAATAATTATTACATGATATTTATTCAAGGACAAAACATATACCATCAATTTCCTTACCCTTTTACTATTAAATGAATAATATCATCGCTTGTGTTTATATACAACCTACCATATCCATGACGCAATAAGATTAATCTTCCATATTCACCATGGGATAATTATTATATAAATTTTTATAATGAATTATTAGGATATATTTTATCTTAATATAATTATTTAAATGATGGAACAATATCATATTTAGAAGAACTGGACTCATAAAACCAAACATGCATAAAAATTGAAGTTATTAACACTCGAAGGAAGAATAATTATGAAATAATATTAACATGTGATAATATGATCTTATATTATATAATAAATAAACATATTGTTATGATATAAGTTGATACACCTATTTAATCTGTTATACAATATGTTTAAATGTACAACAGAAATAAGAACATAGGTAAGGGTTAATTTCAAAATCTCATTATTATCCAACATTGTTTATAAATAATTATTTACTAGGTAATATTTATCTTCCTCATACATGATTCATAAAAAACCCAATTTTTTAACTAATATTAAAAAAATTTAATGGCATTTTTACGTCTCTGTAAATTTATATGAAACAGTTTGAAAGGAATATTTTTTTCGTTTTCTTGAGGATAATGAATGATATTTTCTACATTCATGTTGCATTATTTCCTTGAAGCTTACCTTAAAAGATTAAAATATTATTTTTAGTTAAAATGTTTTCATTTAACAATGAGTTTCATTTTAAGAAATGAATGGGTTTTCAAATAAGGAAGGTTATTTTTATCATTAATTATTTTCATGTGATCTCTCAAAATTACCTTCCATCTAAGATAACAATCATTGATTTCAATTATGTTTTTATATGGATATTATTTTGGGGTAGTATCCCTATAATACCTATGTGTTTTTATGTTTATGATGGAATTATATTTATCAAATCAATTCATTTTAATGGGATATGTTATGATTTAATTATGTTTTTGAAACCCATTTTTTCGAGGGTTTTGATATTATGAATCATTTATGTTTTTCTGGAAGATATATTTATGATTTTCATTTTTTAAGAGTTTGTTCCAAAATATCTATACAATTAATTGGTTAATGATTTATAAATTTGGATATTGATAGAGACGAGATGAGAAGTAAACTTGGTTCAGAAATATATGAATAAAACATGAAGTGAAATGGGTTATAAATATAGGAATGAAATGATGTGTGAAATTTTTTCATTAAATTACATTTTTAAGTAAGATGGTTTGGGGAGTGAACCCATTCCAATTTTATAATATTAGGTATGGTCTTCAACTAATAAGAATTTTACTTTCATTGCTGATGTGTTATCCACAATTCCATGTTTTATAGTAATTATCTATTCTCATCGATCATGATATGATATTATTTATTTATTATTATCTACCAATTAATATTCGAAGACTCATTATTATTATATATATTATATTGGGTATGATTATCAAAAATTATGTTCATGATTTTTCATTTTTATGATCATGCTTTTCTTGATATCTTTTTATTTACATTTATTGAGCATATAATCTCGCCCACTTCACATGTTTTTGTCAAGATATAATGAATGTATTTATAATGTTTTAATAATGAGTATGATCATTATTGTATATGTTTAAGATCATTCACTAAAAAAGATTAATGTGTTCCATCATTCCCAAGCCACCAAACTAATATGGTATTTGTGTATGTGTTTGTATAATGTATGTAATATTACCCGAATGATAATTTAATTTATATATTTTCTATTCCATGTTAAGTATATTTAACCATACTTTATTTGTTTCGGGTAATTATATTACAAACATACGATAAACCAAAAAACATTACTTAGTGGAGGTAGCAGTTCACTCAACGTATGGTTAATGTTCATCTATTTTTCACAGTGGTTGGGAAAAAAGAAATATGAAATTTTCTATAAATAATATAAAATATCATTATGATAATAATTATATGGGTTTGAAATTAGTTTTATGGGGTTTTTTTGAAAAAGAAATATTAGGAAGAAATAGGAATGAGTAGGTAGTAGTTACTTTGATTCCATGAAATTTCTATTGAAAGTCTTCTTAAAAATAACAGTGCCAGGATAAATAATTGAGAACATAGTACAATGAACTGGAGAGTGGATTATTTTAGAATATAAGTGAATTAATTTAAGTAATGAATTATATTTATTGGTGAGACATGATATAGAGGTTTTGTTACATGTTTTTAGTGAAAATAATGGTCCTCTTAGAGGCATAATTTACATATTCCTTAATGAGATGTTACTATTACAATTTTAATGGATCTAAAATGTATAAAAAAGGATGGTAGTGATATTATTTGTCAAAACTAAACTCAAAAACACATTTGGGAGACATATATGAGTGGTTTTAGGCATTTATTTTTATATGTACTTATTTTCAGAAATAAAATTTTATAATGTTAACTAATATATACCTATATAATTTTGTGTATTATTAAATATTAATTAACCTATACTACCAATTGTACATGTGATGAAACTAAATTTCATATAAATTTAATATAATAACATTTATAAATTTGATAAATAGATCACATAAATTAAAACATTTTATATTTAGAAAAATTTTATTTTGTTAGAAAATGTTGTTATATTAATCATATGTTCGTAATAATATTTATAATTGTTTTTCAATTAAAAGTTAGTTTTTATAAATATATATGTGTCTGAAAATATTATTATACTCATCATTTAAAATAGTGTAACATAATTTATTATATATAAATTACCGAATATTAATAAGAAAATTATTTACAGATATTATTTTTACTATTATGATGTTTATTAACCTCAAACATAGAGAAAATAATTCTATAAAGAAACATAAATTAATATTATTTAATAATATAATCTTGTTAAAATGAAAAATGAAATAAACTTATATTGAATTAGTTTCTATATTTAACTAAAATTAGTTTTTAATATCAATGAATTAAAAATGTATTTATAATAAAATATTGCATATGTTTCCCCAATGATATACATGGGTTTTATAGAAAAAAATATTAATTTTAAATTATTTATTTTTTCAATATATATATATATATATTATATAGTAATCATACATTTTTTAATTAATTATTTTTTATTATTATGTTATAAAAGTGAGAGATTTTACCAAATTGGTATTTTTCACTATACACCTAAAATATAAATATTTCATAAAAAACATTGAATTAAATCATAATATAATTTTATAATTATAAATAAAAAAACTATATTCATTTTTTACATTAAAATTATAATTTTTCTAAATAATTTTTTTTTAAAATTATTAACTATAATGACATAACATTTTTATTGAATAATATATTTTTCAAATATTAATTTTTATTATTCTTATTTCATATCATTTTACAACTAAATTCATGTTATGAAATTTTTAATATCAAAAATAATTTATTATCATTTATAATATTTATAAATATAGATTCATATCACATAAAAATGAAATTATTATAAAAATAATTTTTATTTAAAAAATCTTCCTATTTTTTATTATATGTAATCAAATCATATTAAATTCCTAATAAATGGGGGATTAATATTATTTATACATAAATTATATAAAGTGGTTATTATTATATACTCCAACTAATTCAACATATATGTTTTAAAAATAATACTTAAATATTTTAATTTCATCCAAATATATCATGGGATTGTTTATGATAAGTGTTGCATATTGAATAAGATATCTAAATATAAACATATGTAATGGAAATAATATATTAAAATCTCATGTTTAAACATTTCCCCCTATTAAATAAATTTAATCCACCCAATTTTAATTATTACTCAATAAATAATGTAAGGGAGGGTGTTTTAACATATTCATAATTTATGGTATATTCTCAAATATTTATGCTATTAATATTTTCTAGGGTATATGAAGTTGCATATATTTCTTTAAAAACATTATCCATTACTACAATCATATATATAATTATGTATTTAAAGTAGTCATATGTTCATTATTTAATACATAATCCAAAACCATTTGAATCTCCATGACATTAAATAGTAATTAAACAGTTCCCTCCTAAAATATGAACATGCCAAAAAATAACTTCTCAAGGTTATTAATAAAATTAAATATTTATATATCCTAATATGAATAGAAAACAATTAATTAATAATCATGTTACGTTACACATAATCCACAAAAATTTTATAATATAACAGAATGTTGTCGATAAATATCACTCACAAATGAAAATAAATAAGACTACATTGAAATATTTTATACTAGTATATGAACCTTACTATCTAAGGTATGTCTAGGATACTCAGGTTATCCAACACGGTAGGACAAGTATTTAACTACTAGAAACCATGATCATTGTATCATATAGATTTTTCTCCCACCACATAAGATAATTCTTAATCTACAATAGGTCTTTAACATCTCCTAAAAATCCTCCTCAATAATTACACATTTATAGAAATTATACATATTACTTTTCATCATAACTAGGAGAAGTTGAATTCTAATAAATGGGTGATCATAGATTATTAGCGAGGTTTCATAAAAATGATAACAAAAAAATAACATAAGGGGCAATTTTCATGACCCAACCAATAGTGACCCTCCTTGTGAGTGGTAATCCAAGTGTGACAAGCTAATCCCAACTCCAACATGTTAGGGGACATTTACAACCATAGAGTAGGAATATATCACACATGGGAGGCCATAAAAAAATTAATTATACACACATACACATATCAAAACACCCATAAAATACTAAAAGCATTAACATAACTTATTTGATAATTCATGAATAACAACTATCCCACAAAAAAGTATAATATATAACTGGAAATTATAATGGTCATAATAAAAACCCTCCACAAAATAGTAAAATGGCCTAACTAGAAAAGTTGGGGATTGTTGTCTAATACAACGCCTAATACAAACCATTGTATTTCTTGATTACTATGATGACCCTTATCTAGGTCCCCCATAGACTCTATACATTTTACTACATTTTTTATAAGACATGATATTTTTGGGAATATCACATGTAGTGGTGAGTATAATATTAACAATTAGGACACCCTGGAATCACAGAATAGAAATCATCCAGAGAGTAGTCATCACACCATCAAAAATAATTTTAATTAAAATATGATACATATAAATAAGAATAAATATACATACTAATAGTATTCATCTTGTCTAATTGAGGTATAAACCATACATACAACCAAATGATTGTACTTGAGGCCTCAAGGTACATCTCTTCCAAGAAAACACACCCCACATGCCTTGTTATCACAGATGGATATGCTATGAGAGGTTGTAATTTTATGGAATATCAAAAGAAATACTCACAGGGACTCTGAAGATATGGATACAAGATAGAGGATCTCACCCTGGGCCTCTAGGGTATACTCGACCATACATACCATAACCTGCTATATATGGGATTATATACACATGTAAATTGGTCATTATTATTATTGAAACCCCGCCAAGATAAAGTGAATAAATGGTAGTGGAACACTCCCTAGGTAGCACGGAGGGATTATTAAATGGTATCAAATACAATTCACCTATAAAGGATCACATCCTATGATTAAGAAATAATTTATCACTCTTCCATTTGGGGGATAAAATAAGGGATCCAAAATTAATAAAATTGGTTCATGCTAAAGAGTCTAAAAACCACAACATGCCCTGGAGAAACTACACGGTGTGTACTAGGGGTACAAGGAACATATCTCTATATCTAGAATAAACTATGTCTCAATATATCACATGAAATTAATTCATAAAAATATGTTCCTAATTCATTTAGATAGAAAATATGTGGAGATAGTTTTTACACTCGATTTTACTTAATCTAAAGTCCATTTACTCTATTCTTATTCCTATATGAACAATGTAATTATTTTATTCCCGGTTATTCCCATGTACGATGGGTTATTCCTAGATACTATATCCATGTTCATGTTCCTGGTAGTGTTCGTACATATATACCCATATGGTACATGAAAACTCTCCATTTATGGGTCACATGGTGTGTGATACATTTCACATAGTGTGTGATACATTTCACACAGTGTGTGATATTTTTCTCTATACATAAACCATATATTCATAAGAGGGGACCACATAGTGAGTGCCCTTATAGAGTTTACATAATATATATGGGATTTTCACGGAAAATCCAAAAATTTCTATATGTATCTACCATATCAATTCCAACATCAAATCATAAAATAGACTTGAAGATAAATGTAGATATTGAATGTACCCTGACGTGTTGTTTGTAGTGACTATATTTTGACCAACAATTTCTACAATAAATCACATTAACTATAATGAGTCTTCTGAATTCAAAATTTTATGAACCAAGTCTCTCAAAATAAAAATTAATTCAACCATATATCATCCAATATATTTGTTTCATGTTTATCACTTCCTTGATCATTATCCCAAATTAACAGTGAAGATCTATTGCACAAAAAAATGTCCACAAGAACCATTTAATAGTAGATATTTTTGGATCCTCCTACCAATGAAAAACACTGATGATAAATTTTTGATGATAATGGGATTAAATGAAAAATCACATGTAGAGGAATGTATCTTTACAGATATTTAGTTTGTAATAGATTTATTTCCATTTCAAAAATGACTAGATAAAAAAAATCAATAATAAAATTCCTTATATAACTTATCATTGGCATAAAAATCAATATCCATAAACAAGATTGACCCGTCAATAAAATAATTTGTTTAATTGACTTAAAATCATCAAGTGATATATTAAATAAATGAAAAAAACACCCGTCCTCATTTTTGGATCATTCACTAAAGAAAATTGGATCCACATCACAATCATTTCATTTAGATATGTTCTTAGAATGTCAAAATTGTTTTTAAAGAATTACACATCCTTAATAATCCAATAATTCTCCTGAAAAGACTTCACTGTAAATACCTAATTTTGTGAGGATAACCTGAGAGACATTACATAAGTTCAATTAAATATATGTGGGGTTTGGTTCGGTATTATTTATGAAAATTAAACAAATATAAGAATTTATTTTATTATTATCCCACCCATGATGGAGCTCATGTCAGACACTCGGTGTAGAAAATTATTATATCATTCCTGGGGGAAATCCCACATCCCAAAATAAATAGTTTTCTCGTATTATAAATTTGAGACTCTATTTAGTATTTATTACAATATTTTAGAAAAAAACCATTCTTGAATGATATTATATTATTTAATATTTGTATTATATCCATAATGGGAAACTATGTTCCATATAATCCCACGCTAACATAGTTCCTACCACTTAAAATATTACATACAATATTCCCATGGATAAAACAAAACTATGTTACTAAATTCTCCAAACATTAGGGATTCTCATCCCTAAAAGAATAAATCATACTAAAATATATTGGCGTACTCAAATCGCATTTGTTTATTTTGATCAAATGTTAACTCTTAATTATTTTCAAGCTTCCATTAGACATGTACGAAGATAAAATTTCTCCAATGAATTTCCTTATCCTATATACATTCAATCCCATATTTTTACACTGTAATTGTAACACCATCCCCGATGTCTATATTTCCCAATTAAATAACATATGTTGGGTTATACACATACCACTATAGATTCGATACCAAGAATATATGATGTACCTAGTCTAAATGATGTAGTATGGATTTTTTGTACAATAAACATCTAATATAACATTCCACTACTACTAAATATCCATATTATACATCAATGTGAGACTCTTAAGAAGAAATATTTTCTGTCCTCAAACCCAAAATTCCTTCGTTATTAGTCCAAATAGGACTTATGATGGCTCTTTGATTTCCTCAACCAATAATAGATGATCAATACCTTCTTTGATTTTGTTTCAGCGGACTACAAAGCCATGACTGTGGACTCATCTATTTCGGTCAAACATAGTTATGACCTACAATGTATCCTATAAAATACCTTGAAATGTTAAATAAGATGTTGTAATGTATTATGTTTTTTATGAAAAATATTCCTACTATAGCTGATCTTACTATCAATGGACCGAATACAAAATGAATACCTGAATAATATCCTTATAAACATAAATTTTTCACTTTGTCTGGACATTGGTTTGAGGGTAAAGCAATATTATTAAATGAAACTATGTCCCAATGGAATTCTATATAATCTTAAAAATTAGGATGTGAGGTGATACTCATGAACTAAAATTACATTTAAGGGAATTATATGATGTAATATTATATCCAAGATTATAAGGAGACCTAATCTCTTTACGAAACTATACTCTTTGATATATAGTAAGTATGATGAAATGGTGGGGTGGTCTATGATCACCCATATGGAATCATGTCCTATAGATGATTTTGGGTGTTTTATCATGAAGTATTTATATATACCATCCAATTCATACATTGGACCCTCAATGGGTTGAGCGAAACCCACTACAATGTACTACACATATTTTGACAGAAAAGAAGTGAGGAAAAGGAAGACAATAATTGCTCCATATTTATTCCTCACATTGCACCATCAATAACAACAATGTTTCTGTTACCACTCCACAATGTATAAATACACAAATAATGGGGTTATGTGAAACTCCCTCATAACCTCCTCACACAACATCATTGGTACCATTGTTCATCTAATTTAATTGACTCCATGATCCCCATCATTGGATATTCCACCATGAGCACTTATAGTGTATATATTAATATTAATGGTCTCATTATCATTATCTCTAAGAATATAATCCCTAAAAAAATGTTCTGTTGGTATGGTAAAAACTATCATTTGGTGTTAAGAATCACCATCATCATATATTATTTGAAAAAAATGTTGATAAGTACTATAAAACCTTGGTCACCAACTATGAACATGATCTCCTATTGAGAACATTCGTTTACATGTTCCATATACCAAGTGTACAGACCATATCCAGGTCATAATCCTGAGAGAACACTTTTAATTTTCTCTGTCTCAAGTTTATATCCTTTTGTGATAATATTTAATTCAGTATTCTGTGGGAAAATAGATGATAAACCACTCACCCCTATGGTAGTTTCACCTCATCTTTAGGGAGAAGAATACCACACATATCTACTAATAATAGGTAATGTAGCTTTCATAATGTCACATATATCTATAAATATATTCTATCCATGTATATATATTAATAAATAAACATCCATGATAATTCCTAGAGGAATTAAAATACACTATACACTCACAACCCTCTTTGACCAGACTAAAAAATGGGATATCTCGTCAACATCTATCTAAAATCCTAAAATGATTACTAGAAACTCTCCATAAACACACAATGTAAAAAAAATATTTCTAGTCATTAAATGGTTCCATTATCCTAAATAATTTTTTTTTTAAAAAAATCTCTACTAGTTGCCTATCAACACAGGGAATATCATCACCACCATCATGCTCTTGGGTGGCTCGCAAGCTAATAGTGTTTCAACCATCTCTAGGTCAACTTCCACACCTTATGATGATATGAAATTTCAATTAAAGGGGACATATCATGTCCATAACTAACAATTGGAGATATTACCATCTTTCTAATGCTCCTGGAGTATGTCTAAGACAATACTCATGTGTCTCACATGCTCCTCCTTGGATAATGAGTATAATATAATTTCTTTTATGAAGACCACAATAAACTATTTAATGAATGGATGAAATATATATTTCCTAAGTAACATAAATTTGAATGTGTTTTTCTTAAATCTAATAGAATCAATATGAACTCATAATGACTGTAGCATCAATACACTTTCATCTTTCTTATATCCACATCTCATACTCGGAGCTGGTGAGAACCTAATTTGAGGTCAATCATCCAGAACCATCTCAACCCTCTAAACTGGTTATGTTGGTTGTCAATAAAAAATAATCAACACAGATTATTCATCATCACCTAGTTTTGAAAATGTTAATGTATAAAAAACATTAGTATCATTTTCGTCTTCGTAGAGCACAACAATATGGCTTCCCATGGTGACACGCTAGGTATTACAAATTCCTTCTTATATAAATCCTTCAACATGACATTAAACTCATGAAGATCAGTGTGAGACATTTTTTTACTTTTTAAGATATCTAATATGTCCCAATATTTAATTTGATATATAATAGCACCACTAATTAAAGAGGTAATCTAGAAATTTCATCTTGATAGATTTCCTCATACATTTCAACAACATCAAGATGATAAAAACCATAAAATACACTGCTCAAAGGGTAATACTATCCAGATAAATTGTAAATGGATGTATCCTCATATATATGATCCCATATACCTATTTTTGGGTTTCCATACCCCTAATTAAGGAAATAATCTCCTAATAATCACAAACAAACTACATCCTCTTGCTGAAATAGTCATTCTGGGATTGATCTATGGATAGTAAGTCCATACATAGGTTGATGTTGTAAGTCCTCATTCCTAATATAAATATATTCCATAAAAATTTACTAATTCAGTAGAAGTATGTGAATATTGTTTCCCATATAGTATGAGTCTCTAAGAGCAAGTCTTGAGTCATGGGATCGACCAGAATCTCTACGTCTCAAACAAGAGAATTGTAACGAAAACTGTTTCCCCAACCTGTTTCTATTAGTTCAATGAATAAATTAGTATTGACATTGATTACGAATATAATAATAAAAATATTCACTTTCTAAAAGGACTACTCTTCCTAAATATTTCCTCATTCATGAGTACAATCTCAGTAATCCTAGTGTGGAATACCTTGATGTGGTGGTGGAAATAATTGAAATTGTTTTCCACCTCTGGATTCCATTACTTCTCCATAACACATCCACTATCCTATGGATCACATAGTTTCTTATACTATCTATACTCAGGTAGTTCATAGATCATCAATCTATCAACCATATATAATTTTTGATAATCTAGTATGTTATGCCTCTAACCACCACTAGTGAAACAATGTGTTTTACACCGATTTCAAGATTCATGTTTTGAGACCTAACTATATACAATCTATCCTAATACAATATAATAATGAACATTTCATGCTTGGATCCCTATTCCAGTCATTGGTTTCAGAATACTGCGTCTATGACCGTGTGTCCCCACTACCAATAAAAAATATATGCATCTTCTTGGATAAAAATATATCTACCTCTACAGCCTTCTAAAGCACTGTAAAATATATTGGAATGAAAGGAGATATCTCTATTGCTATAATATATCATTGAAATACCCCCTTGATGTTTTTTTCTCCAATGAATAGATTATGGTACATATGAATTTTTTATCATGTGTGGTTGGTGAACATCGATAGATACTCATCCATGGTTAACCCTCAATACTAAAACAAAAAAATTTACTTGATGCATCCACTAACATTGTGAGTAGGATAAAATCTTCTTGAAAGAGATTTTGAAACTTTAAAAATGATATATCTTTCAACATCTTTATGAGCCCCCAGAATCCACATTCGTCTTGAGAAACCATGAAGGAGAATGGAAAGTAGGATCACTGTATGATCTAGAGTTGTTGTCACATTGGGGAAAAATTGGTTAACATCCACAAGCTAGTCCAAAGCTTCATACGGTAGTAGCTCAACCCAAAGACTAGGAGGTTCCTACCACTAAAACTCCTGGAGTTCAATCAGCCTATGAACCTCTTCATCCATTTCTATAAAAAATATCATTATTTTCAATGGGTTTTCAGTTGTCTGGAAATCCTTCCAAAGGAAAACCATCCTATACATGACCCTATCTTGATGCCTCAAGGCTATGAATTTCATCATTATGATCATATACTGGAATCCATGAAGGAAGTCCTTATAGTGTATACTATAAATAAATTAAATCATATCCATGGTAAAAAAATTATATATATGGATATTACTCATAAAGTACATTGATAACACATCACATTCCAATATAATGCTTGAACCAATATTTTACTAGATACTAGTGACTGCATATCATGATTCAAAAATTAGTTTTATAAAGTCTATCTAAATTGATACGTCAGTCACTGCATGAACACAAGAGTCCCTAGATTGAGAGATAACATGAAAAACATTTAAACTATTTCCCTATGTCCCTAACAAAACTCACCTCTAGAAAATAACCAATCTCTAGTCCTATGAAGAATGATATTGGATACCACTCTTTCATGAGACAACCCACCAAGGCCCTATTGATAGTGGTAAGCTTGGTGTGACACCCAAAGAATACATCAAATAATCTAAGGGATGAAAATAAGCATTGAGTAGACATATCTTAGATCAGGGAGGCCTTAGCCTATGTACATACACATATAGATTCATCTCTCCAGACAATCATACAATGATGATAGAAACAAATACACCATAAGGCATGCACAACATCAATAGTATATCCAATTACAAAAAATTAATGGAAAATTAAAAGGTCCAATATAATCCTACGAAGAAACTATAAATGGGTACAACCTACTATAATTGTGGGGTAGCCCATATAATTATTCACCTTGTATGAAACACATTCCATAAAAATAATTTTTCTTGCCTTCCCTGTGTCCACCTAGGACATCGCAACATAGATTAATGTCTACATAAGTCCTGAAATGTATGGTAAGTTCCCATATAAGAGTGAGTATATAAATACTCTATATTAAATCAAAAAATAAATAAAAAAGTGCATCTTGGGAATATTAAGGTAATAATCCAAAATTCCTGTCAATTAGAATATTATTAATAGCAATAATAACACCAAGTTAAACATAAAATTAACATTATGTGTCAATGATTTATCCACCACACTTCCAGCCATGAAATTTTTCTCAAGGGCTCAAGGTAATTATCCTCTTATAAAACTCACTATACAAGTAATGATATCACCAATGGAACCCATCCAATAAGCTTTACTCATCCAGGTAACAAAATAAGTACTCACTGGAACACTATGTTCCTTGATGCAAATATAGGGCATCTCACATAGGTAACCATGGTTATACTGGAGCTTAAATAGAATAACCCTCTATGTGGGATATCATAAACACATGTAAATTTTCCATGAAGAATCATGAAACAACACCTATATTATGTGAAAACTTCATACATGATTACTCCCGATTTCAAATACATGGATTCAAGATCTATAAAAAATATTAATACCATAGAGGGGTTGGCATCCAATTCTCATGATGTAATTTCTCACTATACAATCCTGGGGGTAAACGAAGGTAAAGTGGTCTTCTGAAATATGTCCACACTAAACAATATGATGGCCACAACATACCCTGAATAAATTGGACAACATGTAATGGGGGTATACAACATTGATCGTTCTCAATATAACAACACATATCATTATATACCACATGGAATACATTTATCTAATTCTAAAACATTTTCATTTAGACACACGATTTTTAGAGATTGATATGGTTCTCAATCTTTGAATTTCAAAATTCTTGTAAATATGCACCTTTCACTTATACTTCTGTCCAGGCCCATATACATTAGTCATTATCATGTACATTGGTCCACGCCTATGTACTCTCACTATGCCCATGTTCCTGGCCATGTTTGTGTACACCTAGGGTACATAACAAGCCACAATCCATGTGTCAAATGAAGTGCAACATGTGTCACATGGTGTGTGATATTTTCCGCTTCACATAAACTCTACTTCCATTTGAAGGGATTCCATGACTTTTGCCACTAGAGTACATGTCATGTTGTCTGAATCTTCACAGAAAATATGAATTTTTATGTGTATCCTGCTCGCACCACCACAACAATGGTTCCTACATGAGATCAGTTGGAAAATATGAATCATATATAAAATGAGCATAGTTATTGCTTGTGAATTGATTCTAAAAGTCATATATGAACAAGGATTCCCTTCATCACACAACATCATTAAAATTGTGACAAACCCCGAATAGGTATTTTCCAATCTGATGTTAATAAACCTTAAAAAATCCACCATCATCACCTCACCTCGATCACTTTATTGATCACATACCTGAACCCTTAGTGATGATCTATTACACCAATGATTGACTGTGAAATGATATTGTACTGAGTCTTGGTAAAAACACTAGACAAAGAGAATATAGATGATGACCTTTTTAAAAACAAGTGTTGTAATGAACAATAAAAATAATGAATGCGCCTCAACCATTGTTCTAGTTGGCCTCAACTAGTTTCCATCACAACAACGAATGGTGAACTTAGAATAAATAATAAAATTCCATCAATTCCACATCGTAGAATGATAAATCAACTCCCAAAGAAAAATTATTGACATATGAATCAATAAGGTTGTTGATTTGATTTACATTATTCAAGGAATAGACAATTATAGATTAGAGTAATGAAAAAAAATCCTCCCACTAATAGGTTTAGATTGACCACTAATGAAGAACAGATTTATCTCACAGTTTTTGGTGAGATCCACATGATTTGATATAAGTACTGATTTTTGTTCCAAAATCCATTGTTGATCATCATGGAATGCTACAACAAATTGTTCTCTCTCAATCCCATCAGTTTTAAAGACGAAACATTAGATTTTACATATGTGTGTTTAAATAGAGAAGTTTTTATGAATGGATTTAAAAATAAAATTTAAATAAATATATTATATTATGTAATTATTATTATTATCATGATGGCTCTCAATCAAGATACCTAAAATGGCCAATTACTACCTCACAACAAGGATAAAAAATTAATTTGAAACTCAATGGAGGTCTTAAATTTTCTATATGAAAATCTTCTATACATTAATTCCAAAATTTTAAAAAATTGTGCTTATGTGATGTTATATTATTATATTTTTACATTATATCCATACTAATCCTCTCTGGTCATCAGTATCCCATGATAACTCAGTTCATATATTTGAAAATATTACTTAAATTATTCCCATGACTCACAATTTAAAAACAACGACGTTACAAACATAATATGGGAAAGTGTGTACAATATGGATATATAAAAATGTAATGCCAAATATATAGTAGAAATTAACCCATTAAAAACATAAAATATTAGTCAATATTTTGTGGAAACATGAGTTAACAAACATGATCCATGGTATCATATCTCAAAAATTAATATACACATAAAACTAGATCATAATAAAGAAATGTTTTATTACATATAATGAATGGAAAAATATAAATGTGGAAAATGCATATCTAGAAAAAATGATTTTAAATAAATATTCAAATACAATTTCAATCAAAAAAATCAAAAAAATCTACATACATATCCTAGAAAAGTTAAATATGTAAATAATGTTTCATTCATCTCATTCAAAAATCAAACCTGTGAAAAAACTATTTTTTATTAATTCAAACAGAACGTCATCATATTATATTATTTGAAACCATGACCAATTAATTTTATGGGTATATAAGACACCCCATAATTATACATTCATATGAGTGCCACTTAAAATCAATTGTTCTTCACATAACAAAAAACCCATTAAAAGAAAGTATGTTTCATTTAATTTTTTTTAGAACCCATTGTAATAAAATGGGTTTCATATGTCACTAATAATTATATTTCATGAATCTATTTTATTTTATTTTAATACATTGATTTTTTTAAATAATGGATGTATCTTTCGAAGTTGTAAATGGTTTGAATTATTTTCCGTTTTATAGTAGGATATAACTATCATTTGGAAAAAATGAAAAAGAGATGAAAATGTGGGGAAAAGACACTTCTTGCAACAACGAATAGAAGAGGTGCCTGATATCATAAAACAAAGAATAAAATAGATCTATGGAACTAGAGGAATACTTTTACATGTATTTTATTTTATTACAAGAAAGTATAACATCATGTGATTCCACAACCAACATTACATGAAATGAATTAAGTTACATTCTGGAAATCAATTTAACGACTTGTATATAATAAAAATAAAGAATATTTGACAAAGAGAATGATATGAAAAATTATCCTTTAACATATATTAGATATCAGGTTATATCACAGTTGGATAATATATTGGGAAACTCAAAAAAATATGATCTATGTATAATTTATGACGTATAAGATGTTATTTTTCCTCCAATATCTGCATAGTAGGCACGTCTATAAACAAGGGGAGTGAGGGACGACTAGCAGAGCCAAGTTATATTATCTTGATCCCTTCTTCACTATATTTAATTCCCTCTATTGACACCTCATGTATCCATCAATTTTATTCTCATCATTCCTAGAATTAAGAAGTAGTTTCCATTGTGTTGGGTGCTATGATTGTCGAGTAAAGTATCGTTAGGGTTTTTAACTTTTATTCATGTTTTAGACATCTGCAAATTTGTTTCTTAATTCCAATTCATATTCTTTTCATATTTCATGACTATTGTGTGTGATTTGAGGGGTTTTATTTTATGGTATCTGTCAATTTTCCTATATTGTTTATGAACTTTATGAAATCTAATGATGTCTATTTCAAAAATGGAATTGGGTCAACTATTTATTCAATTGAACCATGAATATGATCATTCCAATGGTGAAATAATATTATTAATGAATGGTACATAGAATAATATTCATTGTTGAAAAAATTCCGATAACAAACACGAATGAACCCAAAATCAATTGAATTCCTTACAAACAAATATACGAATCAATGAACATGAAAGGCCACAAATATTGATTTGAATCCCAAAAATTGCTACATAATATCTATTTATCAAATAATTAAAAAATAATAATTCCATTTTGTTAAATTAATCTATAACATATGTATCATCCATGTGGGTTCGAAACATGTACTTTCTATGTGCTATATAATTTTTTTACCTTGTACAAGAATTTACTTCTATAAAACATTTGTTTTTCAATAGGATATAATGATTCCCTTCAAGATATAAATAAAATCATATTAAATGCATGAAAATAAAAAAGGTCACATATAATTTTTAAATGGAATAACACAAAAAAAATCATTCATATTTCTATCATTAACCCTAATATTATAAACAGATGAGAAATTAATGGGTATCCACTAGTATCAAGTAACATTCTTTGAAAATACCATTCAATGAGGATTATAATGTAAAGGGGGTTTTCACCATATATATGAAGGGTATATGGTAATGTGACTAATTTGCCGAAATCAATTGATTTTTGGAATCATAGTGAACAATCATTAATTAGGGGAAGTTAATTTATATTGTTCATTATGAAAACAAATGGATAAAAAAATTAGCTATACAGTAAAGATGATTAGGCATAACAAAGGATGTGATGGATCAAATATTGGATAGAGAATATCATTTCATTTTCTATCTTGAGAAATATTACAGATGGAAACATTTGAATAATATCTCTAATCAATGATAAGATGTTTTTAACGACGGTTAACATGTTAAAAATCACATTTTAGGAGTTTTAGAAAAATATTTTTGGAAATATGATTATTCCATCCAAATTTTAAAAACAATAATTTGAATATATATATTTTTTAAATAAAGGATAATTAAATTTTATTTTATAAAACCATTAAATCATATTAGATATGTTTCTTAATAACTGAGAATGATGATGGAATTTCTTGTTCCCATGGAAAAAAATGAAAGAAATTATATTGTTTAAGACAACCCTTATGGGAAAACATAATAAATATTTTCTTTTAAAATTATTCCCAGGGAATTAAATTTAGCTAAAAAATTAATTTATACGTTTTGAAATATATATATTATGAAATCCACATAATGTGGAGTAAAACATTAAATATGATCATATAAAGAATATTGTTTCATATATTTATAAAATAATATTATTGAAATATTTATCAATTTAAAAGTATATGAAAAATAAAATTTCAAATTATTTAATGAGAAAAAAATTTCCTCCAAGGATAACAAAATTGGAATTTAAAAATTGTGATCTTAGAATAATAAACATTAAAAATTTCCTAGATGGGTTATCATATTTGGGAGGTGATGATTATAAAATAATTATGGTAATATAATGCTCATGGATTTTCTTCCATTCAAATAGAAACAGTTTGTGGAGAGAGACCATTAAAATTACCATATAATCTCATATATAAAGGATAATTGATGTAGTAACATCAAAATGGTTAATATATACAACACATAAAATAAATTAGTGCATATCAAGAAATATATCCCATGAATTATTAATTTAGAATATGAAAAGAAATTTTTTTGAATAATATATGTGTAACACACTGATAATTTATGGACGATTTTTTTGAAATAAAATAATATTGTCCATTATATATGTCAATTCACTAAGTCAATAATTTCATTTACACAATAACGACTTTCCATATGTTACACACAATAACGCTTTTGCGTACGATACACGCTAAACTATATATATATTTTGTTCAATGTACCAATGAACTATTTTTGTATTTTGTTATATTTAACACAAAAAGGATATTGCACTACATGAAACATTGATGTTTCTTGGTTTACACACAAGTGGGACCATCCTCGATAGCATGTGTTATATGTATTACTGATTTTCACTAAAAAAATGCTATATTATCGAAATATTATAATTTAATAGGATAGAAACTAGTGTTTATGAATTTTATTAACCACATTTTGAATTTTATATGAAATTAAAATTCATATAATGTATTTTATAGTCATGATATAAGAACAAATTCAATTTTTCCGTAAAAATAAATATTTTTCTAAAAACATAGTTTTCCCCATTTGATGGCACACCCATTTTAAATATAATTTTTAACAATTTTATAAATTATATTTGAAAAAATAATCATTAACACTGTATGAAAGACATAGGAAAATTGTGGTTTATTTGGTATTTTCTAATAATATTCAACCTTTAATGAATAGTAAAAAATACAACAATTTAATGTAAAACAAAATTTTCATCTAATTTATTTATACAGTTAGATTAAAATTTTTATTTGTTTTAAATTGAAAATTTATTATTTTTTTATCATTTAATTTAATTATGCTCATTGAAGGTAATTTCACATTTAAATGGGCTATAAACTCATGTCAATATTTTCATAGTTTTTTATGTCTTAAAAAACATATTTTCAAGTTTTGATTTAATGGAATAATACTAAATCAATTTCTACCAATTATGTGTTTTGAATATAGAAAAATTGATTCCATATTTGGATTAATATGATTTAAATTATTTTAATAGGTATTGTTTTGGGATATTATTAATAGTAACATTAGTATTTATTTTTACTAACCGTGGTTACTGGATTAATCTGGTAAATAAGGGTGAAAAACAATATTATAAAAACATAAAACTACCCTAAAACAAGTCATAATACAATTTTATGGGATATGGCCTACCATTAGAATACATAGTCTTAATTTAGGATCCCATATAGCCACTTGGATGTGATAATGACCTTTTATAATAATTAACTTAATGTAAAGGGAAATATAACATAATCATATATCATCTTACTAAAACAATTTTATTTTGTTTTCTAGAAATTAGTTCTTCAACTATAAGTAATAATTACAAAAATAATAATATTTCCAACATCATGGTATTTTATTTATAATTATTATATATTAAATAAAGAAATAATTTTATGACACAATGATGATGCATTGATTACCTTGTGAATGAAATGTTCAAATAAATGATGTCATAAATATTAAAATAAATTTAATTTGAATTTTTTATCAATATACGAATTTTTTTTATAAAATTTAATTTTAATATATAATTTATCTCATTTTTTAGAATTAATAATGTTTTTATTAATTTTAAAAAATCAAATACAAAAAATTTTCAAAATTGAAATGATTGAGTTTTTTAAAAAAGATCTCATTTATTAAATTATTTAGTCGTCCTAAAAATATGAAATTTTGTCAAAATAACTATATAATGTTATATATAACATTATTTATCAAATTTTGGTTCTATTGTAATTTTTTACTAACTATAGTAATAATAAATAATGAAATTACCAAAAGAAATGGTAAGAGCTAATGTTTCCAAACAAGGATTAATTCAAAAATATATGATTAATTTATTGACCTAAACTTTCCTAAAACCTATTATTTGATGTTATTGTTACCCATAATCATATTAACATAGAAAAAAATTATTAGGGGACCATTAAAAACTAAAAATAAATTTATAATAAATTAATATTTAAAGATATTCATAAAGTACCCCCCACCTCTCCTATAAATGGAAGTTGTCCCTACCTTTTATTTTATCCTCCCAAGCCCTTTTTCTTTGAAAAAAAACATTCCAAAATAGCCTCCCAACATACCTCAATTCATCCTATTGGCCAAATTTGGTCTTAAATTTATCCAAGGGGGACCATTTGGGAAAATCAAAAAGAGATACTCGAAAAAAAATTATTTTATCACCTCTTTCAAAATTCCATCCTTCTTCTACTTCCCCTTATTATGTTTTTTCCATAATAATGTAATAAATAATCTATATAATACATGATGATATCTTATTATAATTATGGGAAAACCATATTCCTCCATTTATCCATCATACGAATTATAATATAACCATGCGTTCGTAAGTAAAGTACATTGTCTCCACGTTGTGGTGAAATTTGTTAATCAACAATAATTAATTTGGATGGGTATAATGATAGGTATAATATATTAAAAAATTAAATATAACATCAAAACTATTATTTACAAATTAACATTACATCCAATTGTACAACAGTTAACCATTAATTGAATGATACCATCGGTCCTGCTTATGTACGACTACCATCTCCACGATGTGATGAGATTCATTCTCCACGATAACCATTCGAGAATGACTAAAAATTGTATACAATAAAAAAAAGAAATATATGACATAATAATTCTAAATTATATATATATATGTTTGTGTGTGTGTGTGTTTTTGTTTCATTTACTGGCTTCCATTCATTTCGATAAGGAAAAAGAAAAAACGTTCATTCGTATGTATCGCCCACCTTCTCCATGAAAGGTGTATTCCATTTAATTTATATATCTATTATATATATATATATACTGAATATTTATGATATAAAAATCATATTTTACATTATTAAAGTAATTAATCCATGATAAATGTAATAAGATCATGAATAACAAGTCAAATCGTGTACAATAATGTAAATGATTATTAAGAGAAACGTTGAATTAACAAGGAATTAATAAATAAATGGATAATATTAAGTCAGAAGTGAATCATATATGAGATAATAAGTACTATTACGGTTCTTTTACAAGGTAATAAATTTTTTAAACCCACTATATAGAAGTTATAGAAATATATAGAATAAATTATACCTATGGTGAGGGATTATTGCAAAATCTCATTATTATTCTAGATTGTTTATACATAAATATTTAATAGGGTATATTTATCATCCACATACATGTTTCATACAATATGTAATATTTTATTGTTGTTATAATTTTTTATAATTTAAAATTTACCCATTGGTAAAATTTTTTAACCAGAATGATTGGAAAATTTTGGCGTTTTCCGATACGTGGTACTTTTTTACTCTTCCGGAAAATGTTAGAGGAGAATGTTTTTTAATCTTATACAACATGAAATAATTTTAACAGCTTCACAATGCATTATTTATATGAATATTACCTCAAAGTATTTAAATTTTATTTTCAAATCAGTTATTTTTTCTTAAAATCGAGTTGAACTTTGAAAAATAAAATGTTTTTTATAGAAGAAAGGATATTTTCCTCATGAATTAATTTCTTGTATTTCATCAAAAAAAAAATTCATCATAGGTGACTCTATTTAAATAGATTTATTTTTATAACCATATTACTAATATTATTTTATGTTTTTAATATTTTAATGATATTTTATATGGATTATGATATGATTGAACGATTTTTTAAGAACCCATTTTATTTGTCAGATTATACTATGATGAATGAATTCTGTTTTTGTGGAACATGTAAGAATTATTTCATTAAGATAAGGGTGGGACCTATATATCCCTCCAATTCATTGGGTAAATATTTATATATCATTATATATACATCACTATAATGATAAGTATATATGGTTCTGTAACACAGTACTGGTACAATAATTAAATCATGTTCAGTGAAATATGGCTAGAATGAAAAGTAAATCTATTTCAGTAATATACGGATGGAATGAAATGTAAATACGGTTCAGTAAAACAAGTTTGCATCAACTTGTAATCCTGGTTTATTAATGGCCTTTTCCACTATGAGGTCGTGGAAACAATGCCATGGCTACTATGGAAACCATATTATGTGCATATTTGTTTTCCACAATTCCATGTTTTTTCTAATTATATTTTATCATAGATAATGTTCCTTTATTATTTATCCATTAATTACTACAAAAACATATTTAATTACACATGATTTTGATATTAAATATTTAATTTCATGTTTTTACATTATTATGTTTATGTTTTGTTTGATGTTTTTCATCATCTCCCTTACTGAGCATTTGATCTCACCATTTTTATGTTTTCTTTTACCCAGGATATAATTAAAGGATTTTGGTAGGAAATATAATTATAAAGATCATTATGAGATATGTCTAAGATAATTCAACATTTTTGAATAATAGGATCAATGTTTCCATAGACTCTAATCTAATACAGTCTTTGGGTGTTGGTTTGAGTAATGTATTAAGTATTTTGAAAGAGAAATGTAATGTCCATGTTCGTCAAACTTTGGGTCATTATACTATGAATGAAGAGTTATTTTTAATTATCCCATATGTAAAAATTATCGATCCCTATAAATAGTGGTTTAACCAATATAAAAATTAGTCATTAGGAAAAATAAATCAAACATAGAACAATAGATATCAATAGGAATGTTTGTATCTTAATGAATGGATATTGAGTTATCAAAACACTTAATAATTAAATTATATTCCAAATAAACCCATTTAACGTGTATAATTTTTTTTATTATATATAAAATTAATAATGACTGTTTCTGGCATGATCTAACAAATTAGAATAATACACACTATTTTAATCAAATTAACTGTGTAAAATAAAATGTGTCCCAATGAATGAAATTTTACCACAAAGCCCTTACCTTGTTCCAGATTTGTTATATGTATTTGGTTAACTTCATAAAAAATAGAATTATTATTTTAGATACCATTTTTTGACATATAATATTTTATATTTAATTTTATATTGAATTTTTCTATTTATTATATATTTTTTTATGTTTGTGTGAAAATTTATTTGGTGTCAACTTATTTTGTGATTTCTATAATCAATGATAGTATTTATTAATAAGTTAAATAATTAATATATAACCATTAAAGAACAAAATATTAATAATTTATTAAATCTTTACATATAATACAATTATTATATAAGATCTCATAGAAATACATTATATTATATTATAATATTATTCAAGTATGTCGTCAAACATACGCAAACATGAACATGTTATATATCGATTGGTGACTACTGTTAATAATGTGTGTAATATAATTTTAACAATATAATAATTATATCATTTAGATTTTTAGGTTTTTAAATAAAATTTTATAAATATTTGTTAAATTAAAAAAAATTAATATTAAAAATTAATACATCATGGTGGTGGTAGTCCCCACAACACAAAATTAAATGTATTTTATACATCAATGCGAAAATCAAAGAATGTATAAATGTTTTAAATTAATAAAATTACATTTATGTATAATATAAATAATTATGTTATATTGTTACCATATCTTGTATATGTTTGGAAGAGAATGATTAAAAAAATTGGATAGGAGAATGAATAAACAATTTTGTTCCTTGAAATATATCATGAATTTCCCCTTAGAAATAAAGGTATTAAAATAAATAATTATGCTGAGGGGATTATGATTATGATAGTTTTTTATAGGAGGTGATATTTTTTTAAAATTTCATGGTAATATTACGAGGATATATTAGAATGGAAGTGGAATAATTTTTACCTTTCGATTGGAAAAGAGAAAGAATGTTTTTGAAGAACACTTAAAATTTTAAAAAAAATGTGATGTTATAAGTATAAGGATAGTATCCCAAAAATAGAAAATCAATGTTTGGTATAATGATTAAGGGTCCAAAAAAACTTCAAACACTCATTTGGGAGACAACTCTAAGTGTTTTATGGCTTTTATTTTTTACATTTAACCTTTTACAAAAAAAAAAATTTAAATATTGTATGTTTTTTAACTAAGTAATTTTATAATTTATTAAAACAAAATTGTAATCACTCTTACCATATTTTTTTGTTGTGAACATAAAATTAACCTATTTTTAAAAAAAATCAATTTCAAAATAACATAAAATGATCATTTAAATTAATACATTTCATATATACGGGAAAAATGTGTAGCGAAACTATGTTTTAGTAAAAATATGTTATTAGTATTATATTGATTTTATTATCATCTAAATTTGTGTTAGTGTATATATATATATATTAAAATATAATATAAGAGTATCAATTTAAATCATATTAACTTAATTGAATAAATAAAAATTAAATAGTATTAATGAAACAATTCATTAAAATAACATTTTTAACATGATCAGGTTTATTACCATTATTAATAGTAATATAAATTTAATGGAAGAAATAAGTTATCATTATGACATAATATGATCATTTATACCTAAAATATTAAATAAGTGTCTATATTATTAATTTCTATTTGTGAAGAAAACTATTTTTTTGTAAAATAAAATAAAAATGTTTTTAGAATGCAATATCTTTTATATTTCCCAAAAGATATAATCAGATTAATAAAATAGTATTTTTTATTATTAAATTATCAAATAAAAATATATTTTATTGAATTTTTTTTTCAAAAGTATTTAATTCAATATTTTATTAAGATAATCTCTTAATAGTGATAATTGTAGAAAAATATGTATTTTCAATATTCACATAAAAATAAATTATTTCATAGAAAACCCAAAAATTCATTTTATTATAATATATTTATTAAAAATAATATAAATATTTTAAAAAATTCATATTAAAATATAATTTTTTTTAATTTAATACTTAATAAAATCATAATATTTAATGAAAAAATGCTTTTTTCATAAAATTTGTTTATAATATACTAAATATAATTAATTATATTTCATATAATTTATAGACAAATTTGTGATAACCATTTATTAAGATCATTAAAAATTTATAATCAGTAATAATATGTTTATATAAATTGATATTCATATAAAATATAATGGAATGTTTTAGAAAATTTATTTTCTAAATTATAAATGTTCATGTAAGATGTTTTAGGAAAAATAATTGAATTTAGGTCATTAAAATGTTGAATTTTTGGTGTTTAAAAATATATTTAATAAAAAATTTACTCATATTTATTACCATTGATTAAATGTTTGGTTTTATGGATTATACATTAATATTTATATTTAAATAAAATGTATTGTGGGTTTCATTCAGTTTTTTTTCATGTTGAACAATATCTCTAGCAAATTATCTTAATTAATGGTTGTAATATTTTAAAATTTAAATTTTTTACATATTCTAACTCAAGTAAAAATATATTTAATTTTTCATCTTGCATCCATGTGACATGGTCATTGCATCCCAATCTACGCCCTCAAAAGAAGATAGTGGTGATCCTTTCTCCCTCTCCTTGTTTTTACCCCTACCATTTTTTATTCTTATAAAAACAATGGGGATGCTTTGTATACAATAATACAATTTTAATGGATGAAAAAGAAAGTTAATATTGTGATGAACAGAAAAAAACTGAAAATAAAAGGTAAAAAGACATGGGCCAAGCCATCGACTTCCATGATAAATTTGCAGATCACCTAGGAAAAACTCTTTATTTTATGATTAAAATGAATCTAAAATTTTATTCTATGAATATGTTCAATATATATAAATATTCAAAAGATTTAAATCAACTTATATTCATTAATTAAATATTATACATTCCATGAAATTGTGAGTAACTCTGAATTTCAAGTCCTCTGCTAGTCTAAACAACATATTTTGAGACCAAAAGTGTTTTCATCAAATTATATTTAGATCATGTTCGAGGTGAAATTTTAATTTTCCCCGTAAAAAATATTGAGAAAAAATTCAAATTACATCATGTTTTATAATCTTGTGGTGATGTTGGTAATAATAACTACACACCTAAAAAATCAATCTCAATACACTCAATAGTATAAAAACACCATATAAAGGTATAGTAATGAACAAAAAACTATATTAAATACAATTTAAATAATTCTTGTGATTCCGTTAATATTGAAACCATGTTATCAACTAATGATAATTTTAGGTTTACCTTATATCACATCTGGTTCATCATTAGTTGTATTAAATTATTTTCCCATATCATCAATAAAATAATCTAAAAATTAACTAAACCCTACATTAATACCAGTTGGGGTGGATAGAGATTAACATACATACATATTTCACAACTTTAGAATAAAATATAACATATTACATTGTAATTCATTATAGAAAATATAACGTTTTCATTCCTTTAAATACTAGATAACTAATAAAATATTCAAGAAATGTATTTTGTGCATCCTACAATGTTCTTCTCTCAATGAACTATTCTTAGACAAATTCTAGATTAAAATATCATTCTGTACATTGGGAAATAGAAAAATACAAAAGTGGATATCATATGCATAGCAAGGGTAAAAATGGGAGATATAATTTTATTATCATACAAAAAAAGATAATAATAATTGTTTGAGATAATTATCACAACTTATGAATTTTATACACAATTATTCATTGATCATAAATCATGATTCATGGAACAGATCATTATCATTTCAAAATATATGAGTTATTTGATTGGTGAATCTAAATTAATGAGTTGTAAGTCAAGAGAATATGATAATCCAATGAATATGAAATTGGTATTGTGGAATAATATTTGTAATATAAAATAATTTTATTAGTCATGGATTTCTACAAAATACATCATTACATATTAGATAATGTTTTACAATGGGTTCGGTTAAGTCCTCAAAAACATTTCATCTTTGAAAATGTTCCACTCACCATACACTTTATTTTATCTCATGAGATATCAATTATTACCTAATTAATTTTAGATAATTAATGGAACTATAATTTATATAATTAAAACAATGAATTTTTGTTCTATATGATAGGAATAACATTGTTAAATTAAACAATGTATAAACAATCGAAAATAATTGTATTTCATAAATATATCAATATCACATAATTAAAATACATATATTGAAATAAATTGGTTTATTTAATTATCACATATCTTTAATAGAACAAATGAAAGAATAATGTTTATAAATTTAATGAAAAATGCCATCAAAATAAAATATTATCCTTTATTTGAAAACATAAAAAAATTATTTGTTTCATTTGATAAAATTATAAATACAATTTCCAAAAATATTGAAAGAATAATTTTCATTGAAAATAAAAATTAAAACATTGTTATAGTATTTATTTAAAATAATGGTTATAAAGGTGTGAAAATTTATTCATGAGTTAAATGCTAAAAAAATATTCCTTTTATACTTTTAAAAAAGCATATATAACATGTTGATAAATACATTTTAATAATTTCATTTTATTATTTTAAAATAATGCTTAATATGGTTGAAAATTACATTAAATAATCATTGGATCTTATAAAATAAATATTTTATGGAAATTTAATGAATTTGAATATGGAAGAAATTTGTTATCTTCCAAAGAGTAAATAATGTCCAAAATTTATAAAATAATTTTATTAATCATTGTAAGTTTCATTGAGAAAAAATCGAAGGAATAGATGAAAACATTATAAATGAAAGAGGAAAAGAAAATTTAAGGATTTTTAGTGATAATGAGCTTATAAATTCTATAAATTAGATTCAAGCATAAACTATCTTTGTTGAAAATGAGATTTTAACATAAATGATTACCTCATATCCAGACATTATATTATGAATTCTTAAGATCCTGCACAACAAAATTATTTATAAAATAAATCTATAAGAAAATATCATTCATAATTATGATAAAATATAAAATTATCTTATATTATCCAAATATACATCCATCAACAATTCTTCATTAAAATAAACATTTGAAGTGTTAAATATTCCATTTTATAGGCATTATTTTCTTAATAGCTCCAATAATTACACATTTTTTTCATGGTTTCCTAATGTAATGAATATGATTAATTTCGTTATTTTATTTTTTATAAATTATATAAACTTTTAAAAAATATATATTACGTTTTGATGGAAAATGAATTATATCACTTTCTAGAGATGATAGTACATACAAACGCATGATTAATGATTTGAATTTCCGAATAAATTTATGAAAATGTAAATATGTAATATATCATTGAAGAATAATTACAATATCATATATATGATATATATTTATTAACTGAATCAATATCTCCAACCATGTATGGAATACCTGAAAATGGAATCACACTACTTCCGAGAGGTGGTAGTCTAGACATTTTCATGAATGACCTCACCATTTATCATAGAACAGAATAGAGGTAGAAAATGGTTCTACCCTTAACCTTAAAATATTAAAAATATTAATCATAATGATTTAATAATTTTAATATTGTAATAGAATATCTATAGTGGATAAAAATGAGACAAACATGAAAGAAATTATTAAAGTTAGTTACCCCACCATAAGAAACATCATTTGAATTACAACATAGTATTTTGATGAATAGTATTATGGTATGACAAAAATATATAGTAAATGGTTGGAATAGATGGTATGATATTTTTGATTTGATTTAAAAACATATATGGATAAAATTTTGTGAGTAATTTAAGGGATGCAGTGATATTTAATGAGATAAGATAATGAAAATATTTTTAATATTCAGAAAATTATAAAATAATAAAGTACTTTTCTAGTTAATGTGACACCAAGACAACCCAAATAAAATAAAATTAAAATGGTGGGAATAATTTACTTAAATAAATGACATTTATCAATGTTTTTTAGATATTATATCCCTAAAATTTAAATTTAAACCATATGTTAATCCTTTTAACAGTTACTGTGGTGAAAAGGTTTTACCAAGGGTACTATTAATATTAAACTATAATGAAGTAAAATAGTTTAAAAACAATTTACATTATAAATCAAAATTTGTAAACTGTTCTGTCAAATTCAATTCTTATACATGGTAGAAATTCAATTTAAAATAATTTCATAAAATATAATGAATGAAATTTTAAGAATATTTAATTTTATGTATAATTTTGATTATAATCCAATTCCTTGAAAAATAAAAGCTATTATATAAATGTAAAAATATATTATTTAATATATTATTATATAATGTTTTTTTGAAATCAATCACTAATAGTGATTAATTTAATTTATTACAGAAAAAGCATTGCTCATATAATATCACTTTTTATAAAAACATCAACTATTATATTCCAATTTTTTTATTATAATTTATAACCAATTAATAAGGAAGGGAAAAATTTTATATATGTTTATGAAATAATATTTTATATTTTTATTACTCAGAATTAATTTTTTTAAATGAACTATATTTCACAAAAATATTACTTTCTATCAAATTATTTTAGAAATAGTTTATTAGAAACAATTCTATTTACTATGTGAATTATAAATTATTACCACGAATAATAAATCATTTATATTTCATATAATTTACTTCATTTTATAATTTTCATGTCATAAAATAACCATGATACTGGGGTAAAATGATACCTAATCTGATCTATATATAGCCCGAAGGGTATTTCCAATCACCATGGGTTCGCAACTAGCTACACACGTCATGCATGAATCACAAGGGAATGATTTTTTTATAGAAAACCGTAAAAGTTAAATGAAAACAAAAAGAACAATCAAAAAACCAAAGGGATAAATTAACATAATCGAATAGGTAAAACACTACCCAAATAGAAAATATGAAGAGGGACTACATATATTAGTATAAATTCTTTGACATGTCTTATGTAATAAGTGTATCACATCTCCACTAGTTACCTTCATCACTCTAGGTCCCAAGGATCAAGAATATCCAACACATCAATGGGGTTCTTTTCAATTTCTAGGACCTCACATAAGATAATTGACAAACTCCCAAACTAAAATTTTGTGTCTGAGCTATAAATAACTATGGATTCTCACAAAGTGTTCATTAATAAATTCATTAATAGTTAAAACAAATATTATTTCAATATTTTCTAAAATATTAATGGAATACTGTTGTCATATTTTGTACAAAACCTTCTATCATAACCAAAAGAGAGATGATATACCAATACATGATTAAATAGAAATTTTATAAAAAAATTATATAAAATGGGTTCTAAGAATAAAATAATTATATAAATAAATGGAATGTAATAATCACATCAAACATATCAAAGTGAAATCTAAAAATACTTATGATACATTATTTTATAGAAAAAAGAATCCTCAAAGTACACATTTGTGGACTCAGGTGAATGTATGAACATGTACCTTGACTTTTTCCATGAGGACCCAACTTAATATCAAGGAAAATAATGCCAATATATGTTTATGATAGTTATTTCATCAATAATTTTGTTGTAGGGGTCATATGGTATATTACATTT